>JAWNKV010000682.1:0-653323 GCA_035041805.1 Amiota mariae
TGCAAATAATTCTGCAAATTATTTTATTAATATTAATATTTGAAAAAAAAATTACAATTCAAAATTTTCCTCTAATTGTTTTGTGCAATGATCAGCTGTTTATTTTGGACCAAACAAATTACTATTATTGTCACTGGGGTAGTGTGTGGGGGATCCCGTAGATAAAACTTCTCTCCGCGAATATACTAAGGCGGAGAGCCCCAAAAGCGATGTTTGGCATTTCAATCTCTACCGATCGGAAACTTGGGACCAATTTCATCGAACAGGTTATTAAACTGACTCTCAATAATTTTGCAGCCTGGGGGGCAGTATAGAGCGGCAATAATCAGTTCACCAAGATCGGTGGATATTTTAACAGCTGCACCTTGTAACCAAGTGTAGTTGCTGGTGGTAATGGGATGTGAGCATGATGTCAATTTTGTGATTCACAGTAAAAAGGCGAATTTCGTTTGTGTGATTGCCTAAGCCATTGGCATTCAGATGCAAATGCGAAGAACTATTTGCTCCATTGTTTGGATACAATTAATTAAAATTAATATTAAAACTCGAATTACTATACCTCCAGTTGGAGAAAATGTTTTATTTATTTTATTACTATTAGCATTAAAAGTAACAGGGAGTGGTAGTACTGACTGCTACATCCTTAGGGTTCTTACAATTTATCTTAGGTGTAATGTGTAAGACGTAATAATTTACAAATTAGTATGGGGGTACTTATTTACTATATGAACAAAGTGTTTTAATAATAAGTTTGTGTATGTATAAGGATCACTAACTGATAATAAATATATATATTTGTATATATATTTGCATGTTTTAGGAAATTTATTAATAATTGTACATTTATTACATTAATATTACAAAGTATTAAGATCGAACTGCAGTTTTTTAATATTGTGTTTCTGGAATGACATAATAGGAAACATGTGGTTAGGATATGTTCTATGATGATGATAGCTTGTGATTCTTGGCAAATTTCGGTTGGTTAGGTATATTTTTGTCTAAATAGTGCTCATGAGTTAGCTTATTGTGTCCAAGTTGTATTCGTATTCGTGTTAATTTGATTTGGTGTTGTCTTGTCAATTGTGATTTTTTAAGTTGTGATAGTGGGGGGTTTTGTGGGGTAAGACAGCGGAACCAGGTTGACGTGAGATGCCATAATTCTTCTTAACTGTGTAGATTTCTTTTTATGAAATGGTTTTATTGAAATTTTGAGTGCATATGAGAGGTAGAGTTTGTGCTTAGCTGCTGTATCTGCGAGTAATTTCTTATCCCATTTCGCCTTTGCATTTTGCATTTTGCTTTTTACTGTTTATTTTACGAAGCAAGCCAGCAGACCTATTCATATATACTCTTACTAGCAGCAGAATTTGGCTGTTTGGTTGCGCTTGCTTGCTGTTTGAAAAAAACTTTTTTGGTAAATGGCAATTTCTTTGCAGTATTTATGTTAAATTTGATGGCAGACTTTCCTATATATTTAAAAAGTTATTCGAATTCAATTTATTACATGATAATAAAAATACATATTCCTTTTTTTAATAATTCAACTTTTAATACAGTTGTCTTTAATAATTACTTCCTTAAATTTTCAAATTCACAGCTGTTTTTTGTTTACTGAAGTCAATATGGTTGAAGTCGTTTGTGTACCTCGACGTCGTTTGTGTAGATTGACGCTGCATGCTTCGTTTGTCGACAATGCAGCTTATCGTTGAAGTCGTTTGTGTATCTCCACCTTATTTCGGCTGTTTCGTTTGACTATTTCTGGGCAGAGCAGCGTTCGATTTAGCAGTGCAAGCAATAATTTCATTGCTGGTTCGTTTACTCTTTCTGCTGTTTCGTTTACTATTTCTGGGCTGAGCAGAAGCAGCGTTCGAAAATTTCTTGCGCAACAAATCTTCTTTTGTTAAATAAGTAAGTAGATGGGCATTATTTATTTATTTATTTTATTTATTTCTTATATTAAAAAATCAAATATGATATAATGTAATGAACTTAAATTTTCTAATATTGAAAAAATGGAATATGATATGAATGGAAGACTAAGTAACAGTAAGGAACAATTGAAGTGAACAGTCGGTGCAACAGAAGCATGAAATACTTACCTTTTCAACAGGTATCCTGTTCTTCAAACAACGGCAAAGCTTCGATTGCTTCATCTAAATATACAGAATTTAGTTTAACCAGTAATATGTCTCTAAGTGTTTCAATTGTAGACAATGAAAATGAAGAAAGTGATGCTTCGGTCTCATTTTATTTCATATCGTAGTCTGGATTTCTTTGTTTTATTAAATTTTTTTATTTGATGCTCGTTTGGTTCCTTTGTGTTTCTATTGCTTATTAGCATTGTTTTGTCCTGTTTGTCATGTCTAGAAAAATTCATATTAACAAGGTCACTTGCATGCATTTCTATGTCCGTCTGCACGTGTGCTGCAGTCGATCATTTCTTTTTTGGCGCGAAAAAACGTTGCATAAGAAATCCAAAAATTATATTAGCCTGCAAATGAAAAGATAGAGAGAGAAATGGAGGGGATGGAACTAGTGTCGTTTTGTTTGATTGTGTGTTGTCCATTGCGCCAAAATTTTTGGATTTTCCATGCAACGTTGCAAATTTAGTTCTTTATTTTACTGGGAAAAATGCAAGTAAAGCAAATATTTCTGTGCTGTCGCTACTTTGAAGCCAGCAATTCAAACCCTGCTCCAAGTAATGTGCTAAGGGTGGTGTTTATTATTACCTTGACTTTGTTCAGAATAGATACCGGTATGCGGCCATATAAGAAAAGAGCGTAGTCTTCCTTTAAGATTTTGATAACCTTCATGACTGAGATAAGGGTCACAGTGTCACAGTTGAATTTGGACACGCCAGACATGTTAAAATATTAAGTTTTTTCGATTAAGAGTTGATTAGATCTTTTAAGAGATCATTCCAATTGTATTCCTTCTTAATGGTGACACCTAAGATTTTGATTGAGTTAACTAATAGAATGGTTGTTGTTGTTGTAACTGCAAGGGGGTTGCAGCGTGTAAAACTGAAGCCTCGCGGCAGGGGTGAGTGGTCCTTGGCCGACTGATGTCCGGTGATTCCGGGACGTAGACCTGACCACTCAGGGGAATCTGATAGAATGGTGATGTTATTTGCAGTGACATTGGCGTTTTTTGCTCAAATGTATTTGCTTCCATTTTTTGAACGAGTTGGTCCAGATTTTTCGTTAAGTTTTTCTTTTTATTAAAATTAATTAACTGAAAATCTTCAGCATAACTGCAGAAGTGTGTCTCTATGGTTCTATTATTTTAGCAAATTTGTCATAGGCAATTAAAAACAATATTACGAGTAAATGTGACACCCCATTATACATGGAAACCATTTTGGATAATTGAGTGCCTTCTTTAATTATATTTTTCTGGAAGGTCATGATGTTTGTAATGTATTTGATCATTTTCGGACCAACTTTTTTAAACATTTACTTAATTGTTCTATAAAGGCACGTAAACTATTTCTGTCAGAAGCCTAGGCGCCGTTTTTTATCAAGAGAGTAAGTTATCAAATGGTCTACGTAGAGCAGACAGTCTCCAACTGACTTGTACTTTTTAAAGCTGGAGATACACAAACGAATTCAACGATAAGCTGCAATGACGACAAACGCACCATTGCAGCTTTAAAGTACACAAACGACGTCGAAGTACACAAACGGCTTCAACCATATTGACTTCAGTAACAAAAAACAGCTGTGAATTTGAAAATTTAAGGAAGTAATTATTAAAGACAACTGTATTAAAAGTTGAATTATTAAAAAAAGGAATATGTATTTTTATTATCATGTAATAAATTGAATTGGAATAACTTTATAAATAGATAGGAAAGCATGGTGTCAGAAAACAAGGTGCCGCCAATTTTTTACCGCTATGTGTCGTTCTCAGCAAATGGTCCATATTTCGTGATTTTTACGCTGCACAACACTATCATATGTTCATTGTTTATATATTAATATATGTGCATATCTAACTGCTTGCAAAGTATATGAAAAATGCAAAATGTACTGTTTTATTGTTTAATTCAGTATTTTATTCAATTTACACCGCATTTTCAATTTAAATTTCCTTTTAATAATATTATTTTGAACACATAAATTAAATACTGTAACGAAACAGCTGTTTTTTGGTTCACAAACCAGTTCTTTTCCCATTTATCAGTACTGTTTTCTGTTAAGGGCGAAGTTGATCAACTCGCTCCATACGTTTCAACTTTTGCGTTTTGCTGCACGAACGCACCAAAAGTCGATTTGCACGATAACGTCGTTTGTGTATTTCCAGCTTAAGCATTTTTCTATTACTTTAGACCTTAGAGAGATATTGGTTAAGTGATATGGGGCGGTAAGATTCTGGCTTAGTGCTGTCGGTGTTGGATTAATTGAATGGAAGAACGAGGCTGGTTTTGTATTGTTGTGGTATGTGGGTGTTGAAAATGTTGTTGAAGTGTCTGAGTATTCTATTTTTTTAAGGGTTCGGATAGCGTGTTCCATTTTTCCAGCTGATTGGCATGGAGTGTAATGTAGCGATAAGCTTATGGAGTTTGCTTTATGCGAAACAAAAATATGCGAGAAATTGGTGTCTTTGGATGCATCCGACTAGAAATGGGCGAAAGTTTTGGCAATTATATCGTTGTCTGTGCTGATACTGTTTGAGTGAGGGTTCCAGATCGTATGAACCAACTTCATGGGATTCAGCCCACAAAATGCTCGGATATTTGACCAGATTTTAGATGTAGGGGTATTAGAGTTTATTTGTGAGGTGAATTCACAGGTTCAGCTATTTTTTCTTGGCTCAATTGACGTCTGAAGATTGCGTTTGCTTTCCTAAAGTTAATAATGTTTTCTTGATTAATGTTTCTTTTTAATTTGTTCCACATTTTGTTTTTGTCTTGTTTTATGTCATCTAGCCTTTTGTTCCACCATGGGATATTACGTGGTTGTTGGTGCAGAGTAGTTTTTCGGATAGCTCTGTGTGCGCTTTGAACTATTATTTTATATTAGGTGATATTAGGTGTACAAATAAGTTTTAAAGGATTTTCAAAAGGTGGCATAACTAACATTAAATCGCATCGGATGATCTGGCCACTTTATTCATGTTAAGGCGTCACCATTTATCGCCAAAATTCCGTATGTTTTATTTCGTAAACAATAAACTTGCATTGTTCTCTAAACATGTCAACTTTTGTGCCGACAAAACTCAATTTGCGGGAAGCGCTGCTTTTTTGTTTTCATTTGAAGTAAAGTGCAGCTGATGGACATCGATTGCTCTGTATAGCATATGGGGAACATACTCTATCAACAAAAACATATGAGTACTGGTTCCGGCGTTTTAAAAGTGGCATTTTGACACCAGCGACAAGGAACGAGAGTAAAGTTTGAGGACGCTGAGTTGGAGGCGTTATTGGACCAAGATTCATGCCAAACTCAAAATGAGCTCGCTGAAATCTTGCAAGCAATTTCAAACAATCTCATGGCCATGGGTATGGTGCAAAAACTAGGCAATTAGGTTCCTTATGAACTCAAGCCAAGAGACGTCGAACGTCGGTTTTTCACGTGCGACGAAAAGTGAATCTACTATGACACCCCAAAGTGCAAAAAAACATGGGGTAAGTCTGGTCATGCATCAACTTCAACGGCCAAACCGAATATTCATGACAAGAAGCTAATGCTGTGCATCTGGTGGGATCAGCTCGGAGTGATCTACTATGGTCTGATCCAGCCTAATGAAACCATCACTAGGGATCGTTACAAACAATAATTGATGCAATTGAGCCGAGCATTGAAGCTCAAACGCCCCATTATGTCAAAAGATACGACAAAGTGATTCTCCTTCACGACCACATGTTGCAAAAGTTGTTAAGGAAACTTTGGAGGCACTGGAGACCGTATTCACCAGACATGGCTCATGGCCTGGCCGAGCAGCACTTCACTTCTTTCGAAGTAGCCAAAATATGGGTAGAGTTTTGGATAGTTTCAAAAGACGAAGAATTTTTCCAACGCGGAAACCGTATGCTGCCTGAAAGATGGAAAAAGTCGTAGCTAATGGTGGACAGTATTTTGAATAAAATGCATTGTATCAGTTCCTCGAAATAAAGTCACTAAGAAAATCCTCAAAACTTATTTGTACACCTATTATCGTTTCTAACCGCAATATTTGTTGTAAAGTGGATGGGTGATTTGTTATTTAGGAGGATTACGTCCTTCTTTGTAATGTATTTGTGTAGTATGTCGCCTTTCTTGTTATGTTTAGGTGACCGCCATGTGGGGTGCCAGCTATTGAAGTTGCCTATGATGACGACCGACTTGTTTGTGGCTATTGTGTTTTCCAAGTTTCTCGTATTAAATGATCTATGAGGGGGAATATTTGTGGTGTGTTTTTAAGTGTGGTGTAGTTAATGGATACTGGAAAGGTGTTGTTGGATGGTTGTAGATGGGTTTCTTGTAAGGATATGATTTGGGGTGAGGATTATGAGTAGTTCGTTGTAATTGTTTGTATATGGGGGAAATGTATTTAAAAAGTACCCATATAATTGTAGCTGGGCTTGTAGGTAATTTCTCCTAAGTCATGTTTGCGATCTTTGTCAAGTGAGTACTTTTGCTAATGGATTCGAGAGGCAGCGTATATGAGTTTCATGATGGGTATTTCATTTTTTACTGTCGGTTTATGTAGATCTCAAGCGGATGTTATAAAATCCTTCAGTGACAAACTTTATGCGCTTAGCTTAGATCATTAGATCCAATTTCAATCACCTTGTTTTGGTCGTTGCATAAATTCAATTTTCAAGCATCATTTTAATTATTTTCCATACCTTGAGAAATGGATACCTGATACCGATAGCTTTCAAGGAGGTAGACTTCATTTTGTGCTAGCAATGGAAAATAATTAGAATAAAATGTGATTGATCAATTTGATTTGTTGTGGGCATTTGTTTACATGTAAATGTAAATAAAAGTAAATTTTTTAACTACCAACTATTACGAGGGCTGCTACTTAAGTTTTGAGACAGAGAAATAATAACAAATATGTATCATCGAAAATGACTTTATTTTTTTTCAAAATATTCTCCATGAAGATCAATACACTTTTGCATTCGATTAAACCGATTTTCGAAACACTTTTTCCACTCGAAATGAGGTATCTCCAAAACATGTGTTTTGAACGCATCAACCGCTTCTTCAGGCGTCGAAAAACGTAGACCTTGCAATTTATTTTTGGTGTGCGGGAATAAAAAGAAGTCATTGGGTGCCAAATCTGGACTATAGGGCGGATGACCTATCCATTCGACGTTTTGAGTGTTTAAAAAGTCACTTGTTTGAGCCAATGTGTGAGAGCTCGCATTGTCGTGGTGGAGAATGATTCTTCTTCTGCGGTTGATTTTTCTTATTTCTTCGAACACTTCTGACAAACAAATGGTGGTGTACCATTCAGAATTAACCGTTATACGTTTCTCTAATGGCACGGTGGCGACATGTCCGGTTATTCCAAAAAAACAGGCGATCATTTGCTTCGAAGTGCTTCGTCCGCGAACAACTTTTGTTGGATTTGGCTCATCTTGAAAGGCCCATACAGTCGACTGCTGTTTAGTATCAGGTTCATAAGTATAGATCCATGATTCATCACCTGTCAGGATCTTATAAACGTCTTTTGAAGCACTGCGATTGAATTTTTTCAACATTTCTTTGCACCAATCGACATGAGCCTTTTTTTGGGCGATTGTCAAATTATGCGGTATCCAACACGAACAAATCTTTTTGACAAATGTTCATGCAATATTGAATGTATGCGAGTGGAACTAATGCCCAAACATGTCTCTATCTCACGATATGTCACATGACGATCTTGCAATATCAGTTCACGCACAGCATCAATGTTTTGTGGCACAACAACCGATTTTGGAAGACCTTCACGAAATTCGTCGTGGAGAAAACTACGACCACGATTGAATTCAGAAAACCAGCGAAACACAGTGTCCCTGGATGGTGCTTCATCACCAAAAGTCGAAGCGAGTTGATTGGCACACTCTTGTTGAGTTAATCCACGTCGAAAATCATAAAAAATCATTGCACGAAAATGTTCACGATTTAATTCCATTTTTTAGCCGAAACGAATTTTTCAAGTCACTGTAAACAATACAAATAGCACTCGTATGACAAAACGTTCTGAGTACATTTATCATTAAAAACGACAAGCTTTACGATAACAATGTCAGATTTGACATATCAACATTGGTGTTGCCATATCTCAAGACTTAAGTAGCAACCCTCGTAATACAATGAATTTAGATATAAACTGTGATCAGCTATAGACATTAAGTAATGCCATCCCACAGAAATGTCCATCGTAAAGCAGTTGTATATCCTTATGACAATGCCAGATCACACACAAATTTTGAAACCTGAGATTAAGAAGTTTGTTAAGGAAGTTTAAAAATACCCAAAGCATGACAGATAAAGAAAAATGTATACAGACAAGAACTAAATATAAAGCACAATGTCTGAAAAGTAAAAGAACATATTTTGAAAATTTGGAGCTTAGCATAAATAAAGTGAGAGACAGCAAAGATAAGTGGAAGGTAGTTACGAGATTACGTGGTCAAAACTTAAGTAGCAGTGCTGAAATACCTGCAAAAGTATTCAAACCATATTTCAAAAATCTGTTAAATCCACATCAAACAGTGGATAAATTAGAATTAAATATTCTCAGAAAACTCCTACATCTCCCCAGGAACACCCCGTCGTATCGTATACTTAGAAACCGGTATCCCAAGTGGCTAGTATAAATAGGAAAACATGGAGTAGTATCTGTGTGCTATTTTTAGAGAACATGGGCGTAGCCAGGACTTCATTTTGGGGGCAAAATATATTTTGCGTAATACTATACGCATCGCTTATCACATGGAAGTGAAGTCATGGTGTGTACGGTGCAAAGAAAACAATTAGAAGATAAGAAAGAAGAAGGAATATATCTAAAATAGAGTAAGAAAAATGTTGTTCTTTTAATTGATGTGCCAAATTAAAAAGCTGGCACTACAAACTTTAGTAACTCGGTGAGAAGATTTTTTGGAGATCCCGACATAACGTCAGACAGGCATAAATATAAATCCGTTAAAAAGGTTTCATCAGGTTTTCAGGTTTTATACTTTCTTGCATACGATTTGGGTATCAAATAAATTTTGTAGCTTTTGAACACTATGCAACAAAGACAAGACAACTGTACTTATCAGAACATGCATGGTACAATATGCCAGTGAGTGTGCATAAAATTTTATATCATGGAAACGATACAATGGCGTCTTCTATTTTTCTTATTGGTCAACTTTCTGAAGAAATTATCGTGAAGTATTCTCTAGAAAGACATCAAGAATTGAAAGTAACTCAGATTTTTTGCACAGATTGCTCATATCGTCAGACAACTTTATATGCACTTTGTGGAAAGCGGCTAAAACAAAGAGGCGAGCATTAACTAATGAAATTATTGGCTTATTACCCGAACCGGAATATGAATAAGACGAAGAAATTGACTCCAACTTACTTTTTATTTATTTTCTTATTACTTTTCTTATTTTAATATACATTTTAAATTTTTTTCAAAAATATATGCTAATTTAAACAACTCAGAAGAAATTTCAATCATCAAATTTAAAGCCTATATGTCAAGTTATGAAACATAGCGTTCTCAGCGAAAAACCCCATTGATCTTAAGGTTATTTTTAAGTGCATTTTATCTTGACATGTAGATTGATATACCTAGACTTTAAATTCAATCTCATACTAAACCTTAATTGTCAAGACGACATTAAGTTTGATATGATCAGATTGTTAGTGAAATATTCATGTGTGCGACTTTTACACAATTTTTGATGGAATATTCAAAGTGTTTGGATATTTTGTACAGCATCAGTTAATAAAATTAATTTCAAAATTTATACGTATATAAATTTCAGTAACAAAACTTTGATTAAGTTTGAAACCTTGGGGGGTTAGCTGCCTCATCTGCTCCCCTCGCAGCGCCCATGTTACTGAACCAAAGAATTAAAAATCGGGAAAGAACTATCAAGAGCGTTTATTCCTGAAAATCACCAAATTGGGTGTGCAAATAAGTTTCCGCCTTTTAACAACGTTAAGTTTTGGTTGATATTTTCAGATATAAAACGTCATATGGTAAGATTGGACATTTAACAATACCATAACCTTACCGATTACCGATTTTGTAACAGCATCACATAATTTTCTGCAGGCGAAAATGTTGAGTTTTGATCCGAATAAGTGTCATGTGCAGGGGACTTTTGATTTACTTCATTAATTTAATGAAATCTGCTGCTCATGGACTTCGATTGTTGTGTGAAGCATATGGGGAAGGTGCTCCATGAAAAAAACATGGTTCCGGAGGTTTAAAAGTAGCGTTTTTGATACCAACAACAAAGAACGCGGAGGAAGGCCAGTAAAATTTAAAAACGCTGAGTTGGAGAGGTTATCGGACCAAAATTCATACAAAGTTAAGAGAAGCTAGCTGAAACCTTGAGAGTGACTCAACAAGCGATTTCAAAGTGTCTCATGGCCATGGGCATGGTTCACAAAACAAGAAAAATGGGTTCCGTATGAAATGAAGCTAAAGACATCGAACGTTTTTTCAGGTGCGAACAAACATTGAAAAGGCAAAATTGGAAGGGTTTTTTTGCATCAAATCGTGACATGTGACTAAAAGCGCAGAAAATCGTATGGCAAGACCGCCAATGCACCCAATTCGACGGCCAAACCGATACTTTATGGCAAGAAGCTAATGCTGTGCATCTGATGAGATCAGCTCGGAATGATATATTGTACTATGAGCTAATCAAAGTAGTAGTATAATGGGCGTTCTTCAATAAAATTTTACCTTTTTTTGTATCGAAGACATTAATATGTGTGGTGTGTGTCTATGGGAATATATAACCATGTGTGGTGTGAGTCTATAGTAGTTTTTATTGTGTGTGGTGGGACATGGTCATGTCTTCACTATAAAAAATCGAAAACTTTGTTGCAGAAAGCTCATTATTCTACTACTAAACAAGATTAACAAAACCATCACTGAAATGCGTTACCATCAATAGCTGATACAATTAAGCCGAGCATTGAAGCTCAAATATGCCAACCACATGACAAAGTGTCGTTGCAGCATGGCAACGCTCGGTCACATATTGTAAACCGAATGGTTGAGGACTCATTGCCCGCCCGAACAGTACTTCATTCTTTCGAACAAACCAAAAATTGGCTTGATTTTTGTGTCGTCTCAAGACACAAGAAATTTTTTCAATGAGGAATCCGTATACTACCTGAAAGATGGGGAAGATGGATAATACTTTCAATCCAATTGTTTGCTTAAAAACGGCGGAAACTTATTTGCACACCCAATAAAATGTAACGGTATATCAGAATACAATAAATAAATCTAAAAATTTGCAATCAAAGATTTTGGTTCATGTCCACGAAAAAAAGCTTTAAAATCAATTGTTTGTTTGAAACTTCGAGGAAATATATTTCCATACAAAAAACAAATACGAAAAGTTCCAAATGTTCATATAGCACCAAATTAAAGCTTTTGAAATAGATACATAGCTTTTTCGAAAGCTCATGAATACATACCTGTGTAAACAAGTCAGAGTAGCTTATGTCGAAAATCGTTGTTTTGAGACATTGACCATTTTGTGTAAAGTAATTTCTGTTTGGTTTCATTTCATATTTATAAGATGCTACACAAAAAGAATTATAAAAAATGAAATACATGCTAAATAAATTTTGTAAAATATTTTTATAAAAGTAGAATTCACAACCTTTCTAACAAGCATAAATTTTATTTAGTTTATTTATTCCAATAATTGTTTAAAAGAGTTTGAAAAATGGATTTGTGAAAAAATCGTAGGTGTACGAATTTCTAGGGGTCAGGGTAAACTATATATAACTATGATTCTATACCATATTTTTAGCATTTTTTTTAGCCAAAATACGTGTATTGAAGCGGTTAATAATAATAGCGTTCAAACTCAATTCACTCAATTTTCGACAAAAGCTACTCTGACTTGTTGGCACAGATACAATCACCAGTTTTGCTAAACCAGAACGAGCGCAAGCTGAAGTTGTGTGACATAGCTGCCAATTTAAAAATATTAGAAGACACTTGAGTAATGTATCCATAATGAGGATATAGAAAAAAAAATCAAGGAGTTAAATCATAACGATATTTTTTTTTACATTCAATTTTTTTAGTACATATTTTGTTTCAGAATTTTTTTTTACTTTAAACTACATACATATAATAAAAAAATAATCAAGTGTGCAGTTGTGAACTGCAGTAGAAGTGATACCTTCAGGAAACTGAACTAATAGTTATTTTACTTTTTATTATATATTATTCCATGTTTTCAATTTCAAGAAAAGGTACAAGTGGCTGATGATAACTATAGTATCAAATAAATGCTTTGGTTTGTAAGTGATCAGTATATCTTTGAAACACAGCGTCAATTACTGTTTTTGACCTTGTTGTCGATTCAGTTCGACTGCTGCATATTTATACTCTTCACGCAGTGAATAGTACAATATTAAAAGTTTATCATGAAATTTCTAACACACAGAAGGAGACATCGGAAACCCCATAAAGTATAAACATATATTCTTGATCAGCGCGATGAGGCGAGTTGATCTAGCCATGTCCGTCTGTCTGTCTGCATATATGCAATTTAGTCCCTCAGTTTTTGAGCCAGAGGGCTAAAATTTTGCATGAAGCTTTCTTTTCACGAATGCTTTCAATATCCGGATCGAAGGATTTGTGCATCACTTTTAAATATCCCCAAATCATGACACCACCTACTCGGCTGTGAAAACGTTCTAATTCTTGAGTCTCCTGTCTCAAACCATTGTAATTGAAGCCATCAGGACCCTCCAAACACGTTAGTATTATTTGACCGTATCGATGCATAGACTTGGAATGATGAAAGTAATGTAGGCATTCAAAGTTTTGTTATTATGGGAATGTTTTTTATACTCTTCTTCCGTTTGTGGTTTTTGGACACAATAAGTATCTGAAGCTCGAACCACCAAGAGGAGTACCCTCGCTTCAAACCAAGATCTAAATTCATGTTCTTATTAGAAAAACTTTTTGTTTCTTTGCACCAATTCAAATTAATAGTGGAAATGGTTATAACTAATAATCTGCCATTTTCACATGTCGAAGGTGATATACAATTTTGGACCTATTATTGCATTATTGCTAATTTTTGATACTTAATACAGGAAAAGGTTTTTTGAAGTTGATGAAGCAACAGTTTCACTTTATCAAGTCTTCTAGTCTAGTCGACTAGGAATACTATAAAAGGACAAATGGAAAAAATGTATTCCAAAGAAGCAGAAAACTTCAAAATCATGTTATCACAGGTATCGAATAGATATATGTTTGACAATTGATATATGGACTGACACCAATATGAATAGCATGATTAGTGTGATAGTTAATGGTTTATTTGATAAAAAAACAACAACAACAAAAAAAAAAATCTTCCAAGTGTAAGTCGGACTCGCACACGGAGGGTTTCGTACCATCGCACAAGATTTAACACAATGTATACAAATTTGTACCTCTTTTTTTGTCGCAAAAGTGAAATATTCAACAGCCTAAAAGTATACTTAAAAAATAAACCAAAAATTTTAAAGAAAAGATTTAATTAAAGAATAATGCTTCTAAAAATATGTATTTTTAGTATTTGTCGCTCTACACACAATTAAATTACACACTCTGTGAAAATTTCAACACTCTACCTATTACTGTTCATGAGATAGAGCCGGAGCCGGACGGACGGGCGGATGGACGGACGCCGTAAGATTAGTAATAGGGTTCTGTTAGCACCCTATGGGTACTGAACCCTAAAAAACAGTTTTGTGGAACAATTGGTGTATTCAAATTGCCTGAAGCCCATACAGCCGCGCACAACGCCGAAGTGCTATTAAGCTACGTGTAGCTTTCAGGAAATTCTATCTACGAAAGATTATATGATGGCAGTAGTCAGAGACAATGGAGTCAACATTGTAAAAGCTATTTTAAATAACTAGATTAAGGTTTTTCAAACTCAATTTTTTTTTTTTTTTTTTAGTTACTAAACTAAGGTTTTTCATTATACTTATAATAAAAAATATATATAAAATAATAATCTGACATGCGGGTTCGATTCCCGCTAAAGTCTGGTCCTACACTTTTCTAATTTCCTCCTATCCTTCCTAACTCTCCCCCTGAGCTGAAGTCCTTTGTCGCTATTGCTCATATTAATAACTAAATTATAATTTGTTCTATATAAATAAATAAAATAAATAAATAATAATTAATAAAATACAATTCAATTCTTTTTAGCCCAAAATCTTCAAATAACTTATAGATAATATTAATATATATATATACTTATACATACTTATATACAGATTTAAGTTATTACATAATACTAACTTTACTACTGAGTTATTAAATGTAAGAAAGAAATAAAGATAGAAAATTAACATGTGATAAGGAAAATGGGAGAGAAAAACCTTAAGACAAAAGTTAAGAATAAAACTGAAAAAAACTGAAGACTGATACTAAGTAAAGCTAAAACTAGTTTAGTTATATTAGTCCTAGTCGGTTGCATAGGTACAAAATTTATTAATTTATTTTAAAAACATGCACTTAAGACAGTTGGCTTAAATGTAGTTAGGAATTGTGAGGTTATAAATGTGTATTTGGGTGAGAAAAATTATTATTAAAATTATTGATTTTATCAATTATTTTATAAACTCCTGATTTATTATGCAGACTAAATGTACTTAGGATAATAAAAGGGTAGATTATACTTATTTGTACAATAATTTATTAATATGTAAAATCGCACAATCTCCCCAGACTACCGTTCCGTAAAGCATGATTACCGTAAAGATAAAGTTATTTTGAATGAACTGTCGAGATTTCCGATTGATGAAGGGATAAAGGATACGAATTGCCTTTTTAAATTTTTCAATAGTTTTTTGAACATGAAGACTAACAAGTAACTTGGTGTCGAGATAAAGCCCAAAATAACGAACACAAGACTCCCATTGAATAACATTATTATTTATGATAAGATTGCTGGATGGTAGCAAACAAGCCTTGCGTTTCCGGTAAAGTAGATGGAATTGGTTTTGTTTAGGTTCAGTTGAATTATTCATTTGTGATAGTAGGGGACTAATGTGTAGAGCATTTTACAGATTGTTTTTATTGTGATTAAATTCTTTACCACAGCTGTAAACGTCAGTATCATCAGCAAACATTGAAATATGCAGTTTTCGAGATGCGGATTATCTTAAGTGTAGATGCTATAAATGATAGGGCTAAGAACTGAGCCCTGTGGGACACTTGCTCTTATGGGTGAAGGGTTTGATGGTAATCCATTTATAACGGTGTAAAAAGTCTGTCTTCAAGGAATTTTGGTATTATTTTTAAAAAGTATGTTGGCGTGTTGACGACTAAAAGCTTGTGGATTTGTCCGTTATGCCATATGGTGTCGAATGCTGTTTGTATGTCCAGCATTACCCTACCCACGGATTTTTTCTTATTAAGGCTCTGCTTCACAAAATGCTTGAGTTTAAGAAGTGGGTGTATACAGCTTAGCTGAGCTCTGAACCCAAATTGTTCGGCTGGAAGAATGAATTGTAAATTTAATAATATATTTTTGTTTAATTTATATAATTAAAAAGACAGTTTTATAACTCTTCATAAAAATTAATTAATTAATCGGTTAATTATTTACAATTTATTGCAATTAATAATCGGTTCCAATCGATTAATCGTATGAGACATTAACCGGTTTTGTAACGCAAAAAAAAATAATAAAAAATAAATTACATGCTAAATAAATTTTTTAAAATGTTTTTATGAAAGTAAATTTCACAATCTTTTCACCAAGTACTTATAAATTTTATTAAATTTATTTATTCCAATAATTATTTCAGGGTAGTATATACTCGTATATAACTATGATTCGATACCATATATTTAGAAAATTTTTTAGTCAAAATACGTGTTTTGAAGCAGTGAATAATAATAAAGTTTTAACTCAATTTACTCAATTTTTGACTTGTTGACACAGAAACGTCAACATAGTTGTCATATAAACTTTTGCATTTCTTTAGATATTCAAACAAAATTTCTTGAAATCGATTTGAAATGATAATCAATTTTCGCAAAATATGGAAAACAAAAAACATTTGAAGTGAAAAGTATGTACATAAGTATGTATGCTTCGTTGAATCGAACTTCGTGTTCTGTTATATTTATTTTTCTCAATTATCTGAACAGATTGTGTTCAGTTCATATTTCACAAAGCGTTTTAGCGATATGCCTACAAACAAATATGAAATTTGTATACTCTTATCAATTGCACATTATTGTTCTGTTCTCCACTTTTACTTAGAAAAGAAAATGTTTTTTTTTTATAAAAAACAGAAATTGGACTTTGATACAATCTCCGTTTATTTTTTCAGCTATTAAAATTCTTATAAATTGACATCGTTATAATCTCTGGGTTTCCAATGTAAACTATAAAAATAAAAAAAATACAAAATTCTTGGAAATGTTGTCTCTTAGTAAACTCATCTCGCCGAAAACCATAAATAACTATGTAGATATGTATATGGTAGTACAAAAAAGATATCATCTAGATATGTACTTATTATGATTAATATACTTGTGCACTAAATTGTACAATTGAAAATATGACATTTAAGTATTCAGATATTTAATTACAATGTATTCAGTTTATTGGTTTATAAGAATACAATTATTAAAGATATATATATATATACGAGTATATGTTTGTTGATGGTAAAATTAAGCAATTAGTTATATTGGATTTTGATACAAGATGTCCAATTTTTGGCATTCCAAAAGGATGTAAGATAAGTACAATTATGGTGAAAACGAATGATTGACAGATTAGTGGTGCAGTTTTGTTGAGAATGTTACTATTGACAAATTAAAGTAGAGACGAGAAAAATTCCTCTTATTTTGAATAATACTACTTTCCTATATTTATGGAGCCAAGTTACATTGTACAGCTTAAAAATTTTGTATAAAGTTCATATTTATTTACCATACATGTTTGCTCAGTCTCTTTCCTTCTATAGTTATACCTTGTTTTGAATGGGTAACGATGACTGCTTATCCATAAGCCAATACATATTTCTATATTTTAATTCAAGGGGCGGATACCTCTCATACAAACCCAGATCAAAATTCATTTTCTTATTAGACAAACTTTTTTATGTTTTGTACTTGGAACTGAAATTTGGAAACTATAAATAGGTGGCCCATATTCACCAACTTTGTAAATTTCAAGACCCTCGGATCACTAGGAGGGGTACTGCCCATACAAAACATGAGCTTAGAGCAATAATCGGCATAGCCAAAATTAATCTTCTTTTTACTGATTTTTAAGTAACTTTGAGGCTATCTAAATATCAATACAATCTGGATACTTTGTAAGAAGTGATGTGTTGCTCGGCCAGGACATGATCCATCGATGCTTTGGATCCATCAACACACCCAGATCACTGAACTGTGTGACACGTTCTAAAGTGCGATCATCGTACAACAACAACTCCTGAATGACGTCACATTTCCTTGTGGTTGTTGTCGATTTTCATACGGATCAGCGCTGCGTCACCATTGATTTGAGTATGTATCATTTAACATGGATACGGCATTTAACACTTTGCATGAAGACCACTGAATTTTGTTTACGTTTTCTGTATCTTTTGAAAGTGAGAAAAAAACATATTAAATGTTTGCTTCGTTTTCCAATTTATATTATTCACTGCATTTATTACTTTTAACATTTGGGGTTTTTAGATTAGAAATTATTTCACTAGGATTATACGTATGAGTGGTGTAGGTTATCACCCTAATTGAACATGTTTGCTGATCTAGGTATAGGTACTTACGAGTATATCATGAAACTTTTTTACTAGTTTATACTTTCGTAAATTTTCTGTATTCTTTTGAAAACTTATTTAATGCTAAGAAGTTTAATGAAAAATCCTTGACTCGCTTCGTTTTTAGTGACGTTGAGGAGCTATTTGTATTCGGACTCTCCCGATACCATTAAAGGTGGAGGCCGTGGAGTCTTCTTAACTTCCTTAAGTTTTTGAAATATGTTTGTGGTTGAAGGAGCAATCAGCTTTCCTTTTCGTTGCGAACAATCAGTATCCACTCTCTCGAACTAGTCATTCTTCATCAGTTTCATATATTTCAGGATTCATATTTTGGGTTTGTTGAATATTTTTACCAGTATTGGGTTTTTATTGATAGTTTTCTGATTTTATCTATGCACAAATTTTTCATATTTTGTAACTTTTGCGATAATTGATTTATTATTGTTTCATAAGGATTCTTTTCTGTTACACATATCAATTCGACCACCTTCGAGTGGTGGTGATCGAGCAATTCCCATAGTTAAGGAATATTTTTATATATAGACATGAAATTAATAATGGCCTATACTGTTTTACTCCCTGATATGCCTCATCAATTGCATCTTGAGAAGGGTGTTATTGTGTTTGTTCTACAGCTATTATTGTCTTTGCTCTGACAATTCATATTTGCAAGTAGTTGTAACCGTGGCTAGTTAATGGGTCCATTTTTTTCATACCTAAATCTCAATAAAATTGACCGAAGAAATTGAAATCTTTTCTACAATAGCTTTTTTGCCAATCAGTTTATGGGTCAGCGAAAATTGTTCTCGCACATAATCATACATAATAAGCGCAATAAGCAAAGGCATGAGCGTATCCAGCTTTTTACCTTGGGGGTACAAATCTGAATTTTCTTGTAGTCTAAGGGTAAAATCAGAAATTTCCTGTAGATGTGTAACTCAAAACATAATACATACTTAGTTTGTCGGTTCAAGTGACTACAGTCTAGGGGTTCCTCTGTTCCTCTTTTGAAACGCCCATGCAATCACAATTGCTCGTTTGTCGTTAACATATTGTGCCATCGTAACACTGGCAACTGTCTCCATCGTTGCCGTGATGTGTATTCTTATTGGATTTGTGCTCGTCAAGGCCATAATCTTTGCTACATTTGATTGTCGTAGGCTGACAAAAATGATGCTGATGATGGTGATGATGTTGATTATAATGATAGTAAAGAGAAAAACAAGACAAAAATAGGAAATGCCACACATACATTCTGTTGAAAGATACAAAGATACAAACTATTATAGCATGTACGCGTACAATGCATAAAGTCAAACTACTTCATCCGGGGCAGCTTAACTAAAAATTATGATTTTATGATTATGTTTATTTCTAATACATATTAGTAAGTTAGATTTTGTATTGAGGGTTGGTTTGCTCTTACTGCACTTACAATAATGTATTTCACTCTCTGCCCATGACTCCAAGGGTCAACTTTTGCGTATTTAGTACCAAAGAAGGAAATTGGTTTTAAAGTGAAGTCAAAATGCCTAAAGGAAAACTTCGATACAATAATTTCATTTGTCAAAATGAGTTGATGACGAGCAAACCACAAAAACTCATTAACACCTTAACTAAACTCATTAAACATTAGGACATTGGTTTGTTTACCGATTTTTTGCGTGTATGATTAAAATGCTATTAAGAGAACCATAGAACCAACAAAGTTTACGATTTAATCGGCAATGAGGTTCAACAGGAAATGGAAAATCTTTAGTTTCATTTGTCAATCAGCATATTTACATAGCATACCACAATATATGTACATATAATATCTATTCATCAAAGGTTTTTAGTTTGAGGCTTTATAGTATGTTCTTCTTGTCCTTTAAATATTCTTAAAACCATAAGTAGTAACAGTAAAATGTGTTGTCAAAACATGCAAGGCATACTAACTTCAGTCAGTCTGTTAGAAAAACAGTTGACTTATCAACTAAGACTATTGACTTGAGTGTCTGAAACTGTCTAAACTTCTTAAACTTGTTGGTCATGTTTTCCTCATCCCCATCGGCGTCCACGTCCGCATCCCAATTTTTTTTTTACCTATATATACCGTATGTATCTACCGGCTTTTGATGGCCAACAGTGTTGTGAAGTGTTCAACAATTTTCATTGTTTTCTGCTTTTATGCTTTCGCATTCATGCGTCTAAAGTAATTTCCTACTACAAGAAAATGGAAAAGTGGAAAGCGGATTGCAAAACATTTTGCTCGACTCCATTATTTCCATGTTTCATTATGTTTAAAGTTTCCTTTTTGTCGGCATTTATCGTAATTGTGTGTGTGTGCTTTTGTCCTCACCGTCTACCATAAACGTTTGGTTCCTTTTCTTGTTGCCGTCCTTTGTCATAATCGCAACACTTTAAGTTGCCTCATAACCATGGTGATATACTTACAATAATTTTCTTGGGAGTTGGGCATATCTTAAGTACTGCAAAGGAATTGCAATTTGCACTTTTTCATTTTTTATGTTTTATGTTTTATTTTTGCCTCTATTCTTCTATTTCTTGTCATGTCGAGTGCGTAAAAGCTTTTTCAATACTCGAAAACAAAAAATACAAAACGTCTAATGGTCCACAACAATCATTAATAGAACTAAAGCGAGCAACGGAACTAAAGTCTGGTCTGATGGAGTTTAGCATTATTCTTTAGATGTTTTAATACAATACAATATTTTTCTACACTAAAAATATTTGTCTGATAGCGACATTTTAATTTATTTGCCAAGAAAGCCAACAACAACAAAGCAGAAGAAAGTCATATTACTTTAATGAGAAAGGTATTCACTTTTAGCAAATATTAATTATTATTGGTGCAAAAATAATGGCCATATAGCATGGCCACATTCATTAAAAAATTTATTCAGAAATTCATACATAAAAATAAACAATATGGAAACGGCCATTATTTTTGTACCAACCTAATACAAAAAACATAACCGATATTTTTATCTGTTTTATTTAAGTTGTCCCAAGGACCTTGACTTTTTGATACTAACTTTGGATTGCAAATAATCCCGCACAAGATCTTAACAACGGTCAAATCAGGTAATCTTGGCCTCTCGAAATTATAACATATTAATATGAGTCGATTCGTAAACGATGCCTTTAGAAGAGCAATATTTTTCCTAGTTACACATAAGTAGTGGATCTTCTACGGCATCAGATTATCTGTAATGAATGACAAATAATACGCTTAATTGACAGCGATGAAGAAGAGTCCCATCACTTTTCAGTCGACACACCAAACCAAATACATTGTAACTTTTTGTGTCATATTATTGAACCTGGTGGATTATTCTGGTGTTTTAAACTGCCCAATACCGGGTATTTTGTTCATTTGAAGAAAAAAAGTACTCACCCTTAGTAAATTTTTGCAGCAGAAATCATTGACAATGTTGTTTCAATTCAATAATATTTTGCGGCATTTCCTATCGTTTTGACTTATCCATTTATCCATTGGTAATAACGTTGAGGCTTAGATGTAATTTAAAATTTATATGAAAATTAAATGAAATATTATTGTGTCGCAATGCGGAATGGAATTCTTCCCATATTTTGCACGATGTGCAGAAATAACCAGTGGCGAATTTGCAGTCTTGGCCCCTTTCTCAGCACCCATCATATAATTTTCCGAGGTTTCAGGGATGATTGCACAATTAAATAAAACATTTAACTCTTCAATTCACAGTGTCACTTGTAGGTGACAGAAGTTTAATATTTTTTTTCTACCACACGGATATTTTGTTATTAAATTCCAATACCATTGTTGCAAAGCCAATTAGTAACAGCCCTAGAAAAATGTCAGCTGTTAAATACAATCAGATGTTTCGCGCGAAATTCGAGCAGTCTTTGTTTGTCTTGTAGGTGACACCCTCATAAAAAGAAAATGGGGTAGTTTATTTTTTATTTATATTTTTTGTTTTGTCATAACCAAATGTATTTGAAAAGTAACTAAAAATCTTTATTAACTTGGACATGGGAATTGAATAGTTAAAACGGTATTAGATTTTATTTATTTAACTACATCATCTAAATCAGTAGAATAAACAATTTGCAATGCTTTGGACTTTTCTTCGACTTCTGACGCGATTAGTTTCGTCAGGTTAGTAATAAAATCAAATTTATTGTAAGGTAATTTGTAAGCATCGTTTTTTGAGTTCTTCTGACAATGTATCAATTATTACCAAAAAAGTAGTGATTCTGAAAATTTCGCGACCATTTTGTTCCATCTCTTCACCTGTATTAGTCTCGCCAGGAAGAAGCTTTAAAAATCTCTTTCAGATTCCTGTACAAAGGACAGTTTTTTGGCTATGTTTTCGAAATCACTAAAGTTATCTCGCGTTTCGCCAATAAAATGTATAAATTTATACAATATATCCTTACATATTATAAAACAAAGTCCCCCAGCCGCGTATGTCTATCTGTCTGTCAGTCTGAACGCGATTATCTCAAAAACTACCGAATAGATTTTCATACGGTTTTCACCAATGCACATTGGTCGGAATTTCCAAAATTTTGGCATAAAATATACGAATGTAATTACAGAGCTGAAACTTGGCACATTGAATGGTAAGATCATATATAAGAATACGACAAAATTTCCGCCCATATTAACAAATGTTAAGTAATGCGATATTTAGTATAACAATCTTTATTTATTTATTTATTTATTAAATGCTTAAAATTTATTAAAATAGAATGTAAACCGTGTTTATACATAGCTATGACAACTAGGCCTTAAGCTAATAACAATCTTTATTTTTCTTAAGTTGTGAGTAAAATCTTGAAAAAGACACAAATTTGATAACCCCATATTCTTCATTCATAGTCGGAATCGAAATCAGTGTCGAAATCTTCCGTAATACTGGAATCCTTACTGGGTGCCGCAGTCGGCTCTTCTAAAAGAGCCAGTACGTCAATCGGCAATTTCTTTTTTGTTTTGATTGGACCACTTACTTAAATATAAGCTTGACAATAATGGATCCGATGAATCCATTGATATTATTAATGCGGCTGTTTTTCCGTGACTGTCACAGCTGAAATATTGACGATAGTTGTTGAAGATCTCGGAAAAAACCATGCCAACTTGGAGATATATACTTATAGTTTGTAAAAATTTCGGATTTGCTGAATCTGTGATAAAAACATATAGACTGGACTTATCATGAGATGATACAATATAATGTCTGTCAGTCTGAGCCACACCAACACGTGGGGGCACAGCTAGTAGAAGATATGTTATTATATACATTTTTACATTGGTTAAGAGTCAAATGATTAATGTTTAATGATGGGTTATTATTTTATGACGTTAAAACTTATTGCAATACGAGTATGTCAATTTGTTGTGGAGATATTTAGTCCGAAAAGTATTAATAATAATATGTATATAAAGAAATGCATTTATTAGATACATAGATTCGTTTTTATTTAAGTTTACAATTACAGTATTTTTAGTTTGCAATTATTGATATTTAACATTTTTAATGAACGTAATATTAACTAGCATGGCTACTTGTCGTCTGTTTAAACTTATGTTTATAAAAACATCATCATTTAGACCTCTTTTGGCGACCCACCATTTACATTCGCCATCTTGCCCCGTTTTAGCGAGATAGCAGATCATTTAATGTTTGAATTTACCGTTCAAAATATCTATAATTTCGTTCTCTGATAGTTGAGGTTTCCCCAAGTATCTACATTTAAATTTTCTATATACCGGAATCTGCGAAGAAAGTGACGATATTCTAAGAAGTTGCTACTTTTAATAGAATATTTCGAATACCTAATAAGAATGATAACGCTGGCAATTAGTCATCGATCAAAATACATTGCAATTAGAAAGAACAATGACTGGTGATTTTGGCAGATTATATTTCGATTTTACTATTTCAAAACATTGATATAATCAGCTACTAATTGTCCTATAATTTGCACTTCTGAGTTTTGAGTTTTACTTGGTTATATTCTACTTTGTCCTCAAACTTACCATTTCCAATGGTTTGGATTCTAGAATGTCACTTTTCTTGTATTTCCATTCTATAATTCATGACTTGACATAATTTTTCGCCACTGTTGGCAATATTATATGAATAATATGAATGACATAATGTCTTCCTGTTAGATTTTTCGGCGTATCAACCCGGGAATTTGCGTTAACCACACAACTATTTGTGTAGGTTATACTGCGACAATAAGTTTTTTTTTCAATTTTTTCAAAGACTGTTAAAGGAAGTAGTTGCGCCTGCGCCTGCGTCTTCGTCAGTAGAAATAAGAAAAATACTGACCCTGAAGCTGGGGATGAACTTTTGATGTTTACATTGCGATGATCCAACGACTACACTTGACTAAAACGAATTTTGAAAGTACAAAATATCTTCAAGTAACACACAGAAAATTTATTAGCACATTTTTTACAAAAAGATATTTAAAATTAAAAATTTATATCTTTTGATTCTGTAAGTCGCTGTATGTTACTCATAATAAAGTTTAGTATCTTTCAGTAATTCGATTTTGAATCCTAAGAGTTGCTTTTACTTGATGAGTGCACAAACAAACAAGCAGACAATCAGACAAAGTTTATGATTTTATTATACTATGTATAGATGTATCTATACATTGTATAGATATTGAATTTATTAATGTTTTATCGGCGCTAGGCTTATACAAAATATAAAACCTTCCAGTAATCATACTTACGACTGAAATATTAGATTAAATACTGTAATTAGAAGACTCTAATTGAATTAATTCTGTATATCAACTAAAATAATTAGCAGGGTATAAAAATGTGTAGTATATATAAGGATAAGAAGAATCGTAATAGATAAGAGGGTTCAGAATGACCAGAAATGATGAGGTTCATCAATTATAGGACATTTTAAATTTCTATTTTATCTTTTTACTACCACGTGAACATGATGTCTTAAGCGTTCAGTTCTACCACAAATTTTTCAACATTACCCCTCCTCCACTTCACACACAAAAAAAAAAAAAACGAATATACCCTTCACCCTACCATTTTTCCAAATTTTATGTATGTTTATTGTCAGTTTAAGTCGATTTGTGAAATTTTGTTTCAATATTTTAAAAATGCAACATTTTTCAATACAAAATTTTATAAAAACTGAAAGTTTTATTTTGTATTTATATCAAATGTCGTTTAAATATTTGGATATGTTATGGAATTTGTGAACATAAGAACTTATTTTTCATATGATTTGAATTGTGGAGGCCGGGATGCCAGACTCTGTCAAACGCTTGTCGGACATCTAGGAAAGCAGCAGAGCAATACTTACCACGTTCGAAGGTATTTAAAATTTTTTGTGCAACTCGGTGGCATTGCTCTGGGGTTCCGTGACATCTCCTGATCCCGAACTGGTAGTATGGAATTATGCTTGCTTCGTCCAGCAGTAGTAACACTCTAACTAAAAGTAGTCTTTCGAATACTTTGGAGAGTATAGCCAGTAAGCTAATCGGGCGATAGGAGCAAGGTTTGTGCTGAAGTTTTCCAGGCTTGGCTTTTAAGATTATCTCAGCACACTTCCACTGGGCTGGGGAATTGTGGAGTGTTAGGATATCAAATAATAATCATATTTTTTTTAGGAGTATTCGGAGAACTCAGTAGCACAATACATAGTTCAAGAACTGAATGACTAATATTTTTATATATACTATACATACATACTTGTATGTATGCAGGGCGACGATATTATGGTCATGGTTTTATCGATTTTTATCATTTTTTTGTACAAATTTGTAGTTTGAAGGGTCTTCGAAGCAAGGTTCCAGGCGTTACAAATATCACGTCAAAGTGATAAAACCTAATCACATTAGTATGAAAGTTATAAAATAAACAAGAAATTAAAGCACCTTTGACGACCTTCGTAGTGTCGGGTCACTGCGCTAATGTCGACAAATACTGTTCTAATGGAATTTTAACGTCATCGAGACAACAAGACTCACTCAACAATATACAACATAAGTACAAATTGTACCCACTCTACTCTATTAAATGGTGGTTTATTTGATGAGGGTGGTTAGTGATGATGAGAAGGATGTTTTCGCTAAATTGCTGGCAGTATACTTTGTAAACGGTGTCGGCGGATTAATGTTATTTCGCGTGCTTATGTTAAAACATCTACCCATCTAGGTTTGGGCATTATAGCAAAACTAAAGAAGATGGTGATACAGCATAAGGCAGTATAAAGCATTGTCTTATGCCCCATTTCTATCCACATTCACAGCACCATCGTCATTATAATCATAATGAACGTAATCTTACTCATCATCGTTGTCTATGTCGTTTCGTCAGTTTGTGGTTAATCCACTGGAAACATCATTTTCAGCACCTGTTTAATTGCGTTAATCACCAAGAGCAAACATTAACGCCAGACATACATACACACTCATCCAAACGGACAGATTGACATCCATAGTGCTGTTGTAAGACCCCATTCCAGCCACCCACTCTACTAGAAACACATAAAGCATTATCCTGTTTCCATTCATGTTCCTATATCTTTGCCAGTGGTGTTCAACGCTTGAATTTATCTTTTTTATGATTATTTATTTACATACTTAGATATTTTTGTTTGTTGCACTTAGTGGCGGCATCGCTCATCTCATCTTTACTCATCCCCTTCCAAAAAGAAAAAATAAAAAAATTAACAATCAACTTCTCCATGCCCCATTAATATTTCGGGTGTATATGTAAGTACAACTACTGACTGACTGACTACTTTAGGGTGTTCAACTTTGGGCTTAGTTCACTTCAGCTGTACTTAATGTGTAATGCTAATTTTATGTGAATTTTAGTTCCCCATTCCCGTATTGTTACTGTTGTTTTTGATAATAAGAGAGCACGCGAGCAAATGTCATTTATGACATCCCCTGGTGTACTTAGTAACTGTAAGTACTAAGTTATTAGCGTATGCTAAGCTAGGTTAATTGTCTGTGTGTAAAGTTATTGCTCTTCTTAACATCCTAAATAGATCGACAGAACAATAAATGCATAAGTTACTGAATAAAAATTAATATAGCTTAAGATGATGTTGTCCTTAAAGACTTTTGCTTTCATTATGACAAATATTAAAATTTGGTTATTTTCAATAAGCCAAAGGAAAGCAAACAGGACAGAACCTCTTAACTTTCAAATACATACCTGCATATTTTATAAATGTTAATTGACATTTACTCGTAAAATCGATTCATAAAGTTTACAAACAAAAATCTATAAGGCAGTTTTGTAAAATTGTTTTTGTGCGGTTTTTGGTCGTTTGCTATACTTGACACCTCGCTTCTTGCTACATACAATTTTTTTATATTATATAGTCAGTACTTGCAATAATTTTTTTAATTTTTCATGCACAATTCTTTTGTAACGTTTTTTGAGAAAATGAAATTCCGGGAAGTACATTTTATTGTATCCTGCTTATTAAATATATTGAATTAAATCACTTTTAAGTTTACTTTTGCGTGGTGGAGTCTGACAATGGCAAACAAAAAGATTTCGATACTGAAAATTAGAGATAAAATTGATATTCTAAGAAAATAAAAGTAACGACTTTCTATAAAGCTTTAGATGAACGTTTTAATATATATCTGTGGAAATAAGTCATAGTAGCTTATGTCGAAAATCTATGTTTTAAAATATTGCCCATTTTGTGTAAAGTAATTTCTGTTTGGTTTCATTTCATATTTATGAGTTGATACTAAAAAAAAAAAAATTATAAAAAATAAAATACTTTCTACATAAATTTTGTAAAATATTTTTATAAAAGTAGATTTCACAACCTTTCTAACAATTATAAATTTTATTTAGTGAAAAAATCATAGGTGTACGAATTTATAGTGATCAGGGTAAACTATATATAACTATGATTCTATACCATATTTTTAGAAATTTTGTTAGCCAAAATATGTATATTAATAGTATTATAATAGAGTTCAAACTCAATTCACTTAATTTTCGACATATGCTGCTATGACTTATTGCCACAGATATACAATAGAACAAAAATAGCTCATATTAAGAGAAATTAATTCTCAATAAAGAAGTTTTATTCCAGAAAAAGACACTTAATGGCTACGAGCCGAAAATGGAATATACATATTTAAAGTTTACTGCATGAAATACAATATAAATAAACATATAAACAGCAAATTTCTAGTTCTAAAATCGCGAAATGTATTATTGACTCTAATTTCGCGCTCACACCACAATATGAAGAAGACTGACGAGGTGGTACTCAGTACGAAGAAAATTACACCAGGAGAGGCTTTATCTGCATTCAATAATTATTTAGAACGGAAGGAGCAGAGCAATGTTTACTTAGACGATGTTATGATACTCCAGAGGCTTAGAAACAAGATAGTACTGAACAAGTGCGTCTGTACAAAACAAACTATTGTTCAATATTCCTATAGTATTAAACATAGATTCTAAAGATATGAAAAACTAATTTGCATAGAAAAAAAAAAATTCGATACTTCCACCATCCTCTAAACTTGCACCGAGCTCGGCTTTTATTGCGAGCAATAATCGCGATACTATTGCACAGTGGTCGGACTTATATTGAGAGAGCGGCCAAAAATACTTTCAGTGGAGATATCAACCTGAAAATTGTGGGGGTTCGACCCCCCTATAGCAACCCCCTACCACCCCCACCTCTCATTTTCAATACGAAAAATAATATAAAAAAATGTAAAGTGCAGTTTGTTGTTAAAATTTATAGCAGGAATATTTAATGATGAAATGGGTGTGATTCGACCAGTTTACAACCACTCCACACCACCCACTTTCAATACGATTGAACAAAAACTTTTAACGCAATTTTTTATTAAATTCACGTAAATTTATTTATTTATTTATGTTAAATGTATTATTTCTTTCAATCCAGCAAATCAAGAAAGGATTTAAATAAGTGTTATGAAAGAGTCAAAACTTAAAAGCAACCGATTAAATAAATCCGTGTTTGTTGCAATGCGCAAATTTTTACGAGTATGCTGAAGTCGAAACTTTTTAATATCTTTGTTCCTGGACTCAGCAGCTTCCTCAGAGAAGTCTCCAATCGACACCAGTGCATGTTCAATAACGTCAGGAGCGTTAATTAATATCTTGTGAACTGAGGGTGGCAGATAGTACCATGAATATTTCATTGTCAGCTCCTTAGCAGTATCCAGAGCATATTTCCTAAATTTCGCCACATTAATTTTGTACCCTGAAGACAAAGCTTGCAATAATGTGCCACACATTTCAATCAAATTTTGATCAAGCACAGTTATTTCAGCAGACAAAGCAGCGTTATTGAAAAAATCTCGTGCCGTGTTTCCATCATTAGAAGATTCACTCCCACCAGTTTTTGATTTGTCGACTATCAACCCCATTTTGTATCGAAATTCAGATTGAATACTTCTTTTTCTTGCCAGAAATTGATCTCTTTCTACAAACCTTACTTGCCACACTTTTAGCTGAAGCCTATACGATACATGCAAAAAGTATTCGAAAAATCTAATATATGCGTGTAGAGGTGACAATCCAAATTGGAAGCAGTCCTTTTGAACTTTTTTCTGCAAACATTCTTCAATATTGTTTATTTCTGTAGGCTTCGCATTGCATGTATAACATTTCGCAGAAGAAGTTTGAGTGAAGGCGTTACATACCTTTCCATCCACCATTGTTAGTTGCAGACTATGTTCAGTGTCTATCATTTTCTCAGCCACCTTAAATCGAGTGGGGTTTAACATGTCAATTTTATTTTTTATGTACATCTGTTACATTCGTTAACAGTAATTTCATTAGAGTAACTTTTTTTTTTCTTCTAAAATGTTGTCATCAACATAAATTTTACTATTTACAAAGGTTCTTATTAGCATATATTGATGTTTTGTTAAATTTGCTTCCACCATAAGCGATATTACATCATTTATGTTTGCTGGTGAAATTGGAGGATCAGCTTGTAGGGCAGCGAAACGCAAATCTTCAACAGCGGACACATCAATTTCTTCTAGTTCAGCTATTCGTCGTCGCTTGGATCTCTTTGAAAACTCTGCAAAATCAACTCGTGAACGTCCACGATCTTCATTCGAGTGAGATGTTTGTAAATATAAATTCAAAAGGATAGTTTCTTTTCGTTCTAGCCAATCGGAAAAGGTTTGCAAAAGAACTACTTTGTGCGATTGCATTTTTGCTAGAATTCGATAATTTTGTTGCAAACGTAATGTGTGGATTGTTCTAATTCCTTTGTATCAACAGTTGAACATTTATTTTCAATATCCTCTTGCAGGATATCGCATATTTTTCTATTTTTTTCAATATTCAACGAGACCGGTTTAGTCTGTGGGTGATAAAACAACGTCTGGCAGTTTCTGGCAGCTGAAATTAACAGTTTAGAAACTTAAAACATTGATTAATATAATAAAATAAAATTCATTACGGGGTCTTGGAGGCGACATAATTGAAACCTTAGCTGAAATTGAATTCTATGGACTAATGAATACTGACAAAGGTACTGTTAAAATATTAATTTTAAAAAACATACATAATAATATAAGTTCCTATAAAAAAAAAAAACTATACTCATCGTATATAATCTCATAAATAAGTAGTAACTAGTAACTAAGTTTAAGGCCATCGTAGTTCTCTCTCTTTTAAAGCAATTCTTAAAGAGTACGGTAAAAATGAAACAAAAAGAACTTTACTTTTGAAAATTTTAGTCTTTTACGAGATAGAGATGCCCTATTTGGTACCAAAATTTTGACTTTAATTTTTTTATTTTTGGCCTATGGCAGCGACCACTGTATACTGTATCAAATATCTGAACCTCCATATCCATAACGGTTAACATTGCACTTCATGGGGTCTTGCTCTCTAAGAATTGAAAATTTAATGGTCCTTCACTATTTTCAATCATGAACTGCATAATAAGTTGTCGTCTTACTAGTGCTTAATCAATCTTTCCATCAAACGCAGACAATTTGGCTAGATGGGTCAATGGACATTTTATGGCATGATTCTAATGAAATTTGCAAGGCCTTAATGTTCCAGAAGTTGTGACAAGCCATTTACCACTTGCCATTTAAGGAATTCCAATACTTATTGGAGAATAGTTGAAAACTAATATATCGAAAGATTCTTTTGATTTGTCTGATATTTTGTATATACATATATCAAAAAATAAACATTTTTTTATGATGCCGTGTTGGGTATCGAATGGAAAGCCTTAATTAGCAAATTTCAAAAATATATATATTGTCAGGTGTTGCTTGCGGCTTCGCGTGCATGCATCGGATAAAAGCCATTTCACACTCAGCATCCAATGTACATTTCTCGAATGCTGCATTGAATGTTACATTCATCAACAACAACAACAGGGAAAATTATGTAATATTGTAGTTGTTGTTGTAGTAGAAAATGTACATTCGATAAGAATGCAACTAAAATGCTGTTTGTGAAATTGGTCACTCTACCCAGTGCTGGTTGATTGTTGCCTTTTTTTAGGTCATTTTCGATTTTCTTTCTCTGTTTTTTTTTTGCACGCCGACACAAAACAGCTGTGATCATTGCACAAAACAACAAAACAATTTGAAGTAAATTTTAAATTGTAATTTTGTTTTTAATTTTAGTAAAAATAAATAGCAGGAATGAAAAAGGAAGCTGTAAGAATTATTTGCATACAGTATAAATAGGAATAATTTCGAAAGTCACGTTCTTTCAAAACCTATCAAAAATACATATGTATATAATATGAAACTATATCCTCAAAATAATTTATGTAAAACTTATGTTCAAAAACTTAAATTATTCAAAAAAACACACGTTTAAAAATTGAAATCCTACTACTAAAAAATTGCGCTCTAAAAAGGATGAAATAAGATAATATTCTCATCTGGAATTTTTATGTATTCAATATAAGTATGTCTATTAAGTGAAGAACTAGACTTGTGAAAAATATGTTGAGGTAATCAGACTTATAGAGCACCAGTTAGTTGACGCGCAAGTCAACTTGCAAGTTTCTTCATGACGTAACTTGCTGACCTAACTTAATAATTTGAGTTTCCTTGAAGTTTCCTATATTCTACATTTTAATAATATCGCCAAGAACTTACACGTAATATTTTTTAATTTATTTAATACATTTACAGTTTTCTCCAAAATTCTCGAAAAACTATTTCTGCGTTGATTGCTGCCGCTTCTGGATGAAGGTACTCTCATTCCAGAGCACCAGTTTGGCTTCAGATCTAGCCACGGGACTCTTGAACAGTGCCACCGTGTAGTACATCGCATCATCGACACCTTCGAGACAAAGAAGTACTGCTCAGCCATCTTCCTAGACATAAGGCAGGCATTCGATAAAGTCTGGTACCCTGCTAAAAGAGATTCTGCCGACGACATGCTACCTCTTTTTAAAGTCTTACCAAAAAGATAGAATGGTCTACGTACGCCACAATGATGCTAGTTCCGGCATAATGCCCATTACAGTGGGAGTCCCACAGGGTAGTGTATTGGGTCCTATCCTGTACACACTCTATACGGTAGATCTTCGAGTTTGCTGCAGCAACAGCTTGATATTACTGGTCCTTGGCTAGTTAGGTGGAACATGGCAGTAAGTTCTGATAAATTGGTCCACACGACCTTCACGCTTAGGCACGTCACGTGTCCTTCAGTTGCCTTAAACTGCGAATATGTCCCCTTTAAGCCCAATGCAATGTATTTCGGTTTGACCCTAGACAGGAGGCTTAACTGGCAGGAACATATTAAGCAACTCAATCTGAAAATCTGGAAAATTAACTGGCTGTTAAGTCATGGATCTCAGCTCAGTTTGCGCACTAAAGCCCTACTTTACAAGACAATAATAAAACCAATATGGTCATACGGCATCCAATTGTGGGATACAGCAGCAAATTCTAACATAGAAATAATTCAACGCTGTCAATCAAAGCTTTTGAGGAGGGTAGTGAGTGCTCCTTTCTACGTGCGAAATTCGGTGCTGCAGATCTTCGAGTGCCACTGGTCAAAGAAGAAATTCGACGGTACAGTGAGCTACATATGACTAGAGTGGAGAATCACCCCAACTCGCTGGTTTTGGGCCTGCTCGACAAGAGCCATCAAACCAGAAGATTACAAAGAGGACATCTGCTCAACGTCCCCTTTCGTTTCCCATTAAACTAGATGCTGTATTCTGAAGTCTCATATATGACTATCACTCATGTTCATATCTTGTTCACGTCAAGTAGTCTTTATGTCAAGTGTAATCTTCTATTATAAATAAATTTATTGATTGATAATATATGGACAGATAGAAAATAAAAAAAATTTTTAAAAAAATTTTTACATATTCATTGTGATGTTCAGAGGATAGCCGTGGTTGCAAACTTTATAACTCACAAATGAATATTTTGGTTATTTTTTATATTTATAATATAAATTTATGCATTGAGACACAAAAATAGAAAAAAAAAATATTTTTTATCGACGTGTGTTATTCTTAATTAGTTGTTAAAATTTTAGTTTGCTTAATAAAATACTGAAAGATAAGTATCATAATTAATACTGTAAAACGAGAACCAAATCCAATTGTCAATTAAAAGAAGATAAAAAAGAGAGTGAGAGACTGAGCGAGGTGTATGTTTTGGTTAGGGTAAAGATTATATTGAGCGACAGTTTACTTACACGTATATGTGCAAAATCAAAATTCTTTCATTTGTTAGCAAAATAGAAGAGAGAGTATTTATAAAGTGTGGGAGTAAGATAATAAAAAAAATTGATTACTTAAGTTCACAATAGTCATCGATATGAACACGAAAGATTTATAAACAAAGATGACTAGTGGAGAGGAAGAAAAGCAAAAAATAACAACACAAGACAAAGAAGCAGATGATACAAAATTGTATACAAAACAAACTAATATAAATGGATGTGAGTATTACGAGTAAAGCTACAAAAATGCCATGTCTCCACAAACAAAATCGTATATGGAACACTATGATGTTACAAGAACCGTGTCATGAAGTTTGTAACACAAAGAAGGAGACATCGCAGGCTACATCAGCTCGATGAGACGAGTTGATTTAGCCATGTCCGTCTGTTTGCAAAACTAGTCCCTCAGTTTTTAAGTTTGTACATAGATTTCTTTTACCAAAACGCTGCTCATTTGTCGGAATCAGCCGAATCGGACCGCTAGGGGTACCTCCCATACAAACCGGGAGCGAAATGAAAGTTCTTATTAGATTTTTTTTTTCATACTATCGACTTGAAATATGAACCCTATAAGTTTCTGACCGATATCCACCATTTATACAATTTTAGTTAAGATGAAACTTCATCAAACCATGTTCACCTTATTAGTGAGTGATAAGTTTTTTTGTTTGGGCAATAGCAAAAACCAAATGGAATGTTGATCATCATCATTATTAATATGTTCTATCATTTGTCTTATTTTGGGTAGAGCACCGTCTCATATTTGCACGGTTTACTCTTAATGCGATTACCAACCAATTGAATAAAATTGATTGATTTTTTTTTATTTTAAAATATAATGATATGCATATATGCTCCGTGTCATTGGAATAGCACAATAAAAGCCTTTTTCGTAAATTTTTAAGTATCAGAACAACAACATGCGAGTTATTTTGATCAGTTTTTGCGTGGACATATTAACATGGCAATGCGTGAATTTATTTTATTATTTACGAGTATATAGTTAAATCGTTTATATAAAGGCATAATGGAGACCCTTCGCACCGGCTTCCAAATTCAGCAGACCTATACTCCAACAAAAAAATTTGGAATGGACAGAAAACTTTTGTTAGAATATTGTTACAATTCTGAGAAAAAGTCGGATAAATTAATACGAAAACATTATGAAGCTGGTGAAAATAATTTGTGGATTATTGATATGAAGTTTCAAATTTAATAAAATAAGTTTATCATTTAATTTTTTAGGAGTTGCTGGTTATCCGTTGGAATAAATGGCATCCTCCATCCATCCATTCGGTACATGCAAAGGTACGAAATATTATAGAGCAAGTAATTGGAGTGCTTAAATCTCGATTTCGATGCCTGCTTGGAGCACATGACTTACATTATGATACACAAAAAATTACACAAATTGTTAATGCATGTGCTGCTCTTCATAATATTTGCATACACTACAATACTTTATTTCCCGTCAGAGATGTACAAATGCGTTCTGAAGAAGCTGAAAATCATAACATAAGTAATGAAAATACGGAAAGAAATGATATTCTGTACTATCATTTCCAGAATTAGAGGTACAATTTAAAATACTTTTTCGTTATTAGATTATATATTGTATATATAAATATACATAAAAAAAAAAGAAAAATTAATGTTACATATAAATATGGCTATGCCGAAGTTGTAATACTCTTCATGCCCCTTCTAGTAGTCTGAGAGTCTTGAAATTTAGAAGGTTGTGGATACGGGTCAGACACTTATAGTGTCCCAATTTCAGTTCCATAATACAAAAAATAAAAAAGTTTTTCAAATAAGAACTTTCATGTGGATCCCGGTTTGTATGGGGGGTACCCCCCAAGTAGTCCGAGGGTCTTGAAATTTATACGGTTGGTGAATATCGGTCAGAAACTTTTAGTGTTCATATATCAAGTCGATAGTATGGAAAGCAAAAAAGTTTTTATAATAAGAACTTTCATTTGGATCCCGGTTTGTATGGGGGGTACCCCCTAGTGGTCCGATTTGGCTGATTCCGACAAATGTACTGCGTATGGTAAAAAGAAAGCTCTCTTTAGCTCTCTAGCTCAAAAATTGAGGGACTAGTTTTATACATAAAGTCGGACAGACAGACCGACGGACATAGATAGATCAACGCGCTGATCAAGAATATATATACTTTATGGGGTCTCCGATGTCTCCTTCTGTGTGTTACAAACTTCATGACAAACTTATAATACTATTTACTGCGTGAAGAGTATAAAAACTAATTATGCGAATTCAATGGCTTTTCCAACAATTCAAGTTTTTTCTTTTTTATTGCAGCATCAAGGTTCAGCATTTCTTCTTCTTTTTGTGATTTTCTTTTATAGATTTTAAGGTGTTTTTCTTTAATTTCCAACACCTTTCTTTGGTAACAAGAAATGACTTTTTAATACCCCTTAATGGACTAATGGAAGATGATTTATTTTTTCTGTTAATTATTTCCAAAAACCATTAAAATTTAATGGTTTTACGCGCTTTATAAAACCCTTACCATATTCAGGATTTTGTTCCATTTCTGAAACCAAAGTTTCGCATTTTAATTTAATTTTCACTACACTCGTTTCAATATCGTTACTAAAAATGAAGATGGCAGAATACAAACGTTTCTGTGTCGTTTCTATCTTCGTTTCGAAATAGAGAATACGAAGTATTTTCGATTAATGTCGATAACGACAACGGGAATACTCCCGATTATTATGTTTATTATGGAATCAATATAAAATAAATTACTGGCAACAATTGCCGTCCTACATGGTAGCGTGTATAGTTTATAGGGATACCCACTGTAGCAAAAATAGTGATCTGTCGCCCCCCATTTAAAATAAAGCAGGTCGACGCACCTGCTGGCTGCGGGGGCTCCACTTATGGTACATATGTTTGTATGTATGTATGTTTGTGCATATTTTGTGCAGATTCAAGCATATATATACATGTGTGAGTGTGTGTCTGCTCCAATATGAAGTTGTTGCTATTTGCCGCCAACGTTTTTTGCTGTTGCTAATCAGTAAAAATTTTTGCACACACATCTCCACTAACCACATCAGTACATAAATGAAAAATTCAAACAAAGAGAGAACAGAAAACAGGGAACAGCGAGCAGAGAACTGAGAACATCCAACGTCCTCGTCATTCGTTATATTCGCAAGTGATCCTCCTCACTCAACTTGATGCAAAAACACACGAAGTTATTCTTTACTCTTCTGCCCAACCACTCCCGGTTAACAACTCAACCAACTCATTCATTCGTTCGTTCCTTCGTTCGTTCGGTCAATCGATCGTTGATCGCTGCATTTGCGAGTTTCAATTCGCGTCCGCGTTCGCATTCACATTCGCGTTCACGTTCGCTTCTTTTACTTTTATCTCTTTGCATGTGTTGTTGTTGTTGCTGTTGTTCGCATAATTTACTACAGCAGCAATAAGAGTATTTATTTTGTTTTGTTTTTATTTTTTTTTTTTATTATTTTGTGTGTGTTTCGCTTTCAATTCAGTTTTTGAGTTGATTCAGTTGTGTTTTGTGCTAGTCGCTTTGCCTCAGTTCAATTTTGGTTTTCTTTCGGTTCAGTTCGGTGTTTCGGCTTTAACTTGCTTTGCTTGTCTCGTTTTGTTTCATTGTCTTCACTCACACGCTCCTCGTCGTTCGTTGTCTTCTCGTTTTCGTTCTTGTTATTTCGCGATCATCAATAATCATCTTCTTGTTGTTGTTGTCAATTTGCCGGCTTTAATTTTGTTTGCTTTTTTTTTTGTTTGTTTGTGTTTTTCCCCTCCCAACTCAATGTTATTTTTTTTTATATGATTTGATTGTTTTTAATTTTATTGTGAAAAAAAAAAATAAAATAAAAATATTTATACCAAAATCAATTTAAGTTGAAAAAGAAGTATCAAATTATGAATAAATGTTTTTAGTGAATTGACAATTGGCAAAAATGTAAGTGTTCTTTGCTTAAATAACAATAATAACAACCATAACCATTTTATTTTAATTTAGTTAATTGATTTATTGATTACTTGATTTGATTTCCTCATCCAAACATGTATTTGTTTTATTAATTTAAATTTTGTTTTTTGCTTTGTGCTTGTACCAATTGATATTTTTCTATCTGCATATGTACAAACGTTTGGCAACATTCATTCAAGTGCAACATGTTGCCTTCCATGCAAGCAAGCAACATGTTTGTGAAAGTGAAATGCCGCATTAGTTTAGTCAAGACTCAAGAGATAAGCGTAGGTATCATTCCTTATTTTCTTATTTTTGTTTACTGATAATAGTTTGTGTTGTTGTTCTAAGTAAATTCTTTTATCTTCTTTCTGTGTGTTTATTCACCTTTGCATTTACTCCTTAGTTTTGCGCAGATAAGCGTATTTAATTTTGATGTACAGTACAATCTCGATAATTTGATCAATTATCAACCAATAATTAACACAGCTCATCATCTGAATGTAACTTGCAAGGTCTCTTAGACTAACAAGTTGCTGATTGATGATCTCGATATTGTCAATTTGAATCTTTTATAGTCAATAAATTCAGTGTCGTTATTATATCATCATTAAGGGAAGAGATAAACCACTTTTACGAAAGATCGATAGTTATGTAGAAAACGGGGAATCCACATAAAGAAAAGCAGATTTAAAAAAAAAATGTTTGGATTTTTAAGGTAAATACAAAATCATGATACATGTACTTATCCGGATTACATAGACTGTAATAGAAAACAGTCGCGCTATCGAATAGTTAGTGTGCCGAGTGTTGGAACTATCGACATTGCACTGTTCATAATTATGTTTTTCCACTGTGAATCACGAAACAAATCACCATAAAGTAATTTCTACGGAGACAATAATTTAAAATTTACTTAATTGTGCAAGAAAAAAAGAAATAATTTGTTAAATTAAAATTTAGCTACTTAGGAAATATCAAATCAAAGAATAAAGGAATTTAGACTAGAGCACGGTGGGACACAGTGGGGTACTATGAGATCTTTTGACTTTTGCGTTAAAAACACAGAAAATTGTTGCTTAGTCAAAAGTGTAACCGCACCTACAAGTGTTGCTAATATCATTTTTAATGGTTTTTCTTGTTTGTTTGTTGGTTTGTTATTTTTGTATATTTGTAATTTTATTGTATTTAAGTAGCCAAAATTATGAAACAATGTCAATCGAATGAAATAACAATAAAATTAAAAAACAAAAAAACACAACATAAGTAATATAATAGCATAACAACATCTACAATAAAACCCACACAAATACAAAGTAACAAAAGAAAATTAGTTAAAAACTACAACCAAAATAAAACAAAAAACAGAAAATCTTCAAAAATTTTAGCAACAACAAAAGAAACACGCAACTGGCGAAGATTTCAAGTTCTCAGTTTTACCGAATATGTAATACTCTTCATATACATATTCCTATATAGCATAGGTAGATTAGTTAATTGATTGATTAAATCGAAGATTTCATTATTGTATTTGAAGAATTAGCAAATGAAAGTCTCAGAGTTCTATTCTATAATCTCAATGAGGGTATAGGGTGGCTTTTGCTGTATTTACCCTACAACAGTAACAATTACAGTTTTTTCGACCAATAAACTTATTATGTCAATGCTTAAAATATTCTTATATCTAACAAATATTATTGGTAATAATTGTGAAATTTACTTCATTTTACATTTGTCAAAAAATACAGAGTCTTGGATACAGGAATCAATCTGTTTAAATTCTTGATATAATCATAAATCTAATATTTGAATTGCTTTGCCAATAGATTCTTTCAAAAATGAGAATCAGAACTTAAATGAAATTCTCGTCGGAAACTACGAATTCATATGGATATCAACTACAATAATATTGTAATTAAATGGATTTATAAATATGTATGTACAGTATAGATGATATAACAAACGGTAATTCATCTAGTCTTGAGTTTGGTAATGAAGAAAGTGAGTACATTACTATTTTTGTGAAGAATAGGTATTATCACTTTGCCTTGATGTCTACTATATATTGTATATATTGGGAGTCTCCGACAGCAGTCGATTAAAATTTTATGTTTTCAAAATCAACATACGTTTATACATATGTGAAATTCTAACAGATTCTTTATAATATTTTAATACAGACATAAGAATTACCTTAGATTGACCCAATAAAAAATAAAATTCATCTATTAGTATTGCACAGTGAGTTCCAAATTTTCTTTATATTTATTTACAGTTACAAAAATGTATACCTGTGTAAAGTTTATTTTTTAATTTTAGAACGTTAAATGAATGAATTATCTAAATATTTTCCATTTAAAATTTCGGGAAAGTAAGTTGTTCTGTTTCCATATTGCGATTTTTTTTTCTACCGAAATCATTTTTGATGCCAAAATATTAACGTAATTCATCTGTAGTTTTGCCTTGGATTTTATCAGCCACATAGACACATGCCTGATGTTCCAGTAATTGAATATTCAAATAATCAGCAGCGGCCATTACTTGAAAGAGTTCACTAATTGGCATAGAACTAAAGAATTTTTTATTCCAAAAATCGATTTTTTTTATTTCATTGGGCAAGTGATTCTTATCTGCGAACATTTGGGTAAAATTAAGAGCTTTAGGGGGATCCTGCCGAGAATTACCAGAAGTATTGTTTAGATTAGTTTTCCGGTTGACGTTTTTTCTCTATAGACAACAAAACATCTTATGAGTTGGACTTATGCCGACTTAAATGAACTTACCCGTCACTCCCGTCTCTTTTGATATTAAATCAGTTTTTAAATGATAATGAGACCAATGTAAAATATGTTCAAAGGTTTTTGTTCGAATATTTTTAAGTATAATTGGTTTTGAATCATGTTTTATTATGCCGGTTTTATCATTAATCATATCCCATATGGTTGTCATACACTTGATAAGATTCAATTGCACAACAAATAAATCTCCCTCGCGGGTTGTAAATTTCCCTTTTTCCATTATTTGCTATTAGAATTTATTTTTGGATTTTTTTTTTTTAAATTTTCGAAATCTTATGTTGTACTGATTATTTGAATTGATGTAAATGGAAATGATTTATGATTAAAAGATAGATCTAATATTCTATACAGAGGCTATTAAACTGGGGTCCGAAGACAATGTTCTCTTCTGTTTGATTTTAATATACTTTAAAATCTGTTTTGTTTGCTGTGTCGGAACCAAAGTTGGAGCAGTTTGATCTTTAAGTATTTATTAGTTTTAACGTGAAAAAGTTTACAGTGAAGTTTTAAACTTAATGTCTTGTTATTTAATTTTGTTGAAGAATCGAACTTTCTAGCTTCTGAAAATTAAAAGGATAACTTCTATATGACATATTTATGCTATATAGATTTATTTCTGTGTAAGGGAAAAACTCTCTTGGTTCGAATAAAAAATACTACAAGACTTCGAAAACGATAAACCTGGCGTGATTGGGAAAAAGAACCGAAAGACGTGACAATACAAGTTGATTGTGCCCCTCGATAATGATCGATCTTATGGGACAAAAGCCGTTAAGGTAACACTAAAAATAATACTTTATCGGTGTGATCGTTGTACTTAAAGGCTTCTAGTTAACAAATGTTTCAGTTGAAGTCCCATTAATTTGTTTATAACATTTCAGTCAGCTTTTATAAAGTCCTTGTAAAACGATTATTTGAAACGGATCGCTTTCAAGCAGAAAGAATTATTCTGCCAGTATATCCGTATATCTGGTGAAGGAATAGATTTTGATCCATAATAAAGATTTTATTTTAAACGGCGTCTCGTTACTTACATTATTTCCCGATTTTTACATATTGTTCATAAATATTCTATTGACAATAGTGAAATTTTTCTGACAAAAAGAAAATGCACTCTACATCTACATACTCACTCAAGTGCCACATACTCACTCAAGTGCTTGAACTGCCCGCCAATCTTTCCAAATAGTGAGGTTACTCTTTCAGAGCGTACTTCTAAATACTTGGGACTTACGTTGGACAAAAGGCTGTGCCAGTAGGTTCATATTATAAGCAAATGTCATCAAGTTAGTTTTAAAAGTAGACGAATATTTTGGGTTCTTGGCACATATCGTTAAATAATAAGCTTCAGCTTTATAAAAAATACTTGATCCCGATGATAGATTTAGCTGATTGCATAAAGTATGAGTTGAAGTTCACCGTAATGCTCTTACTAGATTCTAGTGGGTAGTAGATGGTATAAGAATAAATAAAAAAGGTACAATGAAAACAATTCAAAGTCATCATCATCATAAATGTTATAATAATAGCAATCGATGTAAGTATAAATGATCATGAAAGAATTCACAATCATTTTCTAAAAATAACTACGCCTTTTGAAGTCATAAAAAGCGAAATTCCATTCCAGCAACATTTCATCAAATAACTTAGTGAATAATATCCATAATATCCATATATAAATATATGTATGTTTAAAAGTATGTTTTAGAGAATTGCACGAGTGCTAACAGTATGCACTAATACTGCGGACACCATGATACTGAGTCATGCGTGTTCTTAAAATTTATCATACCGAGTCATTTGAGTTTTTTGAACGATTCAGTCATTAATATACAACTAGTTCATTGATACACAACTATAAACGACTTAATTTCATAGTGTTCTAGTGCAGATAGTTTGATTATTGATAGTGTGCGTGTAGCACATGATTCGTTTGAGAGAGGATAATTTTTTGTTTAGTGTTGACTGTCGATCTAGTATGTATGTACATATAGATTGGACTCAGATTTGGTCGGATGTAGTTAAAAAATTCAGTCCGATGGAATAAGCAAATATTGGCACTAACCTAAAGGAAGCATGAAAAGAAATCATGTGAAGGAAACTGTCAAACATGGAGGAGATAGTTTGATCATGTGGGGTTGCTTCACATGGTACCATTTGTCAAAATAACTGTCATGAAAATAGAAGAATCTGGTTATTTTGCAGACCAATACGCCAGATTTTATAGACTTAAGCGCCTAACCCGAAGAGGAAGTCGTTTTCCAACAGGACGGGGTTCCCAAAAACATCGCTGTTCTTTTAATTTTTTGTCTTATTTTCTTTTTTATATTTGTCTCTAAGTTATATTGTAAGTTATTTGTTTAAGAGTTAAACAACGAATAAAATGAAATTAGTTTTATCCAATTGGGTTGTGTATTAATATTTTTACAGCGCCTTAAAGTTAAGAAATTTGCTCGGTTTTATAAGCTACTGTATCTTTGGTATTAACTTGTTATTGCATGGAACATATGTTGCTTCGTGAACCTACCTCAAGATATTTGTGTGTGTTCCTGTTGCTATGCGTACGTTGGCGGTGATGGTGGCGCCCTTTCGTTTTTATCACCTATTACTACAAGTTCACTCACTTTTTTGGCGCCATGAACATATGTACGAACACATGCAACATGGATGCATCATGTTGCCGGTGCTTTCTGTTTGTTGTCATTCATTCGTTAGCAACATGTTCCCATAAAAGCCATTGAGCGTGCAATTTAACTATGGGAACAAACGAATGATATTGCATTCTTTATGGTTTTATGATTTTAAGTATTTTTTCAACGCTACAGAAGAGAAGAAGTGAATTGTTATTAAAACTTCCAAGATCGGTTCCATTAAATCAATAAATTAAACTACATCATACATTCTACCAACAGACCCGTGCCCATACTCATGCCAATGCAAAGTTAAAGATTGTTAAAGATTGATTTAATTGAGTGCGAAGGTAACTTATTGTTACACTCGGAAGAACTTCACGAACTAATTATTATTCGCTACCGATATCAATTATTGATTGTCATTCAATATAAATGCAAACATTTGAATGTTGGACGGTCTTATGGTGACCTCCATACAAAAGTCGAAGGAGAAGAGTATGAGACACTCAACTAAGTAGTAAATGGAAGTAGTAGTTCATTTAACATATACAAATATTCCATATCAGAAATATATATTATACATATGTATAAGTATGTATGCATGTATGTGTACTTAACAAGCGAAGTTCAATAAATCAATTTAATTTTATTATTTTGATAAGAAAGATGAAACAATTCTTTTTATACATACATATGTACATATATATTGAACCGAATTTAACGCACTGTCTTTATTTGAAAAGTGAAGTGAAAACATAGAGAACCGCAATAAAATCTTAAAAAAGTACAACACTTTAAATAGAAATGTTATAAGTATTTGAGTTTATTAAAGTTTACATACATTTCACAGAAATAACAAAATACCAAAATACATAGCAATTTTGAGAAGCTTAAGAAACACCCAAACATTTTGAATTTTAATCTATTCAACCCAGTCTTAAGACATCAAGCGACACTACTCAAGATTCATTATTGATACAATACAACTCTTAACTTTATAAACTTCTTAAAGTTACAGCTCTGTCTCTATATTAAAAACTTGGGGAACAGTTCAAAGTTATGGTTTACATATTAACTTTACTAAATATTACATTGAATCACCCTGATATATTCGTAAATGGTTTGAAAGTAAGCTATTAAAAACTTAAAAAGTAAACTGGATGAACGAACAAGTCCCGTAGTTAAATATATAAACATACTTATAATTTATATCTCCGATATTCTTTTCCTATTTCTCGCAACATTTTCTTCTACGCCATATAAAACGCAGACTTCAGAAATTAATACCATAAAGTCAAAAAGATTTTGTTTTTGTTTTAAGTGATAATGCCCAAGAGGAAGACCAAGACCAATAAGGAATAGAGTGGAAGAACACGATCGATAGAAATGATTTTATATACATATGTACATAAGTATATGACATTCGATTGACAATCTATACTAGCTTGCGTTTTTGTTGGTTCATCGATTGACTTTTCATTTCTTTTTTATTTTTTTCTTTTTTCTCTTTTGTCATTCTTGATTATTTTGATTGCCTCTTGTCTCTGTTACTATCAGAAGGGTTTTATTTCTATCTCTTTACATATGTTTATAGGAAAAAATATTGTATATTTTTCTTAAGAATACCACCACACACACCACAGTCATAATTCCAGAGAAGTTCTCAGTTTCTCAATTTGTATTCTGTGTATTTTTGTGCTCTGAACTTGAGCTCAAATTCCAATTACTTTAGGTATACATATTGTATATCTATTTATATTGAGATTTTCAGATTTGAGATTTCACTCATCATAATAATCCACTCATTAGTGGACTCAAAATGTAGCTTATTTTGTTGTTGTTTTGCTTTTTCAAATAAAATGCAAATAATTAATATACAATATAATAGTAATACAATATGCCATCTATGGCTGTCAACGATTCATAATTTCAGTGAACTACAGGACTTTTAAACAACATTGTTAGTCTTCTATCTATCAATATAAGTAATAGAGAATATTACCCCATATTGAACCATAAAAAAAGTATAAAGAATATTCATAGTTAAGTAAGGTAAAATGGGAAATCATTTTGATTTAAAACACCCACCGTGATACTATTGTACATATCATTACACTTATTTCCGTTTTTTCATTCAAATCAAGAAATCGGTCAAATTTCAACGTGCAAAGATCAGTTACGGCAGTGAAACTCTCTCACAAGAAAGCTGCCCTCTCAAAATTACTTCTTGACCGCAGCCAATCTCTCAGTCCAGTTGGGACCACTGTTTATTTCGTAACATTCCGATTATGTGTATGTGCAATAGTGAAGAAAAGAAATAGAATCTGTAAGAGTTTATCAATTTCTAGTGAACATAATATTTATGTATAAATAATTAAATATATGTTGTATACAATATAAGTGTATAAGTATATATATGTATGTATATTGAACCGATCATACATGTTTGTTTTTAGTAAAACATATTTTTATTATTTCAATTTTATTGTTATTGCACCAGATTTCTACGAATTATTTGCTATATGACACCCAAGATCTGTTTCTGTTTGACACCTAAAGTCCATATACGTAATATATACATATAGGCACAAAAACAGCTGCTTGATCTATGAATTTCGTTGAATTTATCCATTATCCATTATTCGTTCACATTAAATATAAAAACATATTTTTCCATATAAAAAAATGCCAAGTTTTTAATTGAGTGAAGAAGAAATTTAATATTTTTTTCCACGTAAATATTTAATATTATGAACCATGAAATTGATGATAGCGAAACTGATTTTGTGAGTTCCGTAATTACAATAGTTTTGCAAATTGATTCGTTGGAAATTAAAATTCATTTTAAATATTTTAAAAATCCATATGCAATGGAAATTAATGATGCGAGTAAGTAATAATCATTAAAGTCATACTAGTGCTCATAAAGATTATTGCTGCACATTTTAATCATCGGATAAACGTTTTATACTATTAGTGCAATAACTTACTTAAAGTTAAAGATTATCGACAATTATCTACTACAATATTCTTTGAGGTCAACAGAGGACAAATACCTTCATAACTTATGTAAGTATTGTTAGTCCTGAGTAGACATTAATATAAGAGGACTGCAGCAATCTTAACTTATGAATATTAATTCAATCAACTTAATAATAAGATTATTAAGATATTTTTAATTGATGATTTAGAAAGAAAATAATAATAATTGAAAATATATATATATATAGTAGTACACTAACTTACATTAGACTTAGTGAATGCAGACTTGAGCACAAAACAAGGAAAGAGTTTGGATGGCGATAAACTAAAGTTCTTAAGCAATAATTTGTGCTAAAAACAGATCATCAAATATACTTATACATATGTATGTAGTAGTTTTTTCATTAAAAGATTTATTTTATGAAGAAATACTATTATAGAGGATTCGTAATACTTGAAGGATTTGTTTTGAATTATCAAGGGCAGTTATATCATATTTTCTACAAGTATTTATGTGCATTTTTACATTTTCTAGGGGTAACTTGGGCAAATACCTAGATCCCACAAACAAAAACCAAATTCATTAAAAAAAAAAGAGTAAATAAATGAGTAACATCCGATATGGTGATTCGTATATTTATAAGCAGATTGTGGACTTCAAGCAATTCAGTTTGTTCAGTCTGGAGTAATAGTGCTCAGATAATAGAGTGATAATAGACCTCATTTGCAGACAAAGGAGAGTGTTGAATGAGTATGACTTATTGATTGAGACTCATCAATTCTGTACTTTGCAGGTTCCCACGTTAACTTCTTCCGACTTCTTCATGTTGAACATCAATAATATGTCTATCCTTTTTTAATCACTGCGACACTTAGGGTTCTTTAATTGGTTAAAAATACTAATTTGAATAGAAATAGTACCGCAAAAATGAATTATCGTATCGTGGGAACTGCAGGGCATTTTGTTTTACTGTTGATTGTCTTGTTGTTCTGAAACTTTTGTTTATTTTTTTGGGTATCTTTTACTCTTCTGGATTTTTTACTTTAATCAATTTTGATGGTTTTGTTGTCTTTTCTTTCCATTATGAAGGTTTTCTGTTACAGGCACAATCAGTTCATAATAAGCAAAAAATATCCAATAAATAAATTTATAAACATCATCAACAAAAATAAACCATAAATGCCAACGTCATCACTCTGACACTCACTCTTCATCATCATCATCATCATTATAATCAGCGATATGTTAATATTTTTTTAATTCGGTCATCATTCGATCGTTTTTCGAACTTTATTTTTTTTTTCTTTGTTCAATTTTGGTCAATAAGTTTAGTTGGTATTTTTAGTTAAATTTGTTATTTTATTAGTTGCCGATGTTGTTTTTTTTTATTATTTTTATTTGCTTCTCTTAAAATAAAAAAAAATAAAAAAAAAACAAAAAAAAAATATTAAATTTGTGTTGTTAATTCTGTTAAATTTTGGAGCTTGGACAAGTGTTGGAAGTTAGATTGAGTTTATACTACACAAATTTTATAAAAAAAATATTGTATTTAAAACATTTACTCATTGTTTCTTATTGGAATTTTGCACATTTTCCTTTTGGTTTTGTTAACATTTATTGCTGTTTGTTGTTTTTGTTTTTATTATTGCCAAGTTTATTGAGCTTTCATCATAAAATATACCTCCTGCATTTTGGAACTTGATCTATACAATACAATTTTATATTTTTATAAAACAAAAGGCGGAACGAATCTGATTTTAATGAGCATTTTCAATTCGAACATGGATGTCTTGTTTGTAAATATTATGTAGCATTTCGATGCGATACTGTTATTGTATTAAATGTATATTCAGATATAACAAAAAGTGAGTGGCATATTAATTTGATTCGAAGGTTTGTAATAGAGACCTGCACGTATATATTCGTATTAAGTTTAGAATACATTCATAGAGGCAAAAATACAAATATTAGTAATTTTCTACATATGAATAATTATTTTGTAACAAGTTGATGGTGACCAGACTCTCAATGTTTAGCGTTTTGGCTTGAATTTTTTATCAAAGTGGAATGTTCAACATTGGATTACTAAAACACACATAGTCGTACATACTCGTACATACATATGTTTGTATCTGAACAAAATTCTCATATTATGTAGTCATTTCATTTTTGGTAATTTTATGGATATTGTGTAGAGTAGTAGTCTATTCATATTAATTATGTTTTAACTTCTGTCTATTTAAATCAAAATGTAAATGCTCGTTTTTAGGGTTTTTCATGACCTGTAAACTCGAAAAATACTTTATCGATTCCTTCGATTTTGACACAACATTGCATTTGACTGTGGTCGTGTTTTTGCATACTTATTTTTTTTTTTGTAAAAATCGAAATTGGTGGATTTAATTTTGCATATAAAGCTTAGAAGCATATACTCGTTAAATATTAACATTAATCAAGTCGACATTAGAATCAATAATTCTTTGAGCGTAGTTAATTTTATCAATAATAAATCAAAATTGTTGTACAAAACATATAGATTGGACTAAACATGAGTGAGCACAATTTCGTGAGCGAGTTGTTCAGTCTATATGTTTAATAGTCTTTGTCCAGTCTCAGCTACAGCAACTCGTATCGACGCAACTAGTATATAATATAAAGTATCATATCCATTCTAGAAGCTTTTAACTTAGCTAAAATAAATTATTTTGAGAACTTTTAATGCTGTTTTGTAATTGGATATATCGGAAATGTTTATTTTTTAATTAATGAAATTTGAGTTAAAGTATAATTTTTGTTTTTTTTTTTGTATTTTGTGCCAGTAAGACTAAAATTAATATCAAGCTGTCTTTTGGATATTTGCATAATTGGTGGGTCGTTGGGAGCTTCATAGCTTTTCGGTCGCTACTATATAAAGTTATTGATGAGATTGTAGTCTTTGTGTGGAAAACAACTAGATATTTGAAACTAGAAAGATTGAAATAATATTAAAATTTTTTGGTTTAATTATAAAATTTTCGCAAAATAGCATAAAATATTCTTATGATTATATAGAATAATGACGTGGGGTCGATTAGTCGCAGTGTACATTTATCTTGATGGTAACCTTCTGCTTAGAAGGTCATTAGGGTAGAGCCTGTTCAGTCGACGTCACCTCACGCCATGGATGAAACTCGTCGCCAAACTGTTTGGGTACCATTTTAGTCTCTGTAGGTGACGGATGCAGCTTTGTGGAAGATGGTGTTGCAACCAGTTAACCCCAGTTATGCGGCATAGTACCTTATTTTGACAGGCTTGAATTTTCTGTATTTGGCTGTCAGCAGTGGTACTCCATATTAGTATCGCGTACCGCCAAACAGGGCACACTACTTGTCTGTAGATAGTCCTCTTATTATTGAGCGACAATTTACTGGACGGCCGTAGCAACCAGTCAAGCCTACGCAGCTTTGCATACGCAGTATGCTATAGTATTTTTGATGTGGGCTCGCCATGTGAGCGGCTTGTCCAGGACCAGTGTGATGAAGCGCACTTGGTCCACTTGTGAGATGATTCCGGAGTCATAGTTGACAACTGGACAAGTGCCATGCCGCAATGTAAGCACGTAGTTCGACAGTCTCTTTGCCCAGGCAGGGAATTTTAGTAAGAAATCCTGTGATGACTCTAAAGCACTTTGGGCTGTGCCAATCACATTTGTAGCAATGATGGTTTCATCGGAGTAGAGAACGGTTGCTTATACGTTTGTTTTATGGCTCTCCAGCTCTAATGGTTTTCACCAATGATTTTGTGTCGCGGACATTGACTAGGAAAGTTCACCCACATAGATAGCTTTTTAAGTGGGTGTACTGTTTAGCTGGGAGGAGTCGAAATTAATTTCCTGATTGTATCATCACCTTTTAATTTTTTAACTTCACGTTGCACAAAGTTCATGTTAATACTTTTGTCAGATGTTCGTTTTTCTTTAAATTGAAATTGTAAACTAAACCCAAAATTAATTTTAAAGGTAGATAACCCTATGTCCTTTATGTGAAAAATAAGGAAATGAAATACTAAATATGTATTATCAAAAAAGAACACATGTAACCAAATTTATATTTAATTCTTGTTATACTTTTTACACTATTATGAATAGAATTTATGATGTTTATAAAGCATTAAACCGTTCCACAAAGATCAACAGAAAGTTTTATTGTATATATAGTAGAAAGTATTAGCTTAAAGAATCGATTGGGTCTCTAGTCGGTCATCCATTTCATTGTAATTAGAAAACCAGTTTATGTGATTTTGAGGTGAAATTTTCGTTCAAATACTTTTTATGTAAAAATCTTGTGAGAACTAAAGTTTCCCGAATTCTAGAAAAGAATGTCACCATACAAAATTAACATAATATTGATCATGTGTTGTCAAAATCTGTTAAAGTAATGGATGTTTATTCAAAATGTGGGTTTATCAGAACAATATTTATTTGTTCATAGCTGATATTTAACCAAGTGAGTATTGCTAAGTATTTTGATGGTGACTTATATTGAGGCATGCAAATTTCGTTTATCCGTAAGTATTGTTTTTGTATGAACTTGTCACTCACAAGGATACATTGGAGATCCCATAGACTATATTCATTCTTCAACAGAGTTGATTTAGCCGTGTTTGTCTGTATGTATGCAAACTAATCTCTTAGTTTTTGAGCTAGAGAGCTGAATCGTTCACCATACGCAATACATTTGTCGGAATCAGCCGTAGGGGTATCTCCCATACAAACCGAGATTCAAATTCAAGTTCTTATTACAAAAAACTTTTTTGTTTTTTGTACTATCGACAATTGACATTTTGACATTATAAGTGTTTGACCCATATCCACCAACTCGGTACTCCCATACAAAACATGAATTAGCCAAGTTAATCTTCTTTTTACTTGTTTTCTTTACAATTTGTATAATACAATAGATCAATTGAAACAACCATTGTTCTCATTGAAACCAAGTATTTATCAGATTTTGTGTAAAAATACTCAAATATCAATCTTCACAAATCAAATTTGGAGTGTGAAGGGTATCTTAATTTCGTTGAATCAAAGTTAAAATTTGTTCTTGTTTTCGTTTATTTATTTTTTTTTTTAATTGTATTTAATTTTACTTCCGAAAAAAACATGTTTGTAATTTTAAAATGTTTTTTGTTTTTTGTTTATTTTTATTTTTATTTAATATTTTTCTGTTTTTAAATTTTAACGTTGTCTTAAATTATGTAAATACAATATTAATTGAGTAAATTGTTGTTGTTGTAGTTGGCTTTGTTAATGTCAAAGTATACAAAAGTAAGTAAATGTGCTTTTGTGTAAGTGTTGTTGCAGTATTTACAATACATTTGATGTTGGTTTCAATCGAGTAACGAGCAAATTACAAATTTCCTTGGTTTCTTTAATGAAAATCCAATTGAATTATCGTGTTGCTTTTATTGCTGCATGGTGCATGGGCGCACCGAGGGGATATGGGAGCGCAGCTGAATGATTAACTAAGTACTTAATATGTTTTTCAAAATAAATTCCTGATTTGCCTCCCCTAGGCAACAGAAAATGTCTTAGTTGCTGGGTACGCCCCTGGCAAGGTGTGTTACTTAGTTAACGTGTCGCAATGAAATTTAGTACAATAAGTAAAATATACAACAATGTAACAGCAAGAAAGTAGAAAATTGGATTATTGTATTGCCAATTTGGCTTTAGGAAAAGCGTAGATTAATTTGAACCATTTCTATGCGAACGTACAAAGTAATGTTTTAATGGACTAATTGAAAAGTTGTTTTTTAACTGATTGTCGTTAATCAATGCAAATAATTAATCCATGTCACTCGATCAACTCACCACAATCAAATTTTTTTTAGGTAAAACAGCACAAAATTTAAAGTCATGTTGTATTAAAAAAAAAGGGAAAAACCGAGAGCCAACATAATACAATTGTAACTACATATTAATTATCTATGGGCTTAGAAACAATATGCGATGAAAACAAATTTCAAATAATAGACTAGACAATTCTCTCATGAAATCGTGATCTATGTATTTCATAGTTTCTGTCATCTATCTATAGAATAGTAAATTTTGAAAGGGTAGAATGGGCAATTAACTAGTTTGATGGTATATTTCCAGCTCTACTTTTCAAGGGCACTAGGAGATTAATACTTATTTTGGTTAAAATCTTCAGATCAAGTTTAATACTGGGATATGTTCCAAAGATTTGGCGAGAGATCAAGGTTATATTCTTACCAAAGGGTGGCAACAAACCCCCTGAATCTCCCAAATCCTACTGGCCAATCAGTCTAATGTCCTTCATGCTGAAAACCATGGAAAAGATATTGGACTGCCACCTAAGAGAGGAGGAGCTACTTTCGTATACTCCACTACACAAACTTCAATTTGCTTATCAAAAAGGGAAATCTACAGTTACAGCACTGCACACAATCATTCGCGATAAAGAAAAAGGCTTTAGACCGTAAGAAAGTAACCCTTTGTGCATTTATGGACTTTGAGGGTGCCTTCGATAACGCGAACTTTCCAGCAATAGAACTGACACTCTCCAATAGAGGAGCAGATCCAGCAATAGTAAAATGGGTAAGCAATATGCTAAACCAAAGAATAATTACAGCCTCGTTGGGGCAAGTCAACCTGATTGTTACAGCAGTAAAGGGGTGTCTGCAGGGGGGAGTATTATAACCAATTTTATGGTCCTTACTAGCTGACAACCTAATACAGATCCTTAACAATAAAGGGTACAAAACAATCGGGTATGCAGATGACATATCTATAATAATCACAGGCAGCCATGAAAGGACTATTAGGAACTTAATGCAGGATGCCTTATATACAACATGGGAGTGGTGCAGGAAAAAGGGGTTTTCAATTTACCCTACCAAAACCAATATTGTCCCATTTACTAGAAAAAGGGCGTTTGACGTTCAAACATTAAAAATAAATGAGACAGAGGTACCCTTAAAGGCAGAGGTAAAATATCTAGGAATCATCGTGGATTAAAAACTCACCTGGGAGGCACACCTCAATTCAGTCATAAAAAAGGCCACGAAAAACCTTTGGACTACAAAACAACTTTTAGGGGAATCCTGGGGTTGAACCTATCATAGTATATGGGGCTTTGGTATGGTGGGGAAAAACCAAACAGACAACAGCTTTATTAAAACTGTGTAAATTACAAAGGCTAGCGTGTCTAAGCATTACTAGGGCTATGAAAACTACCCCAACTGCTGGCACGGAAGCGTTGCTAAATTTACCACCGTTACACCTAGCGATACAAGAGGAAGCTGCAATGCAAGCACTCTCAATCCATAGGAAAGATAAATTCAAACCAGGCAATCTTACTGGACACCTAGAAATTTTAAATAGGGTCGAACTTGCTACATATATGACCTAGACAAGTGACTACACAGACCTAGTACTCGATTTCACCAAGAGGTACAATGTCATTTTCCCATCAAGGGAGGAGTGGATCGCTAGCCCAACATGGCTATACGATGATTCACAAAAATGGTGGATCTAAAACGCTTCAGGGTGTTGTAGAAGCAGCAATTGTGGGCCCTAGAGCACACAAATCAATAACATTAAGTGCAGATACCACATTATAGCTCTATGCTATAATGGAAACAGTGGAAATCCTATCCAAAAGAGGACTAAAAAGAGTCAAAATCAAAATTCTCTCTCACAGTCAATCAGTCCTCAAAGCCCTAAAAAGCTACACATTCACATCGAAATTCCTCATAGAGTGCAACAATGCACTTAATAAGCTGGTTATCCACAATCAGGTTTCTCTGATCTGGGTGCCAGGACATGGAGGACACAAAGGCAGACCTTTATGCTAAAAAGGGAACCGAAGAGCCATTTATTGGCCCAACCCCCTTCTTTGGCTTCAATATAAACAACATAAAACAGGAAACCAAAAGATGGATCCAACAAAAAATTTGAGAATACTGGAGTAACATTGATGGCCTCAATCACTCCAAAAAATTCCTGAGCTTTGATGCCAACAGGACAAACATCGCTCTCACAATAAACAAAAAGTGTCTTAGATCACTCTCCGGAGCACTAACAGGTCACTTCGCCTGCAATAAATACTTACATAAAATAGGAATATCTAGCATAAGTACTTGCAGATTCTGCGATGAGGAGGAAGAATCCATGGAACATTTAATCACCAACTGTGTTGCACTAGACCACAGGAGATACAAAATCCTAGGTTCATACCTACTAGAAGATAAAGACCTCCTAAGGCTCCCTCCGAAGGAGCTGGTGATTACAACACTTGTCACACTCCTTTTCTAGTCTGCAAGTTATTGGCCAAGAATAACGTAGCAACGCTGCTGCAATCGCCATATAGTTACCAATTGGCATTTTCGGTTTTCTTTATGTTTTCCAGCATCAAGAAAAGTTTAAAATTTTGAAACAATGGTGGTGGATAATGTAGCCACAATGAACTGCTTAAAGGAAGTTTCCGTCGACGCTTTCCAGAAAGCTTATCAAAACTGAAAGAATATTTACAAAATATCTGGTTTCATAAATTTATTCAGTATTTGTTTAATTTATTGCGTCATATTTATTCCACTCATTCCTATAAGGTGCATAGAGCTGCCATAAATGTGTTCCAATCTTCTCTATTTTTTTTTTAAATTAATTGTTTATTTTTAACATGGTCTGATATTAGAATTCTGTCTGACATAAATCGGTTACTGTTTTTGGGAACGTAGTAAGTTTCTGAGGGACAAATCGATATATCGTACATATATGTATATCCTGAAAGTTCTAATTTTTTTTTCTAAACTCTATAGTTCTATACATAAAAGATAAAAAATAAAACAATTATTTATATAAAAATTATTTATAATACATTTACATAAAAAATAATACTATTGTATATCTAAATATACAAAACAAGAGCACAAGCGTCGATGCCTTCAGCTCTGAGTGACAATTATACATATTTTATTATTATATAAACTTAATTCTATGAGTGAAATAATACATTCATAGAAATAAAAAAAGATATTTAAACAATTAAAATTGAGTATGTATTACTTGATCATATTGCAAGATTTAGTTATTTTCCAAACAAAATTAATTGAATATACTCGTATGTATGTTCATATGAAGACAGAGATTTCTCCAGAACCACTCGACTATATTCATTTTTTTTTTTTACTAAAGACTATGAAATAAAAGACTGGACAAATCACTCACGATTCATATAAATTTAAATTTTCGAGAATTGTTCATAGTTTCATAGTCTTTGTATTTACTATGTTTTGATATAAAAGAAAATAGCAAACTAAAGCTAAAGTCAAAAAGAATTTATAAATATAAAAATGCTATTAAAATTTCTACGTATAGTATATATTCGCTTCGTGAATGAATATTATTTTTTAACAAAATTTCAAAAACTAAAGGTTATAATATCTCACCTACATACATTTAAAGTGATCGCCCAACGTACAAATGCCAAAGCAGCAACATCAATACGAAACAACAATCAAATATTCTTTACTTATTTTATTTATTAGTGATATTAGAATTGAGAATTAAACTTAAAACTAATAGGGGAAGGTAGCGCTGGTTGCTAGTGCCTTCGGCTAAACATACAAACAAATATAAACCAGCAGCAATAACAAAAAAAAAAAAAAAAAATGGTGACACAAGATATTGACCTCCACAAACAGATATCATAAGCTGAATTGACCGGATGTCTTGCACATCTGGGATAAAGCAAATAAAAAAACGAAAACCATAGCAAATTGTTTTTCATTTATTTATTCAGTTTATGGATAACACCGGGTAACAAAATCATATTTTTTTTCCCCCTTAAATATGTTATTGTTATTTACTAATTTGCGGTCACTGATTTCGAAACTGTATATTTTACTGTATCAGTTCTAGTTTTTGAGAAACAGCTACTTCTTTCGTTCTTACCTTCCCATGGAGTTTGTTCACATTATCTACACTGCTGCTGACTTCTTTATGTTATTGCAATTCTTACACATTGTGTGACCTTCTCTTTCCACTTTGTGATAAAGTACAGTTACATTTTTACATATTTTTCATATGCACTTCAACCTTCGTTTCACAATAGATCACAAATTTTCTATGAGATCTGTGCAAGCCATTGCATCTCTTGGAAATTTTTACTTTAAACACGGTTCTTTCTTCTTAATGTCTTGAATTTTCTTCAAAGGATCGATAAGCCACCAAGTAAAACATCCCCATACCATTATACCTCTACCGTTGTGTTTCATGGTGTCCTCCAGTTGTACTCCTTATCATTTGATTGGTAAAGGTTGATAATTAAGAGTCCAGTTTTTATGCTACTTATAGAACGTTAAGGTTCGTCGTACATTATACTTTGAGAGAGCTGCCTTCTGTATTTTACTCTAGCAACCAAGCCCACACTCTTTAACACACATCTAATTGCCCATGTATTGATATTCTTGTTAATAGCCGTTACTGCATTTTCCGGTGTCCGAATGTCTTTGTTATGGAGCAAACTTTCCACTGTTTTGCACAGTTTGCACTTTAGTAATAAATTTACCACATCATTTTTTACTTCGATTGACGTATTCTTCATTTTATGTTTTTCTTATGATAAGTGATTAGGAGAACACAAAATTGTATACATACTAAATTCAAAAACAAAAGCAAAGCAAAAAACATCGAAGATCAAAAATTCACCGGGACAGTCATGTGCATAACATACACGTAATTGACCGAATGCATTGTTTTTTATTTATTTATTTTTTTTTTTGCTAAGCATTGATAATTTTGTTGGCTTTTTATATAAAACTAAAGATTAGCTTTAAACTGAATAAAGGAGTCAAAAACATTTACCAAACTTACTTTGTTTTAAATACTTTACTCTAGGAGTGCAAATCATCCGGACAATTTTGCTTCCAACAGTAGATATTAGACCATTGCGTGAATTATCAATCAGTGTTTCAGGGGTGCTGTCACTTTATTCTTCCTAAAAATTTCTACTTAAGCTATTGTACTAAGCACAACAATAAAATAAGTTATTAAAAGCTAGTAACTAATAAAATAAGTTATTAAAAATATTATACATTTTATAATAATATTTATTATACTTATAATGTTTATTAATTATACACAATATAATTTAAATAAATAAAATTTTTATTTTTATTCTCTTTGCAGATTAAAACAATTTTTTTAAAAGAAAATATTGTAAAATTTACATAAAATAAATAGAAGACATAATCAAAACCGACTAAAAACTAGAAAACCATATGAAAATTAAATGTCAACAAAAATGAGATAAAAAGATACTCATAATCGACTAAGGAAAATCATCATTATTACCAACAACATTTATTGTAAAAACTGCTCTTTCACCATCGCTATCATCACGTCGCCATCGTCCTCAGCATCATCATCAACATCATCAACATCATCGTCACCACCATCATCATCGTCGTTAGCGTTGTTGTCTTCTTCGTCATATTCAAATCTGAAATTTGAAATAATAACATATAGAGAAAATGGTGAACGCTGTCATGGATGCGATTGCGGTAAGTTGCCTTTAATCTTTTCATATTTTTAATTTGTTTTTTACTTTGCAATGTCCAACCAACCTTTCAACATCATCATCGTCATCATCATTATACTTACTTATGAAAGACAGTCCAATGCACATGATTTCTTTTGGATATTTTATTTTGTCAAATTTTGTTTGAATTTGGTTGTTGTATAAAAATTCGTTTGTTTGATTTAATTAATAATTTTTTGTTTTTTTGTTTGTTATCTCTTATATTATTCGCGTCACTTTTATATTTTTCTTTTTTCTTTTGTTTTTTGAATTCAATTTCTTAAGCAAATATTACTAAGCAACTTTTAACTCAACTCAACTGTCGTATGCGGGGTTTCCAATTTAGATTTTCAATTGGCAATTGCTCAATTGGCATAATCTGAATGTGATTGTGTGCTTACAGTACAGTATAGTGGCGAAAAAAAATGATTAAAATGATGCTTTACGTGAAAAAAAGTTGTTCCCCTACATATGTATATGTACACATGTATTTTAAGAGTTGGCAGTCAAACAATATCAGTTGAAGAAGTAGACGTCCTAAAGCGCAGACCTCGATTCATTTAAAAATTTGTGGTCATGGAAAAAATGGATTCCATATTACAATACAATACCAAACTACCAAAGATGAATTTTGATGCAAAGTGCAGCACGAATAGAATAATAAGTATTATAAATACCAATTTTCATAAAGTTAACCATCTTGATTCAATTTCTAGAAGACATAATCATCATTCAAACCAAGACGTTAAACGCATATTTGTTCCTTACTTTTAAAAATTGAGAGCTTTTCACAGAGTCTTAATTTAACTTTCTATGATTCCATTTTTCTGGCTGAAATACTTCCTTACCTGGAAGTCATCCTGGAACTATCAATATGAACTGATAATTCATATTTTCAATCTTGAAATCAAACCCTTACTTAACTTACCTTACCTTCTAAGTCCATAAATTAAAGTTGGAAACCTGTCCAGAAGGAGCTCAGATTTCACTTATACAACAACATAAGAACAAAGATGTCTTTGAAAACACTTATGTACGAGTATATGTAGGTAAACTGTGCTGAGACCAAATTTAACATTTTCTTACTACTACATATACTTTACTTATCAGGGATGTTGCCAATATTTTTAGGACTTGTAAAACTGAACGGAACTGTCTGTAATAATCAAAATTTCAGATATATGATTTGCTTTATGATGAATAATTTACTCATAATAAAATATCAAGATTATTTTAAGTTAAATTTTTTGTTTCGAAAGAAATGAGGTTGATCAAAATAAATTTTGTCCTACCTAATCCAATCCGATTTGTCTATAAAATCAGTCCAATGAAATTGCATTTTATTGAAATGTTAAAACATTCTTATATAAAACCGTATAGACAGAAAGTATGAATCAGCGTGAAGAAAAAATGGAATATAGATAATAAGTATATTAGAACCAGAGTTCCGCCATTACTGAAATACTGACATATTACTTTTGAAATATTTATTATTTAGAGCGACGAAACATATCCAAAATTGAACCTTGTTATATAAGTATTTGATAAGAGTATATGTATTTTGAAAAAATCGGAACTGAATGAAACCAATAATTTGTGTAATTGTATGAGGTAGTTAATTATTTTCTAAGCTGAGGTAGAAAGATATCTAAGCTTCGGTGTAACAAAGTTAATGTCGGTGCCGATACATGAATAAATTTGTATGTGAGAAAAGTAAATATTATTGGATTAGAAATTCTACCATAAATTGCTTATGAATTGTTTTTTTTGTTTAAATTTGAAATTAATTTTGAATTTGTTATGAAATTCCATTGAAGAACCAAATTATTAAATTGCTATGGAGACGAGACGAGACAAATAATAAAAATGAAGGTAAATTTGGTATAAAGCGTAGGAGGCGTAAACAGCATGAAACAGACAATCAGACATATGGGAGAAATAAACACAAAAAAAAATTTAAAAATAATACAAAATTATAAATAAAAAAACTAAAATGAGACAAGGTTGTCCAAAAACTGCTTCACTATTTGCATGGGATTTCAATTGGATTTTGTGTTGATATTTTGCTTTGTGTCCGAGTCACTTTTGGCTTCGTCGTTTTTGCCGTTGAATAATTTTGCAAACCAGTTATTTAGTTAGCAGCAATAGTACTTCCGTTGCCATGAGTTTTTATTTTTTGTATATTAACTTAAAGTATTTTATAAGCGTATGACGGAGAGACCGAGACAATTTTTGCAAAAAAACAACTGAATTCACATAAGAAACCCTCGACCCACTTTGTGTGGTTAAGTCTGAAATACTGCAAGTTGCAATCGGTTGTTAGCCATCGTTGCTACCGGAAGTCAAGGCAACTTGTCAGCAAATATCGCTGTCTTTAGTGGTTTTGCTGTGGTTTCATATACTATTACTATAGATATCATTACTTCTAATACTAATTGTTCTTTCTTTATTTGTTATACCTTTCACACTAATTCGAATATGTATTAACACTTTGGCTTAATGTTTGCAACATATAGATTCTTGCATAGGAATCCCGTTAAAGTATACTTATGTACATAAGTATATGATATGAACTATCAACTGACATTTGGTATATACACCTTTTATTATCATACACAGCTAGAACTTACATATTTTGAAATCAGAGTTAATCCCATACAAAATTCATTTAAAAATATGTCGTTTTTCCCCCCCATTTTATTTGTTTTCAAATCAATTTAAAATGGCTATAAACACAATATAGTAAACCTAAATTGGGGAGTGCAAAGATATGCAAACTTCTGTATACCAAAGTTAATCTTGTGCTTTGTTTGTTTTTACATTGGTCCATTTAGTTGAGTTATATTTCGTTCTCTCTAAGTATTTGCTACTTTTTTCCCTTTTCGCTTATTTTCGAAGATTTCAATCTCAAAATTGATATGGTTTTACAGTCTAATTCTCTAAGGCAAAATATTCTCCAGTAGGAAAAGAACTTAACTAGGAAAAACCTGAACGTTGCGTTGCCAATCATAAACACAAATACCAAACTATAATAAGTTATGGAATTCTGGATTGTTCAAATATTATCAACACACTTATAAAAAATTTTATTCTGATGTAGGAATTGCTCGAAATTAACAAATAAAATAACGGGTGTCTTTTTTTTAGAGGTATAAAACTTTAAATTGACAATACTTTTTTATATGTGCGGCATTTTTACAGTTGTCACTTGTTTTGTGTTTACGAGTAATTTGGTTTGCCATTTCATCATGAATAGACTGACACCTGAACAGCGCCTCTGCATCGTGCTAAACAATTGGAGCTGTGTTCATACACTTTATGGAAGATTTTGCAGAAAGATTTGGGTTTGCGGGCTTACAAAATTCAACTCGTGCATGAATTGAAACCGCATGGACACTTGGGACGCAGTACATTTGGTGAATGGGCTCAAAACGAATTAGATGTTCATCCCGAATTTGAAAAAAAGAAAATTTTGTTCAACTCATAACATTACTACCGCATTTAGAGTGAAGAGAATCCTCATGGCATTATTGAAGAGCGTTGCATCTTGAAAATGTGACTGTTTGGTGGCCTATAAGGCCAGTGGAATCATTGGTCCGTATTTCTTCAAAAACGACGACGGCACGAACGTTTCGATTAATGGTGACCACTAAAGGGCCGTGATCACTGACTTTTTTGTACCACATTTGAATGCCCTTAATGTGGAGGAGCTGTGATTTCAACATGACGAAGCAACATGCCACATAGCGCGTGCTACAATTAATTTATTGAAAGAAACGTTCGGTAAACGAATAATTTCGCGTAATGGATCCGTGAATTGGCCTCCAAGATCATGCGATTTAACACTGCTGGACGATTTTTTGTTGGGCTATGTGAAATCTCTGGTCTACACCGATAAGTCAATGACGATTGACGCCATGGAAGTCAACATTCCCTACGTTATCACTGATTGCAAAAATTGGAAAAGTGATCGAAAATTGGACATCCTCTGAGGTGGCCATATGTCGGAAATCATATTCAAATTAAAATGGCACAGAGGTATCTTTCGAATAAAGCCAAATTCATGACAATTAACATCATTAATCTATGTTTTATTTCAATTTAAAGTTTCATACCTCTAAAAAAAAACACCCATTGCACTAGTCGACAAAAAAACACTTTTTGTTTGTAACAAGAATCTTATTAGTGGTCATATATTAATTTGAAGTCAATGATCTTAGTTTTTTTGTATCAGGTCTAGTTTTTTAGATACACCTACTTTTTCTTTTTTACCTTCACACAGAGTTTGTATACATAATTGCACTACTACTAATGTTGTTTATGTTATTGAAAAACTTAAACATTAAATTCATATAAAGAAATATCAACAAATTCATAATAATTTAGTTTAATAATCAAAAAGTGTTTAATATCCATAATATTTCAGATTAAAAAAAAAAAAAACACCTATTTCATGGAGGTTAAGAAGTAATTAAAAATAAAAAATAACGGTAATCGGTTTTGTCTTACTTTTTTCTTTACAAATAGCTTAATGAACGGTACTTTAAAGATCAAAAGAGAATATGATGATAACAGTAAAGGAAGACTTGCAAGAGCAAAAACAACATGAAACAGATTCGAAATCAGCGACCTCGAATTAGTATATACAATACTACAAGCACTAATATGATTCTTGTTACAAAATTTTGTCGACTAGTGTTATATAAACATATAAACTGCTGCATTGCTCATAACTTTAACAGATTTATTTATATTATTATTATTCTTTATTTATTTTAAAAATTTACAATTTATATTACACAAAATAATTTAAACAAATAAAGAGCATACGACTTTGGCGTTATGGTCGTTACTCGGCGAAATAGACTATATTTATACGCCTATAAAATTACCTATGTATTTTGTTTACATATTAAAAAACCGAGTTTAGGCTTATCCATACGTCAATATAGGCAATTGCCTAGGGGCCCCACGCATCGATTTGTAACCTCAATGCCAATATCATTGTTTTTTATTATTGTCCGGCAGAAAGTGGTGTGCGAGAGCCGATGCGACCAAGGCTTTGTGAAAAGGTAACAAGAGTTTCCAGAAAGCTTTGCAGTCTATTGCTGACGATGAGACTCAGACATCGCAATCGATTCACTAAACCAGATGTCTATTAAAGGCCTTAGGAAACAACATGTCGAAATGGCAATATTTGGACTGCCATACTACATCGAATCAATGGTGTCAGTATATTTTTACAAAAAACAATTATTGAACGGCAGTCGATCTTTTAAAATCGCTTTTAGTACAAAAAACAAAAAAGTTTTTCTAATAAGAACTTTCATTTGGATCCCGGTTTGTATGGGGGGTACCCCTCCTAGCAGTCCGAGCGTCTTGAAATTTTCATGGTTTGTGGATATGGGTCACTTATAGTGTCCAAATTTCAGTTCAATAAGACAAAAATCAAAAAAGTTTTTCTAATAAGAACTTTAATTTAAAAGGGGGTTTGTATGGGAGGTACCCCTCCTGGTAACCCTAGGATCATGATTTATATGGTTAGTGGACATGGACCAGAAACTTATATTGTCCAAATTTCAGTTCGATACGTCAAAAAACAAAAATATATTTTGCGTGTTAGTTTAATGTTATTTTAAAAATCTGATAAGTGTTACCAACGAGCAATTTTCTGATATCCATCGTCAAAGTTAAGAAGAAGTTGCACTTCACTTTTCATTTTCACCAGAGCTCACAAATATCTATCAACACATTCAGATTGACAATGAATAAGGAAGAAAAAAAGACACTTTGAATATTATTTTGAAACTTATAAGAATATGCGGTGAGAAGCAACCAGCAACACCAGCTGCTGCTTCGACTGCGACTTACGTTTTCTTCAGAAGCAAAAGAAAAAGTTAAAAACATAAGTAATGAAAATTATTACAGTTTCAAACACAATTTTTTTCTTTTCAAAATATTTTCGCTCAACTAAGGACGCTTTTCCCACAGGATTTTGACGAGCGGTTCATAAAAATAAAAATTTTTACTTTATTTATTTCACTTTGATTTTGTGATCTAATGCTTATCAATGATATCCTTTTATACTCTTTGTTTTGTTTGACATCATTGATCAGACACGACAAGTTTGATTGATAACTGCAATAAACTAGAATAGCCTTCATAAGGACTTGTGTAAAATAGTTCGATAAAAAGAAACAGTTATGTGCAAAATGCTCAAAAACAAGAAACAGCTATGAAATGTTCGAACACCTGGATGCAAATTACTCATAAACAAAGCATGATGAGTCATTTAAAGAAAAAATGATAATTTTATTTATTGTTTGCTTATTCTAATGTTAGTGAAATGTTTATGTGTGCATCTCAAATATATTGTTTGATGGAATAAATGTTCAAAGCGTTTGGATATTTCGTAAAGCATCACTTAATAAAAGTGATTTCAAATTTTATTTATAAATTTATGTGATAAAAGTTTGATCAAGTTAGATACCTTGGGGGGGGGGGGGGGTTCAGCTGCCCCTACGCTACGCCCATGTCTCGAGGAAAATATTATATTTGTTCTAACAAAGATTAAACCAACATTTAGGAAACAATATTTTATTTATTTTTCAACTTCTCAAAACATCTTCAACCGCAGATTTTTCATCTTTGTTTTTATTAAGTATTTTAGACCTAAACCAAACTTAGTATAAATAAGCAACTAGAACTTCAACTTATTGATTTTGAGCATCGCGTATATGAAAACTATAAACACTTCGTGAGATATACAAAAATTCTTCTTTTTTAGTATGATTTTCTGAACGCTATTTAACCCGGCGTCATGGGGGTAGATTTTTGTTACACGGACGTTGGGCATGGGTCAATATAACCCATTCTTTCAACCGCTGGTATTTCATTGTGCTTATAAAAAAAGGAAAAATTGGCTTATAATACAGATAGACTTTATTAAGAAAATAAAACATGACATTAAATTAACAAAAATATATATGTATATTATTTATTTTATTTAACCAGTAAACATTTCACTTTATAAAATTTAACAAAATTATCTTCCTCTTCCTTAATCAGAACAAACACTTATTTTTTATCTTGCTCAATCTTTTTTCGAACTAGTAGTGGCAACTAAACATAGTATTAGATAAACGAAATGCATAAAATACTAAAAAAGAAAAGAAAATTTCATATGATCACAATTGAGCATTGATTACAGGGATGGGTCATATTTAGCTTTTTCAACTTTCGTTCTTTTTCAACTTTCGTTCATTTTCCAACCAAATGATTTTAAGAAAACTACCTCTTTCAGTTCCCAGATAATTTCGACTGAAGCATTTTACAAAGTGTTTGTAAGTAGTTTTTGAAAATAATTTAATAAACTAACAGGGACATTCACAAATAATGTCTACCACTGTCCAAAATGGACAGTATGTAGTAAGTTTGTGAATGAGCAATTTTCTATAACCAAACAAATAGACTTGGGATCAAGAAGTTTTTTCATTGCCCTCGTGACATTTGTGACCTGAAATCCATTTTAGTGTTAGGTTGTTGAGGTAGTCTAATTCGTCGAGTAGAGAAAACTGACAATCCCCATCACAAAGGAAGGAGATTGTAGAGGATGAAAAAGCTTTAAGAGTTGTTTGGCTGAATAAGTATGTGAATAAAGCCTATTTCTTGACTTTCGTTCAAGGAATTATCTGGCGCATATTTCTATAATTTATAATTTTAATTGGAAAATGGTTAGTTGTGTTCTCATTATAATAGATCTTTGAAATCACGTCTACATCAGTCATTAAATTAAGATAGTTTTGATTTATTTTTGAAGATAGTTTTTGTTTTAAAATTCAAGTATTAAATACTTTTCTTTTGCAGTTGCTGAGTTCGTTGGCAACTGATTTGGATACAATGTTGAATGAGTTACGTGCATCACCATCCCGATCAACAACATCAACCACTATGACAACAACAACAACAACAACAAGTGGAAATCAATACCAACAGCAACAACGACAACAACAACAACAACACCAATATCCTACACAGAGACAATGGACAAATTACAATAACAACATCAGCAATAATAATAGCTTTTTCCGCAACAACAACAACAACTATCTCAGTCAAGCAGAGAGTTTTTTGCAAAATTCTATAATAACAACTAAGAGAACAAATGTCACAAATGTCATAAATACAACAACATTATCATCATTAGCAACAATAACACCAAAATCAGAACAACAACAACAAAATTATGATGAAGTAACTAAGAAAGATTCAAATTATCAAGGTCGCAACATAATTCACAATGATAGCAACAACTCAAAAATGGAATATCGACAAGATCCATTGCGGCACCAACAATTGTTTACTTCTTCTAGTCACTTTCACCATCAACAACAACAACCACAGCAACAGCAACAGATACATCAAGAAACAAATGTGATTCCAACAATAATTAATCCAGTCTCAATTCCAATACAAACAAAATCATATTTGCACTCATCATCGTCAAGATCGTCAGCATCAGCATCATCATCATCATTGTCACCCTTATCAATAGCAACAACAACAACGACAACATTTAAGAGACAAATAACAACATCAGGAACAACAACAACAACGAATACAACAGCAATAACATTTGGTACAACAAAACTGACAGGTCTTTCACCGGATGTGAAAAATTTACAAAAATTACCATTATGGTCCTCATCATCAACGCCATCGTCAATAGCATCAATATCGTCGCCATTATCACAATCACATTATCCCCATTGGCAAGAAAACTTCCAAAAGTCAACAAGGAAAACACCAACTTTTGTCGCTGTACCAGTTCCACCACCACCATCATTATCATCACAATTGAAACATTGTAAAGTTCAAAGGTCACAACCAATACGATATCAACATCGTACTGCTTTCACCAAATTAAGAAGGTAAGTACAATACATACACTAATTTTATACTACTTACTTACTATGAATGAGTCAAAATACTTAGTACTACTAAAAGATTTCATTAGATGTACTTTGATCAAAATTTCCATTGAAGGCAATTTGGTTAAAATTCTCTTAATTTTTCATGGACTATTGTATTTCCATAATATACTCGTATGTGTGTACTAACTAGTCACTGTCTCTTCTTAATATCATCTTCATTATCTTATCTATCAGATAGAAAATTAGGAGCATTTATAAATAATAATTAGAATTAATTCCATCAATTAATGGGCATATTCAATAGTGAGGTTTCACCAAAATTTTTTGATTTCATCAATTTTGTCTTCGCGTTTTCGGTCTTTATCAATAGTTCTATGTTGTTTTATGAAAGCCCAATCATTTTCAATGACATTATGATCGGGGATCTATGGAGTGCAGGGAAGCTGCACAGATTGATCTAGATCTTTTAATTATTTATTTTTTTGTAGGTAACCTTCATTTTTGACATGGAGTATTGCCATTGCAGTCATTGCTTAGAAACAATGTATTTGCCGATGAAAATGGATTGTTGTTCAATATTTCAAAAAAGCCAGATTGGTTCAAAGAATTTTCTATTGGTACCAGATCTCCAAAACCATAGTATGACATGCATCCCCATCTCCGTGTCTATTGACGGGCTGCACTGCTTTATTCCTCTTGTTCTATGGAAGGTGCATAAAATGTCTTCTAAATGACCCCTAAAATTGAAATGCTATCCATAACGCAATGTGTCAAAAATGTGCAGGCTTCTTGATATACTTCAAAACAAATGCGAGGCGTTGGTTTATTTGTTGGAGTAATGTCAACAATTTTGCGAACGGCATAGGTTTCAACATTAACTTATTTAAACTTACGTCGCAGTGTAGCTGCACTAACATGTTTGCCAATTAATCTCTGTGATGCTGATGCAATTTTAATTTGCAGAGAGGTCGAATTTTTAAGACTTAATCTCTTCAAATTTTCTAAATTTCCAAAAGTTTCCTTTTTATACTCGTCACGCAGTGAATAGTTTTATAAACTAGTTCCTCAGGTTTTGAGCTAGAGAGCTGAAATTGCACTAAGCTTTCTTTTCAACATACGCAACACATTTGTCGTGATTTGCCAAATCGGATCACTCCCATACAAGTCCAAATTATGTTATTATTAGAAAAACTTTTTTTGTTTTTTACACTATCGAACTTTAATTTGGACACTACTATGTGTTTGACACATGTCCACCAACCATGTAAATTTCAAGACTCGCGGATCACTAGGAGGGGTACCAACCCAAATTTATATTCTTATTAGAAAAGCTTTTCTGTTGTTTGTACAATGGAACTGAAATTTATATACCATAAGAGTCTGGCTCTATTCCCACCAACCATGTAAATATCAAGACCATCGGATCACTAAGAGGGGTACTTCCCATAAGAAATTAAACAATATTAGCATCAATTAGTTTTGCTTTTTATTTCTATGACAGGAAACGTCATCTTTTACATTTGTTCTTTAATTTGCTTCTTTACATCTCAAGCAATAAGGCAGCAACAATTTTTTCCAAATTAATCCAAAGAACAACAAAAAACGCAATTCTTTCGAAAAATATTTATAATAATAACAGTAAAGAATTTTGAATCTAGATAGATATTCCATCTAAAGGGCTTTCTTTAGGGTTCCGTACCCATAGGGAACTAACGGGACCCTATTACTAAACTTACGATATCCGTCCGTCCGTTCGTCTCCTGCTCTATCTCATGAACCCTAATAGGTAGAGAGTTGAAATTTTCACAGAGTGTGTAATTCACTTGTGTGTAGAACGACAAATATTAAAACTATACATTTTTAGAAGCATTGTTCTTTAATGTAACTTTTTGTTTAACAATTTTTTGTTTTTTGTAGTATACTTTAAGCTGTTAATTGTAGTATACTTTTAGGCTATTAATATAAACATAATTTTATATTTTAAGCAAAAAATCTTGTACGATGGTACGGAACCCTCCGTGTGCGAGTCAGACTCACACTTGGCTGATTTTTTTTAGACCTTCATCTGATAAGAATTCATATACATACATATATTGAAATAATCCAGATGAGAAGTCTCGCTGCTAAAATATTTAAACATGTTGTGCTCCAGAATAATGTAAGGTTTCATCACTTTTCATTATTGAGACAGTATTTAACTTAACAAATAGTCCCTAGTTACTGAAAAATTTGGAATAAAATATTGCAGGGAATGATAGAAAGAATGACATTTATTTTATTTTATTTTGTTGTGACTCACAATTCAAAAATAGATGTTTGACAAAGACATTTAGTTTGATTTGAAAATATGTCTCTAAGCTTTATATGCATAATTTTATCCCATTTTGTAGGTCGATTTTAATGAAATAAATGCTATATGTTACAGGAAGATTGCTACAATACACCAATGAAAACCGCATTCAAATTTGTTAAACCGTTTCTGAGATTAGCGTGCACAGACTGAAATATGTTTTCGATTTTATATATATAGAATATAGAATAGAAATAGAATATAGAAAAGAATATATATATATATATATATATAATAGAATATAGAATAGATAGATGTGACGGACAGTAATGAACTTAACAGACTAGACTAGATTAGATTTAATTGTGAGTGAGATAAAAATTTAGAAGGCTTTATTATCTGTCACTGACACTTTCTGTAAATATTCTATTTGAATAATAAAACAAATAAGAAATGAGCTTCATATGAAGAAAAATGTCTTATGATCCTAATTTATTTAAAGTAGTTTTCCTACAAACCTTCATGCTCCTTTACTGTCACTACTGTGCAACTTTATGAAATGATTTTTATTTCCACAATTGCCATAATCTTGTAAAGTCACTTTGAAGTATATCGTATAGAAAATATCCATGATTGCCTTATTCAGATTTTTGCAATGTACAAACAAAATTTCCCCAAGTCTTTTGTATGAACCCCTTTTCCCACTTACTTTTTACATATTCATAAGTATTTATTATAATAAAGATGACTCAACTGTCGTCAATATAACAATTCAAACTAACAAAACTCTTAGATAAATTATAATATTAAGCAAGCCCAACTTGTATCATCAACACCACCGTCCAGACCGTTCTCGTATCAAGATTTCATAGTTTTTTTTGCTCTAAGAAAGTTTGTTTTAAGTATAAAATATATAAAAAACAATTGAATTTGTTGAGGACAGAGTTAACAGACATTCACATTTGGGTACTTTCAGCGATTCATACCGAAATTTTACTAAGTATGCAAAAAAAAAATAAAAAATTATAATAATAAAATTGTAAGAAGAGAAATTTAAAATAATAAAATTTCAATTTCGTTTCAAATTTCATTTTCTGTAATCAAAGACTTTCAACATAAGTTCTTGAATTGAAAGTATGCATTAATTATCATACAAAATAATAATAATAATTGGATAAATGCAATAATTTAGAAAAAAAAAACAGGTCGAAGTGCTTTAAACCTTTGCTTAGTATTGCAAAATTTAATAAATATTAAATTATGTGGAAGTGCAGCAAACTTAAATAAACAAAAATAAAAATATATTTTTTTTTTTATTTGTATAGAACTAAGATTATAATTACAAATTATAATTTAGTTATTAAAAATAAATAAATAAATATAAATGCAAATAAAGTGTGTGATTAAGAAAGCGCAAAATATTTAAATAAACTATTCAAATTTTATGCTAAATGATAGACGGATAAAAAGGAAGCGGGGGCAAAGCGTGAACAGTTGCAGTCAATTGTATTGACAACTAATAATAAAAATGAAATGTTTATTTGAGTTCGTCACTAGGAAATTGCTAATATAAAGTGAAAATGTTTATAAACGATAAGTAGTGAGCTATTCCAATGAAGATTTGAACAATACCAGTGTACACGAATACATGACGAATTTAGCACACCAGTACATGACCAAAACATGAATGATGTGTAAGTCGTGCGAAGCTATTGACACTATTGATATTGTAAAAACTATTGACATTTTTTTTTTTTAATTTCCCAATTGTTTTTGTATTTTTTATCTATTAATATTAGACACTTTATATATGTTTCTGAAAGGGTTGACAATAATTTTTTGAATAAATCTAGACAAAAAATTTTTAGATTTTAGAAATTTGTTTATTAGAAACTTTATAGTGCCAGATCTACTGGCCTTGTCCTTTTAAGCCGTCTTGTGAGCTCGTCAATCGGAAGATTACTTATATCGTTGTTTACATGGTTTGATAGTTTTAATTAGTGTTTTCTGCTCATATATTTAATTACGTCATTCATTGGTGGTATTCGTAAGTCACGATGAATGTCGTCATTTCGGATATACCATTCAGCATTGATTAACATTCTTAATATTTTTGATTGTTGTCTTTGTAAAAGTGATATGTTTGTTGACTTTGCTGTGCTCCATAGCTGGATTCCATAAGTCCAGGTGGCTTTGATAATGGTCTTATATATTAGCAATTTGTTGTCAGTTGATAAGGCTGATTTTTTTGAGAGAAGCCAATATAATTGTCTGAATTTTATTTTGACTTGGTCTCTTTTCTTTTGAATGTGAAATTTCCAATTTAATTTGTTGTCTATATGCATTCCTAGATATTTTGTCACGTTTTCAGTGGGAATATCCGTCTGGTTGATTTGGAGCTTCTGTGGTTGGTATCTTGTCCTCGTTGTGTAAATGACATGGACAGTATTTTCTTCATTTTTTTTTGATTTTCCATTTATTGAACCAAGTTACCATTGTATCTATTATGAGTTGCATATCTGATGTAGCTTTCGTCAAGTCTTTGTTGGAATGCAAAAGAACGGTGTCATCTGCAAATGTAGCGATCATTGATGATTCGTCTGCGGCGGTAGGTATGTCTGCTGTGTATGTACTGTATAGTAGTGGCCCTAGAACGGTTCCTTGGGAAATTCCAGCTTTGATTTGTCTTAACGATGATCGGCAGTCTTTGTATTTAACATAAAAGTATCGTCCAGTTATATACCTTTTTACTATGTTATATAGAGGTTGTGGTAACTGGTATTGTAGTTTGTGTAAAAAGCCTTCATGCCAAACTTTTTCGAACGCCTTTTCTACATCAAGAAAAACACTTACGCAGTATTTTTTGTCGTCTAGATCTTATAATATTTTTTGAGTCACCCTATGGACTTGTTGTATCGTCGAGTGTTGTTGTCGGAATCTGAATTGATGATCTGGAATTGCACGCCTGTCTTGTAATATTGGGTTTATTCTGTCGTGTAGTAGCTTTTCAAATATTTTGCTTAGAATCGGAAGTAAGCTAATGGGTCTGTAGGATAATGGTAGTACTGGATCTTTAGCCGGTTTATGTATAGCGATTATTTCTGCGATTTTCCAAAGTAATGGAAAGTGTTGAGTTTTTAATATAAAATTAAATAGTTTGCAAAGGAGACTTATATATTATAGCTTTGCTGGGTAGCTCTTTTATTATTTTACCAGACAGTTGATCATATCCGGGTGATTTTTTACAGTTGACACGATTTTTTATGCAGAGGAGTATTTCTCGTGGTGTGATGTTTCTTATTATATAATTCGTCGATATAATTGCGTTAAAAGTTGGCAAGCTAGTCTTGGTTAGAATATTTAATGTAAATGTGTCGTCAAAGTGGTCAGCTAAGGTGGTGGCTTTCGCGATATCGGTTCGTGCCCAAGAACCACTCGTTTTCTTCATCGGAGGTTGGCGCGGTGTATTAGCGATTTAGTTGCCTTCCATAATGAGTAGTTCGTTTCAGATGTTGAAGTAAGGGTTTGAATTTAATTTGTTATCTGATTGTTTTTTTCTTTAAGAAGTGTGGTTGTAAGTATTTTTCTCGCTCTGTTTAGTTTTTTTTGTCTTCGGGGTATCTGGTAGTCTGCCATGTTTTCCGGAGTCTTTTTTTTTTCCTCTACAAGTTTCCTTACTCTTGGGGATGTGTAATTTCTATGTGTTGTTTTTATTAATGGTGGTGTCGATTTATATAGTGCTTCGTTTATATGGATTATAATTTGTTCGATGGTTTCTGTTGTATGGAGAGTGATTTGCGTTTGAAGTGTGTTGTTAATGTGTTCACGGAAGGTTTCCCAGTCGGTATTTTTATTGTACGTTTTGTTATTGATATTTTGTCTAGTGATTTTGAAATTATAATCAATTTGGATTGGAGAGTGATCTGATGATAATTCGAATTTTGATTTGATTGTTAATGCATGCTCATTAAGGTTTCGTGTTATGCAAAAGTCGATTAGATCCGGGACTTTACAGGGGTCAGTTGGCCAGTAAGTTGGCTCTCCAGTGCTTAGGTGTCTAGCTTTAATATGCTAAATAGCATTATATAATTGTTTGCCTTTAGCGGTTGTTGTTCTTGATCCCCATATTAAGTTTTTTTGCATTGAAATCACCTGCAGCAAGGAATCTGTGTCCGAGATTTTTAAAATAGTCCAGATATTGGTCACTTGTTATTTTGCAGCCATGTTGATTGGTCCAGCAGTGTCATTTATTTGAATAATTGTTGACTTGATATGATCTGTGTTATAGTGGTCTAACTCTGTGTATTTTATATTGTTTTTTATCATAATAGCTGTTCCTCCGTGTCCAGATCCGTCTGGATGGTCGGTTGCCAATATATCGTACCCGTATATTTGGATGCAATGCTTGTTCGTAAAATGAGTCTCTGATATAAGTGCGATGTCAATAAGATTGTCATTTAAAAATGGTTTCAGTTCAAGAATATGGCGGCAAAAACTATTGACATGAAAATTTTAAAAATTTCAATGGGCTCGATTACATGACGAACTTATCATTATTATACTTACATAAATAACAAACTGAGAAGTGTGGTTTAATATGTGAAATATTAAATAAAGTATAAGATGTTAAAACAGAAAATGGGTTAAGCTTTGAGTTTACTTTCATCAAGTTATGTGCGTTCGTTGGGTCGTTTTTATGTAGAAAAGAAGGTTTAAGACGCTTAACGTTGTCTTGAAATTGGTTGATTTGTCGGAGTGGGGTGTAGACAAAAGTGTAAAAACCACAAAAGGCGACAACAAATACTGAACTTTAGTCATAAATAAGGCGTATATGAATGAATACATGGCAGCTTCAACTTCTCCTTTGTCATTATAATCATCATCATCATCATCGTTGTCTGTCTGAATGTTTGTCTTTGTTTGGTGTTGAGCGTCTAATAACTTTAGCATCAAGAAACAACCCCCTTGTATTTTAGATAAATCGAGACAAATATGGAAAGGGTTCTTCGTATTTGACTTTTATGTTCATGTTCATCTTTTTGCTTGTGTTTTTGTTTTTGTTTTCGTTTTTTCTCTTCGATGTTGTTGTGTCTTTAGCTATTTATTAAATTTTTGTTTGCATACTGAATCCCATGATGGCGTATCTAATTTCCTTAAAATGCATGATGAGCTATGATCCGAAGGCGTCAAAGGACCCAGCAAAGCATCTAATAAAATGGCAGCAGCCACATTGACGACAAATGATTTTATGATATTGTATCTTTGTCACTTGCTACACACATACTCGTATATAGACAGACATCCATGTAAGTATTTACATATGTATGTATTGTATGTAGATACACAATTTGGCTAAATAGAAACCACAAGTTAAATGCTGCATATGCGTAACTTGTATCTTACATCTTATAATAACTTGAATGGTAGCGCCCTTAACACACCGCATCGTGCGATGGCACCAAGAGCTGCTTCCTCTCTAACTGACAGGTGTTGTCTTGATTAACTCCCACAGAGAACCTCCATCCAACTTTAGGGTTTGGTGTTTTCAGCTCGCTGACATGTAAACAGATTAACATAATTAATTTATTTGTTGCTTTTTGTGTCAATTTTTGTGGCAGGCTCTGTTTAACAATCCTAATAATGATGGTGGCAATGACGGAGCTTATTGGATTTCATAAGATTAGTAAAAATAGCAATAAGGAATGTTGCCAACTACTAGTAGTACTCAGTTCTTGACACATAATTAACTTAATTAGCGTTTACATATGGAAAGATTATGTTAGCATTTAAAGAAGGAATTGATGGAACAAATTGTCTATTTGCACTAAGTATCATTACCTGAGTTCATATACGAGTATACTATGGCAGATAGAAGAGTTTCGTACGGGTATGACAAATCATTAATTTACTTACGAATATATACTTTTTGTCTTTACGTTTAAGTATTTATATAAATTAAAGAAAACCAAAGAAAAAATATGGATGAAAGCTTTAAATTTTATGTGTCTGTTACCCAATGTAATGAACTGCCAAAAACCCTAAAACATTAAAATAGAAGACATTTCTGAAAGGCATTTTGTTGTTCCATCATTGGCTCAGAATATTAACAAAAATTGCTTGATTTGACTACATAAAGTCCCATTTCACACTCACGCCGCTTTGTAGTTATAAGTATGTTTACGAATTTAAATTGGCAAATGGTGGAACCTCCTTGAAATGTTTAGTTTGAGCAAAATTTCCCCTGACAATTGAAATAAGTCGCTAAAAGTGACCAGGGAGTCAAAGATGAAACCAAATGAAATAAAATGGAAATGTATATACTTAGATTTTGTTAAGACTAGTTGAATTGCAAATACACTTTAATAAATCAAGGGCCTTTTAATATTCATAATAAGTTAATTGCTTACATTTTAGTGATTTTTGGTGTCAAGATTTCATTGGGGCTTATTGTATTTGAAATTGTATACATACGTCAAGTATCCGCATCACAAAACCTCAAATGAAGCACATAGGTCACTGTTTTGGCTGGGAGGCTGGCTATATTTTTCATTCCTGGATGAACCATTGAAGTTTGCAACAAAGGGAATGAAACTGTTGTAGTATCCCAGCTACTGTTGGAAAGATGTAAACATGCAAAATTTTGTCCATACAGCTCCGACAACGTATATACTATGCGGAGGCGAATCCCTAAAAAACCACCACAAATTTTCATTAGTTGTTATCTGTTGTTGGTTCGTTAATCGTATCCAAAAATAGGCGCTTCCGAATTTGACCGATGGAAGTCATTGTTTATTCGATGATCTCCTATTTTAATATCTAAATCTGAAGTTTCTGTGTAGAATATTGTAGGGTATAAAGTGTCGCTGAAACAATATAATGCGGGCAAAAGACAACGATATTGTAGACAAACGAATAGAAACGATACGAAACGCAACCACAAACATTTCATTTAAACTTTCAAAAATTGGACAACTAAAGTGTAAACATTAAAAATGACATTTCACACTTTAGACAACAAACAACAAGACAAAAAACAATAACTAAAGTGAAGATGAAAACAAAACGAAACCAGATCGAGAACCAAAATATATGCAAATTTAAAGGACACGGGTTTTAAGCCCACAAAAAGTAAGTCGACCCACAATGGGAGACTCTTTTTATTTTTCATACTTTTTTTTTTCTTGTTTGCCAAGAAACTTCTTTATGACGTAAATTGCATATTAAATTTAACATTTTTCATTTTGTAACATGTAGCGAGAACATAGAGAACGTCGTAAGAACATGAAATACAGAAGAAGACATTCAAGATAGCATCTATGGCAAACATGGGCAGGGGCCAGGCCAGGCAAGGCCAGGAAAATGAGAGACCATAAAAAGTGAAAAGTGAAAGTTGAATTTGTTATGAGTAATAGTAGAAAGTAGTGGGGTGGAAAATGTATGGTAAGGCTAAAAGCATAGTACGTAGTAGTTCTTAATGGAGACACTGGGAAGGAGAGAGAGAGAGAGAGATTGTTAGGTTGGTTGGCTAGAATTGTAATATTGAAGAAGAATAGGGAGAACTGGAGTTGAAAGTAGGAGTAGGAGTTGAAGCATAAGTTGATTCACAGCAGTTTGAGTTAAAGTGTTTTTTTTGGGGCAGGTGTACTTTCAGTTTTAAACGACAATGTAGATGGGCAACAACATTTCAATTTCGTAAAATACGCTCATTATTCTTAAGTGACGACGATGGCGATATGCGATGGTGATGGTGATGGGTGTCGGGTGATGACGAAGAATAACGCGGATAAAACTGCGAGACAAAGCCCCCAAGAGAAGTTATGGAGGGAGCTGAAGTAGTACGTGTTTGTGCCTTGTGGATGAAGTTGGTCGAGCATCAACAGGATGCGGTGAAAGGTGCTAAAACTTGAAGTACTTTGAGACGAGCTTCTTGACATATTTACTCACATCTTTTATTATTCACTTTTCTTTCATTTATTCGCACGAGTTCAGCAGCTTTTGTTGTGTTGCGTTTCTAAGGAGTCATCGCATACCATCCTAACGCAATGCATCGCATCTCATCGCATGGTTTCTTCTTATCGCATTGTTCTTTCCATTACTCATAGTTTGTTCTTGTTGTTGATTGTTAAAAGTTTTATACTATGAAAGATGGGGTTACTCACGCAATGGTGGAGTCGACAATAGTTAACGCTGGCTTTTGGGCGCACTTAAGGTTTTCTACATCTTCTCCACTGCTTCGAATGAAGGAACGATAAAGGAAACGAAGGTTGGTTGGAAGTGTAAAGTAGTCAAGTGGCAAACACTTAAGTAAACTTTAACAATAAAACAAATAACGCTTTCATGTAGTAGAATAAACCAAAAGAAAGAACGCAAAAGAGACAAGTTGTAGATAACTCGTTGGTAACTTCAGGACTAGAAAGATTACGAGACGGATAACCAAAAAATCATAGAGAGAAAGAATGGTTCTTTGTTGAAGTTGTGCTCTTTTTTAAATGGGCTTTGGAGAGTGGAATATAAGGAAGAAAAATGAACAATAACCAGTCTTGGTGACACTAAGATATTCTCATCTGCTCAATAAAAAAAAAAAAAAAAAAAATAATCAAAGAAATTTCAGAAAGTTATTGTGGGAATACGATAGGGACATAACCAACAATAATAGTCTAACTATTATTATATTTTAACATAAAATTGAAATAAAAGAAATCTTTCGAAAAATCATAATATTAAAAATGTGGACAAATTATGTCATGATGTTGCAATGCTTAGATCTGTTTGTTGTACATATTAAATTGATCAAGCTGACTACGAGAATCGGCTAAGTCATAGCTGCCCGTCCTTTTATTGTTATGAAACAAGTCTCTCAGTTTGCATGGTACTAGATTTTGGTACAGTCACGTATTTTTATTGTACGCGGACACCGTGTAGGATTCAGAGATTCTCAATTGCTTAAAGAGTCTCCAAAGTTGATGTTTATGATTGCCTTGTAATTTGTACTCAAGGCGAAATTTGGAATGAGAGCTTAAAAGCCACTTTAACGGAAATGCCACATGTAAGTCTTCAATCAAATTTTATTCTAAGATAGTTGACAAAATTGTGGTGTGGCACAACATCTTTGAAAAATATTACTTGCGGACAATCACCTCATCTCAAACTAAAACTGATATGCTTGCATTTATCAGTATTTACTGGAATATTCTAGAATATTAACCATGATTCCAATCGTTTGAGTTGAATTCGTAGGATAGGGGGAGTTTCACCTCGGAGTTCTGACAAGAAAGAGCCTTATTTGATATGAAAAAACATGACGGCTATTCGGCTATATTTTCGACATTAATTGATCCATTTCCGTAACTGTTTTTCACTTGGAATACACAACAATGAAGCCTTTGTCGGAAATACTTGTAATTTTCAGGACACCAAATATAAAATACTTTTCTGAAAGAATTAAGTGTTCAATAATAAGAAAGAAGTTATACCGATTCACTTCAATTAATTGATCGAACCGTTTATTTATTAAGATCTCCTAATACCTTGAAAAGATGATGGTTTATTAATTTATTATTTATAATATGTGTTGAACAGACGGATATTTAGTTTTGGATCTCATCACAAGTTTATGATTATTTAGAACTTTCAGAATTTATTCTAATAAAACCTAATCAAGCAGAATAAAAAAACCATATCGATCAGTATGTTTATATATGTGTGCATGGAAATCTTAAAACATATTAAAACAATAACAAGGCAGAACATTAACTTCGTTTTACCCAAACTTTAAACCTTGAATATCTGAAGAAATGCAATAATTTTCCATACAAAAATTCAAAAATATGTATTTCAAGGAGACATGTGATAAATTAAGGAACTTTTTAAGTAACAAGAAAACTTTGGTTCCGACAAAATATCTGTATGCGACAGTACTTCTTACTGAGTTTTCATTCGCTCCGGTGACGTCCGTTTTCGATGCTCAATTCTATACGTTAAACACATAACGACAAAGTGATAATGTCCATTTACAATATATGAGAGTGTAGGGTATACACAATTTTCTTTATTATAGGGAAAACAAATAGAGAATAGAAACATTCATTTCCGCTTTAACATCTTCCTTGATATTTTGATTGAACAAGGAAAAAAACAAAATTTTACCGACCTTGATACATAGATAAAAACTATTAGTTTCACCTCGATTGGTGTCTCTAGGATTCTGGTAAATTTGTGCAATATAATTTTTTGAACCAAAAAACTCCACCAGAACCTCCTATGTTTTTGCCTTATTGATTGTCTAGAATTTGAAGTATTTATCTCCATTCCAAGTTTTCCGTTTAAATTTTGTTTTTCCATGAATTTTCATTTTACAAATTTTTTATAATTCACTCACTAAAGTCACAATCATTTCATTGAAAATGAAAATTCTGATATTTGTTATTTGTCATGGTTATAAAAAAATAAGAATTTGAATAAAAATTTTCCATCTAAAGGGAATTTGAGCTATTTTTTTCGGTCGTGTGTATTAAATTGCCAAGTACTATTGGAGAGAAAAGTGTTAATAAAAAAGTTTGATCTATATCGATTGTTTTTGTTCGAGATATTATGTCTTTGGTTTCATATACCATATACTCGTATATATATATTTTATTTTTTTAATTTTATTTTACCTTCTAACTGTACTATTACAATTAAAAAAAAAAAAGAGTCTAGTAGTTTCATGGGTTGTTACTATAATAAGTACAATATATTTTTATTTTACTAATTTTTTCAATCCTTAATATTTTTTTTTTATCTATTATTGTTACTTTAACTTATAATACAGATTTAACAATAGATATTCTGACGTCGTTCTCATTCAATTTGTGTTAAACACAAAAATGAAACGTTCGTTTAGTTGTATTTATATATATTTTTTTTTTGTTTATTACATTGCATGGAATAATTCGTAGGATTATCATGGCCACATATTATTTCCTTATTTTTTTAAATTGTATTAGTCTTTTAATAAATTTTTATTATTTTTTTTATCTTAATAAAATATATGTTTTCGTTCTCATTTAATTTTGTATTTAAAACAAAACGTGGAAATTTCAAAAGAATGGATTAGTGCTACTTAGGAATCAGTTTGATCAATGTTTTTGTTTAATATTATTTAATGTTCTAACTAGTTATTACAATTAAAGAGTCTAATTACATTAGTGGTTTCTGGGATGCGATACTTTTTTTTTTATATATTTTTGTTTGTAATAAACTTTTCCAATTTATTTAAAGAAGTAGATATTCTGACGTCGTTCTCATTCAATTTGTGTTAAACATAACGTTCCATGTTTTACAGAGTTATACTTTTTTTTTTTTTTGCAGTTTTCTCACACAGTCACTAAACCACAGATTATTTTTTTTTTCAATTGTATTAAGTTTATTAACATTCTTTGGATATTCTTAGACCGAAGATTATAATGATGTTTTTTGCATTATTTAATTCATTAATATATTTATGGAAAAATTTTGTTTTTTTATCGATTTACTTATTTATTTTTGCAGTTTTCTCATAAACAGTCATTAAACCACAGATTTTTTTTTTCAATTGTATTAAGTTTATTAATATTCTTTGGATATTCTTAGATCGAAGATTGTAATGATGTTTTTTGCATTATTTAATTCATTAATATATTTATGGAAAAAAAATTGTCTTTTTATTGATTTACTTATATTTTGGTTATATATTAACATTCTAACAGCATTATTACAATAAAAAGAGATTCGGTGTGGATTAGTGGTTTCTTTAATTGTGGTACTACTTTTTTGTTTATAATTTTTTCTTTTTTGCAGGATTCTGAAATACAGTCACTAATCCACAGATTATTTCTTTTTTATCGATTTACTTATATTTTTGTTATATATTATTTAACATTCTAACAGCATTATTACAATAAAAAAAATTCGGTGTGTATTAGTGGTTTCTTGGTTGTGATACTAATTTTTTGTTTATAATTTCTTATTATTTTGTTTCTAATGAGCTAATCAAATTTATTTAAAACAATAGTATTTTTAGTAAATTTTCTTTTTATTATTACTGTAACATATAAAACAGATTTAACAATGGAAATCTGACGTCGTTCTCATTCAATTTGTGTTAAACACAAAAATTAAACGTTCGATGGCGAATTACTTCTCATTGAACAACTAACCAATCCTGGCATCGTACTCATATAATTTTGTGTCCAAACTTTGAATTTAGTAAACCCTTCTTGTTAAAACAATGGTATTATTTGTTTCATTTTATTAAGTTCAAACAGTAGTATTGCGAAATGTTCCATGTTTATTCATTTTCCATATATTTTTACTATTATTTTCTTAAATTTTTTCGTTTATGATGCTGCTCTTAATTCAATTATATTTAGTTCTATTTATTAATATTTTTTTTTACCACATTGCATAGAATTGTTTGATGTCGATATTTTCATGATGTAAATTTATGGTTGTTATAACTATTATAAGTAATAAACAACGTTTCTGCGCAAGTTTTGAAATCTTGAGCAATCTCGCGAACCAAGCGCTGGAAATGTGTGTTGCCTTGCTACGATTCGGTTGAATTGCAGTTTGCTTATCACGAGCCATTCTTCACATCTTTTCAATTAAATATTGGACGCCGATTTTTTCGGTTTACTTTTGAATGAATATTTTTTAACTGAAAACGTGTTATTGAATAAAATTATTATTATTTTTGGTTGTTTCCCAAAACCTTAAAAATTATAAGCATATGGAATTTTCAAGGCGCAGCGACGATATATATTGAAGATGAATGCAAAGAGATTGGTGGATTTAGCCATATCCGTCCGTTCGTCTATCTATCTGTATGTATGCAAACTAGTCCTTCAGTTTTGAACTAGAGAGCTGCAACTATTTTTTTTTTTCGGACCACTAGGCAGGGTCCCTCCCATTATATTAGATTATGTTAGATTAGGTAAAGGGAATCGCATTACACCTCGTCACCGCGGCCACTAATGGACCTATTCTGACAACCCTATTGATCATAGTTCCTCCGAAATTCTATTGTTCATGAGGAACTCCAGAATTTTCCTGGGAGTATCGGAGTCTTGTCCATATCAGACCCTCACAGTGGCATAGCACATGCTCTGCTGTTTCCTCCTCTTCATTGCATAGTCTGCAATTGTCGTTATTAGTTATGCCCATATTGCATAGGTGCTTCAACACTCTGCAATGACCTATTAAGAATCCCGAGACTGTACGTATGCCTCTACGTGTTAGTCCCAGTATTTCTCGAGTTCTTTTGCAAGACCTGGTTGGGGTCCCTCCCATACAAACTTAGATTCAAATTCATCTTCTTATTAGAAAGAATTGCTTGTACTATGGAAATTTGGACACTATTTCCACATAGGAGGGGTACCTCCCATACAAACCCAAATTCAAATTCATCTTATTAGATTAAATTTTTGTACTATGGATACAAGTATATGACCCGTATCCACCAACTATGTAGATTTTAAGACTCTCGGACCACTATGAGTACAAAACATGAGCCTAGAACTATAATTAATTAAAGGTGCGTAAAGAGTATTACAACTTCGGTATAGTCAAAGTCAATCTTCTTTTTACAGATTTTTATCTCAACTAATATTGCATTCCATTTTTCCTCTTTTAAATTTAAAACGATTCGATGATAAAGTTGCCCTCCATCTACAAATTCTGGCCTATCAAATTTAATTTTATATTAAGGTGTCATTTTTTTTCCCATTGACCGGTTGTTATAAATCATTGCATCTGCTTTATTAAATGTTTAATCAAACTAAAAATAAAAGACTTGAGGGAAAAATATTTGAGAATAACAAAATTCAACACATAGAAAAACCGTCAATGGGGCATACACACAGTAGACGCTTAGCAGATAAAAGAGGGATGTTTATACATAGATTTAAAATTTAAAATTTGAATGATCTTATATATAGAGGAATTAGATATTATAACCAAATTTTCTATTCTTCATTTTCTCTTGTAATATTTGTTTTTAATAGATTTTTAAATAATGTTAATCATTCAAGCATCCACATTTTTAATATGTGGGTACGTTAATGCAAAGAAAATCTAGATGCGCTTGGTTCTTGTAATGGGACCATCTCTCCCAGTAATCAAGGAAATACCAATCAATTCATATTTACTCACATTCAAGTAATAATACACGTACATCTTTTGTAGTACATACTACATTATTATAAAAAACTAAATTGGGCCCCCGAAATGGTTAGAAATTTGAGAACTTGAAATGAATTGGAATTGGATCTTGGACCAATTTTATTAGACTGATTTTCTTGTTTCGGCAGATTGTGTTGCATTTCTTCTGTAAACAGATTGAGATTTGGAAGCCTTGAATAGAAGACTCGCTCTAAACTCTCGCCCCTTAATGTGTCAACGAATAGATCGATTTTCCTGCGATACTGACCAAGAATCCATACACTCTACTACATACATACAATATATACATACAATACTTATGTAAGTATGTGTATTCGAATGTGAAGGGTACAAAATAATTTAAGCGTCCTGAAATTTGTGAAATGAAAACTACAACAAAAAATAAAACAAAATAAAAAAGAAAACTAAAGATTTATGCGCAGCAATTAATTTTTTGCACATTTTTGTTGTCGCTGGATATTTTGGCGTGTTTTGTCTGTGTCATAGCAGGGGTGGAGGGACCCTGAACAAATGCCAAAGGCAGCGCTAGTGATGGTGACTGTTGGCATTCCATGCATGCGTTAATCAAATATATGTACATGCATATATAAATAGTGGAATGTTGACGATGCTTGGCAACAACATTACCGAACTCTACCAAGGTAGTGTACTACTCGTACATTTACTCAATGTTGTACTCTACACTCGTTTCATGGATGCGTTAGTAGAGCATTGTCATGGGTATGTGGGTCTACGTGTGTCTATCTCTATATGTGTATGTGCGTTGTTTTGGAATTTTCGTGTGGTTTCCGTGTCCGCACAATGATGTTGCAAGAACATAATGGAGAAGAAGTAGTGGAATGGTGACGACCACCATAACGCATTGGTTCGCATTTTAGTTCCGCTTTGGTTCAGTCTGTTTGTGTTACAAGTGTACAAGTGAGTGTTTGACTACGTGCAATTGTATGTGTCTGTTTGTATGTGAGCCGTGCTAAGTGTTTGTTATGATTTATATTGGTTTTATTAAATGTTTCAACAACCTTTGCAAAAATTATTTACTGCGACACAAACACAAACAATCATGAGACTAATGTTTGGAAAAAAGATTGGTGAGCGGGTGTGTCGAACGATGGGTCTCCGTTCTGGGTTCTGGGGTAAGGCTAGTGAGATCTTTTAAAATGTGGTAAGTTAAGAGCCACAGGCAAACAAACGCATAAATAACTAAATGATGGCAGCAGTGGGCAGTGACTTGAGCAGTGGTACTGGCAGTAGGAACATTGAATGTGGTCCCATTAATATTACGCATACGTCATGATAGTGTTACATAAAACTAAACTAAACAAAAAAATCATAAGTTCGTTGAGATTTTGGAAAGGAGTATCTCGAGTTGAGTCGTGTCGTGTCGAGTCGAATATGTGACTGGTGTACATACACTCTTAATAGCCGTAAATTAAATCAAGATTTGCTTGCAAGAAATAAAAACACAATAGCAATAATGAAAAAGAAAAGGCAGAAAAAAAAATTCCAGACAAAATATAAAATTTGCATATTTTTGTGACAAATCTAAGTAGATTTAAGGCAGCCTAAACGACGACTTCACTCCATTTTTGTTCTCTTTTGTTTTATTCATTCATTAAACCTTTGGATTACAAGAGAATTTTTTGGTACTCACATCTTTTCTGACAGTAAAAATATGTTCAGGTCGGCGACGGTCTGTCTGTTTGTCCGTCTAGTATTTTAGGTGAGACTTAGGCGAGACATTGAAAAATTTGCACAAAAATTCGTAAAATTTGTTTGTATTATTTTTTTTTATTAATTTTTTTTTGGGTAGTCTTTCAAGCATTGGGATTAAAGCAAACAAATAATTATTAATACATTTTTAAGCCAAAAAAACAAAAAAAAATGTGTCTACATATTATCACAGATGAATCCTTTACATACTAGATTAGATATAAGCGACATGTATTACCATATTTACTATAGTTTCTGATGGCAATGTAGATCTTTGCGAGCGATACAATAACACCAACCAAAGAATAAATTGGTTTTAAATGGAAATGAAAATCCTATCCGCGATGATGTTTCAACTTCTGTAATAAAGGTTGTCTTTTTAGAGGTACACAACTTTGCGTTGGCAACACTGCTTTATTTGACAACCGATTTAACAGCTGATAGTTGCTTTCTGTTTAGTTTGGTTTGGCATTTCATCCGATACCTTCCGGTTAGTTAAAATGGATCGCTACATGAGAGAACAACGTATTTTCATTATTAAAAACTTAATAATGAAGTTTAATAATCGAGTAACTTCTCGAAGAACTGACGTGGTGTGATTTAACCCCATTGGATTTTTTCTTTGGGGTTATATGAAAACACTTGCCTACGCCTATAAACCAGAGACAATTGAATACCTGGACATTCGAAGAGTTATTGGCGGAACACGGCCGAATATGCTGCGAAAAATGTGTGAAAAGTAGACTTCCATATTGTGCTTTGTACGCGCCAGCCGTGGCGGCCACATTGCCGAAATTATATTTAAACATTAATGTCATAAAATTATCTATCCAATAAAGCCAGTTTAATTAATATTAAAAATATTTTTCTTTGTTATTTTTTAATTTAAAGCTGTGAACCTCTGAAGAAAACATCCTTTACCAGTGAGTTCGCCATGATTTCTATAAGTCCTAAAATTAATATCTTAATGAAGTGTATCAAATTATAGTAGTAGATACAAATAATATGATGGGTAATAGAGCGTATTACCGCCCGAATGAGGAAGTGGACTGAAGGTCCCTGGAGATGGGCAAGAACAAGATTTAAAAACCATTTATTCTTCTAAGAAAACGGAAATTCGAAAAATGTTAAAAAAAAAAAACAGTTAGGGTGGGTATTCAAGTCGTGAGATGAAAAAACAAAATTGTCTCAACTGCCCGTGAATACCATAATTCCATATTCTTGATTATATATTTGATAGTTTGTCTTCTTCTCATATAAATCAATACAAGCATTATGGCCGAAAATTCCGAAACAGACAGCTAGGCTCTCGAAACACACATTTATTAGTCATACTATGAATAATAAAAGTTAAAAATTTGCGACCCATGATACCTCAAGTCCATCATCGCCCACCACCAACATAATACACTTTAATTTTTATACTCTTCACACAGTGAATAGTATTGTAAGTTTGCCGTGAAGTTTGTAACACACAGATGGAGGCATCGGAGACCCCATAAAGTATACATATTCTTGATCAGCGCAACGAGACGAGTTGATTTAGCCAAAAGTGCATGTCTGGCTTTCCGTTTGTATTTTGCAAACTACAGAGAGCTGAAAATTTTCACGAAGTTTTCTTTTCACTATACGCAATACATTTGTCGGAATCAGCCGAATCGGACAACTAGGGGGGGTACTTTCTATACAAACCCAAATCCAAATTCATGTTCATTATGGAACTAAAATTTCGACACTATAATTTCCCAGAAAAATATGCAGTCGAAACACCATCATTTAGTTATTTGCTGGAAACCGCTTTGGTCTCAATTCCAACCCAATTCCATTTCACGGTGTGGTGGAAACCGGTTTTGAAATCGTCTAATCGGCGATTTTGTTAAATTCTCTCTTATCTCAAGTTATTTATCTCAAGTTTTCATCGCTATAATGCATTTAAAGAACTCAACAATTTAGTTGTTTTAAGGCATAAATTTGCATTTTACGAAAATCTCTTTTCCATTTTAACATTTTCGAAGATTCCAATTCGTCTTTAATTCACTTAATTGATATGGAAAAATTAGCAACATTTGTTGGTAATAAAGCTGTGATGTGTTTTAATTTTGTTTTAAAACTGTTGAGAGGTTTGGTCAAAGAGATGAAATATCCTCATCAACCGAGAGAAAGTGCAAACGTAACATTTTACACTATGGAAGGGAAATTGTTGACACATTACGTTCAACAACAGGTCCATACAAAAATCAAACACACACTACTACGTGGGAGTACATTTGGACTCCAAACTATCTTGGGCGTACCACATTCGAAAAGTCCACACCAAATGTGCTGCGAAGATAAAAAAGCTCCACTTTCGGTAAACAACAAAGTCCTTATATATAAATAAATCATAAAACCCACATGGACTTATGGCATCCAAGTGTGGGGCACAGCATTGGCAAGCCACATAAAGAAGATACAAATACAACAAAACAAAACCCTACGCTCAATTGTTGGAGCCCCCTGGTAGGTCCGTAATAAAACGTTACACCGTAATCTATACATCCCATTTGTAGGCGACGAAATAAATAGACACACCAGTGAGCTCGCCAGAAGATTCTTTTGGATTTTTTAAAAATATCATGCGAAGATTCCTCCAGTAGCAGTTCAGGTTCAACACCGATCAAAAAAAAATAAAAAAGAAGAGACAAAGTCGGTAGTATCTGAAACTCACGACACGTTCTGTGGCTGCTTTCATGAGGTAACGAATGATGATTGTTTTCAGTCTCACGATCAAGAAAAGATTGCAACGGAGATTGATTTTTATGTGAAGTCAGTGCGCATTGATCATGATCGTGATCCTTATATTTGGTGGTCACCTAATACTGTACAATATCCAAACCTATCAAAGTTTGTTAGAATATATCTTTCAGCGCCCTGCAGCAGCGTCTACAGCGAAAGACTTTTTTCAGAAACAGGTCTTGTATACGAGACAAGCGAAACCGTTTGTTGCCTCTTAATGCAGAGAAGTTGGTATTCATTCATCATTTGTCCTTAGTACAGTACGAGTATTAATTTTTATTTATTGTGTAATACAAAATAATGATTTTATTTGTTATCCAGATTAAATAAAGCGCCTCTAAAGCTTAAACATAGTTATTTTTTTTGTAATCTGGTATCCGGCCGGATATTTGTTTATTATCCGGTATTCGACCGGATAGTTACCGGATATCCGTTTCATCTCTAATATAGACCCATGAAAAGGTTGAAGAGGTTACATCCCTATGAGCTGAAAAAAAGAAGACTTAATTAATGAAAAGAAAGTGTATGTACATGTAAATATATATTACGTTTGTCATTAAGAATAAGTTATGTGTAACAATTTAATTCTCTAGATTAGCAGAGTCTATTATTGTTAAAATGTATAGTGAGAAAATAAAAAAAAATAAAAAATAACAGAAAAGAAAAATCAACGATAAGTTCCGCCATAAACTCGATACGTGTAAGACGGCACTAAAATGATCAATATTCAATCAACGTTCAAAAAATGAAATTTTTTTTTTTGGTGAAATTGAATACGCCCGACATCAAAAACGTCGGTGTTTTCTATCACATACCCGAATAGTTTTTGAGAAAATATCGCGAAGATACATCCATATATACGGGTCACACAAATAACCTTACTTTTTTTTGAAGTCGGTTAATAAATGAGTTCACAAGTTGTTGCAAATTTTTATAATTTTATGTAAAGTAAATTTTCCATACAAATTTTAATCTATGTTTGTAGTCTAGGAGACCCGTTAAGAAAAATGAACCAAAATTAGCTTGGATTTTTTCTTACGCTGTCCCAGATTGCACAACTATAAATGTCACAAGGCTCATCTTATCTGTGTGCTAAGGCATTGTGTAATTTGCGGTAACTGGACGCCAGTAGAACTTGCTAGAACAAGCACCAACTCTACAGATCATTGGAAGCGCTGCTTATAATAGGTATAGTGCTAATAAATGAGGAAACAGAAAGAACAACTGATATACGTGGGGATCAACTGTTTTCATGTAGAACGGCTAAACTCATATGGCTACGGTTGTAAGCATTCAAATATATTGCTTACATTAAAATGGATAAACGTTTGCTCAGTGATGGCGGGACATTGCCTGGTTGGCAGATATCCTATAAGGCTGGGAATTTTTGCAAGCAAACTTTGTGAAACCTGTGGCTATGAAGAGAAGACAATCAGCCACTTTCTGGTTTACCAAGGAATGACTCTGTTTATTAACTTAGCTGAACTGATCTGAATATTAGCTACTACTTCTACATAACTTAACCTATAATTGAGTTGTTGTCTTCCTAAGCTTTATCTATCTAAACTATATATGAAATTGTATATTCGTAGAAAGTGTGAGTGGTTTTCAGAATTTAGAAGAAAAAATTAGGTGTTTCCATGCTTTTAATAAGTCGAATAGACAAATATCCAATGATATTTCAATGTTATGAAGTGTTTTATCTGATATCAAATGTTGGTCTAATCTTTTATTCTTTCAGTGCAATGAGATTTTCTTTTAATAGTTTTTATTGGAATTCATGTTATACGTTTTTTTTTTGTTATCGTTGGTGTTGTTGTTGTTGCTATAGTTGTCATAGTGAAACCACGCATAAAATGCGAAACTCGCCAACAACGAGACTCACACACGCTCACACAAACTTCCACTTGCACTTACATACACAAATACTCCTAGCGTGAGTTCAATGATTTCTAATTGGCGTCAGTTGGTAGTGAGTTGGAATGCGAAACGGAAAGCGGTGCCACTGAACTGTTGCGCAACTGTTGGATTTGAATAGCTACGAGACGATACAGGAGGCACAATGGATAGCTACATAGATACGCATAGATACAGTCATATGTACATAGATGACAGCCTCAATGATAGAAGAATGATGGGAGGACGGATAAAAGGGGAGTTACATACTGAGTAAGTGAGTGAATGAGTGGATTGCGGTGTCTGTGGGTTGCCGACCACGCGGCCAATTGTGACATGACACTATGAAGTTGCATTTGTAGAAGTGAAGTTGATTGGACGCAAACTAACTAATGACGTAGACAATGTTGATGGCAAATGAATGGAATGGAGTTGCAAGAGATGAATGAATGAATTAACGACATAATTTGATATAAATGTGTTTCTGTAGACAAACTATGATATAAATGTAACTATTACAAGCGTCGTTTGGATATTGTTTCATATCAATGGATCATTTCATTTCTAGTTTGGCCATATGTCTTGATCACAATTATTATTTATGGGTTTTTTTAGTGTCTCGTCTCTTATCATAGCGAAGGTATCAAAAATTGTATGTAGGGTGCACTCGAAGACCGACGTATGCTCAATAAATAATTATAAGTACTACTTGCAATCAGTTAAAATGAAAAGGATTTTGGTGGTTTGGTTAAAATGACATATGATTAGACAAGATTTAGTTGAATGACCATGAACGGGACAAACATTTGAAAAACTTGTAGATTTGGTTCAAGGTAATATAAATATTTGTCGTATTTTACCTTAATCTTATAAGAATCACATGAACAACAAACCTTTATTGCGAAGCTGAATAATCATTTTCCTATAAAAATTATTTGACCATCTTTCATGCAAAAGATAAATTCTTTGATCCATATTAGATATCCATTATTCGTGGCATTTTAAAAACTTGAAATATTGCTAGCATATTAAATACGACATCGACCGAACAAATATTATTCGAAATGATTTAAATCTGGTAAATGAACAGTATGGTTTTTTTCGGTGTTTATTTCGCACCTAAAAAACAAATGTAACGATTAAATAAAAAAAAAAAAAAATTATTATCAGATGTAACATGCATATTAAAAATATATTCTCTTTTCGGAGATGAACTCAATAGTCTTATTGTTGCAGTAGGTCTGAAGCTACTGTTTTGATATTTGTGTTAAAGGTGTTAAAGCACCTGCATATACTTTTGCTTTGCATTAAACCTTTTTTTATCCAATAGAAGAAAATCTTCTGGTGGAACGAAGCCTGTTAGTAAGGTTTCGCTTAAATATTCTTCACTTTCATAATATGGTCTTATCTTAAGTTGTATGTTGGTGTATTGGCTCCATTCAATGGATGTTGGTTGCGTTATAAAATTTTTGGTTCGAACTTAATTTAGTGTAGTTCGGTTAGGTTAGGTTAAACAGACCATTCGCTAGTATACGCGCGTTCACCCAGAAGATTTGCGGCCCATTGTGATGCCTGATTATAGAAGAATGAGGAAGTGAGTGGGAGGGGGTGTTGGTGTGGGATATGAACTTGGGGTAAACGTCTGACAGTTCTTAGTTGGTCCTAGAGTTCTCCCTCAACCTCTAAAACGAACCTGAAGATTCTGCGAACAAAGCCAGGTGGTTCCTTTGCCAAACTGCGCAACTCTTCAAAGAACAGTTTCTCGAGAAGACGAATATGACTTCTAAGCAGAGCAGGGCATTCATAGATAAGCTGTTGAATGCTCTCTGATTCTTCTTCATCTTCACAGCTTCGACATAAATCTTGGTATGGAACACGCATGGGTCATCAACCCAATTGCGCACTGCCCTGTTAAGACTCTAGTCGTCATTCGAATCCTTTTATTGTGTAAAGGTAGAAGCGCGGAGATCCGTGTTGGTTGGAAGCAAGGCCAGAGTGTCCTAGCAACAGTACAACCAGGCTCATTCGCCTACCTAGCTCCACGACACTAGCTTCCGGTCTTGAAAGGATCTCTTGTATCGGTCTATGAATTTCCGCGTCTGCTAAAGAGTTAGGCATTTGCTCTTAGTGTTATGAGCCGACAGAGCTTTGGTGGTAGCCTGGCTATCAACATAGATTGATATGCTTCCCGGGGTCTCCCCCATAGTGTTTATTAACATTGATGCCTGTCAGACTGCCAGGTTTTGATGGCAAAAGAATTCCATTCTAGCCTTAATCAACTGTCCGAGTTACATAGCTTACTCGCGAACGCAGCAACTCAAAAAGTCGAACAACTTCAACTTCAACAAAAAACAGTATTGGTGAATGGAAAAATAACTGGTTTGTTAACCAGAAAACAGCTGTTTGTGAACCAAAAGAAATGCTTGATCGCGTGGTGAATGACAAAAACTTTTTTGGTAAATGGCAATTTCTTTGCAGTATTTATGTTAAATTTGATGGCAGACTTTCCTATCTATTTAAAAAGTTATTCCAATTAAATTTATTACATGATAATAAAAATACATATTCCTTTTTTTAATAATTCAACTTTTAATACAGTTTTCTCTAATAATTACTTCCTTAAATTTTCAAATTCACAGCTGTTTTTTGTTTACTGAAATCAATATGGTTGAAGTCGTTTGTGTACCTCGACGTCGTTTGTGTAGTTTGACGCTGTATGCTGCGTTTGTCGACAATGCAGCTTATCATTGAAGTCGTTTGTGTATCTCCACCTTTAAAGTATAAGAATCTATAGAGATAGACTCCGAGATACTTGGCAGAGCTGGTAATAGTTTGTTAAGAGTTTCTAGTTTGCTGTAATCAATTTGCAGATTTGAGATATTTATTAATAGTATGGGGTAGCAAGTCCCATTACGTTCTTAATGAATTTGGTTATATGGGTCGAGCATTGATTTAGAGTGAAATCAATTTGTGTTGCTCCTGTTATTATGTGTCGAGTTCATGGTAGAGCACTCCCCTCTAATTTCATCGAATGGACTTGCATTGCTTTTTTCATAGATAATCCACTATTGAATATTTCAATATTTCTAGTGAAAAGTTATGATTCTTTTAAAAATAAAGCTTACAATCTTAAAATAATTTCCAATGTTAATTTAATTTTGAACACAAAAAATAATTAGAATGTTGAAAATAGATTAGGGTAGGATGTTGTTGTAAGGGAAATATGAAAGATATTTTTGAAAAAAAAAAGCGATTAATAAAAAAAGATTCATTAAATATGCATCCACTTTATAGATTAAAAAACTGGATTAATCGGATCAATTTATAATTTCCTTGAGCTTTAAATTGTCGTCAAAATTACTTGATTATTAACTTATTAGTTTTATAATATATTTTCCTGAATAATCAGACGAGAAAATTTGGTCCGAACCACACAGAAATGTTCGCACGCAGTTTTATTTTATACTGAAATATTTTGTTTAACATCTCACTGCATTATATTATAAATGAGTGAGTGTATACTTTACACAGATTTTGGATACGTGCATAACATTATTATAACCTATTTTTATACAAAAATTAGATGATTTTCATTACAATTGTTGTGTGTACATATATATATTTCAAAGATTGTTCCAAAAATCAAACAGTTAGTTTATTTAAACAATGGATGTTAGTTTCAAGAACTTATCTTATACAGGTATGTGATAGAAAACTTCGACGGTCTTGAGGTCGGTAGTTTTCGATTTCAAGAAAACCAGGAGATTTAATATATCGTACATTGATTGAAGACTGTTTAATTTAGGGCCGTCTTATACGTATCGAAATTGTGGCGTCACTTATTCTTGATTCTTCTTTGTAGGCTCTTGCTAGTGTTTACGTTCATCCACAGATGCCAAGCAAATATTTTAATACTGCTCAGATCCCTCACGCTACAAAAAACAAACTAAAAGAAAAACTTCCCTTCTCAACAAACAAAAATCGTATAAACCACCCCCCTGTAACACAATGCAGACATGCCAACTTTGCCAACTTCCACCAATGAGATTATTAAAACTTCACAATGAACTAACCACTTTCCACATAATTTTAACACAAAATTAAACATCACAGCTTCATTACGAACAATTAAAGTTTATTTTAACATATCAATTAATTAAATTAAAGACAAATTTGAATCTTCGAAACTGTTAAAATTTATATGCAAGCAGGTTGGCATATCCAGCATTGGCTGTTTTGTTTGTTTCGTATATTTTGTTGTAATAGCTGTTGTTTGTTTTGATTATCCATACAAGACACATGACAATAACAAAAAACGACGAAATTATGAAAATGCTGCCAACCTACATGGAAGAATTGCCCAGCCCTGTTAAGACTGACCATTCAAAAAAAAAACAATCTTTGCGAATGTATTTGAGATTAGCATCTCACAATCGAATCTCTCTACAACAACAACCCCTCATTTTTGTCATTTTCCCTGTTGTTGTTGTCAAATGAAACTCGAATCATTGTCGCATCTTCATAGATTCGAATCTTAGCTCACTGTAAAGCCACTATAAAAGTATATATATTCTTGATCAACACAATGAGACGAGTTGATCTAGCCATGTCCGTCTCTCCGTCTGTCTATCTGTGTGTATGCAAACTAGTCCCTCAGTTCTTGAACTAGAGAGCTGAAATTTTGCATGGAGCTTTCTTTTCTGGTTTTTTGTACTATTAACTTGGTATTTCGACTCTATAAGTTTCCGACCTATATCCACCAACCATGTAAATTAATAGGGGGGTACCTTCCATACAAACCTGGATCCAAATTCATGTTGTTATTAGAAAAACTTTTTTGTTTTTTATACTATCGACTTGAAATTTGGACACTATAAGTTTCTGACCCATATCCACCGCTAGGAGGTGCGTGAAGAGTATTAAAACTTTGGCAACTTGCTTCGAGGAGAAAGCGATTTCTGGCACACACCGGATACATATAAAAATTGAACAATGCCTATTCCTTAAAACTATGCCTATTCCTTAAAAATATTCTAAAACAAAACTGCAGCTTTGGTTATAAAGATGGAAAAATTATAGAGATTACAAGAAGCAGGGGTGGACTTGAATTCTTCAATCGAAATATTTTTCATTGTTTGCGTTTCGCGACTGAAACATATGACACAAGCTTTGCAAAAGCTCTCTATTTATAAACTAAAACACTAGTTATCATATCATGTATTGGTTTATATGGCAATGCTGTGGAAAAAATTATATAATTTTTCCCTTCTCTTATGCTCTTTGATACTTTGCAAGTTAGATTTTTCTAAAATACTTTTTTGTCCCGCCTTGTCCAGTTGAAGTCTCGTATATGGCTAACATTTGGATCAGATGCCATGCGGAAAAAGGAAAAAAGAGAAATATAAAAAATAAAGTCCAAAAAGTTGAAACTTTGAAGTAAAATGAAAAAGTGGGTTGAAGAAAGAGTACAAAAAAAGAAAGTGAATTTATTAAACGTAAATGAACTGACGTTGGCAATGTCAATGGTTACAATGACATAGTAAAATATACAATGAATATAAGCACATGAAGTCACAATCACCAAAGCAATACTACATATGTATAATGTCATGGCATCTAAAGAGTGGTCAATTGAAAACATGCCAATTTTAACATTTTAAAGAGGAATGTTTTCAGTTCAAAAAGTAAATTCAAGTGAATTTTTTGTGTTTCCAATTGACAAATACAATACATACATTGTGTTCATCCATTGTGCCTTAGTGTGTGCGCGTGTATATGACCCATCGTAACCCAAAATTGCATTTACTTCCGATTGTATGCTTACTGTATGGCATAGATGGTCTACAAAAATAATTCAATTGACTTTTCCTATGCTCAACTCAACAACAATGAAGTAACACTAAAAATTGAACAAAAGATGTATCCCCCATCCCTCCCCCCAACATTATTTGTTATGTAACTATAACAAAAACACAAAATGCTTTGTCACCCCTTTCTTGGTCACATTGTATCCCCTCCAATTTCTCTATTGACTTTAACTGGGAGTTTGAGTAATGGATTAGATTCTTCCTTCTTTTTTTTCTTTTCTCTATTGTTTTTTTTTTTTTTTTTTTTTTGTTGAAGCTTATCTCTGGAAGGGTTTTCACTTTCTTTGCTGACTTAGTAATAGTTTGTGATTTGAAAAAGTATCAAAACAATTGACTGAACATATTGAAGATACTAGAATCATGAGTTGGTAATGTATTCATGTAAATATTTGAACTACTGTTCTGGAATGTATATAGAGTTTAAACTTGATTTAACTGAAATCGAATATTTCCGATGTTAGTACAACCGATTTCCTTGAGCATGCTTATAGTTTCTGGAATTTTTTTTTTTAAATAGTCCTTTTATTCTGGGTGTTGGATGTTGGTTTGTCCGCTACCCTTTTACTTCTGGGTACGCACGCGTTTGTCACGCATTTTGCATTTTTTTCTACTTCAAAATCCGACTTCAACTGGTCTTGATCTAAAAAGGTCTTTTCCCCTTTTCAACTTCATGACTTCTTGACGTCACAGCTATAATCATCGCCAACAAAATGTGGTTACGTTTACTGGTCACGCCAATGGAACCACTGCGACGATTGCTTTGTTTTGGTTGTTTTACCAACAAAACAAAAAAAGGGAACAAAGGTCTGTTGCTGGTGGTTCACTGGTCCATTAAAATGTCAGTGTGAAACGAAAAACTAATAGAAGGTGCATGGAAAGGGATGAGATGAGAATGAGCAAAGGAAGGAAGATAAGATTCGCAAGTCGACAGAGAAATTCACAAAAGAACGGAACGAAAAAAGAAATATTATCAATTGACTTTAGTGCTGTGCTTCCTGTAGCTACTGGTAGTTTTTCTTTTTCCTTTTGTTGTTGTTTGTCTATTTTAAAGGTTTAACATGCGTTTTAATGCGACCCTTGTGACCTCATAAAAATCGCTTCACTTTTACCTTTGGGCTGCCTGCCTGCCCGCCATGCCATCATGTATCTTTTGGTATTTGTAGGACTCGTATCTTTATGGCTATTTTGGAATGAAAATGGAATGTTCTCCATTCGTAGATTCTCTAATGCAATTCGATCGATTGATTTTTTATCCACTTTTATAGTCAAATGATAAACAACAATAGCATCAACATCAACATCGAAAACAATCGCAACATAGAATGAAATGAATTTGATTGTGGTTGTGTTGGGGGGATGTAAGAAAATGTAACACTGTTGAATCTTTGAAATGATTTCCATTTTCCTTAAGTTTTTTTACCAATTTTATTATTCTTTTCAAAGAAATTTTTACATTAGGTTTTAAAGGAAGGAAGAAGGTTTATGAAGGTTGAACAACATCTCTACAGGTTGTTTAACGATTTATTTTCGTGTTAAACGTTCAAAAGTATACTTTTACTATTGTCAATTGAGGGTAGGGGGAGGCATATAATTTAATTTAGAATTTGTGTTCATTCTCTCGTAATTGTTCTCATGTTTCTATTTTTGGGATACAGTTACCTCATTTGGTATATACCAATCATAATATTCCTCTTTCCAATTAGTAGATCCTTCCAATTAGCGTTTTATTAATATATAAGGAAGAAGGAAAGGAAGGGTGTTAAAAAGGAAATCCATGTAGAAATGTTTCAATTCATTTGCAAAATGGAAACGGAAGTCAATTAAACATGAACGGAAATGAACATCATAACAGAAATAGAGAAAGAAAGAGAGAGAAAGATCCTGAACTACGACGATGACGTTTTAATGAAGCTAATGATGATGGTAATGGTAGTGGTGGAGGACTATAAGGCAGGCAGGTGTAGCAGCAGAAAAGAAAAAAAAAACAAAGAACAACAATTCAAGTGCGCTTAGATGTGTCTTAGCCGCTTAGCTAAAGTTATCCCAAGATACTTTGAGCGAATGAGTGAGTTCTACTTGGAGTCTGTTGCTTGACTTATGTTTGTGTAACTTAAATATGCAAGACGTGACACCTTCGTGCCCCAAATGCCAACACAATCTGCCACATGACTTACAATACAAGCGGTAGCAGCTGTGTCAACCACCATCACCACCACCAGCAATTGCCAACCAACTTTTTAAAAGGCGCAAATAGCATTAATCGAGTTTCAGTACGTAAAAGATATCGGAGTACCGAGAAGAGTGAAGCGGAGTGACTCTCTAAAAATATGTAAAAAAAAAAGAAACAGAAATTGATTTTGTTGTTGTCTCTGACACTGGATTAAGTGAGTGTTACTGCTGCAACAACAATGGAAACTTTAAAAAACCACAAAAATAAGAAAAACAATAAAAAGAAATGATATGACGTTTCGTTCTAGTCTGGTGATAAGGGTGAGGGGCATTCTATGTAGTCTATGGTGGCGCCTATGGGGGTTCATAAATGTCACGCAAATAAATTCGTTGTTGACTATAAATCTAAGTATTTTTTATTTTATTTTATATACATATTTTTTTTCTTCTTTGCAAATAAAGTTTTATGCTTATTTTACTACGCAAAGCCGAGCAAAAGAAGTTGAAGAAAATATAGCATTGCCTACTTTTATGCGCGCGCCTTCTTGCCTTTACTTTAAATCGTTTCATTGGTTTTTTTTTACTTCCTTTGTTTTTTTTTTTTTTGTATTCTTCCTTTGATTTTGTATTTGTTGTTGGTGTATACATGTACTCACTCATACAAAAAATAGTCTAAAACATTTGCTGTTGCATATCCATAAGTATTTTCTTGTGATTCCTTCTTTTCTTGTTGAAATTTTGCATTGCATACTTTTGGGTGTTCGCATTTACATGAAAATCTACAATACTTTTGACATTGTAAAAATAAAAAACGCCATAAAAATAAGCGCAAAAAACACCTGTACAACATTGACAATAACAACTACAACAACAGTAATAATCATGATGGCAACAAAAACAAGAATAAAAAGAACAATCGAAGAAGTGGAAAAAACAAAAAGGAAAAATAACAAATCATTATGATAAAGTAGCGGAAAGCAAAGCGTAGAAGTTTAAAAGTAGCAAGTGATGATGAGTATGTAGAATGCTGAATGTGGATTTACTTAAAGATAGAATGCATGAGTATGGGTGCCATGACAGTTAGACAACGGAACATGAATCCCCCGAAGACTGTGTTCTGGTCGAAGAGTGGAGGCATATTTGATCTCTCGTATTACCCATAAAAAGTATCTAAAAGGCAGTTATATTCATAACAAGAAAAAAAAGAAAGTAGAAAAAATGTTAAAATTTGAAGAGAAAATACTGCCGTCTGTGTCTGTCACTTGCGGGATTATGAAAAGAAGCTGAAGCGCCGCCAACTGTGCATAGGCATAGTGAGCATAGTGAAACCAAACACATAGATTTTCTTTTAAAATTTTCATCTAATTGAAAATTTAACTGATCAAAATTAATGTCATCGGAATCGGACTCAAATTTTTTTATTATTTTTTTTAATTATATATTTGAAAGATAGATTCGTTTTTCTACGTTCTTTATTAGAAGTTACCTTGTAAAAACAGAGTGGCTTTCCATATTTAAGAAAACACTTTTTCTTTTATTTCATAAAGTAGATTTGTTAGTAAACAACAAATTCCATGTATCTTCTTCATTTTAATTTAATCGAAATTTGTACTTTTTAAAAAGGAAATTGATTTTTTCAAATTCATAAACAAATTAATTTTATTTTATTCGAAAGTAAACGGCCATTTTAATTTCTCTTAATTAGCCACAGCGTTCCATTTGTGAGTGTCACTAAAACAGCTGTTCCGACTACAAGAAATGCACCGTAAATACCTTGAATTGAATGCTAACTGTAAATCGCCTATACAAAACAATTAATAGATGTTGAGTAAAAATGTGGCACTTTTTTTGCTGCATATGTATTTTGGATGATTCGAAAATCTTTCTAATTGTTGTTTTAAAATATATTGATTATCTAATTTCAATTTTCAGTTTATTAATTTAAATCAGTTGTAATACTCTTCACGCACTTTTTATATCTTCTGATTATTGTTCTAAGTTCATGTTTTGTATGAAAGGTACCCTTCCTAGTGGACCAATTCGGCTGATTCTGACAAATGCTCTAGCTCAAAACATGAAGAACTAGTTTGCATAACATACATACAGACGGACATGGCTACATGAACTTGTTTCGTCGAAACTTCATTACAAACTATTCACTGCGTGAAGAGTAAAAAACTGATTTTTTTCTTATTCCTTTTTACCTCTTCAACCACTGTGCCATGCCGTGCTCTGCTATACTGATATGGAAGGTGTTCATTTTGGTTTAAAAGTGAATCTTATGCCTTTTAAATGAAGAGTGCTGCGTGTTCTTGGCACATTCTGTAATCCATGGACTGTCTGACTGTGTAGATTGAGTGTGCATTCTTTATGAAACCGCCAAACTTGTTTACGAAAATAAAAGAAACATAAAGAAACAAAACAAAATGGCGTAAAGTTAGTGAGGCAACAACAGTTGAAATTCCCATGATGCAAACTTTATTCTATTAAGACTTTGACTATAAATGTGGCAGAACAATATTAAGAATAAGACTCTGGTGGGCATGATGCTCCATGAATGAATTCAATGCACTAGCAAAACCCAAGAGTGTTGAGAGTATGGAGTATGTTTGGTAATTGGCAACAAAATATAGACTTCCACAGACAAATGTGGCTTGGTTTTTTTAAGCAAAATTTTAACTCACAATGATAGAACGAGTATTTGTATTTTCTTTGCTAGTTTCCACTTCTTTCATAAGTAAGTTTTTGTTTAAATGAAACTTATTCGTATTTTTCCAATCATCATCATCATCATCGACATCATTACCATAGCAGCAACGTCTCTCTTGAACATTTCTGTTGTCTTGATTGTCATAAAGAGATCAACTTGAGCAGTAACCATAGAGCGTTGCCTCTTCATTCTTCTATCTTCTTTCCAATTTCGAAATCAACAAATTAAACTAACTAATTAAGTAATTACTTTTTGCTCATTAAATGTGCCCGGCATTTTACTTTGACTCATTGAGATTCAACTCCCAACAAATTCCTGTCAAATCATCTCTATCCGTTCTAGACTTAAACTAACTTTGCCACTTATGTACGACAAGTATTTGTATTACTATTACTATTTTTATGCTTGTCTTCTATCATAGTTAGCCATCACAACATCCTTTGAATGTTGAATCGAGTCGTGTCGAATCCGATAGACTTTTGTCATTTCATGCTTTGCCTTTTGCCCTGAAATGTTTATTGGAAAAACCAAAAAGGCAAGGAGTGGGGCGCTCTCACTTAAATATTAATGTTTTGGAATGACTCACTATAGAAATCGTGGGGTTCAAAACAAGATGATGATGATGATTATTCTTCTAATTAGAAATAAAGTTAATTTAATGTTTATGATCTTCCTATCTTTTTCGTCAATGCAAATCTCCAAATCTTTGATTTCCTTTTGCTACTCCTCACTCCCTCACTCTTACCCCTAGCTAAAAGAGAAGATGGTTGGGGGGCTGTGGTTACCACACGTAAGTAAGCTTTTTTTTCTTATTTAAAGTGTATTCAAACAGCTAAAAGCCATTTATCACTCGTTGCCAGGTACATATATCCAACACAGCCGTAGGTATTACGATTTGAATGACTTCAACCCTAACTTCTTTATACAACCATCTCTTTCGCTGAACCATCGCACCAAGCCACCCAACAACAACAACAAGAACAACAACTAGTGCTTATATTTATGTACTATGTTGTAGTATGTTGTATTTTCTTTCTTCTCAACTCAGACAATTTTTATTGAACTGCCTGCCGCTTAGTCCTTATGAGTTTATAGAATATACTAGGATAGGTGAGATGAGATGGGTGTGTGTGCGTTCGTCTGTACCATAAGTGCGTGCGTGCGTGCTTGTAGATGGATGGGTGAGTTAGTGGTTGTTTTTTCTGTCTGACTCGGCTCACTGGCTGACTGAATGAATAAATGAATGGATGTGAATGTGTTTGTTTGATACTTTAATAAAGTGTATTGTTGTATGGTTACTCGCTCGTCGCTCGCTCGCTTTTGTTGCATTAAAATTCCGTTATCGGCTTAAAAAATTTGTTTTGCGAATATGTATACCTGCCTCCTCGTTTCTCTGGCTACTTGCCTATTGCCATGAATTTTTTAGTTTCTACTTCAGTTCAGTTTAACTCAACTTTTTTTTTTATGCGTGGTTTATATTTATGATTTTCATTTATGCACAGCCTAAAAACATGCAATACTTTTTTATATTATTAAAAAAATGCTCACTCCCTGTGTTGCTGTGTGATGCTACTTAGTAATGTTGGTGCACGTATCAAAAGTTAGCCAAGTCATAAACCACTTTTCAATTTCATTTAGTTCTTTATTCTTTTGCTTTCCTTTCTGTTTTTTTTTCTGTTTTCAAAGACAAAATGATAATACTATCCTAATGGTGATGTTTGGGGTGATAATAGTGATATTGATGATGAGGATGGCTGTAAGCACAGTGAATCCTTGCAAAATTCGTATCAAATAATTACTCGTAATCCGAAACGCTCGTTAATCGTAATCACTTTCCCCATATAAATTAATTTAATATATGTATGTACCATAGAATAATACGTTCCAAGTCAAAAGAATTACACACTCAAATATTTTATATGCAATTTTATTCCACGACAGTTGCAAGGAATTTAAATCTTCTTGATCATTTCTTCTAGCAAGGAATGAGATAATCTGAAATAAAGAAACCAAAGAGTCGTAGGCCTTGATAGAAGTAGAACTCTTGTAATTTTAGGTGTACTTATACTTATTATATCTAAATCTAAAATAAATATAAATAAATTAAAAAAACCAAAAGAGGCAATGTTTCAACACCACGATGATCGTTGCGACTCCCTACTATACTATTTATCTACTTCCATATTCTTGTCCTTATTCTTGAATATGGTGTAAATCGTTGAAGTAGATCGATATATGTAACCCTTACACCTTGCGTGAAGAGTATTATAAGTTTGTAACACACAGAAGGAAACATCGGAGACCCCAGAAAGTATATACTTATATCCTTGATCAGATCGACGAGACGAGTTGATGCAACCATGTCCGTCCGTCCGTCTTTCTTTTCGCTAGGGTCATACAAAACATGAACTTAGAACAATAATCACAAGATATAAAAGATGCTTGAAGATAACTAAATTTCTTTATACTGGTTTTATGCTTCATTACTTAGTATACTTGTATTGACTTTTTTTACGGTTATCATGCGGATTTTGCTTTGGAGGCATCTTTGTAATTCTACCTACAAATAAAATCTATGTACTATGTTTCAACATATGTACAAGCTACACAACGAAACGTGAGCTAATGACAGACTCCCAAGGTTTAAGAGAAATTCGGGTTTTTACCTTATTTGTAACTTGTCACTTGTTATGTGAGGCACTCGCTAAGCATGAAAAAACTGTAAATGAGGATATGTGCAGTTTCATGTTATAGTGCTGCAGTTGTTTATGAGTTTGTGTCTCCCGATTTGTCTGACTGCTGCTTGTGTGCTTTTATTTTTGTTTACTGCAAAAGTTCCTTTTTGAAACATTCAATTCTTCATTCTTCACACTTTACTCTAGACCTCTCTAGTCTTCTCTTGTCTGGTGCGATCTGGTCTGGTATTTTTCTTTTTATGTTTTTGCCATTTGTTGTTCGCGTGTTAGCCACTATAACATGCTTCAGTGCACTTCATCAAATAACTAAAGCAGCCCACCCCACCAGCAATTAGACATTGTTGGCATCGTCATCGTTACTAGTGGTCGCCATCTCCACCACTACCATCCACTCGACGGCCCTCATTGCAACTTTTTAACTAAAATGTAGCATTCTGGGTTAATGTGCCTTAATATGTTTCATTTCCTTCTCCACCTCCTCATTTCACTCTCTCTCTCTCTCTTTATCACCTACTTACTGTGTTTTGCGCCTTCATTAATTGCTCCTCGTTCTTCTTGGTCTTCCTCCTGACAACACATTCCCCTACTTTTTAAATGCTATGGCGATGGTTAGTTAATGCCGTTAAGTACTCAATAGTTGCTTATTAAAGGTTTCCTCACGTCCCTCTTAATCTACGTCATCCACTTTACTTATTTTATTCTTCTTCCATCGATATATGTTGTTATTACACTACAACATGATGATGACCTCCTCCTTTCTCTCTTAGTAACTTAAAACAATTTCTCATTCGGTGGGTCCACTATATACTTTATATCATAATGAGTTTTTGTTTTCACTTCTTTTATCTGTAAAATTAACTTTTATTACAGTTTTTTGCCAACTTTTTCTTCTTCTTTCTATCGTCCTCTCCTCTCGTTTCATTATTGTGTTGTTTTTTTATATAGTTTCGCATCGCATTTTTCCGCTTACTTTGTTTTTGATCTTTTTTCTTCGTAATGTTGTTAGTTTTTCTTATTGGATTACATGTATTACAGCGTATTTTCCATCAACATCGCATTGAATTGTCGTCTGTTGTTTTGCTTTGGCTTTGGCCTCTCTTGACTTCCGTATTAGCAAAAAGTTGACCGGCCTGTCGGTTGGTTGGTTGGTCATTCGAAGTTTCCATCAAAACACCCAACAAAAGTATGGAGGAATGAAGCAACTTGTAATTAGTCTGTTAGTATGGTTGCTCATTTTCAAATAACAAAACTAAGCATATGACGATGCCTAAAATACATTTTTATACCTTTCAGGAAAAAGAAATATGTATTTGGTATATTACATTTTACCGGTTGTTTGTAACAAACCGTTACTGATTTTGTAAAATACAGGCTTATTTTGTGTTATGAATTCCTTTCAGTATACAGGCATCCATTATCCATCATAACACTGCATATAATTTTTCCAAGGGTGAAACTTTTTTTCAATGGAATCATTCATGACACGTTCTTTATCGGTCTGAAATCTTATTCATATTAAGGTAGACTTACTTCTAGGGGTCTAATATAAATCAAATAATACGAGGAGAGACGATGGTCCAATACTGAGAAGCTATGTTTGGCATTGAAACAATACAATGTGAGATGTTTACAGTTCTAACAATCATACGAATGGCTTAACCATTATATCAGATTACCCCGATTTTGTCCATATATACATCAGTTTTTAAGATGGACGTCCGGTACTTGCATCAATAACAAAGTCTTCTTAGAAATGTTTTGCCAACTCATGATATGCACCGATCGTTTAAACTCAAGTTTCTTTTAGTACATTTTCTAACTTGGAGCCTCAAAACCTCATTAGCGGTTAGTTGGACCGAAGTACATTTATTTGTTTTGTTTGTTTTTTATTTTAATTTTTCAAAACAATAGAAAATCTTGAAAAACATTTTAAGAGTGCAAAATATGTACGTAAATATATGGAAATTATAACGCTTTGCCTTGTAATAAGACCTTCCGCCCATAAACAATTCATTCATATAACTTCACATAACTGTTAAGTAAGTACAGTGAAATTATAATAAAAAGAAAAACTTTAATTGAATTATACAATAATTGGAAACTTCATATTAGGATTCAGTGTATTTCCATGTTTTAGGAAAAACAAAAGATCCCAAAACGATGATAATTGGAATGTGTAGAAAAACGATGAAAACCAACCCTTTATTTTACTGTTTTTTTTTTACACTGTTTTCTTTTTCTTCAATTGTCCAACTAAACTATTGTAGTAAAGTTGACATACGAAATTCAAAATTTGCAAACAAAGAGAAAATGAGAAGAAAAGAAAATAAACCTTGCAATAGAAAAAATAATAGAGAAGAAAATAAAACAACGAGGTTAAGCCACATAATAGGAAAAAGTTGTACTCTATTCCTATTCTCTTTGGATTGTCCCATGTCTTACACTCTCATTCTCTCAAGATGTACCATTATGTGAAGTTTGTCCAAAGTGTTGTTGTTGCTGTAAAGGCAAAGCAAAAAAGCCTAAGTCAGTGGTTCATAAACTGGGGTCCGTGGATCCCATTAATTCAACATCCCTACATTTTTTTTATATTTTACCAATATTTATTAGATACCAATAATAAATAATATACAAAATAAGAAAAGAATTGGTGGTGACTTCCAGCCGTTTGATGAGGAGTGATCATGACGGTCTAAAACAGGGGTGTCCAACCCGCTGCCCAAGTCAGGTATGAGTGCACTCCAATGCGACCTAAGTGACACTGGCAAAAATTATTTCTGATTATTTTTTGATATTGACATAATACCTTTTTTATTTTGTTTGTGACTTTTCGTCGCTTTTTCTTTGCCCATCACTTTCCACGGGCGTAATTTTTTTTTTTATTTTTTATTTTTTATTTTTTATTTTTTTTTTTTTTTTGTACCTTCCAATGCAGCCCAGGAAACCAAAAAGGTTGAAAACTTTAATATTAAGCAAAATTGTTTTAAAGATTTTTTGTATAATACAAGTAGAAATAAGAACAAAATTCAATGGAAACAATGTTTGACTTAAATAAACATTTTCGTAGAGAACATGGGTCTCATAGACTACATATGGCGAACCCAATTGATTTCTTTACAACAATGGCACTCTGCTTCGAATTCTTTTCTTTAATTGATAATGAGCTACATTTTTTTCCCGCCTGCCCCATTACTAACATATACCATTCCTCTTCTATAAGATTATTGAGCCAAAGGGGGTTTGCGCAAGTATTGTTCAAGGAATCTCATTAGTTCAAGAACCGCTGGCCTAAGCGAGAAAGTCTCTTTAAGGCGGCCGCCGGCTGATCGAGCGATCGTGCGCCGACTCATCATCAGTGTCTTCGTTTATTTCGCTTGATGCGCGACTTCGTGCTAGTTTGCGTTTATGTCGTCACCTACTCGCTCGGTCGCTCGGCTGCTCAAATACAGAAAGAACCAACGAAGAAATGAACAAACGAACAAGTCAATAAAAGAAAGAGAATGCATGGGAGAGAGCATTCAATTGTCATCATTATCTCCAGACAGGCAAAACAGGCTGGACTGAGTGACTGACAGACAGACTGGCATTAGTTTTTGCCTGTTTGGGGGCTCGCTAATCACATTCAGTCACAAATCGACTTTCAAAACGAATGAAACGAAAGCGCTTCAAACACGGGCACAAAACAAAATAGAAAATAAATAAGAGCGGTGACGAGTGACAAATAAAAAAACACAACAAGAAAAATAAGCAAAATTTATTCGCGATGTAAATTTGATTTGAATTTTTTTGTTTGTTTGGTTTTTTTTTTTTTGATCCAGTAAAAATGATGAGAATAAGAAGAGTGTAAGAAAGTTATACAGATTGGAAGGATCAATGATGAAAAAATATTAAACAAATATCCAATATAATAGAATTTTACACCCAATGTGATTCTTCGGCAAGAATAAAATGATATCATAATTATGTTATATTAAAGAGTAAATAAAGTATAGTGGATGAAAAACAAAATTGTGCTTAACATTTACTAGCCTAGTCTAGTCTAGTCTAACCTAACCTAACCTAAACTCACCTATTCGTAAGCTTTAGTTAGCAAAGGTGAAGTGCTTGATGTAGTAGTGAGGTGAAAACTAACAGAAGAACCTTAAGACAAAGGTCATTATCGTGTTGATCATTGTTTCTTAAACTGTGCACAAATTGCTCCTCGGAACAATTCCCCCGTGCTTTCCGAATAGGTAAAAAGCATGAAGACATAAAATTCTTAATAATAAATACTTACATAGTATTATCTGCATAATAAACTTTAGTCATTTTTTAAATATTAGAAGTGTTGCGAAGTGTGACTGAACAAGTTTAAGAAACTCTGCGCTTATACTAATGCAGCATAACATAAAACAAAAATAAAATTAAAAAAAAAATCACAAAAAAAAAGCAAACATTATATTTTTTGTAGCTTCTTTTTTTCTTGGTATTGGATATGCTTAATGTTGGGGTTCTTCAAATGATTCATATAAGATTTAAACAGAATTTTTGCAAGATTTTCTTGTTTTTGCTTTCTTATTTCTTTTCAAGTTTTGATTATGAAATGTTCTTATTATTATAATTTTTTTTTTTTTTGTATGTGTGTTCGTTTTTTGTCATTCTTTGTTGTGATATAAAAAATGATTTTTTGAAAAAGAAAAACAAAAAAATTATATAAATATAAAAAGAAAACTTATAGACGACTTTTATATAAAGTGGTGGTGGCGCCGTAATTCAATCCAAAACAATTTTTAAGTCAATTGAATTGATCGATACAATTCATGATCATGATCATGTGTGTTTCGAAAAGCAATTTTTCGCTTGACTTAAATTATTTATTTGTTGTCATGTTTTGTTATTGCATCAATTAATTGACTGATTTCTATTTTTCCCATATTACAATATAAAATGTTCTATGGGACATTAATAACCCACCAACCAGAGTAATCAACCTAGTAGTTCCCATCTTTCCTCTCTTATCTGTAAAAACAAAACTATAAAGTTAGAACGAACTCCTCATACCTCTTTGTTTCCTTTTCTCGTTCTTCTCTTTGCTACAATCAACGATTTTTTATTCACAACCGGTCGCAATTGTCAGTTAAGCAGACCATAGACTTACAATATTCATTCAGTGCCCAATATACTTACTTGGGTTCGTGAATTTGTTGAAATCAGGCGAATCGGAACACTTGGGGGGAGGGGGTTGGGTGTGGTGGTTGGACGACCTCCCAAACAAACCCAGATTCAAATTCAAGTTCTTATTTCAAGACCATCGAACCACTAAGAGGGGTTCCTCCCACACAAACCCAGATTCAAATTCATTTTCTTATTAGAAAAACTTTTTTGTTTTTTGTACTATGAAACACTGTAAGTATTTGATCCATATCCACAAACTATGTAAATTTCAAGGCCCTCGGGCCACTAGGAGGAATATATCCCATACAAAACATGAAATTAAAACAATAATCAGATAATATAAAAGGGTCGTGAAGAGTCAAAGTTAATCTTTTTTTTACTGGTTTTGAGCTACTTTCGTACATCGACCTGTAATTACGGCTCAGTGTGACTCTAAGAGTGGCAATCCTGTCAAGAAAAACTGACGGAATGGAATGGTTACTAAAGAAATATCACAAAAAATCTGCTAATGCCCACAAGCGAGAAGTGATTCATCAATTCTTTACAGATAACTTTTTGGTTTGGAGTACATAAGTTGGAAAACCATTCAATTTCATACCTAAACGATCCAACTTACTGTGCATATACAAATATTGACCAATAATATAGATAGACTATTCAAGTGAAACGCAGAGTATGTTAAAAAAGAGAATTCCTCAATAGACAAGTATGCCCAATAATACTGTACATCTATTGGCCGCTTTAGAAGACCACTGTCTGTGTTGGTTTCTCTTCCGCTTTGAAATCGAGCTATGGATCAATTTTGCCACTGTTAGTTAATCTTCTCTTATAATTTTATAAGATCTGTAATGACATTCTCTCTTTACAAGATATTGCACTTGTTTAGCAAATATTGGTTTCATATTTTCTCCTTTCGGTTTGCCTCCTCTGCTGCAAGTCACTTAGATTTATTAAGTAGATGAATGGGAATTCTAAGGACGTAGTGTTTTGTTACATGTTTTTGTTTGCCATTTGAAGAAAATCATAAATAGAGAAAAAAGAAAATTAAAAAAAGAAAATATTAATGCAAAAATTATATAAATGTAAAAAAAATATCACAAAAAAAACATTAATTGTTTTTTTATTATTAATATTTTTCGTGTGTTTTTTTTGAGATTTTTTGTAGTTTTATCTCATTTTTTACATAACTGAATATGTAATAATTGAAGTAATTGAAGAAGAAGATGATGATAAAGTGGGTGATGATGATGGAGAAAGAAAATGAAATAAAATAGTTTTTCTTTTTATATTTTTATTGTATTGTGTGTTTTTTTTTTTTTTAAATTTATTTTTATTGTCAATTGTTCAAAGTGCAAATTAATTGACAATGACAACAACAGAACAACAATTGATTTCAATAATCAGAAAAATAAAAGAAAAGAATTTGATGTTTTTTTTTTTTATTATTTTAATTTATATAAATTTCTTTTTTTTTTTGTTTATTTTGAAAATGTAAAGCGAATTAGTAGAAATAAAAATAAATAAATGTTAATAAAATCAATGAGCATTTTATTTTGCCTGAAAGTGGTTTTTGCAAATTAATTATGACGACAACAAGTTTGGGCCGGAATTTCTTCGAAAAATTCTTTCAATTTCGGTGAGTATTTCATATATTATTCAGTAATATGAGGAAAAATGATGTTGCGACCTCTGAGCCACGAAGCAATGCTACACAAAATCGTTGCTATGACCTTTCCGGCCAATAGGACCGTCTTTGCTTTCTTTGGAGCTGTCGATTGGTCTCTGGCGTATTCCATTAATGATGCCAACACGACACAAAAACTAGTGATAATTTCGCTTAGAGAGGTCCAAACACTGCTTCGACATTGAAGGATGTCAATCCACTTGTTTTCCACCGTAAGTCATCGCGGCACCCATAGGGCTACACCCTTTTTCATGTAAAATATTAATTTCCATTTCGTACGACACGTCGACGGCCCCCGCTGCTCCGCTCACTATCGTTCGGCGATCACCGAGAATCATGTCGTGGACGTTTTAAACAATTTCCTCGGCAAACCGTCTACCGGGCGGTCTGGGAATTTCGGTTCAATATGGTTCTTATTCCATTTTATCGAGAAACACGATAGACGTGTGAGACAACTGAATGCCGAATAAAAAGTAATCAATGAATCGGTCTGAAATTTAGTATAGTATCATGTAACAGTTACACGACGGTAATTCCAACTTCCATTAGCAATGCCACCTGTCTTCAAGCGCGGGTAATTATTGATCGACCTTCGTAAAAGCTACTCTGCGTTTCTTATTTGCTTCAAAACATTGTAAGAAATGTAGGAATCTTTTATTTGATATTTTTTGGTACTATTTGATCGAAACGTTTTTGTGCGAATATTCCATGAATTTAAAATCAGTAGACCTACCACTGAAAGACTAAGCAAACACATACATGCTACTATGGGTATTGATATTATTTATTTCTTGCTATACTTTTCTATCATAATGTATCTATATAGTATCTTAAATTCATTTCTCATTAATTTTTTGCAACCAAAATCATAATTTTTATTATTTCTATAATGGAAAAAAGAAATTAACAAAAAACAAAAAAAAAAAACCAATATAATTTTAATGGAGTGAGTGCAATAATTTACAAGAATAGAAAGAAAAACAAAACTATAATTTTGCACTGAAACTAACAAAAAACAACAGCAACGAAATCTATTTATAATAGTAGGAAAAATTGTACAGCAAAATGCAATAGATACTTAGATACATACATATTCCAATAAGATTTTTCTTGTGTTTTTCTTCGCCTTCATCATCGTTATCTTTTTATTTCTCTTTATAAAGTGGCAAAAAGAAATGCGGCCACATTTAAAGTTGTGTTGCAAATAGTTTACAGATACATTTTGATGTTGTTGCTGCTGCTGCTGCTGCTGTTGTTCGACAAGCAAAGATACTCGTAGAAGCTCGTTGCTGTTTTTGTTGGCAAATCTAATAAAAATCCGCTTAAGTAGCTCAGAGAGAAAGAAGAAAGGAAACTGCAACTGCTATTGCAAAAACATAATAAAACGGCAACAACAGGAAATGACTTAAAACTACAAAAGCAAAGCAAAGTAAAGTAGAAATATGTATCTAGCGGCTCAATCGATCATAAATAAGATTCTTGTTGCATCTAGATACATGTGCATATCTACAAAGCGATGCTGATACATTGAGTTGTATACAGTTAGAACAACATGACAATCAGTTATGAATTGCATATTCAACTGTCGCTTCAAGTCTGTCAATCTCTCTTATTCATAGAATTATGTATGAGTCTATTTACTTCTACATATGTAGTACATATACGAGTATATAATGGCACCCTGACGCGCCCAATTCAAATGATACCAAAAGTATCTGAAAGTATGGATAACAATTTTTAAATTCCATTTCCAATTCCATTGCATTTATCATTGTCACTAGTGACGATGAGGTGAGTCATCTCACAAACTCTTTCTTTTATGTTTCGCAAAATAAAATATCGCATATGAAATGATCTACGAGGTGTGGTTATACAGTATTGCGATTGGTACTTCTGCAGATGAATTATACATGCTTCAAAGTCTTACTATCCTACGACATTGGATTTGAAAATCGAACATGCTACATAGCTGATTGTTAGTGCCGCTGGTGTTTCAATGTGTTTAACTATTGATGGAGCTACATATCTGCAATAAATGGTGGATCAATGGGATAGAAGGAGAATATAAGTCCAATAGACCATTGTGTATAGGACTGGCAGTGCTCATAAATAAACTGACAGAAATGATCTGACTGCAAACCTTTTTATCTTCTCCAGTGGCCTTCGTTTGTATAAGATCTGCGTAAAAATAAGCGTTTTAATAGAGTAAAGTAGTATCATAAAATTTCAGATAAAATTTGAAAGAATCATAACTAACAGTTGTCTTTTATTGAAAAAACCACGAGTTTTCGATTGTTTTAGATATTTCCACATGTAAATCGATCTAATTGGTTAACTAATAATACGTGTGATTAATGAAATTTGCAAGAATTGACAAAGTGTGGGTTTAAGGCCAATAGCCAATGGAACCACCAGAATCGCATTTAGGATAATTAATTCTACTTAGCCACCAGCAAGGACGAACATTGATCTCGTTATTTTATAAACACACCTCGTACTGTCGACTCATCCAAAAAATGTACGTCGCATATCACGATTTCAGTTAACAAAAAACCGGAACTGAATTTGATTTTAGTTTTACTTCGAAATTTCATTTAATTTGAATTTCGTGATTTGATTAGTTTGAATTTTCATTAAAAATTATTTTAAGTGATCTGGAATTTAGAAAATTATCTTATTCTCTGAAAGATAATTATTAGGGGGTATACCGTATACTCCACTATATAATTTTCAGCTTTTGTTTAACACAGATGATATTTATTATGTTTTTATTTACACTTATTTCAGTGATGCTTTTTTTTTTTTGCTTTTATTTTCTTTCTTTGAAACAAGAAAATTTTAATCAAGAAAAACCATTTTTATTGTTAAATTTTCATAACTTTTTGTTGTTGTTCTTATTGTTGGTTGTTTGTTAATGCCAAAAGTGTTATTGTTATTGTTATGATGTAGACAATTATAGCATGCGATATAAATGTATCTCATACGTATGTACGTTAAATGTATCTATTGTAACATGAATGAAGCGCAAAAACCGTAAGCGTAACAACCAGCAACAGCAAAAGAGGAAAAGTGAAAATGAGTTTATGGACAAAGGTTATAATGAGCTTGTTTTACTTTTAACAAGCTCATCTCACTTTTGCCATTTTTGTAAGTTGATGATTCAAGTCGGTTCGGTTGTTATAATAACAATATACTTACTTATTTTTGTTGGTTGACTAAAACGAAGGGTGAAAAAGTTCAACAAAGAGGGACGAAGGCGGAATGGCATGTGGAAGGTCTTGACTTTGGAGTTAGCGGAAAATGAGAAAATATTATTGTTATTATGCAGTAATTCGCTCATAAATGAATTTAGTGAAATTAACAAGATGAAAAATGGTTTGATGAGAGAAAGGATGTCGAGATGAATTTACTATTTAAATTAAAACTCTTGAATTTTTCCCCATAATTAATGGGAGGACTTCTTGAAAATCTAATTGAGTAAACTTCAACAATAAAAATTAAATAAACTAAGTTCTACGGATAAACCTCTATTTACATTGCTAGCACATAAGAGAAATGAAAGTTGTGTTTACTGCTATTACTATGAATACACCTATGTATAACATACACTCATATGTACATATATACATATATGGAAGCCAAGTAAATTATAAAAATCAGCCATGTGTGAGTCGGACTCGCACACGGAGGTTTCCGTACCATCGTACAAGATTTTTTGCTTAAAATATTAAATTATTTGGATATTTAACAGCCTAAAAGTATACGACAATTACAGGTTAAAAGTATACTACAAAAAAAAAAAAAAAACAAAATTGTTAAACAAAAGGTTAAATTAAAGAACAATGCTTCTAAAAATGTGTATTTTTAGTATTTGTCGTTCTACACCCAAGTGAATTACATACTCTGTGAAAATTTCAAATCTCTACCTATTACGGTTCATGAGATAGAGCAGGAGTCAGACGTACGGACGGACATCTTAAGCTTAGTAATAGGGTCCCGTTAGCTCTCTATGGGTACGGAACCCTAAAAAAAGAAATATCTATTTGTATAATAATTCTATATTAAAACTTTCTTCCTACTCTTTTATCCAATTCATTGAATATAAGAATATAAACTTCTCGGGAATATACTCGTACTAGATCGGTTAATTATTGTTTTGCATTGAAGATCCATGAACTATTTCTTATGCATACGTGAGTTTCAATGGATCACAAAAAAACGTTTTGAGTATCAGAGCTTATAAATGAACAATATGAGATACTTCAAAATCTTCTTCTCAAATTCAACAGTCTCGAAGTAATGTCAAACGTGAAATAGCTAAGAATTACTATGGATATCAAAGCTGTCAATAAACATGTGTAGATTCGTCGCATTGATCATTTCCTATATATTTCATATTAGTATGTAATACATACGAGTAAACCTTGATTTGGGGATAGGGCAAAAAGAGTTCGGATAAGTCTAAGTCTTGAAATATGATAATATAGGGGAAGGTTGCTATAGTTGGGCATAGTTTCGCCTGTATCTTGTCTCTATTATTATTGTATATCGTTAAAAAGAGTGTGAAAAAAGATTTTTGTAATACTACATCGATTGGAGAGAATATAAAAAAATTATAGGCATTAAAAACAAATTGCCATAGTTCGGATTTCGGTGTAGTAAAAAAATTTGTGGAAATGATTACAAATTACCTGGTCAACTATGGCAACAATTGATATTTCAGTTTTTCCGGCATTTTATAGTGCACTATAGCACACAAAACACATTCACCGCATAGATTTACAATAATCAAATTGACAGTCAAAGTTAACTTTGTTAAAGAGAAGTTGAATGGCAAAGGTACTTTAATACAGGTTCAACTATGGCATCTTTCCATTATATTTTATCGCTCAATCCTCCGCAATGCTCCCCTGGACCTCACTTGTTATGGGTCTCTCAAAATTCTTATATTGTATTTGAATTATGACAAATGCTCTAAAACCATTGGGTACTGTTGCGTATATGTGTTCAACTTAAATAATCAATGTAAGTGCATTTCTTATTAAGATTGTACAACCTTTTTTACAGTACATATTTAGAAGCCGCATAGAGTACCTATTTAAATTGTAGAAATGGTTGATGATGACATTATAGACAATTACATGTGTCTAAAATTTTTCCTTGCATTTGTTCTCATAATATCTTTTGTAGACGTAAACAAACGATCGGCAACTCAGATAAACGAAGGAGTTGGAGGATATGTCATGAGAAGATAGAAAGGTTGCTCGTCTCAGAGGCTATTAGCTTCAGTCTTCACCTTCAACCTTACCGGCATGGTAGAGACGATAACCTAGACTCTCCGGTATCGCTCTCTTGATCTACTTAACACGCCAAGCTGATAATCTAGCAAAGAGAAAAGAATGGTCATAGAGAATATTTGCATATTCTGTGTAGGAATACATAGAGTTTTAAAGAGTTTTATTGGCAAAATATATATTTTTTTTGCAAAAAAAATTGAGATCATCCAATAGTTTTAAACCAAAAATATTTTTGTTTTTTTTTCACAGAATACACATTTTAATGTGACATAATTTGTAGATTTTCCAGATTTTATTAGCATATTCATTTTAAATTGAGCTAAATTAGAAATTTCAATTTGAAAAGTGAGTTTAATTGGTAAACAATCTCAAAAGAATTTTTATGAAATACATAAATCATTATTGTATTGGAACAAAGTCATTGACATCAAATCTGTAAAAGTTTCTTATTTAGTGAATGAATGAAACCTTGAACTTTGCCACGGCTGTATCTGATTATCTATCGAATGTTCATAGTACGTGTATCTAATGCATTGAACATTGCTGCTTGCCGCTTCAATGTCAGTTCAAAGTATATGGTACATTATTTCATATGATATTTTTTGTACAAACACATAGAATACATATATGTACGAGTATGTAGTTATGTTATATCAATTGTTGCTATATTCCATACTCATACTAAATATGTACAATATGAAATCCAACAATTCAAATTGCTTCAATTATTTTTATTTATTTATTTATTGTTGTTATTGTTTTTTCTTTGGTTTTTTATTACAAGTCCCCTGATATTTGAAGTGCAGACAGCTGCGTGTGGCATGTAAACAAACTACTAAATTCAAAAATATAGAAAAGTTAAACTTCAATTGAAATCGCAAAAATCACGAAACCATAGTTCGAATACTTAGTTATCGACGGCTGTTTGCAGCTTGATATTGAGTTCTAGGTAATTTCAGCATGGAAATGCGAGGGACAATTTAAAAAGTTTCACCACAAAAATAAAAATGCTATTTGAAATTGTCTTAACATCTAAATCATCTGCTCTCTGTATATGTTTCTGTGTCTGTATGCTTGTGTTTGAAGCATGGAAATATAAAAAAAAAAAGAAGAAGAAGCACAAAACAAAATGTTTCTTGTATCGTATGTCTACTTGCAATTTGTATCTGACCATGTTTGTAGTGTGTATCGATCGAGTGATTATGTGACTATGTTTCATTTGATTGGAGAAAGCAATAATTGATTCTTGCCATATTTATTAATTTCAATTTCATGTTTTCTTTCTTTTTATGCATTTTATTTTATATTGAAAACATTTTTTTCCGTTCATTTGAATTTGTAGAAAATTTGTTTCGATTTATTTTATTTTCTATTTTATTACATATATGTATGTATATGGATTGTATATACATATGCACAATACATGTACCTATATTTTTCTTAAAGTTGATGATGATGACGATGATGGTGATGAATCTTTTTACTTACTTGATATTGTGGTACAGTCTAACCTCGTAAGTCGGGATAATTAAAAACCAAGTTGTGTACGAATTATCGAAGTCTCCAAATTATTACTCTTGGCTCATGGCTCATGGTTCAGATTTTCACTTAATTGTGATGTTTTCTATTAGAGCTGTGCGTGAAAACGTGCTTGATCGTGGAAAGGTCAAAAACCGTGAATTTTCGTGATCGTGAAGGAGTGCCGTGTTGAATTTGCGTGAAATTCGTGAAAAGGACGAATTTTCACGTCTTTACGAAAATTCACGAATATTCATGACTTCACGAAATTTCACGACATCACAAAATTTAACGATGTCAAGAAAAATAACGAATAGACCATAGTTTAGAATAAAAATGCTTTACATAATTGTAATATTGATTTGAATTTTCTTCAGGATTTTGTAGAGTTTTTAACCGTTCAGTATTCAGAGCGACTAAGCTCCGAAAATGAACCCGTAATTCAAGAGTACTCACGGTATCAAAAGCAAATACATACTTTAGATTCCCATGTTATAGGAATTGTAAAATTAGCAGTTAAAAATAAGTTTGTTCCGTTAATAGGTATTGTTAGAAAGTGAGTCTTCGCCGCTAGCACTGACTTCAGATCGATATTTTTGCTTGTGGAGGAAACTTATTTTTATCAGATTTCACTTGCTTAACAACCGATGACAAGATCGTCGTATGATCGCATGTCATGATCTTATTTACCATCCAATCCTTATTTGATTACATTACTAATTTACTAATGGTTCGGACGCTCATCTCAGTACTTATTCATTTTTTATACTCTTCACGGGAGTGAATAGTGTTATAAGTTTGTCATGAAGTTTGTAACACACAGAAGGAGACATCGCAGACCACATAAAGTATATATATTTGTGATCAGCTCGATGAGACGAGATGATTTAGCCATGTCCGTCTGTTCGCACTCCTAGTCCAGTTTTTGAGCTAGAGAGCTGAAATTTTGTACATAGGTTTCTTTTTACCAAACGCCGATCAAGTTCGTGAATCAGCCGAATCGGACCGCTAGGGGGGTACCTTCCATACAAACCCCCTTTTTTAAATTTAATGTTCTTATTAGAAAAGTTTGTTGTTTTTTGACTTATCGAACTTTGGACACTTTAAGTTTCTGGTCCATATCCACCAACCATATAAATTTCATGATCCTAGGGTTACCAGGAGGGGTACCTCCCATACAAATCCCATTTTTTATCTCAATGTTCTTATTAGAAAAAGGTTTTTGCTTTTTTACTTATTCAACTGAAATTTCAAGACTCTCGGACCACTAGCTGGGGCGTGAAGAGTATTACAACTTCGGCATAGCCAAAGTTAGTCTTTTTTTATATTTTTTCGTACTTTAAAGAAAGTTACAAAGCGTAGATTTTAAAATCTCCTTGAATTGTTTGAGTGTAGATTCAAATATTAGCGCGTCAAACTCTTTGTGTTTCACTATCGTCAACGACGAGTGAACAAGTGTTTTCGACTTCAAGTCGTATAATAGAGGAACGGCGAAATAGTTTACTAGGTAGTAATTTAGATAAAATACAATTTTTAAATAAAAATATGAACATGTTTAAGAATATTGACTTAAGTATTACTGTTAAATTTAAATAAACACAGAAAAAAGTTCTAAGTATAATAACCTACAAAAATCCCTAGACTACGCAACCTTTACATACATATATGAAAAACTAAGAAAATTTTCGTGCGTGACTATGAAAACCGTGAATTTTCGTAAATCTTCATCAAATTCAGTATCGTCATTTTACCATTTATCAATCTCATTAGCATATGATACATTTCTACAAGTAGGAGTTACTCGGATATGAAATCGCAAAAGTCATCATTTGAATCCCATTTTGTTGTCATCAAGAATATGTTCACAATATTCCAAATATTTCATGGCAGAAAACACGCATCTTTCAAATAAAAGTTTTTTTTTTTAAAATACATTAAATCATTTCTTGGGAAGAGAGAAAACAAATATTACAATTGTCTAATAGTTATAGAGAAACCTGAGAAGTGTAAGAATTTTTACAGTAAATGAAAGAATATAGTGCCCCAGATAGCAGAGTCGACAATAGAAAGTAAACGGTTGTCCGAATTATCGAGATTGTACTGTATGGTTTTGTTTGGTCTTTGTTTCTGTTGTGTTGTGTTGTGTATTTGCTTGAAAATTTATTAATTTATCCTACGGGAGCAATCCGAATGTATCTGAAACAAAAATGAATCGGATGTCGGACAGAAAGACATACTAACAGATGGATGAATGGATGGTTGGACAAATGAATAGACGGACTTTGAGGGCGCCAAAGACCAAATGACAGTATGCGAAACTCGGCTTAATGCTTCCGACGCTTCTCCTCTCTTTATCTTAACAAATCATTTACTCATTCGCTTGCAAAATTATTGTACTTCGCGCTACATCATCAAAGACAATAACAGCAAGTAAAGCAAGCAAGCAAAACAAAAACTTAACAAACAAAAAAGTAAATAAAAAATAAAGAAGAAAAAAAGCAATTCAGATACTTTTATATTTATACATTTCATTTAACTTTTTTGTATCTGTAGCAACTACGTATCTGAAAGGAAATGTCCAATGCGAGAGATGAGATACATAGAGATTCTGGATTCTAGATGTTGAGTTATCGGTTGTCAAAAAAAAAAAAAATTAACAATCAAAATAAAGTAAAAAAGAGAACAAGAAAAGAAGGAAGTGGGCATTATTTAATTACAAACAAAAGCAAATAATTTTGGGTTTCTGGTCCTCACTCTCAGTCTCTCAGTAGTCAGTATATTGATGATGGCATAATACCATTTGTATGTGGATTTTGTTTTACTTAAAGTTTATTTAGCTTGCGGCATCGAAAAAACAAAAAATTGTAAAAAATATTTTACCAAATTTTATGTAGTTTGTGGAGGGATATTTATCTGGGTTCCTCTCCTTTTCTCTTGTCTGCTCTGCTCTAATATGCTATGCTCATCTCAGTCCCTTGTCGCTTTCATAGACTTTGAAGGATCCAAGTTTTGCTTGTGGGAGTTTAAGTCCCACAAACAAAAGGACAATAAGGATGAAAATGTGCTTAATATGTACTACGTAATGCCGAAAATTGCTTTCAATGGACAACCAACCATGTTCTTTCTGTTTCTTATGGAAAATAAAACTCGTAAAAGTTTTTAATTATTTTCTTTATAAGTACATATATATTTTCATTTTTCTCTTGTGTCTGTATGTGTATGTCTCGTTTACCATGAAATTTAATTAATGACATTTTCTATCTTTTGTGTCTCTTTTTCAGGTAAGTCCCATTGGAACAATTTAGTCTAATAAGAAAGTAAGTATCTTTTAGTCTTATTATTTGATTAATTTTGAGTGAAGTTTCTGTTTGTTTTATTATTGTACAATTATAAATAAATGATCTCAAGGTTAAAACAACAAAATTTTCTTGTCCTATTAATATTCTTGCCTATGTCCATCAGTAAAGTTCCTTTGTTCTGTTTATTACCAATTTACACAATTTGTTATGGATCACAATAAAGAAATACTTTCTTACAAAAATGTAATGCTCTGCTGTATTTTTGAATGTTATGCAAGCCTTTGACAGAGTATGGATAGACGAACTCAATTCAATTCCTCAAACTGATCAAGCTTCTTCCAGGTAAGCAACTTGTCATGCTCAAGAGCTATTTGAAGGATAGAGCCTACCTCCTAAGAGTTCGTGATTCCGACTCTGGTATAAAGCGCATCAGTGCTGATGTACCTCAGAGCAGTGTCCCTGCATCAATTTTATTTTCGTTATTCACGGCAGACATGCCGATGCCAGAAAATGATAATATAGTGGTAGCTACTTATGCAGATGAAACCACCATACTGTCAGAACTCAACTTTCCCCATTGAAGCAGCGGAATATAATAATTACAAATCTACGAAACGCATTACAGATACAACCTTAAGTATACGAGACAAAACTTACAAATGAAACAAATAAACATTTAATTTTATAATCCGCAATTTTAAACTAGATCAATTTCGGATTCTGTCGAGATACGAATTATCATCAGACCACTCGCTGATATAACTTGACTTCAATTCCTTACCTGACAAAGTGCCTATAACAAAAATGATCTACAACAACACAACTGACTGGGAAACCTTCCGTGAATATTTGGATGGAAATATAAGAAATGAAGTACTACTCAACTTAACTGACGACATTGAAAAATCTATAATTTATCTAAACGACATGATTCACGCAACTGCATTCCAATCAACTCCAATCATCAGACGCTGAATAAATGAAACGTGCAAGCTCCGTAAAATTTGGCAGCAAACCAGATTCCCAAATGATAAATACAAATTAAACAAGCCGACAAATTAACTTAAAAAAGTACTAAGGGAAAACAAAAACAAAAAAAAAAACATAAATATCTAAACAAAATTGACACCCTCTTTGGAGACTAACTACTCGCTTTGGAATGCGGTGAGAGAATTGAATACAAATATCGTCCAAGAACCACCCTTAAAACGTCCTAACAACACTTGGGCACGAACAAACTCGGAAAAATCGGAAGTCCTAGACGATTACTTTGAATCAACATTCACAAACGACCATGCAACACACACTCAACTGCCCCCCAGTCAGAACACTTAACGGCACAACTGTAAGTTGAAGGTGATCACTTCAAACGAAATTAAAAACATTATTAAAAATAGAATTAAGCACAATGAGTCTGCAATGTATGATCAGATAACCGGTAAAATCCTTCTAGAATTACCTGAGAAAGATATTATTATTATACTCTGTGACATCTTAAAACTTAAACACTTTTTATTATTATGAAAAGTAGCTATACCGAACCCAGATAAAGACCTATCAGTAACCACATCCTATAGAACAATAAGTTTACTATCAATGTTTAGTAAAGTCCTGTAAAAATTGCTGTTCGACGGAATGCAAACCTATGCTCAAATGAAAATATGCTATTCCTGATCATTAGTTTGGTTTTCGTCATCGCCACTCAACTACACAACAAATACATAGGGTAACTAGAAAAATACTGGATGACTTGAAAGATAAAAAATTCTGCGTTGTTGTATTTCTTGGCATTCGACAAAGTCTGGTACGATAGTTTATTACATAAGTTACATAACTTACTACTACAATACTTATATGACATCATAAAAAGCTGCATTACAGGGAGATATTTTATTGTAAAATACAAAGGAAATCATACCTCATTTAGAAGTGTTCGACCTTAAGGATATGTTCTGGGACCACTCCTCTACACCCTCTTCACTGCTAATATCACAACACCAACACTGCAGTCATCGATGATCGCTTCATTTGCAGATGACACTATAATACTTAATGCGGACAAAAATATAGCTTCAGCATGACCAAAAAATAGTCTATTAAGTTAAATGACCAAAAAACTGTGCAGATAATATTTACTACAGCAGACGTTGCAAATCAATCAGACAGTCATCCCAATTGAAAACGTTGCAAAATACTTAGGCATGTACATTGCTAATAAATTGATATGGAAATACCACATACAGAAAAAACGTGACATAATAAAGATTAAATTCAATCAACTCTATTGGCTACTAGGGAAAAATTCAAAACTGTCCATTAATAACAAAATATTAATATATAAAGCAATAATAAAACCTATGTGGACGTACAATTATGGGGAACAGTAAAGAACCCAAATATAATGTTAATACAATGGCAGTAATCAAAAACTGTCCGGACAATTATTGGTGCAGATTGGTACATAAGAAACGAAGATATTCATAGGGAGCTGAATATACCAATAATAATGAAGGAAATCAGATGTACCAGCAGAAGACATCAAACAACAATAGCTTTACACGAAAATATAGAAATTAACAATCTACCTCACCTAGAACTGACTTAAACACGTAAGCTAAAACGGAAAAGACCAATAGACTTAATCTAAAATCTTAGTATCCATATGATTCAAATAAATTGTAAATGTATTATTTGTATTAAGCTTTGACAAAACATAAATGTTAAAGTAGACAAATATACATAACCCTAAATGTTATGTATGTAAAAATATGCCCACCTTATCCACTAATTATAAAATATACTAGATATCGAAATAAGATAGAAAAAAAAAATTATAAAAATACATAGAGTAGTAAATGAGTCAAACTGAATAACTTTTATAAATGGATCATTTAAAATTCGAATAAATTTTCAAACCAAATATTCACAAATATATCTTTCTGGTTAAAAGTTACAAGAGAGTCATGGAGTCAATCAATTCCTTATGTCGAAATATGTAATCATTTCATAAAAACTTTATGGACTCTAAATCCCCTAGGTTTAGCTTATACTCATACATACGTATAAGTGAGTACATAAAAAAGTAAATAAAAATTGAAATGAGCACTAAAATGCGAAAAATGTGTTCTTCTTATTTTGTTTTTTCTAAAAATTCTCTGATTAGAAGGCGATACAATAAAATTTGAATTTTAGGCAAAAACAGAAGCAATAAAAAATGCTTCCTCCATCACACATCATAAACTGAGTTATAAACCAGACTTTTCCCATTAAACACCATCACTTTTTGATAGGATCTTGGGTATGTGGTAGTAAAGGGAATAAGCGAATTGAGATGGTCAACATGAGAGGCAAAAAAGGTTTTAATTAATTTTAAAACAATTAAATCCACAAAAATTACTTTACAACTTTAAACTTTAATGGAATTCAAAAGAGCAAAGTCAACAAGTTTAAAGATTTATAGCTTAAAATAGAAAGAAACACATCAAAAGTATGATTCATATAAAAAATAAATAAAAATGATGACTACAGAACTACTTATTATTAAAATTTTAAAGCAAAAATTTATTCTACTTATCATAAAAAAAACAGAAAATTAAGCAGTAAATACAATAAAAGAAACCAGTTATCATTGATAATTCTAATTTAAAAGTTGAAAATGTTGCCAATTTCAAAATATTTGTTTGATCCGTAATAATATTATTGATGACTAATTGGTATTGCCGAAAACAACAAAACTAAATTAATTAATATATTAAATTATCTTTAAATTATTCATCATCATTATTGAAGATGATTCCTTACTTTTATTGCAATCTTTGATTCCTTTGATAGATTTTACTTATTAGATCCGAAATAATCACTTCAGTCCATAGAAAAATTATAATATTTAATGAATAAATCATCAAATTTTATGTCAGATTTTGAAATCTTCAAAACGAATCTTATAATTAATTATTTTATATGATATACATATTTGGGTATATGTAGTTACATGTAAAAGATACACCCTATTGGCTTTTCAACAAAGACCAAATTGACCTCTCATTAAGTAAATACATAAAACCACAACACCATTTCTACAATCTACTAAAACGCTTTTCGCAACATTCATGAAATAAATTCCGACTGCAGCTTTATTTATACAGATGGATCTGCCAGCAGCAACACCATCACATTTGCCATAACCTCGGAAACTTCAATACTGAGATATAGTCTTCTTCACTTCTATCAGCTAAAATTATAGCAATTTATGAAGCGATCGCCTTGGTTTAAAAATTCAGGGGGAAACACATAATTTGCTCAGACTCTCTCTCTCTCTCTCTCTGTATTTGAAGCAATATCAAATACAAACAACCGTGTTTCATCAGAAACATACTTTCAAAAAACTACAATAAAATAAAACTAATTTCCCAAGGCATACAAACATAAGAGGTAATTAAAAAGCAGATTCAGCATCTATGATGGCACAAACTCTCCCCAACCTCTGAAATGCACTTAAAATAAAAATCACTTCGACCATTTCTTAAAAAGAAATCTTCTACAGAACCAAGAAGAATTATGAAATCTCTCGTCAACTTGGTACTGCTCGCTTATCCCACGAACCTTCTTCCTCCTGACACAACTTAAAAATTCTAAATTGACAATATCAAATTGACACGACTACGACTTGAACACTACACGAAACTAACCTTTCTAGTCGGCTTATAGGACTTGAGTGGACAAGTCTCCTTGCCAGTCGGTTGACATGGTTCCTCAATGTGTCATTGTATCGACTTGAATGTTCATTTATCTGATCTTCAACGTTGGCTACGTCGAGATCATGGTGTAAGCGGCTGTTTCTAAAATTCCATGGACAACCGGTGATTTTGCGTAGTGCATAATTTTGGAATCTCTGCAATTTTAGTCTATGTAACTTGGCTGCCGTACGCCATACCTGGATATTATACCTCAAGATCGGCGCGTCAATTTGGGAATACACTGTCCTCTTTTTTTGTAGAGACAGGCGATTTCTACTGCAAAGTAGCCAGTGGCGGTGACGCAGTCTGCTCCTGCAGGTCACTAGTGTGACCTGTATATGTTTCCGAAATGTGAGCCGCCTGTCAAGGACTAGTCTCAAGTATTTCGCCTCCACTTCATTTCCAGGTTCACTCCATTGAATAGAAGGATAGAAGGAGTCGTCTTCTTAGGCCGAAGCAAATGTTTACACTTTTGCTTGGGTTGTGCTGGACGTTCAACTTCTGAACCCAAGCCGACAGATTGTCCAGGAAATTGTGTAGAACCCAGGTGCGCATCATCAGCATACAATGCCATAAGCAAAGACATTATACTACACCTAATAGTTATTAGTAAATTTGTAATGCTTCCTCTTATGTATAGTGAATTTTCAAGTTTAGATTTCTTTTTAGGTTCAATCCCATATGTGTATATGCTATATGGGGCAACCAGGGAATCGATCATCAGCTGTGGCTAGGAAGATAGTATTTTCCAAAATGAAGTAATTTACCGAATTTTGGGTGTGGGTGGTAGGACTTTAAGTAGAGTATCCCTCATTCCATCTTATGAAAACTCAGTATTTTATCTTCCATTTTTCCTTATAATGCCAATCCAATTGGATTTTTTGGTTGGTATAAATCAAAATTAATGCCGCACACAATAATTAATTCAAATACTTAATGTGAGGTAGGCAAACAGGAGAATGAATGTGTTTGTGGGGGAAGTAAAGCCGCAAAACGCTCATGATTCATTACTCATTATCGTCAATATGTACTACTAGTAGGACTGGGAATGCGGTGAAGGGAAATCCTTGTGAATTTGGATTCAAGTTAAGTTAAAACAAAACAAAACAATGAATGCGTAATGCGAAGGATTAAATAATAATTTCTTGCCTATCAATGATGACAAACTGAAAATGTGTGCCTCTTCCTTTGTCCAATCCCCTCTTTCCCCTGCCTCTTTATATGGTATGTAGAAACTCATACAATTTTGTGTATGTGTGTATATACATAGAAAGCGTCTATTCTTATTGGATTTTAAGCGATTTTAATGATTGTTTTTAGGCGTGTTGCATACATTAAATTTGGAAAACTATTATGACACACACAAGAAATACAACCATACTATAGGCAGGAGTCCTGTGGTTATGTGTAGTAGATCCTTGTTTTTGTATCATGACGGATAAAACATGTTGCAAATAGTTTATTTGAAATCGCATGCGATAAATATTTGTGGTAATAAGTATGCGTGACGACAATGACTTTAGTCTCTCCTCCGTTACCGTTCAACTTCTGTCCCTCTTGCAATAGTATGAGCATGTATACACGTGTGTGTGTGTGTGTGTGTGTATATGTGTGTGTGTGTGTGTGTGTATATATGTGTGTGTGTGTGTGTGTGTGAGTGTGGCGCAATTAATGTCACCACATCCTTTGGGCCTTATTAATGTCCTTGTCGTTATTATTGTTGTTGTCATTGTTCTTCGGATGCTTTATGCATATTATTCTTGTTGTTCTTATATGTTTTTATTCTCTTAGTTTAATATGTAAGTTATTGGAGTGAGTGGGATGTTGCTGATAAGGATGGGAGGGAGGTAGGTAGAAGAGGGTCGAGAGTGAGTTAGTCCGTCTTTTGGTTTGCCCGGTAAAAACAATTAATTTGGCCATAATACAATTTATATTGGTTGTTGCTTTCTGTTATGTACATATGTGGGTGGATGGTTGGTCGGTTGGTTGATATTTGATATTCCATTAAATGTGTGTGTGTGTGTGTGTGTGTATGTGGGAGGAAAAATATTTATGGTTGAAAGTGGAATGAAAGGAAGGAAGTATGGAAATTCTTGCGGTTATAGTAAGTGGCGTAAGTGGCATGTGTATGCAAACACATTACTGTGGCTTGCATTCATATTTTGTTATACAGCCAAATCTCTTTCAGTACGGATAGCTGCCATGACCGCAAATCTCCCACAACAAAGTGCATTCCTTTAAGCAGAAACTTGGGCACAGTACATTTTAAAATGTCCATGAGTGAACAAATCTCTTTTCATGGCTGAAGCCAATAATGATTACCTTGGAAAGAAAAATTTTACTGTTCTTAAATAATTCAGCAGCATCTCATCCCAAGAAATTAAGTTTGACAAATCTACATATATTATTTATTTTGTTTGCAAATATAACCGCAACTCACCAACTCTCTCTCTCTCTCTCTCTCTCTCTGTTCAAGGCGTAATTTAATATTGAAAAATTTATCATATTATTCTACAACATCTAAAGTATCGAAAGTTGAATTGGCAAATCGAAAGGGCCAAAATCTATTAATAGTATTCTAGAAGCTTTTCATTAAAGCCTCGTGAGATTAAGTTGAAGACACTTGCATTACAAGCAACTTTCTAGATGCTGGATTCTTAGATTCTTCTGTAATGAAATAAAAAATATCACAAAAGAACAAGAAATAATATCGCATGAGACAACATAGCATGCAAAAATGTATAGAAGTGTAATAGTTGTGATGATTGGGTCTACATTCTAGAAGGATCTCATTCTAGCAGAAAGTTAGCCCGCTCCCTTTGGAGTTCAATTCTCTCTTTTAACTTACAATTTGATCTCATCAAGTTTTACACACACACACACACACACACACACACACACACACACATAAACATACTTTAAATATGTATGTATTTGTATATTTTCATTGAAATTCACTCACTTTTGTTGCTTAACATTTTATCGCATGACATAAATTTAAACATTGCAATGCATGCATTCATACATATAAATTTCATGTATGTTTACAAAATACAGTCGAACTTCCATAACTCGAACTAACATATGTAACATAACTTTAATAATTATTAAGAGTTCAAGCTATAGGATTATTTATTAAAAATACAACTGTTGGATATGTGTTAGAAAACTCCGACGGTTTTCAGGTCTGTTGTTTTCAATTTCGCCTTAAAAAACCGTAGGTGTGCTAGAATACCAGGAGATTTCATTTTTCGAAAATTAATGTTCGAACAAACGACTGATTGAAGACTGTTTATTTTAGTGCCGTCTTACACGTATCGACTTTGTGGCGACACTTATCGTTGATTCTTCTTTGGAGTCTCTGCTAGTGTTTCCATTCAGCCACAGATGACAAGGAAATATTTTGGATACTGCTTACTTCCTTTCACATCCCTCGCTCTACAAAAAACAAACGAAAAGAAAAACTTCCCTTCTCAACAAACAAAAATTGTGTAAAACATCCCCTTTAACACATTGCAGACATGCCAACTTTTCCACGCATTTTAAAACAAAACTAAAACATTACAGCTTTATTATGAACAATTAAAGTTTATTTCAACATACCACTTAATTGTATTAAAGACAAATTTGTATCTTCGAAAATGTTAAAATGAAAATGCGAACAGGTTGGCATATGAGGCGAAACCAATTCTGGCACACGCCGATGTATTTGGTTTGTTGAATAAATTCTTTCTTCGAATCGTTGTCATCACTTGAAGTTGAATTTATTAAGTTCTGAACCATAATGCTCAATAATATCGTCATCTGGAAAATAAAATTTATTGTAGATCATATTTTCCACCTCAATGTAGCATTAGAAGTTAATTATTTTTATTTTAAATCGCTGTATTATGTGTTGTCGTTGCTCAAAATGATCATAAGACAACTGGAATCGAATTTAATAAGCATCAGTTTTTGAACATTTCAAAAAAGTTTTGTTAATTTAATGAATACGAGTATTATGTTAACATTTATTTTTAAAGTTACATAAATACAAACGAAACGGTTCAATTCAGAACGCGTGCATAAACACCTTTTCAGTTCGTTTTGTTCGTGCTGTTTGCAAAATATTGTTTTGTGTGGTGTTGCCATATGGTCCAATTATTTTGCTTTATTGTCATTTTCTCAATGATTTTGAGAATTATTTACTAAAAAATCATTGCAAAACATAATTAAAAATCAGGATAAGGGTTATTCATTTAACATTTCTTTTGTACAATGTGATTTTGGAAAAACACCTTATATGCATCTTTGCATATGTCATAATCTGATTTTGAGTGCTATTAATCGGTCATTGTAACTGCTCAAAGAAAAGCCTTTCTGAACTCCAACAGTAGCCAGGTTGAGGTCACGATGTAGTGTAGAGTTACGAACAAACCATTCACAGCCAATGAGAAGCAGCAATGCTTTGTTTTGCAGGGTCTGGACCCGTTTGCGGTTTGTCTTTGCAGCTATAGTCCAGACTTGTATATAACCAGGAGGGCGCGATAATTTGCTAACACACTGTAAGCTTCTTACGCAGAGTTAATTTACTTTTGCTGTTGTTTAATCCAGATCAATAGGTTACGCGGTGATATGGTTTCCTGCATGTGAGCCTTTTGTCGAGGAGGAGACCAAGGTATTTCGCCTTGGCGCATTGACACATCGCTGTGCCACTGAAGTGGATGGCCGGTGACGTTGCTTTCTTTAAGGTAAAGCATTTATTTATCTCGTTCCATCTTCTGGCCCATTCTTCCATATAAAGGTATTCCTGCAATCCATCCGCAACCTTGCATTCGCAATTTGCAGAAGAAAAAACGCTTATATCATCGGGGAATTACCCGAGAAGCATGAGGCGCTGCAGCAAGAATTGGCAATGTGACTGAATTCACCATTCGCACCTTGACCCTTAATTCACGACCCTCCTAATAGGAATGAAGTAGTGGTTATAATAGAATACCACCTTATCCACGGCGTATTTAAATCATTTTCCATAAAGTTTGCAGTTTTATCAATATATAAATCAAGAAAATTATAGGTATGTCATCTTCATTGTCCCATGTACAGTATTGACCAAATGTTTCTTCTGTGAAATAATTTGTTGCTATTTTTTTGACTCTTTTGGCACATGATGATTGCAAGCCACATAATATGTTTTGTTTTCCACCAACTCCTTTAATGTTTCTTTTCCAGCTCTAAAAGTTGCAGTTCATTACAAAAAAAAAAAATTCAATAAAATTCTATTTACTTTGCAAATATTTTTTAAAACAAAAATGTTTTTCATAATCTTGAATTGCCTCCAAAAGTTAATTTAAGAATGTTTATTACAATCCTTCTGTTCTAGTACATGGTATTTAAATTCTGGAGACATTGAAGTAATAGAGATATTCGAGCTATGGAAGTCAAATTGTATAGAATTTTTGCTTAGAATACTACTGCAAATCAATTTTGTATGAGTTATGGAAGTTTGACTGTATTTGTCTGCTACTGCAATGCAGTTTGCATATTCTCGCTGCGCCTTACTTTTTTCATTCTCTTTTCATTCTTGCCGTCATCACTCACTACTCCGTCTCTATAGAAAATAGGTTCCAGCAGCAATGTAGTCCCGCTACTTATTGGGGTACACCCCGAATTGTTTTCATTATACATGTTACGCTTTGTGATTCTGATCAGAGAGGCATTGTAGATATGTATGTATACTATGTATCTGTGTGTGCATGTATATATCTATATATGTGTGCGTAGATACATGAATAAAATGTCGATGATTTAAAAAATGAAAAAAAAAACAAAAAACAAAACAAAAAAATAACAAACGGCGGCACTCGCGCGAACTTTAAATACACAAAAGGCGAGCGCCACCGCCACCAACGATACCGTCGTCAACTGCGTTTATTAGGGCATACACATCAAACATTCATAACAATTTTATAAACTGCGGTTCTCTACAGACATCAAACAAACTCCAACATCAAACACACAACATTATCTCATTTTGATATGTCGGTGAATGAACATGAGAACCGAAAACTTGGAACTTTTGAAAGTTTTCAAAAGCCATGAACACCAAATTCCCCTATAATCACTACAAATCTACAATGAACTTTGAAATACATATGTACATATATTTGCTGTGTATGGCCAGCATTATACGGTAAAACAAAGAAATTCGTAACAAAAGTGACACGACATGTCCAGGAGCGGATCGCTCTTTATTTTTCATTACATAATTGAAATTTGAAATGGCATAGGAAATGAAAAAGTATCAATCAAATTAAAAAGTGGCAATGGGGTTCAATGGAATCTCCGGTCGGTCCTGTAACGTAACGATCGTAGCGAAATGTATTGTAAAGTATCGTAACCTTATGCGTGATGATGCCAATAAATACAATAGCAACAACAAAAGTTATAACAAAGCAAAACAAAACAAAGAAAAGCCTTTTGTGAACACTTGTTCAATGCGCTCGTCGTCAGATGTGTAGATACATTTTTGTTTATATGAATTTATCTTTAGACAAGATCTTTGCGGTCTTTTAGTTTAGTTTGAACTTTTTATTCTCTTCCTATCTCTTCCTCTCTTTGCACAATTAAAACAAACGAACGAACGAACGAATGAATGGATAAACAGATCAAAAGACACGAACGGACGGACGGACAGACGAATGAACGGGTGGACAGAACAACATTAATGTATGAATCATACTTTCGCTTTAATTACAGTTATTCATAAAAGATCCCCAATACACCACCCCACTCCACCCACGATTAAGTAGATCCGTTCCAATATGTTAGAGTATGTACAAAATGTATAAAGTTCAAAAAATACAGAGATAGACACATGGACAAACTGCCTTTTTCTATGTTGTGTATGATGAGGAGAAAGGGGAGACCTCGCAAGAAACAACAAATTGTTGTCGCATGCTACAGAAAATGCAACATAAAAATGCAAAATAAATGCGGGCGGGTGAGATTAAGTAAGTGGGTGAGGATGGCAAAAAAGGCAGGCAACAACTTCAAAAGAAAAGAGAATATTATACTTTAGCCAAAGCTAAAGCATTGCAACAGAAATACTTATGTACCTACTATATATGAATGTAATTTTAAGTGATGGAAAAGACACAGGGCGAGAGAGCGGCCGACAGCCAGATCACTCTATAAATGCAAAGCATAAACTTTAAAATATTGTGCTGCTAGTGCTGCTATGCTGCTGCTGCACTCAAAAAGCTACTCACTTGGTTTTAAGCATAAAAACATTAGCTCAGAGAGTAAGAGAGCGTAGCCAGCCTGCATTTTCTGTCCCTTACATATAACCCAGTAGTGCAATGTATAGTAACGGTAAAAAAAAACTTAAATAATTGTATTACAGTTGCACCTTAATTATTTGAAACTTCATTTGCCAAATAATCTGTTAACCGACGGGATACTGAGTGGTTAATTACTACATATTCATGATGTCATTAATAATAATAATATGGGCAAATTCCGAGATACCTGATGAATGAAAATTCTAAAGAAATAAACGCTAGGGTTTTGTTAGAGTTCTTAAAAACTAATTACAACTACTATATCGCATTAAAAATCTTCCTTTACTCAAAAAATAATTAAAATATAAATAGAAATGCTGCATGCATCACTTCAATTTATTATCACATCATAATATGATATACATCTATATACATATATGTATGACAACATATTATATTAACAAGGAAAAAAGGGTAAAAAACAAAAAACAAACAAAAAAAAAAAAAAAAAAATGAAAAACTTTTTAAAAAGAATTTTATTAATTTTTCTGTTCTTAAAGCTAAAATATTTAAATTATGAACACGGCTGATTTTAATTAGCTTACAGTACATATTTCTTAAGCTACTCTCTCTTATAAATTGGGCGCTTTATGAAGTCAATATATTTGATTTGTTGTTAATATGTAATTTAAAATTAATATAATTTATAAAAGTATGTTAAAAGATTATTATAATTAATCGTTACAAAACTAAATTGCATTTCATTACACATAAAATAAGCTCACCTACACAATAATTGCCTTGTGCTCTTTAAATCCAGTAAATAAATATTAACAATACTTGTTCGCTTTATTGTGAATCTACTATACTACACAAATACCTTTGACTGCCTGCCTGCCTTTCATTACAACATTCTAATGCCGTCGCCTATGATGCTAAGCAAAACAAATTCCTTGTCATGATTCGCTACTGGGGCTTTTGTTTAGTTGAAACGGCAAGCAAACTTGCTTGGCCGGTTGTTGTTGCTTGTCGTTTCATGTTTGCTTCGTTTGCTGTATGCCGGCGTTTGCAGCAGCGGCAGAGCAACAGAAACACTCGCTCGCTGCTCGCTGTGACTGTGGCGAGTGAATCCATTCACATTCACTGTTTTCACAGTTCACATTCGGCTTTCGTGCGTTGATGAGCGCAGATCGGCAACGCGTTTGAGCAAACAAAAAGATTTTCATGGGGCAAAAAGTTTGTGTCTCGTTGAATTTGTTGTTTTTATTTTGTGATGCTTGTTCAGCGGCATAGAACGTAAATAAATAAAAGAAAGAAAATATACAAGAAAACACGTTTCTCTTCTTCGTCGTCGTCGTCGTCGACATCGTCATTTATGCATTTATATATATATTTTTTTTTTCGTTGAATATTGTTGTGTTTTCATTTTTTTTTTACCATCAAATTGTGGTTTTTGTTACAAGGAAAATTTCTTAATATTACAATAAATAAAATTACAAAAACGAAAAAAAAAAAAAGAGTTTTGTGTTATTTATTTTTGTTTGTTTGTTGTGTGTTTTGTGTGGTGGAGATAAACTGATAAATTTCAAAAATACAAATAAAATTCATATAAAACAAATTAAAATCAAATGAACAGAAAAATTTAAAATATAAAAAATATAATAATGCAAAACAAATAATAATAAAAAAAAAATTAAATAAAAATATAGTGATAAATTTGTTGTTGATTTACTTTTTTTTTTGTGTTTATTTTTGTTGTTAGCTCAAAGTTTGTACAGTTGTTGTTGTTGATAGTTTAATACTTACAATTTTTATTTATTGTTTTCTTTTTTGTTATTTCTTTGGCCACAATTGAAATTTGAAGTTTTTTTGTTTGTGTTTTGTGTGTTGTTCTTTTATAAGTATTTTTTTTTTTATCCAACATTAGCAATAATAATAAGAGCAATAGATGGTTTTTTTTTTGTTTTGTTTCTTGATAATTTGAAAATAATTAATAAATAAATTAAATAATATAAAGATAAAAAGAATATATAACAAAGAAATATATTACGTGGAATTATAAAAAAAAACATTTGGTATTTAATCAACATTTTTTTATTTATTAAATTTTAAATCTTCAACGCTAGAAACAAAAATAATTAAGTACTAATTGATTTGCATATATGGTGTTTGTTCTTCTTGCTACTTTGTCGGAGTTTACACTTAGTCACTTTGCGGCAGAGCTCTCGTTGGAGTATTTTATCGTTGCTTCCAATTCATTTGGCTTTTGTAGAGTGAGAGATGTGAGAAGGAGTGAGAAATGTGAAAATATATAATTGCTTTGCTACTGTTGCTGAGTGTAAACACAAGCAAGCAACACCAAAGAAGAATCAACGATAATTGACGTGGTAGAGTAGCTTAGCTTTGTCCAAAACGGGTCTTTGAAAGCACGAAAGATTCCAGTAGAACTTCCTAATTGATTCGATTTTTTAACACGGCCTCTACATCCACGTGTCGTAAGAAAATAAGAGACTTCTTGCAGTACATTGGATTCATAATTAACATGCTTTGATGGGTTCTCGTATTGTTGACATACTTAGTATACATATAATAACTTTTAATATTAAACAGAACATTAATTTTGGTCCATTGAGAAATTTACATTCCATTTTAATCACCCAATTTCGTATATTTTTGTAAATGACATTTCAAATCGATTTGTAAAGTCTTTAATGAATATCTTAAAAAATGTACAAATTATTTATCCAAAATCTTATTAATACTTTGGTTAAGGTTACAAGTAATTGCAAACTATCAAGAAGAATACACATATAAACAATAATCATGACTACAATATTGTATGGGAACTATCTTCTTGAGTAATTGAAAAACTCTGGTTCCTAAATATTATTTGTAAGCGGCAATAAAATATGACTTTGTCAAACTTTACTTCAGTAGACTGAGAGACCCAATTAATTAATATGTACATGATTGTAATAAATATAGTACTTTATGAAGTTTCCGACATACACAACTTTTCTGTAAAGAAACAAAGCAATACAACATTCAATGTGTAATTTTATTTTAGTAACTCAAAAACTAAGGAAATAATTTGCAAAGACAATTTCAAGTGATCTTGGAAGTGTCGTTTGATTTTAACTTTGCTTTTGGTTTTCCTAAAATATTGACAAAGGAGTTTAATAATTTTATATTTGCAAAATATTGTATATGTATATTATAATATAAAACAAAATTTTATCAAAATCGGCATTGCACAGGAAGGATAGAAAGAATGATATTCATTTTATTTTGTTGTGACTCACAATTCAAAAATAGATGATGTTTCACAAAGACTTCTGGATTGATTTGAAAATATGTCTCTAAGCTAATAATAATAATAATATTGTAATTATTACATAATCTTTAGCATTATAATCTATTTTAAGTCATCTATTTATTATTATTAACTTTGACCAGCTTTTCCCGTTTTGTTGAACTAACATCCGGCATTGGTAATATAATATTGGTAACATCACGGAGACTTTGTTTTTAAATTTTGCATTTTTATGTGCGGCTTTTGTCTTCTTTTCTTTATTCAAATGTGTTTTTCATTGTTTGCTACTTTACTAGTAATAGTAGACCTCCATTGTAGTATATCATTTTGAGAATAGTTCTTCTATGATAATCTCAATGTCGGTAATTTTTAGTGTTTTTTTTTATAGATGATCTTCTTTTAGTTCTTATAAAATTACATTGATAATCTTTTTGATATTGTTTCAAATTGTTGTTCTATGTGAAACTCATAATTGTTATCTATTGAGTAGCTTTGGAATTCTGTATAATATCTTTATAAGATAAATGTTCTGTGGTAGTGGAGATACAGTGATTAAAAGCTTTTCCGGACTGTGTCATTATGAATTGATCAATTTGTTATTCACTTTACCCTAACCGAAAGATAATCGCAAACTATTGAAATAAATTTGCTATTAAGTGAATTTTCTGGTAGATATAGTAAATGGTTGATTCTTTTCCTTGTGATCTGCTATTCGTTGCAAGCTAGTTACTTTCCTTAATAAATACAAAGAAAATGAAAAGAAAAATCAAAATTGAAGACAAGATCAAATCGTCGGTGACATAAAAATTAAACGAACCGCGTTATAAATTAATGAGGTTGTTTATAGTATTTGTTACTCTTCTTCTTATTATTACTATCGTCTTGTTCTAAAAAAAAAAATAAATAAATAACAAAATAAATAGAAAAAACAGATGTAAGAATTTTATATATTTTATTTAAGTTTATTTGTTGATTTGAGTTTCTTTATTGTTGTGTCTATTCTTTCGTATATACATATGTATGTGCATTATTTTATCTATTTATTTTTTCTTTTTTAAGTAAAACAGTGCGTATGATTATTGTTATTTCATAATTTTCACTTTGTTTTTATTTTAATTCTTTGCAAAAAAACATACAAAAAATAAAACAAAACAAAAAGAAAGTGGCACAAGTAAAAAATAAAATGAATACAAAAAAAATTATAATCGCCTTCCCCTCTTCAATACTCACTCACCTAATCTTGATAAAACACGCTACTTATAGTTGTACAACTTCAGAGAAAGATCAGTAATTAAGTGTAAATAGAGCAAAAACAAATTATTGTTCAAAATTATATATTTAAATGCAATTTAAAACATTTATTCATATATATTTTGTTTAATTTCTTATACTGTATTACCATCTAGTCTAGTATGAAATACTTAGAACCATTGAGAATTCCATGAAACATTTCAACATTCATTGCCATGGGGAATCGATCTAATCACATTCATCTCTCTGTTAATCTGTCAAAGTGTCCATTTGGTATTATGCAAAGTACAGCACAATTTCCTCAATTCTTTATGATATTGTTATTTCTGTATTACCATGAAATTTATTTCCATTGTCACAGCTTCTGTGATCCAACTCTTATATACAATATAAGGTGCTTATCAAAATTATAGGACACTTCGAAAATTTTATTGCCAAGTCTCGCCAAATCTGTACTTTTTATATTTTGACAAAAATATAAATCAGGAATGATAGCCCAAAAAATAAGCTACAAAAAAACCGTACGATTTCTATTTTTAGCATAGCATTAGAAAAGAACCGTTAGTTTTAGTTGAAATGCTTGCAATTTTAGCCAGCTGCAGGCATATCATAATTATAGGACACTTGTTAATTTTCAGTCTTACAAAACAAAAACAAGTAGGTAAAGTTAATTATTTATTAAAACAACTAAAATTAGTAGCCAATGTAGCCACCTCGGCTTATTCTAACATCAAAAATTCTTTTTTTCATCGAATTTATGAGGTTAGTTAATAAGACCGGCTCAAGCTTGTCCCATTCGCTTAAAATTGACTTTTTTAGTTCGAAAACATTGGGAAATTTTTTATTTTCTGCGTATATCTGCCGAACTAATACTCCCCAAATGTTTTCTATGGGGTTTAAGTCCGGCGAACAAGCTGGCCAGTCCATAACTTGTGCAGAGCAGTTTTCTAAAAAAGTCATTGTTTGGCGACTTGTGTGGATACGCGAATTGTCCTGCATAAAAATAAGTGATTCTTCTCTGTTTTCCACCAGAAAAGGAAGCAGACTACTCTCCAGCACATTAATGTACCCTTCGCTATTCATTCTTGAGCTCGTGAACTGTAATTCAAGCGTACCAGATTTTTTTAATGCTCCCCACACCATCACCGATCCGCCACCAAAGTTTCTTTTAGAAAAAACAAGGGGTTCCTTCATCAAATCACGCCAATAATAGCGAAACCCATCTGGTCCATCAAGATTAAATTTTTTCTCATCGGAAAAAATTACCTATTTTAAGGAACTCACATTAAAATCATAAAACGGATTCCAACTAAAAATGTCTTACTGAGTCCCAGTTTGTTGCCAAGTTACTTTGAGCAAAAAGGAGACGAGCTCGAGCACGATACAATACGCTCTGTCTCAATGCACTTTTTGGTATGTGTCCTATAATTATGATATGCCTGCAGCTGGCTAAAATTGCAAGCATTTCAACTAAAACTAACGGTTCTTTTCCAATGCTATGCTAAAAATATAAATCGTACGGTTTTTTTATAGCTTATTTTTTGGACTATCATTCGTGATTTATATTTTTGTCAAAATATAAAAAGTACAGATTTGGCGAGACTTCGCAGTAAAATTTTCGAAGTGTCCTATAATTTTGATAAGCACCTTATAAACCAAACTGTGAAATCAGAAGATAATTTTCAGTTTATGAGAAATACATCATACGGAGTTAATTGGTGCATTTTCATTCAAAGATTAAGGACCTCAAACAGGTTATATACCACTGATAGAATGTTCTTGCTTTATTTGGAGAACAGCATTAGTTTGACCAATAGAAATACCCCGCGTATCAGTTGGTGAATATATGTAATTTCGGTAATATTGCTATTTGATCCGCTTATCACATATCTGGTATCTCTTTTTTAATTTGCAGTGCTTCTTTCCCCGCGGAAATACAAATACAAATGGAAAAAAAATAGAATTATAATTATACAGAAATCAAAAAGAGATGTTTCGCCTCTAAGATTTACATATGTATAGTATATGCAAACTTTGATCCCCCATATAACAAATATTTTCCACGAAATTTAATAAGAATGTGTTGTGCATAAAAAAATGTCTATATGACAGTGAAAACTGTATGAAAATACTTTGCTTGGTTTAGAAGAGGTAACCTGAGGCAGGACAGGAAAGCAACTTTGTTTTATACTATTTAGAGATTTAACTTATACATATTAGTAAATTGAATTATTATTTTAGCTAGTTTTTTATAGTCAAATGTCAAACTATGTACTTAGGTTACCTCAAACATAGAAGGAGATTTTCCATTCGGGGATATATAGTAGGTCTGTTAACATATCTAAAGTTACTAACTTCAAATCATTGCTGGAGTTGGAAGATTAGATTAAATGAATGATTGGATGGATGGTGGGATGTATGAATGGATTAATTGATGAATCGAATCATTCATGAGTGAATCAAGAAACTTTTTAGGTTTTAAAAATTTCATAATGTTTCAATAAATAAGTGTACTACTTATGAGGATATTATTAGATAAACTATTCAAAATAATACAATGTAATGAAATAAATATTGTCCATAAATAATGATTTTTTTTTTGGTTTTCGTAATGACATTGCTTAGTCATTTACAGCAGCAATGAGATTAGCAACAATTACAGAAAAAAAAAACAACTTATAATATCCACATTTTTAAAATGAAATATTAAGACAAAGTAAAACTTTTTAAAGAAAGAAAGATAATTTTAATTTTTCTTTTTCTTTCAGTTTTTGGCTAATATTTCGTTTGTTTTCATAACTTTGATTAAGTAACAAGAGCTTTGATTATATATCTGGGTATTTACACACTTGTATACGAGTATCTTGAGATGCAATTATCTATAATAATATGTACATATGTGTATGTATGTTATTTCGAATGAAAAAATGACGGAAGACACATTCAATTCAATCAACGATAATACTATACTACAGAGATAGAGTGCATAATCAGATACAATAGTTTTACTATTTTAAAACAAAGTAAATTTGAAATATTCCACTTCATATCATGAAAGCTACAAGTAATTGTATTGTTGTTACAATACTATTACTGATATCAATAAGCTTTGTTATAACTTTTGGTCAAGTTTGATGATAATATTTTTGATCAATTTTACTAAATGAGTATAATATTCCTAATTAATCGATTTTATTAAATCTTTGAATAAATTACCATAGTCAAAAATGCATCACTTGGTTTATCTATTTATATGAATAGTTAAAATACTTTGCAGAAACTTATGTATATCAAACGAATAAAACATATTATCTATGTGCATTATATTAATATTTTTTGTATGAAACGCTTGCATAATTTTAAATGATTTACAGACGAACCTGCTAAGATCGATATCATATGTAATGTTGATAATTTCATACTACATACATAGTTTCAGTATGAGATCTGAAAAAGACCATGATGATTAGATTAATTTCATATACGTTATAATGATACTTATGACTCGTGGCACAAGTTATGTCGGATTCGATTAGCCTACCGACAAAAAAAAAATCCCTATCGCCTTAAATCCCGTAAAGTCCTTATGGTATTGCCAAAGTATTAGTGTCTTAATTTGGTGTAATTTTTTGTAAATTCGAGCGCCACGCATAATATTGGCAATTTCTGCAGAAAAGAATGCGCAGTTTTCCGTAGAAGTTATCATACGCCTTCCAATATTTTGAAAGCTGCAGGCAGATCCAAGACTCACATGCATTCTACGTCGCTCTGGTTCAAATCGAGGGCACACATGAGCGAGGTAGAGTCCACATTATAGATCCACAGCGTGCCCAAACCTATGCAAATACTGCCTGTAGCATCCATAGGTAGTTACGAATTGGCTACGTCCCCGAAGCAATGCTTAAGTTAATCTGCAGTATTTGGGATAAGCTGGTGAATCTTCCGTGACTCTGCACTGTTTCATCTGTGTTACCATATGTTTAGAGACCTGGTCCTGAACATATCACTATTTGCTCTCTGGGACATGATGAGATTTACTCTTGTGTTTTAGAAGTATGTACTATGTAATTTACTAATTGTGAATTAAGTATGATATCTGAAGAACTTATGAACTATCTTAAATAAAATATATTACAAACTAACATGATTAGATCGAGTTCCCATATGACGCTAATTACTTTCATACTATAAACTACTTACTTACTCCTCTTACATATGGATGTGTTTATTTACATAATGTGATGGTGGGCACTTTGAAATGTTTTCTTTAAAACGTTTTACAAACGATAAAAACAAAGTGATAATAACATTCCAATTATGTACATACTATTCTATTGCATGTGTGCAGAGTATGTAAAAGGTATCTGTAAAAAAATAATGAACAAAAAAATATCTCTCTGCAATGCTTAGTGTTATTATTGTTGTAGTTGTTTTTATTGTAGTTTTTCCATTTCGATTGTTGTTTGTTTTTCTTATATTTTGTTTTATTTTGTGGGCGCTACTTACTCCTCCCTTCTTATTAGATACAATTTTTCTTCATCATTCAATGTTGCCTCTGTTATTTTTATTTATTTATTTTGTCTTTTGGTTTTGTGGCTTCTTATTTTCTTTTCATTTTTCTACTCCCCCGTCCTCCTCTTCACTTTGATTCTGTGCTGTGCTGTGTCCCCTAAAACCTAAAAAGTTTTACTTAGTACTATGAGATTCTTCAGATGTTGATGCTGAAGTGTTATTTTGTTTTATTTATATATACAAGTTTTCCATGTTGCTGCTCTTCTCTCTCTTCTTATTGTTGTTTTTGTTTTGTTTCTCATATTCACTTCCAATCTCTTAGTCCCTCTCTCTCTCTCACTCTACCTCTGATTCTCTTGCATTCTCTTTTTATGTTATTTATTATTTGTTTGTGCCACACGCGTTTTTCGCCTGCTGCCACACAAAAATAAAAAAAAGAAACAAAATACTCAAATTTTTTGTTTTATTTGCTCAACTTTATTTTCTTTGCTTTGTTTTTGTGTGTCGTTGACGACGTTTATTTGATTATCACATACTCCTCCTCGTATCTCATACTGTGGTATGTATCTAGATACATTCATGCATTGTCGCTTGATTGCTTTACCAAACAAAAGTTCAACAACAACAGCAACATTAGCAGCAGCAACAGCAACCATAAGAAAGTGGCAGCAGCAATCAAGTGTGACAATAATTATGTCAACGAGTGTTTTCAAAGAAATTCCATAACATTTTTCTAGCTTTTGCTTTTCTTAGTTTTTTTTTTTCAATTTTCATATAAATATTTTTTAGTATTGTATTTAGTTTTATATTTTCTTGTTTTATTAAAAATATTTTATAATTTCCTATTTGACCCAAACAACGTCTAAACTATTTCTCTATACACAACATTTGGTAATTTGATTCTTAATCTCACTTAATACATTTTTCAATAGACATCCTTACTTCTTCTTCTTCACCTTCTTATACAATATTTCTTGATCATTCTTTGGTACTAGGTATAGTTACATACATACATAAGTACAATATATCAACCTCTATTAAAGTGACACCCAATGGTTATATATTTATAAATATCATTGACCTATAATAAAGTTTCATTTAATCACTTTAGTAATGCAAGGAATTGGGAATATGCAATATTTATAGAATTGGTTAAATTCTCTGGATAAATTAATCAAAAAAAAATTGAGTTGAATACAAAAAAAGAGTTTCCATTGAATCAATAATACAATTAAATCATATTCATTAATTGTGATTATATACTTTTGTTTTTGACATTTGTTTTTTTAAAATTATGTCAAAGTTGAAACAGAATCAATCACCTGTCGAAAAGATTATTCTGCAATTGGAGTATGATTTTACCATATTTTAACAATTCCCAAAAATAGTTTCTAAAAAAACATAACTCGAACAAATATGTTTTATTAAAGACTAGCTCTCCCGGCGTGCTTTGCTACCCCCCGGTAAAATTTTATCAAAATCGGCTTTGCATGGGAATGATGTTTAACAAAGACTACTTGAATAATTTGAAAATATATCGCTAAGCTTTATATGAAAAACTTGACCGATTCGGTTGAGGATGGTTTTTTAAACGATCAGTATAGATCACAGAGTTGGCCACACGGCAAATAACATCTCATCGATAAACTTAACAAACGTGAGAGTTTACTAGACCATAACCTTTAGACCGAGGCTATTCAAACCGCGGCTGAAGTCAAGTATGAATGCGGCCCAATGCAAGTGACACTGTCAAAATTTTTTTGTTTTTTTTTCTCATCATTTTTCGACATTAAACATCAACATCAACACAAACACCACCGTTGTAATATTCATTCATTCACAGGATTGTATAGTTTCACTTTTAAGAAGTATTGAATGTATTTTTTGGCCCATGTCATGTGATAAAAAAAATGCCAATGATAATTGAAATATATTAATTTTTTTATTTACATTTTTACAATATTTATTTTAATTACCATATATTTTTTTTAATCTTTTTTATTTTTTTCTTATTTGGTAAAAAAAAAAATAATAGAAAATAATTACATTGATTATGTAGTACATATATACCTAATACATATAGTACTTGTATATCCATACATACATCAATTGTTAGATTAATTTATTATTGCATTCTTTTGGTTGTTTGCTTTTTAATTTCGTCTATTTTGTTTTTTTTTTTCTTGTCGCATGAATAAATTTTAAACAAAATAAATAAAATTTAACTTTAAATTGAAACTGAAAAAAAAAAAATTAAAAAAAAAAACATAAAACTAAATTGAAATGAAATGAAAAACTTTGTAAAGTTTTTGAATAAAAGAGAAGTCAAAAACCAGAAAGGCATACAATTTAAACGACACCAAAATGAATAAATGCATTAATGCAAAATTGTATCTGTGTATCTGTATAAATATCAGTCTGTCTATGTATCGTTATACGTACGTACATCATACATTTATTTATGCAGATACTTACATATGTACATATGTAATATGTATCTGTGTGTGTTGTATGTAAATTTAATCAGACACAAGAGAGACACATATGTATACAATGCAAACAATAATTTTTTTTTTTTTTTATTTATTTATTAATAAATGACGACACCGACGATGATAATGACGGCGACGACGTCAAATGAAGTTTTATATGTTTGTTACTTATTAATTAAATTAAATTAATCGAGAAGGAGGTAATATAAATTTGAAATAAAATTAAAAAAACTATAAAATATTCTATAAGAATTTATACAATAACAATAACGCAAGAATAAAAATAAATACAAAAATATATTAAACAAAAAAAAACAGATTTTGAAAATTTAAAGAAACTAAATTAAATTGAATTAATTTTAATTAAAATGCTGACAATGCAACGAAAAGAAATTATAGTAAAAACGCAACCAACGACGACGAAGCATTCATCAAAAGCAATTTAAACAGTTTTCCAAGTGAAGCCGTCGCAGCCGAGAAAAAAGGAGGTCGCCAAAGAGAAGCGTTGTGCAAACACTGTGGGCTGTGAGGCCTCACAGGGTTGGACAAAAAGCCTGAAACAACAAAATTTTAAAAGAAATTGAAGAAATAAAGCAACAAACCAAAATAAAAAAACATATCTACAACAAAAATATCAACAATAAGTCGAGATATAAACAAAAAAAAAACATGTAAGCAAAATAATTAAAAATAAATTTAAAAAAAAATTGATTGAAAACGTTGACAAATTACCATATCTTATGAGACCCATAAACCCTTATAAAGAAAGAGGCGATCCAATTGACTTAGTTCAATATATAGAACTTAGCATATGTATGTCTTTGCAAGGGGAATCATTATGTTCGATATTTTTCTATACTTTAAAGAATCTTGTTATTTTGAATATGATTGCATATAACTGAGGCGGCATCTACATATTCTATTTCGTTCTTAAGATGTAATGTAACAAATCTTTTGATTGAAATTGTGAACGTAACATATCTCAATAGATAAGAATTACATTTTCTTTAGGTAAAAATATGATATATTTGGTTAGCTTATTATCGTGTTTATCTATATCTTTATAATATATTAAAATAAATGTTTGTTCGTATGTACTGCGCTGCCATACCATTCATCTGATTGCATTAAAATTTTGCGAATGTGTATGGTTAGTTCCCGGCTTGAACATGGGATTGTTTTGGTCCCGACATGTGGCCCCGTTCCCGAGATCCGGGATATTCAAGAAACCTCTAAAGTATACTACAAAAAATTACGCTTAATTTTCTGATACTCAAACTGTAACAGAGAGAATATAGTGAAGGAAAATTATCTGATATCTGGTATTTGTCGCCGTTGGGTTGGATCCAACCCTTGCGAAGCCGAGCGAGTAAGCTAGTTTTATTTATAAAAAATCATTTTTTTGGATCCAAAAATGCCGATTATGCAGAAACTTTCTAACAAAGAAAGCTTTAAATGTGCTTATAAGTAGGTTTATATTTAAGTCTCCTACGCATTTTCCCTTTTATCGGAACTTACGCTACAATATGATCCATAATAGAAAACCATGCACACTTTTGTCTATATTGGCTTGAAATAGTGCTCGAAATCTATGAAAGCTAATTGTGAGAAATTAAAATGGAAATTTTGTAAAAATTACAGTGTTAAGAACAATTCGCAGTATATGCAAACAATTATTGCAGCTCCCTTTCCAATTTCTTCTACATACTTTATTAAAATTTTAACAAAAATTTTACAATTTGCAATTTACTTAATATTGGTTTGTGCAATTATCAGCTGTTTAATGTTGACGCGCAACGAAAATCTCCTAAAAAGTTGGCAACAAGGCCTTAAAGTTGGAAACAATGGGAATAATTTCTCAACACTGCTGTAGAGTGACCATTTTGACATTGCCCTGGATGTTGCATCCGAGGCAGTTATAAGCATTCATTTCTACAAAAGCAACCTTATATTTCGTCATTTCCTCTGTTGTTGTTGTTGTTGAATTGGATGAGTATCCATGTTGCAACCGAGGTGGATGTAGTAGCATCTGCTCTGTCTAAATAGACTATAAGAATCAAAGGAAAGACCATTCTGACATTGCCCTGGATGTTGCATCTGAGGCAGATGTAATCATTTATGTCTACAAAAGCAACCCTACATTTCATCATTTTCCCTGTTGAGCAGCCATGCTGCATCCGAGGTGGATGTTGCATCTGCTCTGTCTAAATAATCTATAAGAATCAAAGGAAAGAAACGATTATTAACTACATAATCCACCTTAATCGACAAAAGTAATAGTGATATCAAGTTCAAAGTTGGAAGTTTGTATGAAATTAATGTAGGAATATAATGGAAATTCCAAACGGTTTTTTGGTCCATTATGAATAAAATATATCGTTTTTTGATAAAGTTTATTTCCTAGTACATTACGAGTATATTCTTATATTGAATTGAAGGGCAGGGGCATCTTTTACATCATCATAGTCATTATGGCATGGGTTACTTCTCTGATATTTATTTTTATTTATTTATTGGAGTCAATTTCATTGCCGTGCTATCGTTACAGTAAGCATTTTAAAGTACTAATAATGGAATTTAAAAGCAACATTAATTATCTTCAATCTCAATTCAATCGCCTATACCTACAACAATAACAAATGCAAACATCATGAAATTTATATCACTACATGTGTCCATTTATTCATTTATAGAATCATATCGAACCCCTGATGATGATATTAGATACAAACGTACGAACAACCTCCAAAAAGCAAACCTCCCTCCCCAACCCAATAAAACGATGTTTTGTTGTAATTTGTTTGAATTTCGTTTCTACTTCATCGTCTTCTTCTCTTTGGTTTTATCATTGTTATTTGTTTTTAATAGAGAGAATCGAGAAAATCACCACCATCAGGTTAGATATGCACACAGAGTTCTTATCTAACAATGACATACGGTTATGAAAGTAGTGTGTTAGTCTTGCAGTAATATAATCTGCAAATAGCCGTATGCTTCAGACTGCGTAAGGTTTTTGATAAGACGCAATGGGCTAAAAATAAACTTAGCTTTTTCCCTCTCCCCTTCAAATTTTTTTATTGATCTGTCGGTTTGTTCTGAGGTCGGGGTCAATGATAAATGCATTGATATGAAAAGAATTATCAACTTTTACCTGGCTACAATATCGATAGATTTAATAGATAGAAAAATAAAGATATGGATGGATAATCGGATGTATGAACAGTTTAATAAACGAATACATAGTTGGACAAATAGATGGATAGTAGGATAAGTTGAATTGAACACGCGAATAGTATAGTAGATGAATAAAAGGAAAAAAAAGAAGAAAAAAATAATATAATAGTGCAGTAGTAGGATAGATAAATATATAGATTAGAATGATAAGAGATAAAAAATCCATCCCAAAAAATATTGAAGGTTGTGTTGTGTGTGTTTCTTTAAACAACTGACTTTTAATTTGTAATCGTACATAAAATGCATTTTGCATCATTTAAGCTCAAAGTCTAAACATATATGAGTTTTGGATGTTATTATACTTAACTTGTAGCCAAGAGTTTAACCATTAACTTGAAATAATTTATACTGAAGTGATTTGAAACGAAATGAGCTAAAAACTGAACTATTAACTATTAAATGAACCACAAAGTATTTGAAGAAGAATGAACAAGGCTCATTCACTATACTTCCATTTATAAGTAAACAGACTCATTGTCTCGGATTCTAATTTCATTACATAAATACTATACTATTGTATAAAAGACGACGTCTTTGTCTGCAAATTCTTACACTCTTCGTATCTATAATCTTTTATCTCATATCAAATTCATGAAATATGTTGAAATGAATAATTGTGTTGTTTGATGGGCTGCCGAGCAGAATAGAATTGATTTGTGAATGACGATGATTTAAAATAGAACACAGAGATCATCTCTCTAATGAAGCTCAAAGTTCGATACAGATGATGATGATGGTTCTTTGTCATTTCATCGTCGTTGTCGTCGTCGTCATGGTCATGACAACAATCATTGGTCAATGGCAATTGTTAATTATACTGAGGTGAGGTAGTAGATAAAAGATACATCAATATTTATCTTAAAAGATGCATACTATATTCTGTGTGCAGTTTAGTGTAGGCGGACGCGTTCAGTTTTTGGAATTTAATTTTCAATTTATTTATTTTGTCTTCTTTAAAGATTTTCATGATATTAAATGATGTTTTGTTTTTGTATTTTTATCAATTTGTTCTTATTCCGTTCATACAGTCACACGAATGTTTGCCAAACGTCGTCAATGGCAGTCACCAACAAAAAAAAAGAATAAAAAGAGAAACGAATAAATTCAAGAAGATACATCAATATCATCACGCCCACGCTGAGCCCTAAGCGCGTGCTTACTTAAGATCTGTGAACGTGATTTTAATGATATAAGAAATTGATACAGAATGTATCTAGATTTACTTTTTAACTAATTTAAACACCTGTAAATGTTGTTTAGTTGTTTTTGATTTTGTCTATAAGTTCGGGTTGCTTTATTTCTCTCTTCATTGTTACTAAAAAGATACAAATTGTATACTTAGTTTCTATGGAAACTATTGTAGTACTAAGTATGTAGCCCGCATCATTTTTAGTTGCAACGCAACACAATGGAAAATTTAAAACACCTACGACACTTAAATGTCCATTTTTTCATCTTTTTCTTTTCTTTTTATGTTGTGATCTAACAAATCTTTGATCAAAATCAACCTACTCAAAATTCAGTCTGTGTAACTAAAAATCAGGTGATTGCATAAACAAAGAGCAAAAGAAAAAAAAAAACTTGTTATGGAACTGCGGTCTTTATGTGGGCGCACTTGGATTATGTTTCTTCAGGTGGGTTAAATAAATTCAGACAGACAGACCATTCTATGTATGTACACTAATAAATAACTTAAGGTATTCAAAAGATTTACGAAAAAAATGAAAATTAAATCTTGATAGTGATCGATCGATCGATCGATTTATCGATTGATTAATTAATTCAGAATACATATTTCTGTTTTCTATAGTACAGTAACCTACTACATATGTTTTTGCATATACATAAGTAGTAATAGGTTAAGAAATACTAAGAATGATCAGAAGTTAAATTTTATCTCTCCACATTTCTCTTGACTTTACAATTTTGGAAATGCAGTTGATTAAATCTGGCGAATATGCCACAGATGAAGAAGAATTTTATTTCGAAATTCGTTGATTTTAGTTTTGATGGAAAATCTTTCTTTCTTTTAAATATTACTTTGGCTACCTAGTCTATACATATGTAGAATAAAAATAATAAAATCGTAGATTTTGTCTGTTTCTTTGTTTATTCGCTTATAACGTATAAGCCACTCATGGGATTCAAAATCGAATTACTGAAAGATAAAATAAACTCTATTGTGAGTAACATTTAGCGTTTATTTAATCAAAATCGACCTACAGAATCAAAAGTTATTAATTTTCATTTTTAATTTTAAATATGTTTTTGTAAAAAATTTGCTAATAAATTTTCTCATAAACATTGTGTGCCTTGTTTTAGGTAAGTGCAGTCATTGATTTGTCGTGTTCGGCTTGCACACAACAATAGAAGGTAATAGTTAAAACTGTGGCCATCACATTTCTGGATGTATTTATGCTCCCTATTCTTATGGTGCAGATTCCCATAAACTTTTCTGAGCTATTGATCTCTTTATTTGTTTTATTTTTTAGAAATAAGAAATTTATCACCAATTCAGTCAATACTAAATTATATTTTGTCCATTATTCACAAAAGTTGTTCAACTTATTTAAATGATTGCCATTCAAAACTGACATGTTGCAAATCAATCTGACATTAAGCAAGGTGTCATTGATGATGTGATACGATGGTAAGGTCATATTGTAATGTATATTAATACTTGTTTATTGAACTTCGCATGTACTTTAATGGATATTTTGGAACTATACTGTAAATCTCTGATAAAATTTCTATTTTGTATCTCCAAAGCAAAAAACATTCTAAACATCAAAAATATAAATAACAGAAAGTCATTGAACGAATTCTCATCACATGCATGAATCATAACCATTTAAGTATTTCCAAAACAAAATTGTAGAATTAAAGAATCTTTTAAAATCTTTTAAATTATGTATTTTGAGTTTGTTAAGTCGTCGTCATTATCATCATCATCTGAGGTTAGGTACTTACTATGTAGTAAGTAGGCTTATCTGCTTTTGGAAAAAATTGAAATCTTTTAATGCATTAGAGGCTATTCAAATAGCTTCATGCACTAAATTATACTTAAACCATAAATCAATCAATAAAAAATATAAACACTCCAACATGAACTGGAACAATCGAAACGCACACGCGCGTATTCTAGGGCTACTTAAACAAAGAATGAAATTGTAGAACAAAACACCAAAGGCAGTCAGTTATTCGACTCGACTCCGTGGAGTTGGGGGTGTGGGGGCATCTACTTGAAAAACATAATTCACGCATAATTCAACATAAGTTCTTTCAAGTTCTTCAACAAACCGAAACGAAACACTCATCGAAACTTACGGATTCAAAAGAGAAATATACGAAAACAGAAAAAAAACCAATAAGAATTGTATACGACTTGGACTATTGAGCCTAAAAATGAATATGAAAACGAGAACAAACGAAACGAAACGAAATGAACTCAAGTCAACTGAACTGTATAACAAAAAAGCGAGAACAATCACTAAAACACGTTGACAAGGAACTCCCGACCACCACCCCGACCGGCACCCCATTTCACTTTGTAAAATTTGTTAAGCGAGCTCTTTCCTCTGACTGAGTCCATGAAAATCGAAAGCATTCAACTTAGCTCAATAGAATAATGTGGCGTCACACCACTGTAGTAAAGTGAAAATCACCATAAAAAACAGCAAGATTCAAGACAGTCAGAGAGGCAATGTGCCATGTCAATATTATTATTATTATTATTTATTTGGGCTGTTGGTTGTTGTGTTAGCTATTGGAGAAGGGTGAGTGAGTAAGTGAGTGAGAGTTGCCTTTTCTCTGACATTCAGAGAGACATTCGCAGTCATCAACCAGTCCACTTGCGCGCTAACGTTCGCTTAATTTTATTGCCCAATTTTCAACTTTGATTGCCACACAATACCAAAAAAAAAAAAACAACACCAACATCAACACAAAATATCAAATAAAAAATTGGTGGTGATGGTGCTGATGTCGCAGATGCACGCCTCTTTCGCGTTCCGTCCTGCCTTCCTGTCCTTCTTGGTTCTCCCCTTCATTATGACATACGGCAGCACTTTCACGCTTGTTGACATTTACCATATTCACCATTCTACATTCACCATTTAGCATTTCTTTAACTTTTCTTTTCTTATTTCCTTAAATTAGGAAAAAATGAGGAGGAGAAAAAGGCCTTCAGACAAGATAATCAATTTTTTATTATAGCCAACATTTTATACAATTTTATTCTGTTTTAGTATATAAGATTCTATTATTATTCTTCAGATTTATTAAAAAAATTTCTTTCTGGACATTTATTTTAGAAGGCGAAGAGCGGCCTATAGATCTTTTAAAAGGTTTCCTCTTTTTTTTGTTTTAAAGATTTCTGTATAACAAGATATGTACTTGTATTGTATGTAGAAAATTTCGCTATGAATGTTTGTTTGTTGCTTACTTGGTCGGTCTCTTCCTCTAACCTGTTAGACAAATATGTATTAGGTAAAATCATCCATCGTATGCATTTTTTATGTATTTCTTATCGTGAGTCTTTAGCGAACATAACAGAAAAAAATAAACAAATTAAACTCATTTTGACCTCATTACGAGGAAAACACAACACCAAAATCATTGGACCGAGACATAATGGTGATGATGGTGGTGGTGATGATGATGATGATGGTGGTGGTGAACTATAGCTTAGAGAGGTATATACAACATGTTTGTTGCCTACTTAAAATGTTGCCATTGCTATTTAATAGACCATTTTGCATTGATTACTTTTCATGGAATTCAATATGGAAGTTTGTGATGTATGCGAGAGAGAGAAAGAGCGATAGACTTATGATTGAAACCTACCTACAGTCAATGGACACATATAAGTATGTATATATTCGTAATTTCTTGTAACTTTTTACGAAGCAACGTTTTTTTTTCGAATTGATTTTTATTGTACTCGTTCCCTTGTTAATAAATGAGGGAGTCAATTATATAAGTACATATAGTAAATGCATACTCAAAGTTTAGAATAACATTTCTATGAAAGTCGATCTAAGTTATTGAGATATCGATATAAAAAGGTTTGTTTAAAACCTTCTATTCAGATTCAATCGATAATTTAATAATTCATATTTATACTATGCGCACTTATTATGTATATATAATATGTATGAAGTTTTATTTGTACATAATCAGTTTAGTATGTTCTTATAACAACATTAATCTAAACTTACTATACTTAGTAACTGATCGATAGTATGGAACTCATATTTTTCTAAACTAATAGAATAAAGAAGATTGTGATCCAATATATATGTATGTAGTGCTTTGTGTTCTCAAGACATAAATGTTTTCTTTTTGATTATAAGGTATGTAATTTCTCCATGTTAACCTTTTGTCCAATGGTTTGTTCAGATATAGTATTTTACCTTAATATGCTTGGGTATCAATAGTAAAGTAATTTTTCAGTATTTTCTAATACATACATATATTCCATTTGAGTTGATGCTGAAGCAATAATTGCAATAAAAATACATACATACTTACATCAAATGTCTCAAAATGTCATCAATAGGAACAATATAACATATATATATTTATGTATATGGATATCTGTAAAACCAAGATAAGTATGTAGACCAATTTTAATTTCTTTTTTTTTATAAAATTCTAAACACAAACATACATAAATATTGGAATAATCAAATTGTTACAACTTATTTCTTTCCAAATAAATAGATCAGTTTTTTTTATGAACACCTAATGGGGTGTATAACCTAATACTGATTATAGATTATGAAGCCTCATTTGTTGCATACTACATGCCTCTGAGACTCTAAGTTTGCTGTCCGCAGAGACAAATAAGTACAAGTAATAGGTCGCTGAACTTTAAAGCATCAACAAATGAGAAGAGTTCGTTCAACATTAATGTTGGAATTGCCACCACCTTCATCATGAATGAAGTGAAATTCAAGCAAGATTTCTCAACCAATCTATGGAAAATAATGTAGAGCGTCGACTTTTCATTAAAAATGAGTCAAAATGATTTGTAACTGTTGTTGCTTTTGTTTTTGTTTTGTTCTATTATGGACAAAGATTATCTTACCCAAGTACTGGGTATTGATTTTGATTTCCTTTTTGGTGCTTTCTTTTATTTTATTTTTTTCTCATTTAACTTGTTGCAAGTCACGTACATTCAACTTGAGATGAATGCAAAAGTAAAAGCCAACAAAAATCAAACCAAACCAATCCAACTAACTAACAAACCGACAACTGACCTAACAGATAAATAAAGATGCAAATGCATAAAACCATGGATGGGATTTTCTTTATTTGGTCTACTATGCAATTGTTGTTGTTGTTGTTGTTGCTGTTTTTAACCGGTCCACCCAGCCCGCCTGCCTATATTCTCTGCCTATCTTGTCTCGCATGGCTGCCTTCTCTCATTTCATCTCTTTGTTTAAGCACCTGTTTCATTTTGTGCTTTGAATTTGTTTCTTTCTTCCTGTTTTGCCCTCTCTTTTTTTACACGTAAAAAAAAAACCTTAAGGGTTTTGTCTTCTGGTCCATTGGAGGCATTTATTTTCTTGTTTGATTGTAATCAGATACTAATCAGAATCCAAACCAACCTTAGTAGTATTGTACGAGTATTATGGGTACAAATTTTGATATTTCTTTATATCTTCAATACTTTAGAAAGACAACACAATTCAAAATGATTTAATTATTATGAAGAAGCAATCTTCTTTTAAAGATTATCATCATAAACATCATCATCTCATCATCATTATTATTATCATATTAGACTTTTGGAATTCCATCATTATCCAATTTCTTGATGTTTCATAATTGATTGATTCAATAAACAATCAATAAATTTTACATTTTGTCGTTCTCATTTTCATTTTATGTTTTCTTCTTCGATAAATTTTTTCTTTTTTCGTTTTCACTGATTTTTTGTTATTCTATTAATACCGTTAGATATTGTTTCAGTAAATTTTTTAAAATTTATTTTTTCCTAATCATTGAATGATAATTGTAGACACATATATTTTAATGTATCACCATCTTTTATTGATCCATTTACTTAGAAGAGAATGCGGAACAAAAACCATAAAAATCATTCAAGTAATTCTGATTAAAATCTTCCACTTATTAAAAGACCAATTTACTAACTTTCAATCATTACCCCGATTTAATGGAATTGGTCAAAACCAATTTGAGAAATCTAAAATTTTTATTATACCATCATACATTTCGCCTTAAGCTGTCTATGAGTTCGAGTATCTTTGAAGAAGAATTTGCATAAAAAGACAATAATAACTAACTAACAATCAACAACAACAAAAATTGTTAAAGTAGTAAAAAATTGTTAAATAAAAGGCAGCAATCAAATGAAGGAAGGAAGAGGAGAAAGAGAATGAAGTAATGATGATGAATAAATAGAAAAAAATGTAATTTTCTTATACAAAAAATTAATCGACTTCAAATAAGAGTAACCTAACCAATTTAGTAAGTGAGTACGAGGTGTGACTGTAAAGTAATGAGACAATTTCATACGTATCTTTATTAGATACTAGCGTACTCGACTCTGTTTCGCACGAGTTGTTTCCTATCTTAGCATCACTATATTCTCTCTGTTACACTTGAATATTACAGTTCTCGGGAATGGGGATACATATCGGGACCAAAACCTATCCTATGATCAAGCCGGGAACCAACCATACACATTCACAAAATTGCAATGCAATCAGATAAACGGTATGGCAGCGCATAACATACGAACACTAATTTTTATTTATAATATTATATTCCCAAAATAAAATTTTCCTAAAAACTTAATAACATTTAAAATGAGTTATAAGTAACACAGAGCCGAATAACCATAACTACGAGTAATGAATAACCAAACAAAATACGAAATGAGTAAATAGGTCAGTGTAGTAAGTTCCGTTTTTATCAAATTAGGGCAGGAAAAGCAAAACAAAGGCTATAAGATATTAAGATAACTTAAATTGAGCATTCTTTATTGTCAACACCTTTAAAATTCGTCCTGGTATGGGATTGATAAATTAAGTATTTTGAAGTAATGTAATGTCCAATTTGGTCCATTCCAATTCCCCTAAGTCTTTTAGACTATTAATTTCTTTTCCATTTGCATGTGGATGGGAGCATTATCATACTGAAAGATCCATCTGTCCCGAAAATTATATTCTCCAAATTGTATTAAAACACTTTCTAAAGTTTGCAGCATTCATTCTATGGGTTATAAAATACATTGGAGACGACTTTCCATTATACCCGAATGCAATCCAAATCATAAGTAAGTTTCTCGACATGTGGGCTTTCTTATAGTTTCAGAAATAGTGTTAATAATTACGACGAATTATATTATTGATTTTCGATGTTTTTATCTGTCTATGACGTAGATGATGACTCGGTATGCATTATCATCAACGTTTTCTCGACCATTCATTGAATTACTCAAAAACGTACGCACGCGACAAACATTCATACACTTAGTTTAAGTAAAAGACTCAGTTTCAGTAGCGGCTATTCCTAGTTGCTCTTTTTAAACACATCATATTTTCTAAAAAAAAAAAAAAAACAAAAACAGATCTTATACAAACATCATTTTATGAATTTGGTGGGGTATTTCCAACTAAAACTTGCTTATGCCGTACAATGAGATCGCAATAGATTGAAGGCTTCAAACTCCAAAGTTTATGATGTTCTTCTGTAGAAGTATCAATCTCGATATTTTATAGTTAAACCTCGTGTATCCAATATACTAAGATACATAAATAGATTTACGAAAAAGCAACAAAAATTTTATAAAAAAAGCAAAAACATATTTTTATTACAATATTTTTCTTTAAGTATTTTTTACTGCTTTTTTTTCCTTTTGGTTTTTTCTTGCGATTTTTTCTTTTGCTTTTTTGTGGTTGTTTTCGTATTTTTATGTTTTGCGTTTTTGACTTGTTGAATCATTGACAACAACAACACCAACAATACAAGCTTAGCAATATCAGTTGCTGCCTACAGCTGCGTCACTTAAGCAAACAGATATCTACTATATACAATATGTATGTATACTCCATGTATGTACATACACCTAAAAACACTCAATGACTCCATCCAATCCAATATAAGGATATGTTGCAATATAATTCAGAGGCAAATACAAATACAAAACGAAATATGTAATAATAAAGTGTCAAATAAACGAAAAAAAAACGATAGTAAAAAACAGAACCACAGCGGTTCTTAAACTTTTATAGTCCGTGAACCTCTTCTTAGTCATTTTCTTTTTCGAGAACTTCATCCCATTTCAGGCTTAATAATCTCATAGCTCAGGAATGGTAATCTAGTCCAATTTAGTCCAAAAAATTTCGATTGAATCTGATTTTATTTTTTAAGATTTGTATGTAAGGATTTGTTTTTAACAAGGAATCTATTGAAGAACTTTACACTGGAGAAGTAAATCTTATTTAACCGGTGAGAAGAACGCAGCGCAACGTGTTACTCCTTTTGAAATTAAATTTATCAATTTATTTTTTACTAGCTTCCCCGGTGCACTTTGCTCCCCGGTAAATTTTCGTCAATATCGGCTATGCACGGTAATGATATTTTATATTGTTGTGACACACAATTCAAAACTAGATGTTTGACAAAGACTACTTAATTGATTTTAAAATGCTCGTATGTCTCAAAGCTTTATATGCAAAATTTAAACCACCAATTTCGAGCAATTTGTACATCGATTTTGATGAAATAAACGCTATATGTTACTCACAATAAAGCTTCTTATCTTTTAGTAATTCGATTTTGAATCAAATGAGTGATTTTTCCATGATGGCTGAACAATAAAAAAAAAAAATATTAGTAAAAATGTTGGAAAATTTCGGACGTTAATGTCAAAATTTGTTTACGGGACCCTCGGTAATAGCACTGCTAACCATAGAGATCCCCAGTTTAAGAATCCCGTTCTTAAAGTAATAACTGTGCTCCGGTTTTGTATACACAACAAGAAACTGTAAAAAGTTCCAAACTAATAAGAAAAAAAAGTGAGAGGGAGAGAGTAAATAATGCATTTACTATAAGGAGAGAGTTGAAAGAGAATTTGGGAGTTAGAGCTCTTAAAGCTTGCTAAATGCAATAACTACAACATCAAAGTAACATTTTCTCAGCAGCTGCTGTCAAATATTATACAATATATGAACGAATAGTCGTTTATTTTTATACCCTTCACATTTTATGTGAATAAATTGGCTAATATTGTCTTGATGCCATCATCCATTATGTTTGTTGAATATGTATAAAAGGGACGAACAATGGACAGATCCTCATTAATGAAATTGTATAATCTTATTAAGTGTTTTGACATATTAAACTGAAATTTTAGATAGAGTCGTCGTTTTGACATTCTATGATGTTTTCACTTCAAAACTAAATAACACTTTAAAAATTTTATAATATAGTTATATGGAACATACTTTAGCATATAATAAGGGGAAATAAAAAAAGTTGTACATACTAGATTTGGGAAATTACCAACCACTTAGTAACACGATATTCTGTAAACTCAAATTATTAATTTAATGTGTATGGAAGAGGTTATAGGAACTTAAGATGGACTTACAAATATAATAATGCCAAAATTGGATTGGAAATGCATAGAGTTGTCATGGATCATGGAAACCTTCTTTACGAATAACTTATTTACTTCTAGAGTTCCTCACATTAAAATAGAATCCACTTAAAATTAATCTCACAATTTTGTATCCAATTATTGAGTTTTAAGAAAATTGTATGCATATTTTATGTTTATTATTTATTTTATTAATCTCAGGAAATTACAATTGTACTTATTATTTTTTGTATAATACGAGTATATACAAGTTCAACTGTGAACTTAAGTTTTAACTGGTATAGGATATATCAGTTAAAAATAGATTGATAAATTTGATGGTGATTTAATTTTTATTATTTTTTCTTATTCAATACAAACATTGGTTGGTAAATATAGTAGTATAGTATAGTACATATTTTTAAAAGAAAATTATTATATTACATATAATATTAATGAGATTATAGGACTTAAAGAAGAAGGATTTTCTTATTGAGGAACGTATGTATTTTTGATGAAGGTATAAGGTAGATTGTGACCGAAGAGTTCTCGGTCTTGGATTGTTTTATAATTTTATGCATTCATCCAAAAGGTATGTGATTGATGTTTTACATCATAAATAAATTTGTCATAATTTTTTTATTTTATTATAAATAAAATAACATCTTATCTTATATCTTACATACGAGTATATACATAAGTATATAAAAATCATTTGCCTCTTGTTTCTCGGCTCATCACTTGAGAACGGCTTGACCGATTTGGTTGATTATTATTTTGTGTTGCTCATAATTATCACCTGAATGAATGAATTTTTGGACAATCTACCGGAAAGGTCGGAAATGGTGGATAAAATGTTGCATATAAAGCTTAAAGACATATTTTCAAACCAATCAAGTAGTCTTTGTCAAACATCTCAGATAATTACATATATCAATGTTATTTAAATAGTTCTTTTTTTGAACTATGAGCCACAACAAAATTAATATTCTTCATTCCCGTACAAAGCTGATTTTGCCGGGGAGCAGCTAAGCGCGCCGGGTATATTAGTAAATAAAATAAATTATATTGTGTATGCTCTCTCTAATTTTCATTACAAAGTTAAGTACATAAGTAGGTACAATAACGTCTTATAGATTGAAAGCCAGAGAACATAAACTAGTTACTGATCTCTTGCAATACATTGTTATCGGATTGGGTGATATAAAGAGAGAGTAGGAGAGAGAAACTAGACTGAGAGAAGAGTTTGTAGTATGAATTTTTGTACTCTCTTGAAGTCATACGAAGTAGGTGAGCATAATATTTATAACAAATAAATGTTTATTATTTATCATGACGAGTTTTCCTATGGTAAATGTTCAGGGTCCCAAACAAAAGGGGACCCAAATACAAATCAAAAGCCTTAGATATGCATACTGACTCTTAAATTTATAAGCATATCGGGGATCTCAAACGTACAAATGTTTACTACAATGGAAATTATTTAGTTGGGGTTAGAAGCCTTGAAATTTAGATTTGACTATTGCCCCTAAAAGGCGCCACTGATAATCACATTTCGTCTTTAAAATAAAGTGCATTGCATTTATTTTCAGTAGTGGTTGATATTATTCTTGTATTTCTTGTAGTGAAAAACTATAATATTTGGGTGTCTTACATACATGTCGTTAGTTGTTGCTATCAAGTTGAGTGGAGGCAAATCTATTTTGGTTTTTGCAGATTTTAGAAAGTACCGACATGACATCTAACTCAGTCTATTCAATATATGTACATTGTACAATAAAATACATATTTGTTAAGCAAATTTTTGAAGTGTGAATAGGCATTATCACTTTGGTATGATGTTTGGAAGGCATTAAACAGTGCATCCAGAAAGACCCATAAAGTATTCGTGTACATACATATGTAAATCTTGGAAATGATCATCTTGACGAGATGAATCGAATCATGCCCATTTCTTCGTCTACTACTGTCATACACAGTTAATACATACACGTACATATATTCGTCAAATCCTGAATTCTACGATTTCTAAAAAATATAGTCTCCTTACAATGTTCACTTCTAAATCTGGAATGCCGTTTCATCAGCATTTTCAGAAATATTTTTTATATAAATCAGTGAGTATTTATAAATTTTTATTTAGAAAATACATACTCGTAGATATTGTAAAATATACAAATAAAATTTCTCAAAACGATTTAAAATGACAATTAACACTTACAAAATATGCAGATATTGTAGGTTAAAATTCGGCGAGCTGAAGTCAATGATTTGTCCCAACACCTCGTGAACAAACATAAATGAGAATTGATAGAATTTGATGAATAGATCTGTAAGATTCTCAAAATCCGCTACTGAAATAATACTACATATAAGTAAATTGTTTGTTTGTTCGTTGAATGACTTTGACAACCCACTTTATGCTCCAACAATATTTGTTATTGGGTTGGTTGGAATTTCAGTTGGTTTGCATTTTGGTGCGTTTCTGTTGGTGCTGGTGCCGGTGCCAGTGCCGTTGTTGGTGTTGGAGTTGTATGATTATATCTGTGCATCTGTCTCAGTATGTGTGTCTGTGTATCTGTGAGTGTAAAAGTTGTTTAGCAAGTTTACTTTTGTATTCATTCATTCATTCTGTGTTGTTGTTGTTGTTGTTGTCGTTGGTTTTATTTATTATTGTAATGCATTTTTATGTGGCCTCTGTTGTTGTTATTATTATTATTATTGTTTTCATGCATATTTTATATATGCTCATATATTGCAGATCCATTCAAATACACATAAACACACACACACAGGAAAGAAAAATAAAAAATTGAAAAAAGCGATTCAAATAATTCGAAAGTTTATCCTCTACATAATTCTTAGGTTTCTAAAATTTTACTCACATTCATTTTCTCATCCGAGACCAAGTCACGTTCGTTTCGACGTTCTTTCGTTCTTTGAGTACACAAACTTTGCACCTTTTGTTTTGGTCTATTACTAAACTTCTTTCTTTCTCCAAGGAAGTTCAAAGTTGCAACTTCAACTTTGCCCTTAACATGTCATTTTTTTTCGTTTGTTTTGTTTTTGTTTTTAGTTTTGCCATTGCCATTTGACACTTGACATTCACCACGGTGCAACATTGGTTTCGCAACTGCATTTTTCGTTTTTTTGTAGACCGACCTCTTACGAATTTTCCACTCCAGACTCCCTACTACCATTGATTCGTCTTCCCTACTACTACTTGGGCATACGCAGCACGTTCGCCAATTGTTTCTTTTACATTTTTTTACTTCTTGGTTTTCTTTAAATCTTAAGTCTGCTGAAATATTTATATGTATATAAGTACATAGATATGCTTGTATGTATAGTACGTTTGGCATTGTGAAAATGTGAATGGATTTGAATTTCAATAATTTCTCGTTCGTTTTTCTAAAAATCTTTGTTCTTAATATTCTGTAGTGTGTTGAAAAAACCACTTAGAGAAGGGCATGACCTCCACAAAATGCCCACATTCTCTCTTAATATAGACACATTCTATAGACTCTCTAATATTTTATTCCAATTTTGGTTTTTGTTACACTTACAAACTTTTATATTATTATTTTGATTTTTTTTTTTCATTTTACAAATCAAATCTTCATTTAACAGACCACCTCAACATTTTGTTGGCTTTTTGTGGTAATTTTTCAATTAAAAACAAAAAATAAAATTTAAAAAAAAATATTCTTGTTGTTGTTTAAATTGTTACCGTTATTATTATTACTATGAAATTTAGGGTCTTCTAGTGTACAAATTACCGTTCGCACGCGTGTTTGGCACGTGTCCGGCATGTTGCATGTAGTGCAGACTTATTGAGATTACGTTGAGGGTGTTTTTTTTCATGAAAAGATGTGAGTGAATATTAATAGTTATAGAAAATGTTTGTAAGCAATTAGTTCGCCAGTTTTCATTCATATGCTCGTACTTATGTGACTTTTATCCTGAGTATGTTCGTCAACTTGTTCCAAGATAAAAAGATTATTTCAATAAAAATGGCTTAATACTAAGTATAATATTTGTAGTTCAGTTTCAGGTTTAGGAATAAAAATATAATTGTGTCTGTTTGTTTGTTTGTGTGAGCATCACATAAAAGCTACCCATTTGATTCAAAATCGAATTTCTAAAAGATAAGAAACTTTATCATGAGTAACATATAGCGTTTATTTCATTTAAATCGATCTACAGAATCGCTCGAAATTGGTGGATCAAATTTTGCATATAAAACTTGGAGACATAAGAGTATTTTAAAAACATTCAAGTATTGTTAATAATCTAATTTTAAATTGTGAGTCACAACAACATAAAATAAATATCATTCCTTCTATCATTCCCATGCAAAGCCGATTATGATGAAATTCTGCCGGGGAGCAGCAAAGACAGTATAATTACCCTATATGAAAAAAGAAAAGTATAGAACGGAAACATAACTTCCTAATCAATGTGCAGTCATTTCTTAATTTCAATAAATATTTTCTTTGAAACAATCCCTAAAGAAATTCAGATGTGTTGCCATAAAGTATTGGTGGAAACACCGAAAACATAACTAACATTGATCACAAGATTTAAAAGTTTTTTTTGTTTCTATATTTTATTTAATTTCCATAGCATTGTCATGTCAATTAATTTGTTCATCTGTTTTTGAACAGAATTTATTATAAATTACATTTTTGAAATGCAATTATTTCTTATATGTATTTAGTAAACATTATTCAATAATACTTATATTGGACGGATATTGTTCATCATCCGTAATCAAGATTTAATTCAAGATTAGATCATTTCTTTCAACTCAAGCTGCATCCAAATGTCGGGTCTCCTTATAAAATAATTTTAAATGGTCATGATATTTCTAAAACTTTAACTTGTCAATGCTTTGATCCATTGACCATTACGGAATCGTGCACTGGGCTCAAAGGATTTGTTTCCATCTTTTGACATTGTAAAGCGAAATATTAGAAATATGTTCTTCAAAATTCTTCTTGTACCTAACACGTCAACAAGTAAATGCTGCAAACACTTGGAACAACATCATTATTAAAGATTATGTTAAAGTATACTGGCTGCCATACAAACTTTTCATATTTTCTAATACATACTATGCATATTTTGATTGCATATGTACATATTTTTTTCTGGAATCAAATTTAATTCTCTTATTTTGCACATTAATTTCTCAAATTCAATCCCAATCAACTAACTTCATTTATGATCTTTTGTTTATATGTACATCTTTCAAAAAGTTAGAACAGAATTTCTTTTTCATTTCTTTTTATAGAAGAATCTCTACAGTTCATTGTAGTATCTCAAAGTTCTCGTAATGTTACTATTGTTTAATCAATTGATTTTTCATTTATATTATCAAATTGAGCACAACTCACTCAATAAAATAGTCGTCATCACTTTGCATATTTTTAAGCGAAATTGTTATCATCATACATTGGATGGTATATGTACCATATATGTATGTACTATATATGTACATATATACATATACTCGTATGCATAATTTATGTATGAAGCTTATCCGTGTTTAGAATATTTTAAGTTGAAAACAATCTCATTTGCGGCATTAAGCAACAAAATAATGGAACTGGGCAATTCAATACAATTGCTTGTTACATTAAATGTGATGTGATGTGATGTATCGTGTTGTGTGTATTTGTCTTTGAATCTAAAACAATAACGCGAGTATATTCCATAAGCCTCTTTGTTTTACATATTACAATACTTTACAATACAACATACTCGTCGTGTACTAAGTATGTGAGTGTTTGGCATAGAAATGGACTCTTGTCTATAGGCAGGCAATAGGCTTCTTCTTTGATATGCTTCTTTGATTATTATGCAAAGTGGAAAACACAATTGTCAATTCAAGAAAGACAAACCATGTTGAAATCTTGTTTATTTGAATTGTATAAACGAACGAGTATATAATATTTTTGGTCCAATTTTATTCATTCTTCGTTTTCAAGGACAATGAAAATAAAATACAAACAAAAAGATATCAAAACATTTTATGCTTATAAATTTATTTTAACCAAATCAAACTAAAAACTAGAATAGAATATTTTACCAAGGCTTTATTACATCACATACTACAATAATTTCATGATATGAAATATTTGCTCATACAGAATAATAATAATTTTTAAGTCTACTTCTATCAAATATTCGTCTGATCGGTTCAGTTATTAAATATATCATGTTAAGGCTAATGATACATGGTATTATCATTGTGATAATTTTCATTATTATTATTCAAGAAATGCAAACATTTTCCATACAAAATCTCATTTTTGTTTTCTATAGATTTATGTAGAAAATTTATGTATTTTGGAGTCTTTATATCTAATTTATACATATATTTACTTACATAATTGTAAAAGATATTTTGGAAAATCACATGTTGCAAGTGATGCTTGTATAGTATTTTTATGAGTATTTTACAATCTGCCAGTAGTAGAAGAATTTTTACAAAATTTTAATTCAAGAATTTGAAACTCAAAATTAAAGTTTGAATAGAAATATATACTTTTTAGGGTCTCCAATGTATTATGCATCTAAAATATAAAATATTGTTCTAGAAAATTATAAGGTGTAGTTGGTAAAGTTCGTTTTGATTTTTTTCGGTATTAGATGTTTCTGAAAATAAATCATTCTCTTTGAGGCATGTACTTTATTAGTTGATGATACATTGATAAAAGAAAACAAAATATTGCATACGAGGGTCAGTAAAAAAGTCACCATAATTTTTTTTTTTTTTTTTTTTTTTGTATATGCCAAAAATATCTATTACAATAGATCGTTATACTTAGCGTAATGATTCTCAGTTTTCTCATCTGTGCCGATCTGGTAATAAATTTTACTGCATCCCATTATTTATTTAAAACATTGTAATAACAACCTTTGATTGTTTGTTTCGGTGAAAGATATACAATGTCAATAAGTATAGGTACCTCTTGCATCTCAAAAATTTTGCAATAACTTTTGACGTTATGGTCTTCGCCTTCTTCGGATCTAGTCCGCCCAGTGAAGTTGATTGTTTTGATTATTCTTTGGTTTTGGGTGTAAAGTAATAAATGTATTTAGTGAAAAAGTATTTATATATTCCCTTAATATCTTGTCAATAGCCTTTCCATACCCAATTCAATTTTCAAATGCAATCATTGTGCTTATGTGATGGCTTATGGGACTTTTTTCTCCTCGACAATCTTAATCCAAAATACTTGTTCGGAGACGTTTGAATTTAATTGTCCAATATTTAATGTTTCTATTGATATGGTTGCCATTCAGTCTGAAATTTAGTAAGTAAGTGTGTTTTTGATAGATGGGAGTATTCAGTACTACCCTCAGCAACGTGTGACGCTTGTAAAAATAATTTTGAACTAAGTGACCCATTAAAGAAGGCACGAACTTAAGAATGAATGTTCGAATTAATGAAAGAAAGGAAAATCAGTTGAATTCCATTTGGCGAGACGAGACATTTGTAGGCGAAACGTGACACGACGATCACCATAAAATGAAGTATGAAATATTAGAACAATCAGGCAAATTCTCATGAGTTATTATCTAAAACCAAAAATGCAATGCAGCAAACTTATACAATATTATTACAATGTTTTGTTGTCGAAACTGAGATTTTCTATATTTTTTTTTACTTGTTTATTTATATAATTATTATTTTTTTTTTTTTTGTCTATACAATTATTCTATGATTTTTACTCTGGGGAGTCTGGGAATCACTTTGCCACCATATGGTATATACAAACTCATATAGGTAGATATGAAATATGTATACAAATACATATGTATGCCGATGATTAAAGTGAAATCCCACGCATTTCAAGTTTTTCTCTATTACACATTTCTACTTCTTTGGAAAAAGACCTTGAGATACATAATTTTTTATTTTATTTTATTTTTTTAAGTAGTTTTTATTTTGAAATATCAAAATATTTTCATAATACAAAATTGGTGTAAAACAAAAACAAAAGATAAAATAATTTAAGATAAAAAAAAATATTGAGTGAGCGACATTATTTAGTATTATTTGTGACCATTTGTCAGCGAGTCTCTCGCACTTACTAATCCAAAATTTCAAAATCTCGTTGCTTTAAATGTTTCATGGTTAAATTTCTGTGCTTTAAGATAAAACAAAAGAAGTGAATTTATTCTGAGTCTCTTCATTATTCATTATTTGTATATATTTTTAGTGAAAATCATAAATTATTACACTTTGTTCTCAATATAAGAACAGTGCAATTTATACATACAATATGATAATATTGTAGACTTTGCTTGTATCCTTGTTTGTGTGTACGTGTATCATGTAAATGCCACTCGTTCGATTGAAAATCAAATTACTGAATGATAAGAATCTTTATTCTGAGTAATAGATATCGTTTTTTTGATTTTTTTTAAATCAACCTACAGACTAATACATTTTCTTACAAACATTCTGTGTGTCACTTGAAAACATTTTGTTGCTTTAAAAATTGTTTATACCTAATAAAAATTAGGAAGTATTATATAAACACTAAAAAAGGGAAGGATCCTCTATAACAAAGTTTGTTAACTATAGGAAAAGTGGATGCAAAAACACTTTACACTTCACGTCCCAACTGTTGAAAGTCCTACAAATTCTCTACTCAATGGGCGGTTCAATTATGAAAAAAAAAAACAAAACAAAAACAACTAATTTTCGTCTAATCAGTTCAGATTGGGAACTTCTCTTATAGATTTATCAATTTAATCATCATATATGTACTTACATAATTTCATAGTGGTGTGTTAGATAAATTTGTTTCTTCATGCGAGAGATGACTGATACTTTAATTATCTGCATATAAGTCTTTACTAAACAAAAAAAATTATTGTGAAATAATCTTTTAAAAGCGGAATTCACAAAACATACTAAAGAACCAAGCTAAAGTGATTCTGTGTCTTTATTAAATTCTAAAATAAACTTTAACCAAATACTATAATGCATAAGTCCATAGTTTCATTAAATTTCCGGAACACACACATGATCTGTAAAATTTCAATTTTTTGATGTACATAGTTGTTGCTCCAAGTTGAGATAAATTGTGTAACTGAAAATTATTCTTAAATTTTGTATTATACACTTGACATTAGTATGAAATGTGTATCTAGTATGTTATTACTATAGTTTGATGTACACAAGAATGTATCATTACACTCTAAACCGCACATCGGAGATACCGTCAAATATAGTTTATTGTGATGATTATCATCACAAGGGAAATTGAATAGGATTGAGATTGAGGTTTTTGGTTGACATTTTGAACATAAGAGATGAAGTCACATACAAAGCTAAGATAATAAAGTAATTTTAAGAAATATACGAAATATTTGTAATCATGTAAATAGAAAACTGTATTGCTTAAATCATAGTAATCGTTATGATTCCTTTGAGTTTGAGGCAGATCAAGTTTGTTGCGATTGTACACGTACGCATTTTATGCAGCCATTTTAGGAAAATCCTTGTTTTGCTTATCAAAGATGCCCATTTCATACGCAATACATTTGTCGGAATCAATCAAATCGGACCACTAGGGGGGTACCTCCCTTAAAATCATAGATCCAAATTCATCTTCTTATTAGAAAAACTATTTGGTTTTTTATACTGTCGACTTGAAATTTGGGCACTATAAGTATCTGCTCCACCAACCATGTAAATTTGAAAACCATTGAATTACTAGGAGGAGGAAAACAATAATCAGAAGATATAAAAGGTGTGTGAAGAGTATGACAACTTCGGCATAGCCAAAGTTAATCTTCTTTTTACTGGTTTTTGTTTGGTTTTGTATGTGTTTATTTTATAAATTAAAATTAATAGGAAAAACAAGAAAAGTTGTTTATAGTATTCGCTAAAATTGTCATATGATATGTGTACCCGAAATTCTTCTATATTTATATAGTAGTATGTTTGTATGTACATACGACAAGTCGAGTATACCATACATGGGTGTGTTGAGTAATTTCTTTGCCTAAGAATTTTACTTTATAAAAAATAATATCATGATAACATGATACTTTATAATGTCGGGAGCTGCAAATATTATTGTATTGAGATACATAGGAGTACTCGTATAACATAACAACAGTTCATAAATGTTATGTACTTACTATATGTAATAAGATACAAAGTATGAATATGAAAATTTTGTGACAGGTGTCGTCGTCATCATTGTCGTCGATATTTATTAAAAGCAACTTGAATATATTGAGCCATATACTTATAATAATACAAACGAATGATATCGAAATGCCGCCGACATATCCGTTAAAACAATGAATGCCGCCTCCATTTTAGAACATTCAGTTAGCACAGTAAGATAGCATAAATTCAAAAGTTATAAATTTTGTTGTATTGTATATACCAAAGTATGAACTACATCAATATTCTGGCCAAGGCATTTGCAGTTTTCACCCTTTTGCAACCAATTTTGTCAAAAGCATTTGTTTTCTTCTCTTATTTTTGAATTCGTATTTTTTATTAGTAATAACATTTTAAAAGCCTCAACATGCTCATTAAATTAAAATTTATTCATACATTTGTATGAATGATACACGATATGACCAAAGAGTCAAATCGAGTTATGTTGATTGAATATTACACAGTTGGGACGGTGGTTGGTTTTGGTGGTTGCTGCCCGATTCTGTAGTCATATTTGATTTAAGGTTGATATAAATGGGTGGGGTGGTTGGTTGGAAATATGTACAATGTAAATGATACCTCCGGGGCGATATTAAATGTCGAATTTAATAAAACTGATTGTCACATGTGTGTTTTTGGCCTACAGAATAATAAAAGCACAGTTAGAGACAAACAGAGAACTAGAGAAGTTCATAAAACGTACTTTACTTAATACATAAAGGGTTTTTTGTTTTAATATCCTAAAATTATTGAAGAAGAACCCCTCCTAAGAAGAATAGTTGTCAACGTTTTCAAGTAAATTTCAATACAAACATATCCAAATAAATTCACAAATTTACAGCAAAATGTCATCGACGACTGAAGCATTGGCTAATGCAAAACCATCATCACCTGTTGTTGATCCCTCCAAGGTAGAGGTTATAGTCTATACGAAATCCGATAAAACGCTGAAAAACAATATGAATGGCAAGGATGAATCCTTACGCAAACGCACTTCACTTATCATTGTGCCACAAATTGATGATATTAATGATGCTTCCGATCGAAATTCTAGTGAGTCAAAACAAATGACAATGACTGCGACGACTGCACCTTTACACAATGATAACAATGATAATATAAACATTGATAGTTCAATTGATAATAGTAATCGAAATTCGATTGCAAGCGTTGATAGTTGTGTCTCAAGAACTTCATCGCGTACGAACTCAACAAGAAGTGAGAGTACCACAAGCACATCCGGTGATGAGGAGCACAATGCCACTGCAACTGTTACCAAAGCTGCTGTTACCTATCAGGATATACAAAATGGCAATATACATGGCGATAAGGAAGATGCACCCATATCCAATGCATCCGATGAGTCCTCGTCAACATCGACAACATCTTCATGTAGTGCAAATTATTCATTACGTGAGCAATTAAAAAATTTTGCAAATCGTGATGCCACCACAACCGATCATCGACAACGTGATGGTAAATGCATTGATGATTTACCAACGGCCGCACAACTTCTTAAAGGTATAAAATTACTACAAAACAACCAAACCCATTGCGATGCATTGCTGAGTCCACAAGAGGTCCCCATGGGTCGTCGTTATGCGGAGGTGGCACAATTTAAGTCCGTTGTAGCAGCCAAAAGGTAAGCATCATAAAATGTTCAGAATACCTGTAGAGAGACATTTGCTCTTTACAATATCCTTATGGTTATCCTGCACGATAATTTTGATTTAAATATGTTAACTGCTGAGTACTTTGCTGTCAAAACACCTGTCAAAGCATTTTAAAATAATTGAAAGCTTGTAGTATGACTACATCAACTTGTGTTGTGAATAAGGATACTTACTCATCCTGGTCGCAGTGGAAGTTTATTTAAGTGCTGTCATAACTGATTTGCATTTGTATTTATCAAATTTTAATAAACTTATTGACAGTTGAAAGACGGGCGGAAAACTCCCAACTCTCTGTACAAATATTTTAATGATAAGGTTTGAGTACCTTCTTTACTGATGGTAACCGATTATTTTGTCACTATATAATCTGTTTGGACAAAGAATAACAACGAAAACAACAAAAAAAAAACAAAAACATAAGTTACATATATTTTGTCTTCTTCAGACATCTTAAAGTATTATATGTACTTTGCTATTTTATGTTTATGCATATACATATAATAGGTTCTATGCGAGTATCTTCTTGATGTCAATGCCACTTAAAATGTTGTAATTCAGACTTGACTCACTTAAAAATGTTTAGGCGTGAATTTGACATGATTCTGTCAAAGTTTTGACAAGACTTGTCATACTTTTTTTATTGTTCTTAATGTATTATTAGTTGTTAGTCTGACATTTGTTACGCATAGTACGAAATATTAGAATAACATCATAGTAAAGTGTACATTGGCATGATCGTGACATCGTAAAGAGAATTGATCTTGCAGCTACTTGTGTCTATTTGTTTTTATATATCTTTTTCTATGCGAACTAATATCTTCATCATTATTCTTAAAAAATATTTCGTTTTGAAATGTTGAGAAATAATTCTGATTTTATTATGGATGTTAAACTAGTGCGAATAATTATTCGATTTGTTGTGTGTATAGGAGACTTCTATCCAGCTGTCCGGCTGTTTTCTTTACCAACTAAACCTTCATCATTCAACACGTTTTTGGATCTGGGTTTATATGACAGGTACCCCTCCTAGTGTTCTTGAAATTTACATGGTTGGTGGATATGGGTTATATACTTATAGTGTCAAAATTTCATGTAAGTCGATAGTATAAAAAACATGAATTTGGATCTAAGTTTGTATGGGATATATTTTATCCGATATCTCCTTCTATACGTTACAAATTTCATGCCAAATTAATTATACTATTCATTGCGTGATATACGAGTACATAGACAAAAAATACATATCAAATCTTCAGTACTAAAATGTTGCAATTGACAGCGATTTTCTATTATAATAATAAGACGACTTTTAATTAGTGATAATAAATATTTTGTAGAAGGATTTAAGTGAAATAAAGGTTCTCTCTTTTCTGCAAAATTTTGCTATCATTCGCTTTCAAGCTTACGAAACCGGCAATGTATCTATATTTGTTTTCTCCTCTCTATTCCACTGAAAAAAATTAAAATCAAACATTAGATCTGCAGCAAAAATTTCCATGGTACTTTGATTTCGATCAAACAAAAAATTGATTTCGTGAACAATTTGTCCAGCCTATATATGTAAAAATTAGAGATGAAACGGATAGCTGTTTTGTCGGATACCGGATATTCGGCCAACATTGTAGCGGGATATTCGGCCCCCGGATAGCTGTCCATAAATAGCCAATTGTTACTTGTTACAAGCGAACATTCGTAGGGGGCGCATTCGGGCCTTTTGATTCATGAGCCAAGTTAGTGCTTCATTGTCTTATAAAAGACTAGTAAATACATACAATGGAGGACAAAAATATTTTGACAACACATTGTTGTTCAGAAAAAAAAGGAGAAAAACAAAAACTTATGATAATAACTGAGAATAACAGCACAATTAAAATAAATAAACGACTGCAACGAAGATTGTTCTTTATCTGAAGTCAGTGCGCAATGGTCACGATCGTAATCTTTATATTAGGTGGTCAGCTAATACTATACAATACCCAAACTTATTACAGTTTTCTAGAATTTATTTTTCAGCGCGCTGTAGCAGCGTATACTGCGAAAGACTTTTTTCGGAAGCAGGTCTTGAATACGAAGACTAGCGAAACCGATTGTTGCCTCTTAATGCAGAGAAATTGGTAGTCATCATAATTTGCCCTTAGTACAGTACGAGTATTGATTTTTATTTATTGTGTAATAAAAAATAATGATATTATTTTTTTCTTTATGGATTAAATAAAGCGTCTCTACAGCTTAAACGTATTTTTTTTATTTTTTAAATCTGGTATCCGGCCGGATATTTGTTTGTTATCCGGTATCCGGCCGAATTTTAAATTTTTACCGGATAGGCCGGATACCGGATATCTGTTTCATGTCTTATGCCACCTAGACACGATACAACGGTTGCAAGGGAAATTTATCATAGTGTTAGTGAAGTACGTACAAGAGAGTCACACGTACGTAGCTTTTTGATACCGTGGTTTTTTAATGCTCTCTTTGACCATGTAGTACATAGTTGTCTTATTTACACCTCCATAAGGTGAGTGTATGAAAGAGACAAATATGGGTAAGTGTTCATTTATTTGAAATTTTTTAAGTGAGCGGACGTGTGCGCTAGTGTGAAAAATTTGTGAAGTGCCGACGGATTTTGAAATTTTTATGTTTGTGAAATGCATTGAGTCATTGACATTGTCGTAAAGATAACAAGAAATTGATGTTTTACCACTTTGTTGCATGCGTTGTATGCTATATCACACATACATACGTAAATGTTGTATTACAGCAAGTTGTATCGTGTCTAGGTCACTTTATAAAAACCATTGTTTTTACCTCGATTTTATTACCGATTTTCCAAGTCAACTATTTTCCATTGAATTTAGCATTACAAAAAATCGACTCCTAGTCAGATAATGTAAAAATGCTATTAGTTACTTTATGATTCTGAAATACTAATGACTTTGTTTTTAACATGTGACTCCACTAAAACCTAGGTTTTATCCATTTTTATTGTTTGGAATTCGAAGTACATACATACTCGTATATCCATTTCGAATGGCTTAAATAAAAATTTACCATCTACAGAGAAGGTTTTGAATCAATTTCGGTCGTGTGTCTCAAATTGCGAAGTATTGGAGAGAAGAGGTTTTATTCGATATATTATTATACTCGTTTAAATATACATATTTTATTTTATTTAACGTTCTAACTGTATTATTATAATTAAAAAGTATCTGTCGTTCTCATTCAATTTGTGTTAAACACAAAAATGAAACGTTCGTTTAGTTGTATATATTTTTTTTTTTATTACATTGCATAGAACAATTCGAAGGATTCTCATGATCACATATTTATTATTATTATTATTATTTTTTCATTAGTTTTAAATCTTTTAATGAATTTTTATTTTAAAAAAAATATATCTGTTGTCGTTCCCATTTAATTTTGTATTTAAAACAAAACATGGAAATTGCAAAAGAGTGGATTAGTGCTACTTAGGAATCAGTTTGATCAATGTTTTTGTTTAATATTATTTAATGTTCTAACTAGTTATTACAATTAAAGAGTCTAGTGGTTTCTGGGATGTGATACTTTTTTTTTTTTTTTTTTTTAAATTTTTTTGATTCTAATAAACTTTTCCAATTTATTTAAAAGAGTAGATATTCTGACGTCGTTCTCATTCAATTTGTGTTAAACATAACGTTCCATGTTTCACAGAGTTATACTTTTTTTTTTTGCAGTTTTCTCATAAACAGTCACTAAACCACAGATTATTTTTTTTTCAATTGTATTAAGTTTATTAACATTCTTTGGATATTCTTAGACCGAAGATTGTAATGATGTTTTTTGCATTATTTAATTCATTAATAAATTTCATGGATAATATTTGTTTTTGCTCGATATGCTTATATCTTTGTTTTACATTAGCGTTCTAACTGTAATATAACAAATAAAAAGAGTCGGATTACATTATTGGTTTCTTGGGTTGTGATCTCTTCTTATTTTTTTTTGTTTTTGTTTACATATTTTTTTTTTTTTTTTCAAATGATTCCAAGTTATTTAAAACGTTATTTTTAGGGACGTTTCCATTTTTTTTCTGTAATATATAAAACATTTAACAATAGATATTCTGACGTCGTTCTCATTCAATTTATGTGACACAAACATTGAATTAATTTCTCTCGTTTTAAAGCATTCGTTCTCCGCATACATTATTTCATTCAAGGATAGAATATGTTTTTGATCGATTTACTTATATTTTTGTTTTATATTGCTATTTAATGTTCTAACTGTATTACAATTAAAAAAAAGAGTGATCCTTGAGTCTCGATACCAATTTTTTTTTTATATTTTTTTATTTCTAATTTTTAGTGAATTTTACATTTATTATTCCTGTAACATATAATAAATGTTTAACAATGGAAATCTGACGTCGTTCTCATTCAATTTGTGTTAAACACAAAAATTAATAGTTTGATATTTCGCGTTAATATTTTTATGCATCATTTATTTTTATTTTTAAAATTTTGAAGGTTGTAAATCATTTATTTGTTGAACAACTAACCAGTATAATTTTGTGTCCAAATTTTGTATTTTGTTGGTTGGTGGTTTGGTTATGATTGCATGCTTTGAAAAGCATGGATTATGTGTGAATGATCAGATTTTATGTGTAATAAAATTATTTTATTTATAACAGTTTATTTAAGTTACTCAAGTTACTCAACATATGTTATCAGTCATTTACTTTAGTTTACGGCCGAATACTTTATATAACATATTGTTATTATTTTATAAAATTATTTTTTTGATTTTGTTTATATTAATTAATTTCTAAGAATTTCTTCTGTTTAGTTATGAAATAAATAACAATCGGCATCTGACGTCGTTCTCATTCAGTTTATGTTTAATACATAAAATATATTGAGTTGGTTTCATTTTAAAACAAACTTGCAATAGTAGCATTTTGAAAAGCATGGATTAGAATGATCAGATTATGATTATGAATGATCAGATTTTATTAAAATTAATTATTATTGTATTTATAACTGTTTATTTAAGTTACTCAACATATGTCATCAGTCATTAGTATTACTTTAGTTGACGGCCAAATACTTTATATAACATATTGTTATTATTTTATAAAATTATTTTGTTGATTTTGTTTATATTAATTAATTTCTAAGAATTTCTTTTGTTTAGTTATGAAATAAATAACAATCGGCATCTGACGTCGTTCTCATTCAGTTTATGTTTAATACACAAAATATATTGAGTTGGTTTCATTTTATATTAAAAGTAGTATTTCGTTTCTTTAAACTTACATAAAATTGTTTGATGTTGATATTTTATTGATAATAATAATAATTCATTTGTTTATATCCTTTTTAACTTAAAGTGCAATGAATTATGTTAAAGGCATTTGACGATTGTCGAACATTTTTCAACTCGTGAAAAGGGATGAAAGCCAAGTAAAATTCAACAACTAAATATGTTGTGTATAGGAGGCTTTAATGGAGGGATGTACTTAGTTCTACGTGAACAAAGTTAATAAACGGACATTGATCGTCGAAAAATCATTCTAAAATGCTTGTCAGGCAAAAAAAGGTCATGTTCTAAGAAGAGTATTTCATAATAATATTAAACGGATCAAGCTTAACTAGTAAAAATTCTCGAACCACGGAAGCCGAGTCCCCATAGAGTTTATTCACCACATTCGACTTCTTCCGGTAACCAATTGTTTTTTAATGCCTCCCCGTGAAATATTTGTTATTTAAAAACATTACTTTAAAAAAAAAATCCTTAAAAATTAATCACTCACTCGGAAATCTAACCGACATTTTTTTTTTTTTTATATAAAAATTTCATAATACATATTTGTAACTCTTTTTCTCAGTTTAGAAATCTCTTTCAACCCAATTGCAATTCTCGGTGTGTCAGAATTCTCGTTTGATGGTGCTGACATCCAAATAGCAAAAACTGTAACTTTTTATTTTCCTAGGTAATCTGCAATTAAAGAATTCAACATTTCAGTTGTTTTTAATGATAAATTTACATTTTACCAAATATCTTTTGCATGACAGGAAAATCTACGTGTAAAATGCTTCTAAACCAAAAACTCCTCAATCAGCTGTTCATATGGCATACCATATACGGTTTTTATACTCTTCACGCAGTGAATAGTATTATAAGTTTGTCATGAAGTTTGTAACATACAGAAGGAGACATCGGAGACCCCATAAAGTATATATTCTTGATCAGCGATCAGACGAGACGAGGCAAGACAAATCGATCTAGCCATGTCTGTCTGTATGTATGTATGTAAACTAGCCCCTCAGTTTGAGCTAGAGTGTTGAAATATTGCACTGAGCTTTCTTTGTACCATATGCAGTTCATTTGTCGGAATCAGCCGATTCGGACCACTAGGGGGTACCCCCCATACAAACCTGGATCCAAATTCACTTTTTTATTAGACAAATTTTTTTATTTTTTGTACTATCGAGTTGAAATTTGGGCACTATAAGTGCCTACATCCATCAACCATGTAACTTTTAAGACCCTTGGATCACTAGGCGTGAAGAGTGACACAACATCGGTATAGCCAAAGTTAGTTTTCTTTTCACTGGTTTTGTTTTGTTTTGTTTTGCGAAATTGAAAACAACCGACCTGATAAAAAATTAATTTTCGTTCACATGTCACTTGTCGGAAACAGAGTTCCTCGACTACTAATAACATTATGATACGAATACTACGAAAAGGATTATGGGTTGTAAGCTTCAGGGAAGCGAAGACAAAATGTTCAATATTGGCAACAACTGTTCTGCTAAAAAATCTTACAAGTGTCAAGAAGTATATATGTCTCCTCGTATATGTTAGTTTCTATTGACCTTCCGTGATCACTCCCATTAAAGCATTAACTTTTTCCATTGAATTCATGTCAATCAATCATTCTATACAGATGAACATCGTGACTCTATGGTAAAACTTAAGAAAATCAGTTCTCTTCTCTTCTAATTTTTGACATTTTGTTAAAGCTCTTAAATTCATTAATAATACAATTTCTGTCTTGACACGTTTATTTTATTTCTTTTTTCTTTTTCTTATTGTTTTCTTTTTTTTTGTGTTTTTCTATATGTCAAAATTATTGTTAAAATAGCGTAAAATTGTCTCTTTAAGGACGGTTTAGCTGTTCATAAATACAGAGTGTTGCTTTCGGCGGATTCTGACACGCATCTAGGCAAAAGGGCGCAAGTTATGTCGCAAATTAACCTTTTGACAGATGGATATAGTTTATAAGAGAGAGAGAAAAAAAAAGAAAAGAAAAGAAGTTATTTAAGAGAGAAACAGGGTCGTTCGTTTAAAGATAAATAGGAGAGTATTTAAGTGGTGGATAAGATGAAAATGTGTGAGTATTTTAAACTTTAAGGATAATAAAATAAAAGCTTATGAAATTTTATGATACTTTCACTAATCAATAAATCGTATTTCTTGTATTATTTTACAGAACAAGTGACTTGAATTCAACATCGGCAGTTTCACAATCTAGAGGATCAACAGGAGGAGGAGGAGGATCAGTATTGACAAATGCTACACAACAACAACAACATCAGCAGCAACAACAATCACAAGGATCTCCAGTGGCCAATAAACAAAATAACAACAACAGTAATAAAAACAATAACAATAACAACAACAACAACAATATTAATCAACAACAATTAATACGCCAACGTACGCCATTTTGTGAACGCGATTCCTATAAGGGAAGTGACAAAGATGGCAACGTCATCAGCAGTGGTAATGAGACTGGAGGAGCTACAAACCTATGCTTTGAATTGTGTAGCGGTGGCGGTCCAAAAGATATTGGTGGTGGTGTCGGCAAACAAACAGCTGTGCCACAAACACCAAATAATAATGGCGGTAATATCACTGGAAATGGTGCTGGCATTGGATTGATGGCGGCATATAAAGAACAACAACAACACCAACAGCAACACCATCATTTCCATCGTGCTGAAACACATAGTGAAAGGAGCAGCTGTTGTGGTGATATTGATGCAGAAGAGAGTGGAGCCTTTGAGGATGATATGCAGGCATTGTTGCCGCCAAAATGCTCACGACACTCAAGGGATGAACTCAGTCAGGTAAGTGAGTGAGTCAGTAAGTTGGAATGAAATGAAATGAAATAGATTGCTTAGAAGAAGTGTACGTGTGGGATTACAACTCATCCTATTTATCATACAACATACGCATAGGCGACATAGGATGGAAATTCATTGTTAATCTTCATTCATTCCTAATCTTGTTTGAAAGTATGTAAAAGTATGCAGCAGCAACTATGAACACTTGGGAGTTAATGTCATCGTCTTAGAATTAACATGTCAAAGCCTAAAAATAGGCAACACAAACAAACTCCAGATCAAATGAGAGAAATTGAAAATCATATGTGTGATGTGATGTAATATGAATCAACCTTCATCACAAAATTCTTCCACTTACCTTCCCTTTTCAGAGATTTGTCGTATACGTCGTATTTCGATTCCATTATCGTCCTTAGCATATTGTGTCTCTGTCTGTTTGTCTCCATAAGTGCCAATTACCAAATACATTTGCTAAATATGGTTTCTTCATTCATTCACTGAATATATTTTTCAATGATTCATTAAGGAATTCATACATTGATTACTTCATTTATGCATACAAACGTATTGCATTTGCCAACTGTCACGTCTCATTTTTGATTGACTGACAATAAATAAAGAACATTATGAGGACACTCAGAAATTACAATAATATGTTCTTAATGATATTCACGATGATGATAAAGGATAAATGTATTCATATAAGCATCTTTTCCTTTGTTTTTTTTTTTCCTTTTTTGTTTTTGTTGCTTTTCCTTTCCGTTTCTTCGTTGAAATGAACGAACGAGTGAATGAAAACTGTTGATTGTTGTCTTCTTGAATGCATTCGTGCGTAAATTTTACTGCATACTTTCAGGCGACAATTCTATTCATCAACCTGCAGTTATGTATGGCTTGTGTCAGGCCCCATGCGACAATATGAATTGGGATTCTTCTTGGGCATTGTTAATGGGTTTTTTGTATGAGCTTTCATTAAAAGTTTCTTCAATTAAGATTAACACACTCACTCGTAAATGAAGAAATTCATGTTGTACGTGAGAAAATCTCATCATCATCATGTTGTCAAAGTGATAGAAATTTCGTTATGAAATCCAAGAATGCTGATAATGAATATACACAAAAACGTACAAGTATTGTATTAAATTATGTATATGTGATTACATAATGACAACAGTTTGACAAGTTCAATTTAGTGCAATAATTTGATATGCAAAATAACCCCCAAAAGAGCCCTAAATGCCCCAAGTACCAACAAATTTATGCATGATTCGTCAATTCTTATCAATGCTGTGTGTTACATGATTCATATTTCATTCATTCATTCACTCAGTCATGGTTGGGCCATACACCGAATGAGGAATATCTAAATGAACTTCCCTCGCTTACACAATTTACCTTTTGCTTTGCTTATCTTTTGTATTCTGTGCAGACCTTAAGTAATTTTCAAGTTTGAATTGTGGCTATGCACTTGTAAAATGGCCGCCATGAAAAACACACTCATCCTCCTACATTTACTTCCTGTTGCACTCAATCTCTTTAACAACGCCAATGGCGTCAGACAGACAGTCAGTCAGAGATACTTTCCATTTTAAAATGCCTTGCCGTCATCTATTAGCGCCGCATGCACAGCTATGACCAAAAAATATTGATTTCAATGGCAGACATCACATCACATCACACCACACCAAAGAAGTGCACGCTAGACAAGACTAAACCAGAACAGGTCAGGCCAGGCCAGGCCAGGCCAAACCACAAAAGCTAGACTGAGTTTGAGTTGCATTCCTCTCCTATCAACACCATACCCGCCATCTCATGTCACCCTATTATTATTTGTTTTTGATGTGTTGCAGGTGTATGAATTTTATAGGCCTCAGAAATATTAGACTTCATGTTATGTCTCTCTAATGTTGTCGATCTTTCTTTTCGTTTATAAATATTCTATAAAAAACATCAAAACGATAAAAATCTCTGTCCGTCACTACCCCTCTCTACTCCCTGATTTATTCGTTGTCATATCTTTTGACATCGCCTAACCAACCAGACAAGTTTCAGCTGATGCCAGTGCGGATGATGATGATGATGTTGTATTCAATATGACTCAATGTTGTAACCGCAGCTACAACGATTTTATCTCTTGTGATTGGGTTTTTGCTTGTTTTGTTTTTGCATAGACATTGAATCAGATACTACGTTAGCATTTTTGCTTGCATATGGTAAAGCGCCCACCCATCACCATCATGTTGATGATATTGAAGTTTATCAACAGTTGAGATCAGCTGAAGTTTATTACATTCATTAGAGTTTATCCTTGAGCACTTGTTGTTCGGACTTGGTTGGTTGGTCCCTTCACTCTGTTAATTGCACGCATGGTTTATGTATTCCATCCTCCACCCACTACATGAGGACTTAATCCATTCTAACTTTGTTTTTCTCTGGATGTCGTCTGTTCATTTCGTTCTGAGTCCTCCTTCGTCCATTAATGTATCCTGCGTTTTACCTGAACGAAAAGCTGATTATTTGTTGCAAAGCTTTCCGTTTTTGTCTGTACAAGCAAGGTTTATCTTCCATATGCTGTTGTTGTTATCTTTCGTTGTTTTTTTTTTTTGGTATAAACGACAAAGTGTTTTTGATGTTGTCAAGTCCGACAAAAATTAAACCTTCTGAAATCCAGTACACATTCACTGGCTTGCTTGCTTTGGTTGGATATCAAAAGAGGAAAGAGAAAAAGGAATAGTGGTTTCCAGAAGGGAGTAAACATAGACAATTTTGAACTTGGGCAACGCCCAGACCTTAAGCACTGTTACTCTTACTTCTCCTATATTGGAACCAACACCTGACCACAACAACAACAACACCAACAGCAACCAGCAATCATCAGTGCCACTCAATGTCAATTCGTGTAACTGAGCAGGACAACGCCGAAAACAACAACCGACATCACCATTTGGAGCTAAAGATGAACAGCTTAGAATTACTTTACTATGGTGATGGTCACTTGGGGATAAGAAGGAGGGAGATATGTCTTTTGGAGTTCTGTTTCACTTTTAATGTTGTACAATGACAGCAGTAGAAGCAGCACATTTGATCCTTCAAACTTAAATTTTCATTGCCAAAATTGTGTCGTATGTTTGTCACATACGCCTCTCCATACAAGTCATCTACAGATTCGACTCACCGACCGACCGACCGTGTGTCCATTCTATAGACAGTTACTCAAGCATTCTGTAATGCTTATAGCTTACCTTCATCTCTTTACTAAGTATATTTCGTAGACTCTTACATCAGCCTTCAATTCGGGAGTTACTATCGTTTGTGCCTAATGGGTGTGACTTTTTGACAGCTCGCAAAGTATGTCCTGCATCCTTGTTGTTCTCTCTTATATTGTGCTTGAGTGAGTGTCGATGAGTGTATCCTGTTCATTTAACAAAACTTTTAGTTGTTTTGACATGCACTCGGACAAAGAATGCCACAACTACTGACCAAACGTCTGGCATTTGGACTCAAATGCAATCGTCGTTAGCCTTTTGGCCTTTTCTTGTTACCGTTTCCCCTCGAAGTCTTTCTTCTTTATCATTTACATATCCGATTTTATAGTTTTCATGTTAGTTTTTAGTTTGCCGACCAGCCTGCCTGCCTTCTCATCACTATAACTCTTATACCACTTTGTTTGCTACCCCGTAGTTGTTTGAAATTTACGACCATTTAACGTTCATTGCGGCAAATTCTTGTTGGCCACATCCTTGAACCATCGTATCCATCCTATTCTCATCCATCCATTTATTCATTCGACATTCGTTTGGCATCATTTAAGTGTATTGCTGTTTAAGTTTTTGACTTAGTTTACCTCTTGTCCTTCTGTTTGTTTCAATTGCTTTTTGCTTTTCCTTGCCTTATGCATCGATTTAGACTCGAAACGTTCTCTTATTTATGACATCATTTTTGGTCGAGCAATTCCTTCGATTTGCAATGCGCATAAAATTTCGAAATTAAATTTTTTCCATTGAAAATCGATATGCAATTTTCAGTTTCTACCAACAGTTTTCAGTAAAAGGATAAAAGATGTTGTGTGTCTTTATGTTGAAAGGAAAAATGCTTTGAATTATGCATAATGAAAGGTTTCCTCTCTCTATTTTATCTATTTAGCTACCACTGTATATGGGATAGAATTTATGTTACTATATTTTAGATCGAGGGGAATCCATTTCATAAAAAGTATGTATATAGGCTTAAGAATACATAACATAGATTTAAAATTCTGTCAGCCCATGAAAAGAAGATTAGTAATACTAAACTTGTGAAGATAGGAGAAGTTGCGGCTCTGAACCAATAAACATTTTTTTTTTTTTTTAACTTTATATTATCACTTTTTGTAATGTTAATAACGCATTAAAGAAGACATCGAAGGCCCCAACAAATATTAAACATATGGATTCAATCAGAATTAGCTATTATTCTATCCGTCTGATTGTATTTTGTTATGCTAAATAGTTTATTAAATGCATAAAGGCATCATATTGGTATTTAGTTGGAGTCACCCAATCACTGGAAGTAGTAATCCCAAATTAAAACCAGAAAAATGTATTTTTCTATAATATCCATCATAACTCTATTCATCAAAAAATTGAACAGTTCAGACCATGCATAGAAATAAATATGTTGGATTTTTAACTAAGCGAGGTAATAAACAAAATTCAGAAGATTTCACCAATACTACATCACATAGCTATAAAGTTTACTAATAATTACAATAGTTTCTCAAAACATAAAAATTCTTTAAATAATCATAAATATGGATATGGGATACTTTATAACTACTAGAGATAAACATATTATCTTTCAATATATGTACATATTTAGTCATTCAATAAAAATATGTATCTATTTTTTTTGTTACCATGTTACCATTTGTCTTTGCTTTTGTATTGAAGATGTACTGATATGTGTTTTGACGTAGTACGAGTAGTTGCAATGCTGAACTGTGGAGCCCCCAAATGTGACAGTCTGACTGACATTCCAATGAAAATGAGTAGCAGCAACACAACACATATGTTGTTGACAGATAAATTATTCAAAATTGTTGTTTAGCAACAAGAAACTTCAATTTTATTTGTAGACGACAAATGCTAGCAACAAACGCAAATTACACTCCAAGAAATTATTTATGCAATAAATAAATTTCATTCTTACGCATATTATATATAATACAAACATTGGGAGATACCTTTCTTTACTCGCTTGCACTGCCAAAAAATGCAATTCGGTAACATGTGGCAATTGTTAAATGAAAGATATGGTGACGAAATGTAAATAATTAAATAGATAGACAAATTGGTCCAGAAAGGGAGATTTTGAAAAATATGTAATATGACCAATGTTAGATCAAGCCTTACCAAGCACACAATTTATAAATTGTTGTAAGTCTCAGAAAGTTAGATCAATGTTGGGAGTGATCAGGAAAGATCCAGAAACAAATATATTTCGAATAGCTTGCATGATGGACAAAAAAAAAAAAAAAATAAATTGGAAGACCACATACCACGTAATGACAACATAAAGAAACTGGAAAGCAATTGGATAGGAGCAACTGTGGAACGGGAAAATTATAAAATCTAGTAATGGCTTACGTTTAACAGTGGACGCGTTTAGATGGATGATGATAATGATAGACAGATATTATAAATTTCTTTAAGAAAACTGTTCGGAAAAGGTAATTTGGATCAGGTCAAACAACAATAGACACAGTTAATTTGAACTATTTGAGGACGACGGTTGTTCGGATAAATGCAAATCGTAATATTGTGTATATATTTTGCTTAAACAAAATATCTAAAATGCCAACATTTCCTTATTGATCACAATCAATTTGAATTACATTTTCCGAATACTTTTTACACCGTGTACTTCGTAGTTAAGTTAAGGAACCCCAGTAGTTCTATAAAAATTAGTTATACTCTTATACTTTACGAGTATAACATACGTGTATGATGATGAGTAACTGTTTTTAGAAGCTGTCACTGTTTTTGATAATTGTGACATTGTACTACGGTTGACGCATGCATCATCCATGATGATGATGACTGATATAACTTGTTTTAGATGGACAACTTGTTATGTTTCTGTTACTGTTGTTGATGATAATGATGATGACAGCAATTTTTGTTCATGTTGCTGACATTGATGTTGGCAACATCTCTAATGCTGATGGTCCATTCCATGTACCATATGAGGATGATGATGCTGATGATGACAAGTTGTCTATACATTGATTTGGACACGCCCGGAGTTGGGGTTGTGAGTAGATTGCTGACATCCGACTCTCTCATTGAATATAACCATATTTTATGATACTTGTTTCGGTGGAAACAACATAGTTTTTAAACATTCATTCAAGCAGAAATGAGTGTCTACTGCAACAGACGTGTAGTACATGTACCATGTTGCCATGTATCGTCTGTCTACGAGTATATATCTGCATCTTTCATACTTCTAACTTATTGTTGTTGTATCTAAGTCTGACTGTTGCTACTGATGGCATCCCTTGTGTGCCATTGCTATACTTTGGTTCTGGTTCTGGCCAACGATTCCATTCCGTAGTTTGCGGTTTTGTGCGCGCCATTAAAGTAATTCCCCGTGGTTTTTATGGTTTTTTAAAACATTCAACAACATTTTACGTGCTGCTATTTATCTTTTTTGTTTTTTTTTTTTTGTTGTTGTTTGCTGCATGCAGCATGCAATAATTCAGTCACTATCCCACCTTTTATTCTCCTGTCCACTGCCTGCATTCGTGCAAAAATGTCGTGTCGTTTACATCTAAGGTACTACATTTTTTATTTTTTCTTTATGAGATCCGGAATTATCACCTTTGCTATTGCAGCATGCGGCATTTTTTCAATTTGTTCCGTCATTTGTCAGGGTGTAGTTTTACTGTTGCTAAGCACACTAAATTTATACTACAACCATGTATGAAGAATTATTAGCATTTGTTGGTTGGATGAAGGTGGCTTGGATGGTGATGGTGGACGTGTAATGTTACCATCTACTAATTTCAATAGTTCTTTACTCTTTATATGACAAATACCCATGCGGCATTACTACATCTGATTGCATCTCAGCAGCTGTCGCGACTGTCTACATAGCAGTCTTGAAGTTGAAACATTTAACGAATTCTCGTCTATTATTTGAGCCAACGAGACTTGCAAAATTAATTTATGGTAATAACATTTGAACCTTCAAATGACTCATTCATCCAAAAGCTGAATCAAAGTTGTGCAATAGAGTGACAAAAGAATTTGGCCAATTTCTGGTACACATTTTTTATTAAGCCACTTCAAAAACAGATCTTGTGCTATCCAAGCTCTCTTATTAGACTTATAAGATACATGATGATCTGGACAATTTTTCAAAGTTGTGTAATAAACACTTCTTCCTATTATCATAAATTTTTAGTTTACTCGTAAGATTAATGTTGGTATAAAATCAACCAATCACCCTTTTGGCAAACAAATTTGACCGTTTGATACACGTTCGGATATTTGAGGTTGCTAATTTGAGTTCTTAAAGAAAACTATGTTGATATTTTGTTATGTAGCTTAAAGTTAAGTCGTACGTAGTCTATCTTACTTCAATTAGTAGAAAATTTATAAACTCTAAGAAAAAAATCTCGGTAATCATGGTTAACTCGATTGCACTTGAAAATTTCACTTGCGTACAACTTTCAAGGCAACTTTTCTTGTCTATCTAACTGATTTTTTTATTGTATTTCTATCTTTGCTTCCTTAGTTGATTCCTTAGTACTTACCTCCTTTGACTGCCAATATTTCTTGCTTGTGTGAAGCGACCATAAAGATGAAAGAAAGTACCAGGGGATCTTCTACCGTACTTCGGTCTGAGGTCTGGCAATTGTCTGTTGTTACAGTTTGTTCATTTATTAAAAACTTGGCATAAACGCCAAGAATAATATCCAAAACTAAGGAAATACCAAAGCGAAAACTTGCTTTTTTCCCATCATCATCATCATGAAGACAGTTAGTTATTTTGCTTGCTTAGGAGAAACACATTCATTGTCTGTTATTACTTTCACTCTTTGGTGGCACCAAGTCATTGAAGTAGTATGACCATTTAAGAGTCAAAGACAGAGAAAGTGTCCCGCAATTTGTGTCGCAGTACCACGTGCAATGAAAATGTCGAAGACGACGAAATTGTTTTAAGTGTACACAATCCCGAAGGGGAAAGAGGTAGATAGGGTTTCCACAACTCGAACAAAGGTAGTCTTTTCTCGTCTTGGCATCGACTGTACTCGACTCTACACCCCTCGACTCGATTCTACTCTAGTCAACTGAACACAACTCGTGCTTCGTCGAGTGCAGCGGAGAGAAAAAAAGCTATAGAATGAAGAAAAATGCGCTTAAATATTTAAAGTTCAATACTAACTGAGTCTGCCCGGCTACACACGGTAACATCGAATGCTGAATTCTGGTGTAATGGAAAACGAGCCAATGTTTGTTGTTTGCTTTATATTATATGTATTTGTATATGTAATGGTAACGGTAACGGTAATATAACGTTGCGTTATTTATCCATATACGAGAACTTGCCACAAACGGCGGCGCTAGTTACACTTCGTGACGTCGACATACATATATAAACCCGCAAGCCAAATCAAACACATTTCAATGGCAGTTGCTTGCAATCGTCGTCTCCCACGTCTTCATAGTCTTCCTTTCTCCTTAAGAGCAACATATCAGAAGAAGAAGAAAAAGAAAATGGGAGGGATGGTTAAACTCAAAGCCAAGTTACCCAGCTACTCAATGGTAACAGACAAAGCCAAGTTATTTTATATGGCAAAGCATAAACAGAAACAACAACATCATAGTCGTCGTTGTCGTTTTACTCGTAGTTGTTGTCGTATATCCATTTCCCATTTGAAATCCCCCTATTTTCGCATTGCTCTCGTTAAGGGTAGCGAGCGCCCCATGTGTGCCTCACACTCGCAAATAATGATGCGAAAGAAGTCCAACCGACTGAACTCAACTCAACTCAACTCGACTCGACCCTTCCCAACCCGACCGCCTGCAGTGACTGTGATTTTTGATTTAAGTATAATATTTGCAACATTTTCTTTTTCTACAATATTTTTGAGTGAGTAGATGGAAGAAAAACCGAATTCCTTTACAATTCGAAATTCAGTGATGTTTCAAGGCCCAACATGTAATAAGTAGAAAGGCTTTAAAAGTTTATGATTTCCAGAAAACTGTGCAGACTTCTTTGGTTGATTGGTTGGTTGATTTAGCAAGACCACCGATTCCGCTACTGGCGAATGGGTACTGGTGAATGGGCACAACATCAACTGAAATGAATTTAAAAAAAGGGGGAGTGGGGTGGTGACAAATATAAAAAGCATGATTCTTTTAAGGATTTTCACTTTCGACGCGCATATTTTTACTTTTGCATTTAACAAGCAAATGTTGGGCAAATAAACACAACACGATTTTCATAATATTTTCATTTTTTCTTTAACTTCTTTCATGATGATGGGTCCTTTTCGAGTATATATGTATGTATGTACTATGTATATGTTAAGTAGTAAGTGTTAGTACTCCCCTTGTTTTTGATGTTGTCAGTCTCTCACATTACAATGGTGCAGTAGCATCATCATCTTTGAGAAAAATGAAAAATAAAAGAAACGCAATGAGATGAAATGAAATTGAAGAAACAAAATAAGTATAAAAAGAAATGTTTAAGATGCAAAGTAAATCCTTGATGTTGTCAGAAACAGAAGCAGAAGAATAAATAAACCAAGGATATGTTTATGCAGATGATGCGCTCGCTCCACTTATTGTAATTTCCTGGTTTATCCTTTTCCTTTTCAATTTTTTTTTTTTGTCATCTTTATCATTATTCTTTAAATCGTCGTCATCGCAATCGCCATCATCATCATCATCATCATCATCATCCTTAGTACTTTTTCTGTTGGTATAATCTTATCTTAGTCCTTAACTTGTTGTTGTTGTGTCCTTTGTTGATTTATGATGAGTTCCTTTGTGCCTTTTATTTTTTCGAGTCGCTTTCAAAATCATTGTATTTATGGAATTCATTAGACGCTTGGCCTCAAATAATGTCCTTCTATCAACGGCACCTGTCGAAAACGAAATTTTTACTGTATTACTGGAATATATATATATATATATGTATCTATATACATATAAAATGAAAGCGTTAATAAATTTTATTAAAATTAAATGTTGCCAACGGAAATCTGATTTTAGAATTTATGTTCTTTCGTGTTTTTTTTTTTTTTTTTGTTTTCCTTTTAATGAAACATAAACTTCATTAAAAAAGGACATTGCAAAAAATGAATGAATGACTGAATCATAGGATGAAAGGAAAGGAAATGAAATGAAAGGAATATTTGGAAGGAAGTCAAGTGTAGCAACCTAATTTCAGTGCTTCACCAAGGCACAAATAACTCAATTAGTGACGGGTATGATTTTCGCTTTTTTTTCACTTTTTATTTTCGAAAGGCAAATATTTTTTTCCTGGTAACTTGGTGAAACATAATTTCTTCAAAAAAAAAAAAAAAATAATAAATAAATGGATATAAAAGGATTTGTAGTAAAATATAGTAGAGTATATTTATATAAAAAACAACAATTGAGGGTAAATCCTTAACAGGACATTCAGCTCATATTCACATTCTCTGCTTCATGGCATTTATTTCGTTCCACTCAATACATTATTTCAAATATATACTAGATACTCGTTCATACCTAATTAGATGGGCTAAATCACGCACACTATGGGTAAAACTGAATGGCTGATCATTACATAGATGATATTGCATTTTTCCCATAGATGCAGCAATGTTGTTTATTTGGTAATCTCCAAATGTCGCCATTTTATTTTATTATATTGTAATTCTTAATGAAAAGACTAAATCGACCTTTTGTGTATTCTATTCAAAGTTTAATGACCAAGTTGCGAAGTCTGGGACTAAAAGTGTACGAGTATGTAATTGCAATAGTTCAAATTGAAAAGAGAAAACAAAAAATAACTAAATATCGATGATCATCACTAAATGTTATTACATATTGATAAATTGAGTTCCCTTATAAATACATACATACATTAAAACTTAGTTACTAATAAATATTTTTTATATACAAAATGAGCTCACATTCGAAACAAATTGATCTTTCTTATGACTTTATATAGATCATTCTGCACAAAAACACTATAAACTATTTTCTCAAATATCGATTTATAATCGACCAGTAAAGAAAATTAAAAAATTAATACTTACAGAAGGCTCAAAGCGTCGTTTACCATACATTTTCTTTATATAATTTGATAATCAATGAATGAAGAAATTAAATAAAACATCTACAATATTAATTTGTCCAATTTTGAACTCTAATTTAAGGTGATAACAAGTAAAACCTCAAAGGTTTTACACTTTAAAATGAATGCAAATTCATGTTTTTACTGCTATTCGAAAGATTTCCACTTGTGAATCGTGCTTGCAGCAAATTCATCCAAGCAACCAAATGCAACCCTCCATTCATTTACTCATCCAACCATCCATCATCAGACAGCAACCATAACAACAAGCATCTCATCTTTGTAACGGGTGCTTCATTTAGTTATCGACACTTTTTAAACTAAATACTCGTATGTATCTCCACCAACAATTTGATGTTACATAAAAATTACATTTTTTTTTTATTAAATTGGATGCATGCATTGAATCAGGACATGTCTCTGAGTCAGCTCTCATGAAGACCACATGAATATGTATTTATGATTTAGAATAGGATAGTACATATATACAGTTTCATCGACTAACGGCCCTTTGTGCCACTGAAAGCGAGTTGGTAGGTTGGGTATCTTCAACTAAGCTTATTGGGTGCTCTACGCGTTTGAAACCATGCTGGATAATCTACAAAAAGATAGCAAGCTTACCTGACTAAACCAACTGTTCAAAAAAAGGCTTCCTGGAAAAATGGTTCTGTCTTTCAACTACAAGTGCAGAGTAGTTGCATAGTAAGTGTACTGTGTACAGTTATCAGAAACCGCTGGCAGCGCCCATCCATTTGTAGCATCCTCGTACTCACATGAGAACAATTGAGTGCTGCTGGATTTGGTTTAAATTGTTCGAGATTACATTCTTAGCTCTTGCGTTCAAAGCATCGACAATTTAGATTGTGCACCCTGTATCCACAATATGTAGTAGTAAGTACATCATTTGGTTTGATATTATGCTTGGTTTGGCAGTTGCCGTGACGTTGTTTTGACATATTACAGCTTTTTGAGTCCTCATCATCGACATAATCATCATCATCAAACATTTAATTTCGAATCAAAGTAAATATTTTGAACACGAGAGTTATAAGCATATATTCATACAGTGCAAGACGAGATAAATAAGTATGTACGAGTTCACAAAGGTAAAAAAAGAGGGGTTGCCTTTGTGACAAAAAAGGAATTTTAATTGAAAAGTTTTTTCAACATCTACAACTCTTTTGCAGTCTCTGCTGCTTACTGGTTTTAAGCAAAATTGGCGAAATAGGCATAAATATTCATGTCTGAATTCCACACAAATTCGGATATAAAACGCGTATGCATAGATTAAAGCCTAAAGCTTTTAAGAATCCAACAAAATGTAATGTAATTGAAACGAAGAAAAACAAAACGAAACTCGAAGAATATTTGGTTGCCTCCAGGAGGCTTAAATGGTTCAAAAACTTGCTCCACTCTTTTAGGCTTCCTTTGCTGGGGGCAAAGCTGCGCAACATGGAAATGCACTCACGAGCACATGATGTGCGTGAGTTGTTGTTTGCGTTCTTTTCTAATTTAATGTAGTATAATATGATCTAAAAGTACTTACACATTGCCCTAAGGTAATATGTCAAGAGAATGAAGGTAAACACATTTAGTTTAAAAAGGATGGAATTCAGAAGTAAACAATTCTATTCTCTACTTTCAGCTCTCGATGATATTTAGATCTCAAGTGAAACCTTCAAGTTGAATTTTTTCAAAGTTACGGAAAGACGACTTATTTTATTTTAATTTTTTGCGTCTCTCTAAAACTTTTCCACACTACATTTTCCCCATACTCATTATTACAACATACAATATTTTTCTTGTCTTGTTTATTGTAGTCACGCACATCCCTTGTATCAAGTTCGGAGGGCGGCATTTTGGCCGAAGGCGAAACCTCAAGTGAAACTTCACGTGATGCTACCGATGAATCGCCACCATGTGATTTGGGACTCGTTGAGCGTTTATTGTTGACACATCCGGTCTGGTTTTTACCCGGCATACAACGTTCCGGTGCTGTGCATTTTCTCCAAGGCAAAGAGGAAGGCGTAAGTACTCACATACAATACAACATACTATTGTATGCTTACAATAACAAAACAGTAGAATTAAAGTCAGAAATTTGTGAAACAATTTGCCTCTCACCACCCTCACTTCATCATATCCACAGACAGACACAGTCACAGGATGGATAAATCTTAAAATAATTTATTTGCATGTTCCATAAAAATTGCAAATTGCAATCAATTAACAAATAAACAAAGGATTTTCTTTTTTTTTTTTCTTTTTTATTGTATAGTATTAAATACATGAGAGGAAGAGTAGCATCTCTCACACGCATATTGATAATTGGGAAGGGGTTATGGGTAAAAAACTTAGAGTCTACTAAAGTTGAGGAATGAGAATGATTGGTTGCCTAGTTAACAGTTAACATTACGCATTCATTAAATTTTTGTTGGCCAAAGTAAATATCAGATTCATTAATATTACAAACAGCAATTGGGGCTTGGACTAGGGCCCAACCACTCACCGGGGCAATGGTCCAAAAAGACTAAAATGATAACAACAAGGTGTACATATCTACTATGTATGTAGTATATCATTTTTAATTGTGAATGTGTAAAGATAAACAAAGAAATGTATACTTCAAAGAACAAGAGTTAGGGACGAGAATGAATGGCACACATTGGAAGATATGCGGGCAACAGACGACACACACCGTCATATACTCTATGACCAAACAACCAACAACGATAAATGTTGTCTTTTGTCGTATCGGGTCAAGTCCAGTCCAGTTGAATCGAGTCGAGTTGAGTTGTGAATCGTGAGTTGAGGTTTTTGATGTTGTTCTTGCAACGTTTGCAAAATTCATTGAAATTTATCTGGCATTACATATGAACCCAAGTCTGGGTAAGGGAGGAGGGTATCCGCCAAGCATGTTTCGAATGATAAAAACTAAAACATTTGAAAAACGAAACGAAAAACTCAGACAGACAGACCGATAGACAGCAGGTGGTGGAGTCTTTTCTCTATTGTAAATGAGACAATGAATGATAAAAACAATTTGTTCAAAGTAAATACATAGTAGTACTAAAAGAATGTTTCTTCTGTTTCCAAATATAATTTTATAAGCTCTGTTTCTTATCATCTCTGGGTCCTCTACATTATCACACAAAGATATACATTTATATTATACACATAGATACTGTAATTATAATAGAATTTTAAATATTTATTACCTTTCAAACAATTTACAAAGTATCGAAACAAACAAAAAGATGCATGCATTGTTTGTATTATCGATCTTAATAAAATATTGAACATAAAAGGTAGGTAAAAGGCAGAAGTCTAGATTATTTAAAAAAGTATTTTATTCCTCATAATACAAAGAAAGGGAAACAAATTAAAAGCAAATTGAATACACGTACACGATAAATCGAATTCAGTTTATAATTTTCTTATCCTGATTTATTTATTATTTATTTCCCTTTAATATAAAACTTTTTCACAAAAAAACATTTTCTTATAGTATACAGAGTGAATCCATATTAGATTTACAACTGAAATAAACGAGTATATACTCTAACATTAGAGATTTAGCTTCGTACAATCTATACCATTCTAGTACATATATAAAACAAAGTGGCAAAAAGCTCCGTTTCCCTCTGATGACCGTATAATTTTCAACCAATTTGGTTGGTTTTTGTTTAGAGTAGATAATTATGGTACAAAGGTATTAGCATACTTATTTTTAGGACCACCAAAAAATGAAGGAATGGATGGATCAAATCTATATCTATCTATATATATATATAATCGTAAGCCTCTTTCTGTCTGTGACGCTAATCTCAGAAACGGTTTAACCAATTTGAATGCGGTTTTTAATGGTGAATTGAAGCAAGCTTCCTGTAACATATGAGTATAGCGTTTATTTTGTTAAAATCGATTTACAAAATCGGTCAAAATTAGTCGATAAAATTATTCGTATACAGCTTAGAGACATATTTTCAAATCAATCAAGTAGTTTTTGTCAAACATCTATTTTTGAATTGTGAGTCACAACAAAATTAAATAAATATCATTCTTTCTATCATTCCCGTGAAAATCCGATTTTGATAAAAATTTTCCGGAGCGTTGCAAAGCATCATCAGGCAGCGTTACAGCTCGGGGTGAGCTTTAGCTTCGTTCACAATTTTCTTCCATGCGTCTCGATCTTTGGACTCCGTCCACCAGTTGGATATATTCATCTTCTTCAGATCGTGGATAACTTGGTCTAACCATCATCCATCATTATAGCGGATCCTATAGATCCCTTCTCCTTCTCGAAGAGCCCCGAAAACTTTTCGAAGTATCTTGCGTAAGAAAACTTGGAGACATTGTTCGCCGGGATAGCTAGTTTTGAATATAAACCTTAGAGACATATTTTCAAATCAATCAAGTAGTTTTTGTCAAACATGTCAGATATATTATTAAAAATCTGTTTTTGAATTGTGAGTCACAATAAAATAAAATAAATATCATCCTTTCTGTCATTCCCCTACAAAGCCGATTTTGACAGGGAGTAGCGAAGCACGCCGAGATTGCTAGTAGTATTATATTGTAAAAGAAAAGTTTTCTTTGTTTTTTTATTTGCACTGGATAAACTCGAAAATCACATAACTGATTTTAAAAATTTCTTCACTTATAGAAAACTTCATTATCAGCGAATAACATGGGATCTATTTTATTTTACAAAAAAATATAGATCCCTATGAAACTTACAATAATGTATCCCAAGGTAATAAAAATTTGCGAAACAAAATCGCGAGATTTGTTCAGAAGGAAAACAGGCGGAAGCGGGGATCGTGACATAGAGAGTATAATGATAATAAGAAAGGAAACAACCCATGTGAAGCATGTTCCGGTTTATCTTGTCTACTACTATATATAATATATATATTATATATAAATGTAAATGTTCGTTTGTTCATGACCTGTGAACTCGAAAAGTACTTTACAGATTGCTCTGAAATTTCGACACTACGTTGCATTCGACTATGGTCGTGTTGCATACAAGTTAACTCATACAAAGTGAAGCGTCAAATAACAAGCCCATTCCGCTTTGTAGACGCGCAGTCAGCACTTCTTGTTAACAAGAAGTGAAGCTAAGTCATTGCACTAGCAATGCTTGCACAATAATTTGGTTTCTTTTGGTTTATTATTTGTTTTCTTATTTCTTTACTTAGTAAGCAAAATGTTGTATTCAATTAGGTTTCATTATAAAGTCAAAAATCATTGTAATTTACTCTGAAAGCAAGTTCCAATAAAGTAAGTATTTTGTTCACAGAACAAATACTTAAATAAAATATATTTTTAAATAAATAAGCTTATTTGAATTTAACTTACATATTTTTTATAAAAATCCAAATTGGTGGATCAAACTCTGCATATTAAGCTGAGAGACATATTTTAAAATTAATCAAGTCGTCTTTGTCAAAAATCTCTTTTTGATTGGTGGTTTTTAGAATCATTACTTCTGTGAGTGTACATAAATTTGTCAATATTAAATCAATTTTGTTTTTCAAAATATATAGATTGGACTTAACACAATTCGTGATCGAGTTGTTCAGTCTGTGTATATGTTTCATAGTCTTTTTTGCCACAGCTACGCGTGGGAACACAGCTAGTATTGTAAGTATATTATTATAGCTTGATTTTGTTGAAGAGAATAAATGAATATTTACATTGATTTCAGTTTAATGTTATCTCATAAACTTAGGAGTTATTTTTGTGTGTACAGAGATGAATTTCTGATCTAATACAATCCTAAGCGCTACCATCATCATTTTGTAAAAGATTAAGGGAAGCATACATATTTACTATGAAAAAGGTAGTTTTGCTATGCAAGTATTACCTTTTGTCAAGTCAAGTTTTGCTGACAACACATTAAAAAAGGTACTACGTAGATGAAAAGACAGAAAAAGAAAGAACAATGGTAGCACTAATTGCAAATGAGCATTGCCATTGCCTTTTCCGTTATTGTACAATGGTAAATGAAAGATTTCAGGGTTGTTAAGACAACGCCCACAACTACCTATGTACCTGATACCAACTGATACCCAAGTGGACAACAATTAAAAAGCATCAAAATCAATGAGCAAAAGTAATTTGTAAACGCGTTTTAATTTTATTTCAGATCGCTTCTTTTCAATCCATTCCATTTTCATTTAGTATTGTATTTTCTTCGATGTTTTTCAATTAAATGCATTCAACGCCTTCAATGAGTTCTTCTGTCTGTCGGTCTGTCTGTCTGATTGTCTGTCTATATGCCCATTTATCCATTTGTCTGTCAGCCTGCTGTGTAATGCCAGGCTGTCTGACTTTGCGTGTTGGTGGCAAGCTCAATGTTTCACTTGATTGCAGCTGGCGTTAAATGTTTCTTTGCCGCTTCAGTGATTGCCAACAGTTGCACCGGTTGGTCCTTGCCTCCATTAAGGCTAAAAACTTTCGCTACCCTCCTCCAAGGTTTTTAGTTGTTTCTTTGTTTGTTGACTAACAACAACCAACTTCACTTATCTTATGTGTAGGGCTAGTGGTCAGGGAGAAAATGAGCTCCATGTAAAAAACAAAAATAAATTGAGAAAAAATTAAATGGAGCGAATGAGGTGGGCGGAATCGGTAAAGTATATTTCTGTAATTAAAAATCAATCATTTTGCTTATTGGAATGTGTATGTACACATTTCTCCCATTCTTTATATATATATATTTTTTTTTTTTTGTATATTGTGATTGTTTAAAAACAGAACATTTACTTATTGAAAATGGCTTTTTCCGCATGATTTCAATAGCTTTTTTCAATGAGCACTAACTTCGAGCTATATGGGGGTTTATGTTGGGAATTGCCTTTCTGGTGCCTTAATTACTTCGCCCACCCACGCACGCACTGACACATGACCAAGAGTTCTTTCTTTGTTGTTGGTTTGCTTGGTTGCTCAATAGCTTGGCCAAGCTTTAGTTTTTTTTTATTGCAATGTATGTTTTTAATAGATTTCATGTCAGTGATCAGAAGGCAAAATGCCTGAGCTAGCGCGCTCATCTCATAACTCCAACCATCAACATCAATCATAATGGTGCACATATGTATGTACTATGTAGAAGTACTATACTATGAATGAAAGGCAGGCAAAGTGGAGATGAGCATTTTTTTATATTATTTCCGAGTTCAGTGGTAAGTCTGGTAGTCAATTCCCCCCTTTTTTGTAGCAATTTTTTTTTCTTTCCTATACATGGTGGAGATTGGTCAGATTAGAGAGGAGTGAGGCAGAGGTGAAAGCTGTTGGGATTTGTTATGCCAACCACAGAATGTAATTAGCAACAAATGCTGTCGTATTCATCAGACACAAATAAAATCAAAAGATGAAGAGACCCAACCAACTAACCGACCTAAATGACTTAATGAATCACATGACACGCGTTCAGAGCCACCCCAAATCAATATGGCAGCGGCATGTTCGATCATTAGCGCTCGGATTTACTGGATTTTCTTGTTGTTTTTGATTTAAAAGATTTGCACCTGGTTCCATGGTTAGTAACAAAAAAAAAAAAAAAAAAAAAAAAAACACATGACAACAAGGGAGAACTGGAGTAATGGAATTGAAATAAATCAAGTTGAGTAAAAGAATTTAAAAACACAAATTGCAAATCCAATTGAATACATGAAGATATGATTCGATTAACCAATAGGATTCTATTTCAAGTTAATTAAAGAACTTCAATTTGACCAAAGCCGCAATCTCCACTCATTTATATTTGATTTTCATTTTTTATTTTTGATATTTCCAATTCCAAAATTGACATAAAAAATACATATATTTGTGGCCAAAAAATAAAAGGACAACGAAAAAATAATGAAAGATTAAAAAAATACAATAAAGGCTCTTAGAAGAATCAAAAGCAGTTTTCTTTCTCTCCTTTTTCCATATTTTTTTTTTTTTTTTTGGGTTGCAATTTCATTTTTTTGTTTTCGTTTCGTTGACGCTAATATAACCCCATTGGTGGCCATTAGGCCACTTTGAACTGTCCTATCAAGTTCTGAAGTCCCTTCTACTTATATTATTCACGCTTCTCTTTTGTGTTTGTCCTTTCATCATTGCCAACAACTGGCCTGGAATAAAAATCTCATATTTTATTCAAATTGGTAATATGAGCTTTATTATGGAGCCAACCAAGAATTTACAACATTCAAACCAGCACCAGACATGCCACATCCTCCCCGCAATACCATTTTCTCCAAGATCCCATCGTCTGTCTAAATAAAAAAGGGCAAAAAAATGGAGCTTAATGCGTGGGCGCTTTTCAAATAATGCACAACGGGACACTTGCTGCGTAGAGCTCCCGGCCCGACTGCATCACTGACAAAAATAGAAATAAAAATAAATAGAAAATAGAAAAAATCATTCATTCTCATTCGTATTCCGCTTCATTGTTTTATTCATTCGCCCGTTCGTTTGTCCCTTCACTCATCCACTCACCCATTCATTCCTTCAGTCCTTTCATTGAAAATACAAACGTTTTGCATTTTTTCCAGAACTTTAAACTCTTCACCAAAAGGGGGAGCATCCATGGTTTCTCCTGTTTGTCTCTCTCCATTTTATCATTTCAACTCAGTGTAGTTGTGATGTATGGTATAATCACTTTGCTATGATGTTTGTAACACAATGTACAATGTTTATAGTGGGGAACCGAGAGAGTACTCTTAATATTTTAAGATATTTTCAAAGCATTCTGAGATCATTGATTACTATAAAATTCGAGTTCGTCTTAAGTTATCAAGCTATCTTAAGCTGGTGTCACATAATTCTTTTTATCTTTTAATTATTTTAATCTGTCCAACACATAGGAACCATACAACCCCTCATAACATCCATAACTTAAACATTGTTTTTAAAAAATTTGATAATTTGATCGATCTCATTTTTAAATATAAAAATCTATATCACTTAAATATACTAATATTAATGATAGATAAGTCCTTCTATTAGATCTAATCATCATGGCATTTTAGTTCTCCTGATCACTCCAATTTGAATATTTGTAGTTTTTATCCTATAGTGTGCAAAATGTAGTAAAGGATATATAAATGACTATAACAAAATGAAAATTTAAATGGTCTTTAGTTTTTCTAGTTTTATTCTTTTGTTATTTGATTTCCTTTCTCTTAACTTCCGTTTTTTTTTTTTTTTACTTTTCATGGTTCTTTGATTTTTATTTAATGCAAACGCATGGACGAAGTGAGAGTGGGCATTTTATTCTGTCTTCAGTCTACTTTGCATAGGAAATTGAATCTATGTATGTACATAGTTGGCAACACAATGGACATCATGCGCTTTGTTAATACCCAACCATTATCTCCTACTCCAACTGTCTGTGTAGTAGAACGATAGCATTATAACTCTCTATGTCTCTTCTTGTCTTTTCCAATCTGTCACTTTTTTACACACACACACACACACACACACATAGTCATACAAAGTTGTAAATTATATTATCACATCGTCGTGATGAGTTAAAAAACTTATTCAAAACAATGAATCAAGAGACCCCATAAAGCATTTATCATATGGAAATAATCAATTCCATAAAGAATAATTCATTTAGTTACTCATCCATTTTCATACCAATTAGTCTCTTAGTGAATCTTCAATATTATGTATATTTATTATATTCCGCGATTACTTGATATGATATCCCCATATTAAGCTGGTGACAAAGAAATTATTTTTATGCTCAAAATAGTATGACTGATGAATGAAATAAAAATAACTTTTACTACTTTATGTTACGAATTAAACAGGGACATCAGAAAAGATCTTATAGATCGGAGCTTATATCACCCTATTATCTAATGCATTCATCCAATACATACTCGTACATATATGTATAATAAATTCGTAGACTTTGTCTGTCTACATGTTTGTTTGTGCGCGCATCACGTAAAAGCCATTAATTGATTTCAATATCGAATTACTGAAAGATAAGAAGCTTTACTGTGAGTAATACATAACATTTATTTTAACAAAATTGACCTACAGAATCTCTCGAGATTGCTGGATCAAATTTTGCATACTAAGCTTTGAGGCATATTTTAAAATCAATCAAGTAATTTTTATCAAATATCAATTTTTGAATTGTTAGTCACAACAATTTTGTCGGGGATTAGCAAAGTGTGCCGGGAAAGCTAGTTGTATAATATATCTGGCATAGTATAACATGGAATAAACTACACATTTGCTATATTTGTTCTACAACCTACAACTTCACTTCAAATTTATAAAAGACAAAGTTATTTTAATATTTTTTTTTTATTGAAACCGGATTAATTATTTAAGAAAATGGTTGAACTTTTCTGATCTTAGTAGTTATGAAAAAGATTTCGGTAAGTTAATCGTTTGCATTGCATTATAAGAGGATTGAAAGTTCTTCTTTAAATGCTAATCGGATTTTAGATTAGAAATTAGACTACATTTTTTTGTATCTACAACAAGTAAAGCAATATTGATTGTCATTCACAATGTTCGCATGGGTAAATGCATTATAAACCAAGTCAAAAGGCTTTCATTTATAAATTTGTTTAAAATTTCATTAGCCAAATGGGTCTTGTTGGGGTTGTCTGTCTATCTGTTTGTCAGTCCCTGTTTTTTGTGACAGACCACAAAATGGTATAACGCAACAAAGATTAAAAATAACACAAAAAGTATTTTTTTGAAAAAGAGAAGAACAAAAATCCGTTTCAATTTCAGCCTGGGTCTGTCGTAAAGTACTCAAAATATACAATAGCATTGTAAGTAAAATGTAGGTTTGAGCAGTGTTAAACAATGAACCCAGATGCGTTAATGTTTCGTTCATAGGCCATCGTTTGCTTCTCTTCTCCCTCTGCTCGTGGGTGTTAATGACATTTTTCAAACCATTGGGGTTTCTCTATTTTCTTTCTATAATGTAACCTTATCTGGTTTGGTCATCGGTTGTAGCGGTTGTTGTTGATGGCTCTCTGATGGGGTGATAAATAAAATCTGTCTGCGCCTATGCGCCAATTGTGATGACTATGATGTAGCCTCATACCGTCATTCTTCATGCACATGTTGTTGGCTTTTCTATTCAGTTCATCCATACCGGTGTCAGTCCAGTTCGTCTGACTAAATCAGAGTCAGAGTCGGAGTCTTCATGTTGTTGTCATTGTCGACTGTGTGCCAACTTGTTTGACAATCACTCCATGACGCCATGGCTTACCAAATCCAATACAAAAAAAAAAAAAAAAATTGTTTTGCTTCCGTTGATATTGGTCAATTTCAATTTCATTTTGTCTTTTTTCCATTCATTTTTTTACGACTTTTGTTCCACTTGACTATACTTATATATGGCAATCGACTACGACTGTCCTTGATTGTATTTTTGTGGTTTCAGCCACGAACTGCAATAGGATAGCAGCCAACACCAACTGTTGCTCAAACCAAATCTTGTCGTCAAATGGCCACAAAAGCCAGACACAACATTGAATATCGGTAGCCGAAGTACTACAGCTTCTCACTCAAGGCTTCATATTGTATACACTACGGTACATAAATACATACATCCAAACATAGTATATCTTCTTCCCTATTCTTGTTTTTTGTCAAGAAGCAAACCATAAATCGTTTGGCAGTCATTTATATTTGGCTACCAAAGAAAATAATCAGAATAAAAAACTTCGGTTTCACCAAAGTTTAAATACCGCAAGCAAATAAAAATAATACGTAATAAATAATAAAAATACAATATTTAAAAAATATGTGTAGTTTAAAATGGAATAATTAGTTTTTTATGAAAATGTGAAGTTATATTGAATTTGATTATTCTAATTTTCGCAAAAATATTGTAGTCAATGAACTTTCGAATGTCGCCTTCATGAATAAGTTAAGAAGTTGCCAATCTAAATATGATGATTTTTATGACATGTACATATGTAAGTATGTATATATGTACTTATATTCCAAAAGAAAAATACTTATGATGATTTCTGTAGTTCAGTAGCCTAGAGTGAGCATGATGATTACTTGTTCCTGTACAGTAGCTAGTTGAATCCGTAAACCTCAACATGGCATAGTAGTGTGGTAATTTTGGTTTAAACTCTGACTTAATCAAGAGCATTATAGACTTGTAAGAGAAATATGAAATGAAAAAATTCTTAATAAATTTAAAATTCACTCATTTTAAAGATACATAAGTGTAGATGATAATACTACATATATCCACTTGGACTTGTTGGATAGTAACTAGGTACTAATGTTGAACATATGAAATTGTAGTTGTAATCTCCAACATCTAAAAACCGCAAGAAATTAATTGACAGTAGATTGAAGTATGTTGAACTCTGCATAATTGGCAATCAATCAGAGTGCATAACTAGCAGAACAGAACAGTACTGACAGAGACTGATTAGATATAATGTGATGTAACGTGATGTGTGAGTGATGGCGTTATAAAAGCTTAACCCGTTCGATATGGTTAAAGGGGTGAAGAACTGAACTGAAATGAAACAAGGAACCAAAGTGCAATCAGTTTGTAGATTAATTTCCTGCATACATTTTCAATTAAAGCACAAAAATTAATTCAACAAACAAGCAAGCCAAGCGTAGACGACAGCCACAAAAGGACCACAGACCAAAGGATGCTTTCTGCTGATAGTCGAGAGACTATAACACCATTGAACACTGCATGCATATACATAGATATGTATATACACATATGTGTTTATGAAGGATATATGGTCCTTAAGAGGTAATGAGAAATCCAAAATGAACAACACATTGAACAGAATGACGATAATGATGATGGTGGTGGTGGTGATGGTGACAATGGTGGACAACCATTAACAATTGTGGACATCTACTTTATGCTTTTGATTGTAGCAATTCAATAACTTTGTATATTGGACCATAGAATATACATTTTATGTCATATCATCATATCGTTGTAGTCTCCTGTTACACATTGTTGTTGTTGTTGTTTGTTGAGAACAAACTGCACTTTTCGCGAAATGAACTGGTAATATGACCAAATAAATGAAAATACAAGAAAACACAGGCGATTATGACGCTATAAACAACTGAATTTAGTAGCCATCACCATCATCATCTCCCTTGAACCCGACAGACGAGGCGGTTTGCAATGGCGTCTTGTGGCGGATGTAATGTATCCAAGCGTCCGAGTAAAAATTAATATACATACGTATGTTGAATGCTGTTGAACATTGTTTAACGTGATGTTGGTTGGGAGGGGTTTTGTTCCTAGTTTGGGAGGAATAACTAAGAAGGAATGGGCTAAACAAATAAATGTCTGGTTTTCATTCACATTAAGTATGCATTTTTGTTGTTTGTTGCAATTAATTTAACGGAAATCTTTATTGTTGTTGACAATAATTTAACATGAAATAATGCTCTGTCACCACTCATCCATTAATTGATCAAATACTATATTTTAGTGGAGTGGTAAAACAATTAAAAACGATTAGTTTGGAACATCATCTCAATAGAATAACCATCATCTAAAACAGCAGGGGCAATCTACGGAACAATTTTGATAATAATTTTACATTTATCTCAAGGAAACCCAAACATGTTACCGACCGAGACAATTTTATTTTTCACCTTCCAGGATCTATAAGATTATTTAGCTAGAAATACAGTTTAAGAAAATGCCTAGGTTTGGGGTTGAGACCACGTGAAAAAAAATTGTTTAAAAGGAAAAAAAAAACTGTCTAGGAGGAAACCCACTGACTACTCGGGGCTATTTCTCTAAAATAAAACATTTCAATATTTAAATGCAATAACCATCATCCACCATGCCAACTACTGTTCCAATTTAGAGATTCTAATACATATTAAACATATAAATTGAATTTTATGATGATGATGATTTTATGGTGACTATATCTTATCATAATGATTGGATAGTCACTCTGAACTTTCTGTTGCGTCATTGTGCTCGTATAAGCATATCAGAAAGAAGATTCAATGCATCATGTGCAAATATCAAACCGAATTGATAATAGATATTCGTAATAATATTCACTTGAAGCGAAATGTTTATAAAAATTTGTACATTTCATAAATCGACCTGAGGCGAATATCGATTTATGTATTCTAAACTACAAATGTTTATTGTGTGTAGTAGACTTTAATAATGTTAAACAAGAAATCCACTACGCAATGCATGCATGAATACACCAAATTACTTTGGGGCAGTTAGAGATTGACAAATCTTTGAAATTTGGTGCAGAATGAGAGGAAGTTATTCGATGGCATGTGCAACCAAGTAAACTACAGACAGTGAAATGAGTAGAGATATGGAGATAGAAATGAAGAGATTCGCAGCCAATTCCTGTTGATGCATGTATTCGTATATGTGTAACCTTAAAATACGAAGAACTATGCCTCTTAGTTGGATGCTGTTGTTGTTTTCTACACCAGACCAGACCACACCACAACTTAAACTTCAATGAAATTTTCGGTAACATTCGTAACAGAAAACGGAATTTCCGATTGTTATTTCGTTTCGATTGTCGCAAGTCGGAGTAAATTACAACTCTAACATGGACCATAGAACAGCCTCCATACCGAAAGGGGTTTGGGATAGCACTTGGCAGGCTGTTCAAACGGACGTAAAGTTGGACAGACAGAATGAGAGACAGAGAGTTAGAGGAAGGAAGGACCCTCGGGCACAGCTGTTAGTTGTCTGAATTCAAGTGAGTGCTGTTATGTGTAGTGTCGGTTAGTCAGTGGTGGCATCGTTAGGCATACATTACGTTACGGTACATTATGTTTCTAAGCCACATTTGGCTATATAATCAAGTTTGATAATAGACTTCTCTCTCTTAAAGAACAAATCGCAACGAATTTCTGCTTCTTTAGTTCTATCCAGTCATCACTCAACTAATTACATTGAATATATTATAGGTAGCCAAGGCCGCTGTTGCTTAGTTTCGTTGGCATTCAACTGGAAATTACAATTGATTTCAATTCATCGTCATTATTATCTTAATCAATTGAAGTATACACACAGTTGTAGTCAAGCAGGCATCTATGAGGGCCGATTCGATTTGATATGTCGAATGAAAGATTTGGCAACAAAAGGGTTATTTATCAATTAACAAACAAGTTTATGTTGATAAATGTTGCTAGAAGTAATCAAAGATCTATGATCTCTTATTTTAATATACTTTCTAATTTCTTCATTGTAAACGAAAAGCAGGAAACTTCCTGACTTAACTTAAATCTCTGTTCAATTCATCGTTTGCTATCAATCAATTGATTAGATTTGTTCTTTTGTTTCTTTTGCCAAAAATGATTCCGTCTTCTTACTTATTTTGATTAAATTTCATCAATTTGACAAAATCATAGCAAAATACCAAGGAATCAATTGTTACTTGTTACTACTGCTGCTGCTGTTTCATCCCAACTAACAGACAATTTCAAAAATCTTTAGACATCTTTATCTACAATACTTACTACATGTCTTCCATTCTCTTTTTCTTTGTCAGTTTATATGGTTGTCATCATCGTTGGGGTCCCTCTTGTTAACGCATTTTTCCACTCGTTTTGACATTCCTCTTCCTTCTCTTCTTCCATCATCACTACTTCATACACTCTCAAATTGCATTTCCGGTCTGGACAGCTGCTGACTGCCTCGAGCGAAAAGTATAAGAATCTTGCTTGTTATAGTATAAAATGCTACAGTCCTTTGTGCACACATTATTAAATCAATATAAAACGCCCGAACATGTACGTGTAATAAAATTTCCTCATAGACAACATCACTGAACAGCATTGAAGATGCTTCCTTCTTTCTTTTCCAAACTAATAAAATCACACAAATGAAAAAAAAAATTTATATATATATATACAATATATAACCTTAACCATACCCCAGATTGTGTGAGGGCTTTTTGTACTCGAATATAAAGTACTTACTGTAAAGACACTTTAAAGTTTTAACCAACGTAAACAAACCGAAAATTCACATTAAAATTATTATTGCATACTTTTAGGGGTTACTAATGTCGCATTTATCTCATATCAGTTGAATATAAATATAATACTATATTTTACTTATTTGCTGCCAGTGGCAATCGTAAGTATAATGTTAGCAAAAAAAAAAATGAATAAAATTCATTTGTTCATGAAAAATGTTTGGTTGCCCCTGGCATTTAAAAAAAAAACTGTTTGGGGAGTCCTTTTACCGTGTGGTTGGGTTGGGTGGAGTGTGGTGTGGTGTGGTGTTTTTGGACAAAGAACATGCTAGGCCAGACATTGACCACTTGTCGTCATCGCCATCATCATATTCATCGTCTTGAAGTCGTAAAGACGATTAGCGCCATGCAACGATAATAATCTACGCAGCATTATGTCGTGATGTCGCCGTGCAACCCTCGAAACTTAGAGGAGGCTCTAAGAAGACAACAAACTAAAGAGAAAGTATCTTAGGGTTTGCATAGAATATTTCTGTCTGGTCAAGCATTACAAAAGGGCAGCACTCATTATCATCATTATTCTCATCATCGTTATCGTCATCGTTATTGTTGTTTTGTTATTGAACGATTAAAATACCGGCCGCGTCTTGCTGGGTGGGTGGGTCGATTTGGTTCGCATCAGATTGGGTTGACTAGCTCCCTGTCTGTCGTTCTGTCTACGAGTTTATGTATATCTTAGTTGAAGTAGTATGTAGTAATCTTGGCGATAGACATTGGCTTCAGCAGTAATTTCTTATGCTGCATTGTCTGCAAAGTTTTACAGCGTTAAATAGAAGTACCGAGTGTGTAAGTTTACCGTGGACTAATGTGGTATGGCTTGCATAGAAATTTCTTGGCTCTTGCTCAAGCTGCTGACGCTGATGTTGATACTGATGTCAATGACAACAGACTGAAGAAGCAGTCGAAAGCACTCGTGTATTAATTTAATGCTACTCAATTGCTTTTCACTTTTTCACACGCACAAAATGCTAAAGAGAAGAAACAGGAATGGTCTGAGATAATTTCGGGCATCAGTTGGTGGTATTTTCTGCAGGGATACTTAACAACGGCTAGAACACGTCACTAAAATGGCGTATGGCGTACAGACATGCCAACCAACAGTTGCAGCATCAGTGTTGGTGGCAATATTAAACGAGGAGGGGCGGTCTAGAGAGGAAATGTGTAACTGAAAAAATGTCAAGAGAAGAGGGTTCACACAAAGCGCAGTTTGCGCATGGAATAACAATTTATCATTGTTTTTGTGATAAATTTATGAGCAGATTTTTAACGCAACATTAAGTTTGTTCTTATATCAAGTGAGAATTCGCTGATTTACGGCATTTAATGTTTGTTGAAGAATGGGTCTGAATCATTCGTATTTGAAGAGAATGGAAAATAAATAAAGTTTTTGTGATTTTCATATTTCTAGACTTTGCTTAGAATGTTTTTTCTGTTACTAAACTGCTCACACTCAATATTTTAATTACAGAACTTTATAGTACGTGGTTCCAGTCAACCCAATACAATGGCCGTCTCAGTGCGCCTTCCACCCGATACTGGACCATATATTGAGCATTATCTGATACAGTCAAATGATGCCATACTAAGTTTGGAGAGTTCACGTTTTAAATTCGACTCAATACCAGCATTGATTGCGCATTATGCTCAGTGTTGCGATGAGTTGCCGGTGCAGCTATTATTGCCACGTGCTTTACGTGAAGCTAAGAACCGGCAACAATTATCATCTCTGGCACTACTCGGGCAGGAATTCTGGCGCTATGCGATGCAACAGGCAGGATCTGCCGGTTCGATAACAGCAGCAATGTCGAATGCCCCTGTAGGTACTATAACAAGCGCAGAGGCGCAGTTGCTCGATGCTAAGTCACCGAATTCGTTGACGGAAACAAGTGGTCTGGGTACGGCTACTTTCTTCAGTGATGGCCCATCGAATGCACCTTTGGTGTCTGCCAACGCTAAAAATAATGCAACAGCATCGGCTGCATCTGCTTCATCATCTGTTTTCAGTCCCACTGGCAGTACGAATCTGTTGGGTGGTTTCTTTAGTCAGGCTGGTACACCTTCGGATACAACATCAAGCATGTCATCGTTTACGACAAGTGGTGGCCAGCATATGCATCTAATGAGTCCTGAATCAATAGATTCGGTCATACTTACAATGTCACCAGTTTCCGACGGGAACACTCAACGCAATGCGCTTTTGCCCTGCCATGGCGGTATGCGACCCAATGGTGGTGTCGTTGAAATAGGTAGTAATCTCAGTACTTTCAAGGCCTCTAGCGGTGGTAATGGCTCGAATGGCAGTGCCAGTAGCATTGGGAGCGGAAGTGGCAATGTCAACAAAGCGTGCAATATTCTTGAATTATCGAATGATGTGCGTCCACAACGTCCAAAGCCGCCGAATACGCTTAATCTTGACTTGAATTTACGTAAGCCACCAGCACCGCCATTGCGTTGGTCAAAGCCGCTTTCGCCTCACAGTTCGGTGCCACCAGTACCTCTACCCTTAACAGATCAGGTACATAATCCCACTTCCAATAATGGAAATTTCACTGTAACAACGACGGTCACTTTTTCGGTGGATGGTAAAAGCAATGCACCTCAGTTTCTTGAAGTGAATACTCCAGCGACTCCAAATCCCTTCAACTCGGTACTCAATCAAAATGCTTCAACATTTCAAACATTTTCCAAACGACTGTCTCCAGAAGGTGAGTGTAAGGACACTCTTTCGTCACAAGGATCTTCGTCGACAAATGACAGTCGTTGGCAGACGCAATCTCAAAGCAGCCGTGATTCGAATAACAGCCAACGTAAAATACTCTCTCCTATTGCAGCCACCCCTACTAGCACTGCTGGTGGAGGCGGAGGAAGTAGCAAATCACGCAAAGCTAAAGCTCGTAAGGAATCGAAACATTACCAGGAATCGGATATTCTCAGAGTCCACAGATTTACTGCCGAAGTCAATTGGGCGACAAAATCAGTGACTATGAAGATCTTTGGTCCCATGATCCAAGTGATCGCACCAGTCTTTTAACCAGTTTCAAGCCACCATCAACACCAGCAGCACCACCTGATGGTATCCAGCAAAGCAAACGTCCAGATTTGCTGGCTGAAACGCGTAAGTTTTAAATTTACTTATTGACTTTCACACCATGTCACATCCAATCTTTCACTTTTAGCAAACATCGCCACACCAATAAATGCTCACTCGATTGTGCTGTCACCCACTATGGAGTATGCTGCCTCAAGTGAGAGCACTTATAATACAGATACACAGCAATTGCTGCAATTCTCTGGTGATGCACCTCCTCGCTCACGTGCAGGTCTACTCTTGCCACTCGGTATGAGCCAATCGCTCACCGATGAACAATTGCATAGCAAAGCCCAACTAGAGTCTGACTACGGCGGTGGTGATGCCACCCCTACTGCACAAACACCCGTATCCCGCAGTAAACAGGGCAGCCCCTTTTATGCGGAACCCGCCGATACACTGCGTCAAGCAGGCTTAGCAACTGCCAATATCTTGCGACGCTCACAGCGAAACCAACTCTTGCCAGCAAATCATCGACATTCGGAGCCGCTTAAAGGCGGCTTGGCAGTTACCACTGGCCCCATACTTGCGACATCAGAGGTTGCCGATAAGATTGCTGGCAGTCTAGACGAGCTTAAGAAGCAACAGCCACAAACTCAACCACAGCAGCCGTCAAAGCGCGCTCGCAATCGCTTCGAGCACTGGCAACTTGACAGCAGCTGGGAATTTATGGCCAAGCACGAAGATACAGCTGCTTTACAGCCTCCTAATAGCGCCGATAATGGCAACAATTATGGCGACTATGATTCATCTGCTGATTGGCAAAGTGGTGCCGAAAAGGAAAACTCACAGAGCCAAGACATACCAAAAGAAATAAAGCAACGTCCCCTAACAGTGCATCAAATCATAGCAAAAAGGCTACCCGATTTAAATCTGCCAGAACTGGTGCGATGCTCAACACCACCACAACAACAACAGTTACCGCAACCATTACAACCCCTTCTAAACGATCAAGGCCAAAAGCCACACGGCAACGAATTGAATGGCAGTCAAAAGTCATTCCAGAGTCAAAATGGATGCCGACTATCGTCTTATGACAATGTGGAACGTAACTATGCAGCGTTTTGTCAGACTTATTTTAATGGTATAGACTCTGCACAATCTGATGATGGTACTGTATTTTCTGAGCCTTGGGACTCATCGCAATGGGACTCATTTATACCACAGGATGGTATGTCATACATCATAATAAAGCTAGTATAAATATAATCAATAGAAACAATCATTCCAATTCTTTCAGACCTCACTGTCAATTCTGACACAATACATCTTTCTAAATGCCGCTCGGCGGTTTCTGAGGATGATACCATAATAGAGGAACTGTGCAGCACCAAAGATAGCAATCAGGATACGCTAAAAGCTCAGAAAACAAATGGTAAAACGTCTCGACCGAAAGTGGCTACCATTTTGCGTAATCCCAGCATTCGTGATCGTGAGATACTCTGTAAGTAATTTAGGATAGAAACTTTAAGAAATCGAAATAGCCTAGTAGAGTAATTGGTTCGGTCTTACCTATATGTATATATTGTATATTGTATGTATATTATCTCTAAAAATATCCAAACAAAAGATATTCTCCGACATCATTGCCATCATAGCCATACGCCGACGAGACATTATAATCTATTGTTGTCATTTTGTAAACTCCCCGATCATGCGAAAGTAAATATTTTTAAATTTACATGAAATTAAAATTGTTTGAATAATAAATTCCCAAGATGATGCCAGTGTCCAGTATAAACTAGAAACAAAAAAACTATGCGTCGTCATCACTAATCGCCGTGTCCAGTTATTGTAGTCGCCGTCTCATATACCACAATACATGCCATACTTCTCCTTCTCATCACCAAAAACATAGTATTGCGACGCAAAAACGCGAACGACACTTGATTAGAGAGACGTCGTTACTTATACGCTCCTAGTTTGATTCGATTTACTCAGCAGCGTCGTAAATAGTGCACCAGGTCCAGACGCACTTTGGAATGTAAACTAAAACCACGACGACAACTACAATGTCTTATCAGTTGCTTCAATAGTAACTCTACGCTCCATTTTGCTCTTCAATGGGATGCGTAATTTCTATGATTGGAAGTCGTCGGTCGCTATTATGATTCTATTTTGGGTCAGTGTAAACTGTAAATAAAAACAATTATTTTACTTGAAGAATAACGAAAATAGTCTCGTCTCGTTAAGAAACAACGGCATGAGAGCAAATAAACAATACAAATGCGTATGCCAATAGACGTGACAAGTCGTGAGAAAAATTCTTATCTTTAATTAACTAATGACATATCGATGAAGGACGAGAAAGAGAAAGGCCTTCTAGTAGGTAGTATAGGTAGATCTATTAGATAACAGAGAAATTTGATGTAAGTTGTTGCCAAATTTCACATTTTTTATACTTACCTTATTCTATACGAAATGCAAATACGTAATTCTCACTTTGATAAGATTAGTTGTGGATGGAAGGTTTTAGGCACAGATAAATTTGATAAGTTTCTAGGCCAAACTATCTTCAAGTAACATAAGAAAGACGTCAACGAACTTGGTTCGATAAACTTTGTAATTTCTCAAGTGCGGCACGGCGGTCACCTTGAAATAGTTTCATGAGACCTAGAACCGATTCTATTATATAGTTAGTTATTATCCACTAGCAGCTTATCTTTTGAGTCCAAATCTACGGTTTATTAATAAGTGGGCATAATAATTACTCATATAAAGCTCTTTCTCATTTGATGTTAAATTGGAAATAAATTAAAATAATGGTGACTTAGGTATACTAAATATAAAATAATACGAAAACTAAAAACAAGGTTTTTATAGCGTCCTCTCTAGTTGTTGTTTGTATTATATATAAGGACTTTACTAACTACGACGTTCTTCTAGCTTAATAGTGGCCTCGAACTAATGACAGCACACAACACTGGCTGATGCAATCGTTGAAAGCTTTTGAGTAAGCTAAAGATGTCTATAGAGATATGGATGTCAGATGGATCGGGTGTTGGAGCGGTTAGGATTTGTTTTTCTCTGTATTAGAGCATAGCACTCCAATACCAGTTCAGGTTGCGTCAATTGGCATCGCGTGCAGTGCACGGGTAAGCGATGATGAGATGTTAGATTTGAGTCATGGCAATTTCCTCTTAACCTAGTTTATTATTTACAAGTAGTAGTAAATCGCTGCGATAAGGTACCATCCAACGCACCATCCAACGAATCAACCAAACAAACTAAACTGAACCAAAGTAAAGCGAAGCAAAGCAGCATATGGCGGCATATTGTGTACTACTACAATGACTGACAACAAAAGATCTGCGATCGCGTATGTTTCTTAACGAAGATAAAAAAAAACATTTGTGGTTGACTCAAAGCAGCCGCCGACGGCTGTCGATGCCGACAACTTCAATGATAGTAGTAGCAGACTCTAATTCTACTACTTACTTTATCATATAAGATAAGATCGATGCGAAGTCCGAACAAGAAAAACAATTTGTGGGTGGTGATTGTTTCCCACTATTGGAGAAAGTGAAAAAAAATTCGGATTTTTGCATTTCAAACAACACACTTCAATAAAAATAGAACTCTGGTGATAAGATAAAAGAAATGTGTGTTATGGAATTCCCGGAAGCTGTTACAACTCGTAATACTATGTATTAATGTCAAACCTAACGAATGAAAATTCAAACAATATAGGCAAAGGCAAAGTCGACGTCATTTGTTCAAGGTTGTTTGATGTGGATGATGGAGATGTACAACAAGTGAATAATGAAATACCTTGTATTGACTGCTGTGACTACGACGGCATATCTTTGATAAGAAAGTGAGACATACCAATAACGGTCGGTACCATAATAGCGAGACAAATCAAGATGATGGACAACAAACAATAGATGGATGGACTGCCGGACGGACGGATGAATGGTTGGACGGACGGATACGTTGAGTTGATGCCAAGCGGTCTACACTATGCAAATATAGTTTATTTACCTTCCCATGCTAACTCTCCATTCACTCTTCCAACAAATTATATATTTTATTATCGTCGTAGTCACTCGCTCGCTCACGCTTCGTCATTGCCGCTGTCAACGTCGCTGTCGCTGCCCAGACCGGAGCGAATTCTCTTTCATCCGTCGCTTTATAAACTAATGCGTTGGACTGCACCGAAGTTCAGAATTAGTTTTGCATTCGTCGCGATAAGAGGCGGCAAAAAAAACTCGTTCAAACATATGGCGCATGTCTAAGCCTTCTAAGAATCAATAAAATAATAATAAAATAGAGTAAAACGACAATAGAATTATTCATCGTCAAAGAACGAAAAAACTAACGATCGACGGTCGTTCGATATATTATTTGAAATCGAAAGAAATCAGACAAAAAAAAAAAAAAAAAAAAACAGCAATACGCTTAACATTGAATCGGATTATTGCAGAGTGACGACTCTTAAGGAGGATAATAGATTAAGATAGGTATAATTGGAAGTGTAAGAGGCTTGGTGGCCACTTCACTGAAAGAGCTTATGCCAAGTGCCGATGAGAAACTTTCGTTTCCGTCAATTCGTTTTAGCTGGAAAAATCGTTACCGGATTCATCATGAATTGGTTCAAAAAATCGTTGCCTGTACACCTCGTGAGCCAACGTAATCAATCAGAATCTAGTGGAGAATCCACTAGCAATATATGTACTGCCACCTCTTCAAATACAGATATGTCGAAATCACTTTGTAGTCTGGAAGAGCAAAATATTGAGGTACTCGATCCCGAAGAGTTTTTTCACGATCCTGACCATGTGCGTCATTATAAAGAGGAGGCAGTATTCTTACGAATCATGTCCGAATGGGAAATTGTCGACAATCCAGCACGTTTAGGTGATAATTATTTTTCGGCTGACTTTGAAGATGAACTTCTACACCGTCGTACGCAAGGAAATCATCAAGAAACCATCTTACCACCAATAACTGAATTGAGCGCTACAAATTGCATGGGAGAACAGATGGCTGCCGCAGCAACATTGGCTGCAACCTCTCGTTGTGGCCGAAAACGCAAATTCTATGAATTACTTTTTGTGGATAATATACAGACAGGAATTGCATTACCAGTTGCCAGCACTATGCCAAAAATAGTGGCGGCGCCAGTGATGTCGAAAAAAGGAAAATACTCGCATTGTATTGAGTTGAAATATGAAGAAGATGAGTCCGAGGAGACTCAACTATACCACGAACAACAGGCTGTGAGCATCATAACAAAGTGTTGTGATGGTAAACAACAAGTAAGAGGCAACTATAAGAATAATCAATTAGACGCACACGGATGCCAATCGGATCAAGTGCTACGCAAAGACTATCGCATAAATCGAAAACAGCTCAAGACTGAAGTACTTTCAAACTCTGAAATGGGTACCACGCATAGTTCATTGAATGAAACTGATCTGAAGGCAGCAAAAACTAAACCGCAAGGTTCATCAATCCCAACATCAACACAATTGGATGGCGTTCCCGATCTAAATGTATGTGATCACTTTGACATCAGACAGTTTTTTCGACTCGATGACAATGGAAACATATTGTTAAACATGACGCACATTGTCGAATTCAAAGGTTATGGCTATGCGATTGCTCAGAATAAGCGACACTATAGACGCTATCGCCGTGGTTGCTCTTGCGCAGATGAAGATTATTGCCGGCAGAGGGGTTGCTGTGCGATTTTACGAAGTGTCCTGCTTCGGCTATGGCTAATGTTGCGTGGTAAGTAATCAGTGATCCATTTTGTTCGTTTGTTGGTGGCCATGGAACCATATGTTGATTAGTTGACTTATTTTAATCATATATAAGCTTAACTTGTACTTTATTATTTGAATAATTTATTTATAGGTCATCCACGTAATAAAATTAACTTATATGGTTCTGGACCTGGTGATTCATTGCGAGCCTATACACTTCAATTGGCTCAGGATCAGAGTTCGACCTTTTCACGTAATATTGAGAATTTCATTTCGTGCACAAAGGAATCTCGTGAAGCTGCACCACAGGTGGTTATGCGCAATATGCGTCAATTTATGAATGGCATGAAGAACTACCTGGTCAAACATGGTGAGGGTAAATTCCACCAGGAGGTCGAGGCAGCTCGTTCGCGCCTTAAGTCGGATGAGTTTCTTAATTTGGACGCCATACTGGAGACTGTGATGCACCAACTGGTAGTATTGCCATTGCGTGAACATCTATATGGCATGTTTGTCGACTTCTATACGCGATCGGAGGATATACAACTATTGGCACAGAATGTGAAGTATGCATGTGTTCGTGATGCTCTCGATTTTGGCATAAGACCTTCGGTGGCACCACCATCGCCCACATCATTACATGCAATCTCGAATTTGTTATTGCGTTTACAAGAGGCTGAGCTGCCACTTGACAAGCTCGATCTTTTCCTATGTGTTATCTCGACCATATTCGATGCTACAGGATGTCCACGTGGCCAACAGCTGGGTGCTGATGACTTTCTGCCTGTGCTTGTCTATGTGGTGGCGAAGTGTGGCTTTGTGGGTGCCGAAATCGAAGCGGAGTTCATGTGGGGACTATTGCAACCAACTTTACTGAATGGAGAGCCCGGCTATTATTTGACTGCCCTATGCAGTGCAGTACATGTGCTGAAGAATTTCATGGCTTCGGAAAGTGAGAGTGGCAGTGGTTCGTTAGATGTAAGTCGGAATTGTTCTCTGAATCTCTTTTTGTTTCACACAATAAATACAAATAATTCTTCTAATTCCAGTGGCGTTCATCACAATGTATGCCAGCTTGTTCATCAGTGCTGCGTGTCATCATACCAGATGAATGCAATGGATCCCTTCAAACGCGTACACTTCCTGTGCGCTTGCATACAACAACCCGCGAAGTTTGTCGCATTATTGCCCACAAGGCACGCATTACCAATCCCCAAGATTATGCTCTCTTCAAGCTGGTCGATGGCGAAGAGACCCTTCTAGCCGACACTGAATGCCCGCAAGATGTTCGTTTAGCCGCCAAAGGCAAACATTGTATGTTGGCCTATAAAAGAATTGATGCAAAAATCGCTTGGCCGACAACGACTACAGCATCACCCTCAGTAGCACCAGCTCCAGCAGCAGTGGCTAATAATGGAAACGCCATCGGAGGAGGATCCAATTCCTAAGCAGGCAGCGAAGCATCTATATTGTTGCATATTACAATATTTTTTTTTTTTCATACTATAGAAGGATAAAATATAAATTCATTCACATTCATATGAAAATCCTAACTTTGCTCATACTAACAACAACAACAACACCAACAACATTCTAACGAGATATTTCTTCTTAATCATAATTCACTATAATTTATTATTATTTAAAAGAAATACAAAATAAAAAAGAAAACCAAGAAAAATAAAATGAAATCAAATTAAAAATTAATAAGTTTATATCTAAAAATATAAAAATAATAATAATGAAATAAAACAAAAGTTTATAAAATACTTTTAAAATTAAAGAAATTAATATAATTCAAAATGCATCTAATGTGTACTAAAAAACAGTATTGAATTAAGTGAGCGAGCAGCAAATGCGAGCATTTTTTTTTTTATTTTTTTTTTTTTACTATATAACATAATCTATACAAATACATATATACTCACATATATATACTTATATATAAACATTTAAAAAAGTAATTCTTCATAATAATAACTTCAAACAAAGAGATGAAAAGGAGAAATGGGGATAATCTTTAAAATGTTTTTAAATTAAAATTAAATAAAAATTATTTGAAAATAAAAAAATTGATATAAAAATCCCAAATCCCAAAATATAAACAAGCTCCCCACTCCCCACTCCCAGAACAACAACAACAAAGTAACGTATCCAAAAAATTATAATTATTTATATAACACACTAATAAATATTTAAAACAAAAAACAAACAAATCTTAATGTTGACCAAACTTTGTACAGCAAGTTCAATCAATCATTCAATCAATATAACAATCATATATAATCATATATTACAATACACACAATTTATTTACATAAAACAAAAAAATCCAATATATCAATTGCATAATACTTAAATAGTACTTATTTTCTCTCATTTATTGTGTTCGTTCTTTTAAATGTAACGATAAAATATTAAAGAATCAACATTTGAGTAGCACTGCTGGCTCTGCTCTCTCTCTCAACTAGCAGTTAACATTTGAGCAGCACAGCACACCACAGTTTTGTGTTAATGCTCAAGAAACTGTCAGCGTCGCTTCGTCACAGTTCCGTGCTAACTGTGCGCAGTGCATATTGAAGCACTAAAATTTACACACATATTTTAACAATAATTTCAGTGGAATCTTTAATATCACATATTACATTAAATGAAATGAAATAAAATAATAAATAAACATCAAATAAATAAAATAAATCTTTTATTGAGATTAATTGCATTTACATACATATTTTGTATTGTAGATAAGTAATACTAAATAGATAGAAAGATAAATGGATTATGCTAAAAAAAAAGGTTTGCCAACTTAGAAGAAAACGAAAATATGTATGTTGGAAATATAAAATATTTTATAAAAAAAGAATCTTATACAAAAATGAAAACAGGTGGTTTTTAGTGGTCCTCCGAGTAATTCTGAAAATTTAATTTTTTTTTTTTCTGAATTTGATTTTTTTCGCCCAAGTTGACAGGCCTGAGTTTATCTTATATGTATTTGCGAATGTATTCAATAGACGGAACAATATTTTTGAAAATCGATTATTTTGCACAAAACTATTGTCTGACATTGAAAATGGATCACTATATTCAATCAATGATTTTAAAACATTACTTTTTCCGTAATTTTCTTCATCTTCCAATATTTCCGCGAGCAAACAACAAGATTATCCATTTTACAGAGCGATAACAGTGCACACAAATATTTAACATTTTTGTGCAATTTTCGAAAGACGTTCTCGACAGACTATCTTGGCCGAATGATGTTGAATTCAAAAGCTTTGATGGTAAGAGCTTTTCTTGGTATGGAAAAATGGCTTAACAACGAGCGGATGATAATGTTAGGCGTTAACAGCATCATTTCTTTTTTGTGATATTTTTGAGAATAGGTGTGTAAATCAACTTGTCAATACTGCATATACAGATTACGAATATAGCATAGTTTTCTCTATGAAATTTCGTCCATTTTTGTATATTTTAATTAGCATATTGATCCATCAATCCTACTAAATGCCATTGAAATTAGAAGTGTATTAAGTTTGACAGGAAGTGCATAACTAGATTAAAAGTAGATAATATATTCAATATATTCAGCGATATTATGAAGAGCAAACTGATGTTGTAGCTATGAAACAAGGGTATGGAACAGTTAATTTGTCGCAGCTTACGACAGCTTATATTAGATAATACATAAGTATGTATAATTATGTACCATAAAATCTTTGAATATGATCAACTTTATGAAATTACAATAGTTTAACTTGTATTTGGATCTCGAGAGCAAGGTATCCGAAACTACAAAACAATAGTTTTTAGAGTTTGAACCGAATTCGTTGCTTCATTTTTTTGCTAAATGATCTAAAGCCTCACTGATATCGTTAAGAATTGTCAAAGAATGAAATCACCAGAAAGAAATACTAATCTTATCAATAACTAAAATACAAATTTAAATAGCCTATAACTGTGTATTGGAGACTTCATGAAGTACACAAACATTCGAGTAACTGGAAATGATAAGTGTTATGAAGAGAATTTATTAAGTTATGTTCTTCCGTCTTATTTTTTAGTTTTTGAGATATCGAGTTGAAATTTAATGCTGATACTTTTCATTGATGTTATAATACTATATGGCAAAACCAGAATTCTTTATCATGTGTTCTTAAAATCAGCTTAATGACTTATTCTTAATCATTTTAACAAACCTGAGCCTTACGATTTTTTTTTGTACATACGTTTGATGTTTCAATAATTCTATATATAATTATATACACTCATTACTTGAAAGAGAGTTCACTTAAAAGTATATAATTAAAACAATATAATACTATTGTATTTATCAAAAAAAAAAAAAAAAATCATGTTCATAGGGCAAGAGATTCTTATCATATCTGTGAACATTCAGCTAAAATATAAATCTTTATTCTTATCTTACCAATAATCAACAAAAATATTGTTTAGGTCGGAAGAATATTTGATATCACTGCCATATAAAACGATAAGCATTTTTTATGAGTTCTTAGATAGCAAACAACCTCAGAAGAAGATACAGTCATTGAGGCATGGCAGAATACCTGTCGGGGTCTATAAGCAGCGCACGTAGTTGGCATATTGTCAAAATCTGTTTAAAGGTGATCTAGCACTAATGTTATTATTGTTGATGTTCCTGAGCCTTAATAAGTATAAGGTATTATCTTTCTGACCGTTTCATCATCTATCTGGTCCAGGTCAGGGATCATTTTTACACAACATACATACATATCTCAAATGCAGATTTTGAGTACCTAAATATTCCAAAGCTTTGATAGATATGGAATTTCTGTTTGGCATACGATTGTATCTTACCATATGTATGGCCAATATTTTTAAAAACTTTATAAAGAACCACAAATAATAAGTAGTATGTACTAAAAGCAACCAACAATTGATTATTGCATTTAAAGTTGTTATTATACATTATTATTTAACATGTACTAACCATAATTTGCCAACAAACAAAATGTGTTCAAAATAATAAAAATTAATGAACAAAATCATAAGACTGATTAATTAAAAAAACGCTTAAAAGACATTGGTTTGTGGTTTCTACAAAATAGGATTCCTTTTCGCTTTACTCACTTTTCCTCGCATGAATATATGTATATTACAAAATCGTGTTTCCGGTTCTTTTCATCAAATCAAGAAATAGCTACAAAAATTGTGAATTCCATAGGAATGCCAAAACTTCAGTACTCTAATATCATAATAATGATTGTGGTTATAATTTTTGAAGATCTATTCTCTAGAAACCACGTACCAATAAATTTTATTTTTTAGAATTTATTTATTTATTTGAAATGGCATTGACAAAGAAACTGTCAGCTTTAAAACAAAAATAAATGTAACAATTAACACTTAAAAGTAAGACAAAAATATAAATTGAAGTGAACTTAAACTAAAATAAATTAATTACAAAAAAAAAAAAAAAGAGAAACAAACAATAAATAGGCAAAAAAAAAACATAAAAATAAATAAATAAGGATTATATGAAATACCAGTCTCTGACCCGATGTGGGAAATTTATTTGCAAATAGTAGCAAGCTATGTTTGTTAGTGAATTTTGCTTAGAACATGTTTAGATGCAAAAAAAAAAATGTATTTTATAATAATAACTTTAAAGATTAGTAATTTGATTGTTGATTGCTTTTAGTACTTATAGTCTATTACAATATTTGTGCTCTCTTCAAAATGCATAATCTAAGATACATGTTTATGCCTAATAACAATATCTTACAGAATTTTGAAATAAAATATTACCATAGTATAACCACTAGCAAAAATTGATTATGATGATAGCGCTATCAAAAATTGTCAGATATGTTGCACTACGATTGTCAAAGCACATACAGTTTTTATGGTGTAAATCACCTCTTAAAATGTGAATGGACTGTATAATTTAGTTGTTTATACCAGCAGAGTTGTTGGGGTTGGCGCCCATTTTGAAATCACACTTTCTGGGGTTTCTTGTTCTTTTCATTACACCATAGTAGCTCCATCTTTACCAAGTGTTGAGTTATCTTCAGTATCACCCGCAATAGCCAAGCATCACTTTTCTGAATGAGCTGCCATGATGACAAACAAATAGACACATACTTTGCTTCATTTAGCTTAAGCATACCAAATACACACACCACTGACCAAGGTCTGAACCAAAATGACAACCAATATACGTGTTTTAAAATTATAAACAAACATGATCTGAAACAATCGATTTGGATTCGTAGGCACAGACAAACGTGCATGGTTAGGTGTAATTTTTTCTTATTCTTGATCAATATACACTTCCCGCCACTTGAATAGAACACTCCTGCATAACTTTTTTGTTTTTAAAAACCTCATATTTTCGATTAAGAGGCGTTACTATATATTTTCGTACATTGTCTCAAGCTGAGCACTCTTGTACATCATACTTTTATTCTTCATGTTATACAATAATAAATACTGCAATTATTTTTTAATTAATTCGTCATGAAAAAATATGTACAAAAACAAACCTTAATTCAATTTTAATTAAGATAAAAAAAACTATAACAAAGCTTAAAAACTAATTATTTACTATTATAATGTGTTTTACTGCTGTGGTATGAGATCGCCACCAACAGTTTATGTTTTTGATTTCCTTTAAGTCTCTCAAAAAAATACTTGTTTCAAATCTTAGTCCATTATTTGTCTGAAAATCTTCTATATATATTTTTTTTTTGTTTGCTCTTCTATATTTGTGGTATAGGATTGGGATTGCTTCTATATTATACTGTATTACTCCTATTTTGTCCAAGTATATAAATGCTTCCGGGGGAACATATCCACTTTGGAGTGTATTAGATAAATATATCTCATCTGTATAGTAACGGGCTAGAATCAAATTATTTTCTATGCAATTAAAACAATACTATATATTATATAACGTGCCCAGCCCCGCTTTGCTGTGGCCCAATCTACATGTGAAACTTAGTTTGTTTTTTCTATTTTTTTTTTTTAACCTTATCACTCTTTATTGTAATTATCTACATTTAAAAAAAGAAATGATATTAATTTTATTTTGTTTTAACTCAGAATTCAGACTACTTGTTTGATTTGAAAATATGTCTCTAAGCTTTATATGAAAATTTTGATCCACTAGTTTTTAACGATTTTATAAGACGATTTTGATTAAATAAACGCTATAGTATGTCACAGACAGCTTGCTACAATGCACCAGTAGAAACCGCTTTCAAATCACTTGAAAATTACGGGCGCTAGAGAGAAACATACACTTTTTCCAATTTTTATACATATACTCGTATGTATATATAAGTAGTAGTAGATAAAGCAAAATACATTTGGTACATATTTCGGTTGAATTTATATGAATTTTCGCAAGAATAAACTAAATTGAAGTTCCATAAATTATTCGCCATTTGATTATAAGAAAATAAAAAAAAACTTTTATTTAACTTTTCATTTGTGCTGTTATAAGCAAATATGGACTACGAGTATTTTAATTTAAAATAATGAAAAATCATTTGAGGAAAATCCGTAACAGAGGTAGAAAAATGAAAATAAAATCTTATTACGGTACTTGCCGACATGTTAAAAAAACATTATACATACGTAAGTATTCGACAAAACTAAAGCACGAAACTTTCCATATCAGTACTTAGATCAATATATAGTAATTGTAAAATAGGTTATGAACTTTTTCTTTTTCATGAATTTAATTACTTTTAACATTGGTTATTTTAAATGTAAACATACTTAATGTCATATTTAATTTCAAACAAAAATATTCATCCAAATATGTATAACAATATCCAGTGCAACAAAACTAAAGCATGAAGTTCAATAAGTATATGAGAAATACTATTTTTTTCTACACAAAGAAAAAACGTATTGTAAAAACAAATATGTTCATAGTTTATTTAAATATGCATCTACTCGTATTTTGCTGATTTCTTATACCCGAACAATATGGGCATATTTAAATGCAATTCAAAGTGTGCGCACTTCATATTTACGATTTTCCACCTTAGTGCCAAATCTTTAGTAAAAATAGTTAAATAAAAGTGTAAATAGTATGATTTATTATGTTTTTTCTCTGGGTGTAAATAATTTGTAGCGTAGCCGTTGTTTTTCAGTACTGCTTCACGTTGCCGTAGCAAGAAGTCAATTAATTTAGTTAAAACTTCAGCATAAATATTTTTCCAAGGCAATTCGACCTAGCAGAAGAGGGAATCTTTGTTAAACTAAAGTTTTCGCGCATGATATTCTGTTATACAAACTCCCATTGATTTTTTTCTTTTTAAATCGAGTGATTGAGCCAGCCACTTCAAAACTTTGATTGTATGTGAAATGGATCTATCTTTCACATATGTAGCAGTGTGTTTCGGGTCGTTATCATGCTAGCAGATCCACTTTAACGCCATTTATTTCTCCGCATGAGGGAACATGAATGTATTTGTACATAAAACGGTCTATTATAGCATTTATTCAAATTGGACCGACTGCATTACCAGAAAAATATCCCGAGACCATTGCATTGCCTCCACCATGTTTGGCCGAGTATTTTAAATAGCGTTGATTAAGACGTTATCCTATCGGCCTTTCTACAAACCTTAATCTACCGGAACTTTTGATATTAAACTTTGAGATTCATCAGAGATTAGTACATTTTACCATTTGGCTATAACTCATTTGACTTGAGACCTTTCAAATTCATGGCTTTTTTAAAATAAATGTTTTTTTCTTCGCGCAACTGTTTGTTTTTAAGCCATATTTAATAGTACGTCGTAGGATTGTTCTGCGTGAAATATTTAAGTCCAATTCATTTTGTATTGATCTTGCCGATATAAAAGGATATTTTTTAACAATTCGAATTATTGCTTTATCATCACGTGCTGTTGTATTCCGGGGTCTACCACCACCATGGTTGGTTTTTAACGAGCCAGAATACCGAAAACGAGTTTTGGTTCTGAAAACAGCACGAACTCTTCATTATTAAATTCAATAAGAATTTTTTATCTGAACACGGCAGAATATTTATTCCGGGCCATTTTATAACAGTGAATGAGACATTAAACAAAAATTTATTGATAATGCTCCTAATATCTTCCAAGAAAAACGGAATATAATTCTAACAAGATTTTTCTTTATTTTTCTTTCTAACTACAATGTGCTTTAGTTTTGTCGCACCGTTTTTAAAGATATTGCTATATTTGGAATAATATTTTTGTTTGAAATTAAATATGACTTTAAATTTGTTTATATTTAAAATAACCAATGTCAAAAGTAATTAAATTCATGAAAAGAAAAAGTTTATAACCTGTTTTACAGTTTTATTGTGCAAAGTACTGAAATGGTATGTTTCGTGTTTTATCATACTTTTGTCCGACACAGTATATAGCAGTTACATACTATATATCCGCTTTTTGAAGTGATGAATCTAAAAATAGAAAAAACATGAAAGGTCGAGCAAAAAGTGTACTTACTAGCATGGACGGATGATTCATTTTGAGAATAGCTTTAAATACGTACGACTTAGTTACCAAGGCAACGAAAAAAAATGCTGTTAATGCAAGTCTAACCCGACTAAAAGTCTAATTCTGGAAGCTAAATATTGTATATAAAGAGATTAAAAATATAGAAAATTCTTCCATTTCATTCCAATCCCTAAGCACAACGCCATAGAATGTATCACACTTATTTTACCAGAACTATAATATGAAAAAGTTTATTTTGGAGGGCCCCAATGGCTCCAGCTAATATATTCAAGATTTATGGGAGTCTAGTTATCACTTTACCTTTCTACGAAGTAGGAAGGGCGGTAGCATGGTATGCGGAGTGATCACGAATTATGGCACTTGTGAGCTTCAATTTTTGTAGACTACTGTAAGTCCGAAGGCATACGTTGGTATACTAAAATGTGCTTTCCCATTTCTTTGAACAGTTTTTTAGACCCATTACACACTCCGCGGATTTTTCAATCGTTCAAACCTAAACAATATCGAAAATGTTTGGGAATGGTTGAGCAGGAAAGTTTACGGACCTGGACAATAATATAGAAGCCTACCATCTTCATCCTTTTAAACTGTCCCAAACAGAATCTCTGAAGATGAGGTTCAACAAATTACTAAAAAAAAAAAAAACATTATTTCAATAGTCAATTCAGTTTGTCCGACACTAAAAGCAAGAAATGGAACTATAGTAGATTGAAATGCATGCAAAAGACCTTTTCAATATGAATTTGTCTAAACATGACAAACAAGACAAAACAATGGTCATTAGCAATAGAAACACAAAGGAACCAAACGAGCTAAAATGAAGAAAATTAACCAAATGAAGAAATCCAGACTGAGATATGAAATAAAATGAAACTGAAGCATCAGTTTCTTCATTTTCATTATCCATTTCTCTTATGAGTGCAAGCTAGCTCTTCTTCACTCTGCATGAATACGAGACTTTTGCCTTCATTGAACATCTCTGCACCACACTGGGGCTTCGTAAAACACAACAGCTTGAAAAATGTATCTAAATAGATACAATTTGTTCTCTATATTAAGGCGAGAGTTTCTGCTTATTAAGGGATGCATTGTCCTTATTAACTTTTTATTAATACAATTAATGTATTCCCTGAATAATAGTTTTTTATATAAAATCAAACTACCAGAAGCATGTCTACAATGCCAGCAGATAGATTCCAGAGTAGAGGAATCATATAGATTCAACCGAAGTGTCTATTAAATATATTTTGCTTCACTTAATACATCAAAAAAAAAATTAAGTTCCTAACGCTTCTTATATATCTGAAAATATGAAATTTAAAAAAAAAACCTCATACATTCAAGTGGCGCGGAGTGTATGCAAACACAAGTACATATATTTATATTATTCATGCAGTGAATAGTATTATAGGTTTGTAATGAAATTTGTAACACACAGAAGGAGACATCGGGGACCCCATAAAGTATATATATTATTGATCGACGAGTTGATCTAGCCATATGCGTCAGTCTCTCTGTATGTGTGTATGAGCTAGAGAGCTTTAATTTTGCACGAAGCTTTCTTTTAACCATACGCAGTACATTGGACGGAATTAGCGGAGTCGGACCACTAGGCGGGTACCCCCCATACAAACATGGATCCAAATTTAAGTACTTATTAGAAAAACTTTTTTAATTTTTGTACTTAAAAAGCACTATAAGTTTCTGATTCAGAAACTATACAAATTTGAAGACCCTCGGATACCCCCCACACAAACCTTGATCCAAATTCATATTCTTATTAGAAAAAGTTTTTTTTTTGTTTTACTATCGACTTCATGTACTTGAGCACTATAAGTATCTGACCCATATCCACAAACCATGTAAATTTCAAATTTGCCACGGACCACTAGGAGGGGCGTGAAGAGTATTACAACTTCGGCGTAGCCAAAGTTAGTCTTCTTTTTACTGGTTTTCAATTCAACTTGATTTTTCAACTTTCGCACAAATTTAAAACATAGTGCATATCTGAGTTCTATAAAAGTTATAAGAAACTGAATTATATAGTATGTATATAAAAAGAATGAGATGATGATCTAAAAAACTGGAAAACAACCACAACAACGACAATAGTCTGGGACCCATATATCAATAAATTATTCTTTTAATGATAAGAATCGACCACACACAAACGAGTTCTTCGAATGTACTAGTTTACCGCTATCGATGTTATTATTATTGTTTTATTTGTTATTGTTGCTGCCACTTGAGTATATACGGATTATTGTTACAACGTGATATCAACTTGAAGATGAACTTGAAATTGACTAATTCATATAAAATATACATATGTATGTACTTACATATACTTATGTACAGATGTACATCATACTTATGTACCGGACTCAGTTCTACCGTTAGTAGTATCAGTGTCATTAATTAATGCGACCTGGTTCCATATTTATACATATGAGTAAATAATAATCAGGTAAGTACATATTATATTGTTCTTCGAACTTAATTAAGTATTGAAGTGGAGCCATAAATGATGTATGATCAATATTCTAGATATATACATACGAGTACAAATGTAGAATTTGTCTGGGTTATTGGTAAGTATTATTGGTAATTAGTGTTGTTGTTTCTATTTTATTCAGTTATTATTGTTACTGATCGATTAACTGAATCAATTTTCCGATTAGGCTGCGTCTGTCCACGTCCTACATTTTTTTGTACCAATTGCCATCGTCTCTTCACCCACCTCGGTATCTACGTCAAATTTATTCAACTTATGTATACCTTTTCGACAAACATAGTCAATGGTGTCATTACTTTATTGTGATATTTGTAACGCGCTAAATAAAAAGATGATGAAGACCCCATAATAGATATTAAATATTGTATGATCATTATTACAATAAGAATTAATCTAACTAACATTTCCTTTTATATTGCCGTCACTTTCTATTCATGACATTTGAGTAAAAGTTCGTCTGTTCAGATCTCATAAAAATGTACGACTAGGAAATGTAGTCAAAAAAAACTAATATAACCGATCGATATCTGATATAATAAAAGCAAATGAAAATGTAATGTAGTCAAGAATTTTAAGGTTCAATAAAAGATTTAAAACAACATTGAAATAGACTATTGATCGGTTAAATGAAATAATCGTCATTCAGTTTTTCATTTAGAAATTGATTAGTTTTGTGGGAAAGGTGTGGAATCTTCGTTGAAGCCAAAGATACTATAACTAGTGATAGTGTTTTTTTGTTAATTTTTTTAATTTATTAGGTATATTTAAAAAAATATATATATATTTACTTAGAGAAGAAGGTGATCTTAGGTTATCTAACACTATATAGAAATATGTATATATTGTATGTGTTTTAACTTAAGGATACATGACGTACTTGCAATATCAAAGCAACTACTATTGACAATCAAAAAGAAAAATAAGACTGCTGCAAATCATTTTTATGCCAAAACAAAATGACCAAAACCGAATTGTTTACAAATTTTTCTCTATCTCCTTTTTGGAAAATACTTAAAAGTCAATAAATCATAATTTCCTTGTGCCACCATAAAATCTGTCAAAATGTTTTCCTTTGTTCTAATGATCTTAAAGTTTAAATTTCTAGGTTTTTTATTGATCCAAACAAAAGAACAACAAATAAATATCTAAATACACTTATTTTTCATTCCAAGTCCCTAGCATATCAAATATTCTTGATTATAGACAGATTATGTACTAAAATCGTCCCGTTGAAACAAATTTTCTGTTTACTTCTTCGTTAATCGATTTCATTTAACAATCTTTCTGAAGGATTTTATAAGACATAATGGATATGCTAGAATTGAATTATATTTGAGGTATTTTTGCTTGTATGAGCCTATTGAATATCACTGTCAATTTATGTTAATCTTTTCTACAAGGTTTCTGATAACTATCCATATTTTGGCTTATTATAAGTTTTAGTCGCTTATGTGTCTCTAATTTCCCAGATTAATTTGAGTGCTACGATCGCAGCGCTTCTGGATATATAATATGCATATCGGTTTAATGGTTTCCTTTGCTTGTGTGTTATTTGAAGACTCCTCTATCTGGGACAAATGATCTAATTTTGATTAACTTGTCCAATCAATTGGACCATAACTTGGAAAAATTTTGGTTTACCCACATCCTTAGCCCTTCTTGTATGAATTCCTTAGGAAATCCACAAAAAAGTTCGGGTGTATAACGCATTATTTTTTAGCTACATACTCTCATATATTACAAAATTAAAGGGTATCTAATGTTGGGTTGACTTATTTAATAAAATTGATATTGTTTTTTTTTTCTGTGCATTTTTTACTATATTCAAGATTATCAGAAATGAAACAAAAACAACAACAAACAGTCATAATTAATAAAAAAAAGGCCAATGGCGCGATAATCGTAGAAAACAAATACAACAAAAATGAAATAAATAAATAAGTAAATAAATTAAAAACAAAGAAATAACAACTGTTATTCACACATAACAACAACAACAGCAATACCAACAACAGATCCCAGACAAGATTCATAGCTCAACTCAAAATTGCCATAGCGTCGCCTTCTGTACTCTCGAGGGTGGATCAAAAAGTCCTTAGAAGAATATCTCATAGGGGATTCTCACATACTTATTTCTCAACATAGGCATCGTTTATTACAATACACTTGACTCAATAACTCTCCAATTTGTTGTAATTGATTTTCTCAATTCTGCTTTTTAGTAGTACAATTGATTCTTCTCAGCTATATTTATACTCTTCACGCAGTGAATAGTATTATAAGTTTGTCATGAAGTTTGTAACACACAGAAGGAGACATTGCAGACAACATAAAGTATATACTCGTATATTTGTGATCAGCTCGATGAGACGAGTTGATTTAGCCATGTCTGTCTGTCCGTCGGTCCATTTGTCCATCTGTTCGCACTCCTAGTTTTTGAGTTAGAGAGCTGAAAGTTTGTACATAGGTTTATTTTTACGAAACGCCTATCAAGTTCGGGAATCAGCCTTTTTTAAATTAACGTTCTTATTAGAAAAAGTTGTTTACGTATCGAACTGAAATTTGGACACTATAAGTTTCTGGTCCATATTCACCAACCATATAAATTTCATGAGCTTAGGGTTACCAGGAGGGGTACCTCCGATCCAAACCCCCTTTTAAATTAAAGTTCTTATTAGATTTTTTTTTTTTTTTTTTTACTTATTGAACTGAAATTTGGACACTATAAGTCTCTGACCCATATCCACAAACCATGATAATTTCAAGACCCTCGGACTACTAGGAGGGGTTCACTTATGAACTTATGCTCTATCCCATACAAAACGGGATCCAAATGAAAGTTCTTATTAGAAAAACTTTTTTGTTTTTTATACTATCGAATTAAAATTTGGACAATAGAATAGAAGTGTCTGTCTCCCATAGCCATCACCCTTGGACAACTAGCTGGGGCGTGAAGAGCATTACAACTTCGGCATAGCCAAAGTTAGTCTTTTTTTATATTTTTTTAGGTTTGGTAAGACAAATGCATAGTTATATCTGACGATTTTAATGGATTTGAAACAATTTGTAACGAAATTTGTCTATTGTCTGTTGTTGATCAAATGACATCGTTAGGCTGATCCACTTAGGGGTCATATTGAGGAAACACTCCAACCATGCTGTTGTTAGAGTTTTAAACAAATTTTTTTTTTATTTATTTTTTTTTTTTCAAAATGAATTGATAATGCGATATGTCTATGACCTTTTGAATGTCGTAGACTTTCAACCAATGATTGAATCTTATCGTTAATTCCTGGCATAGGGGACACCAATCGCTACGGTGTATTTAATAATTGGCTGTACGGTTTCACTTAAGTGCATCCCACCAATTTTAATAGACCCCAACGCGACATCGTTAAATCTTTCCCATGAAGAAAACCTCGTTTTATTCCAATCTGTAAAAGTTATACGTTCGTAAGGACTAATTAATTCACCCTCTTATATTCGTGTTATCAAAAAATTGGCGAAACGTGCGCACCAATCGAGTGTATGAACAAATGTATCATGTCGTATCGTTATGGATCGTCGATTATTTTGACTTTAATTGAACTGTGGGATATACCAGAATATAGAATACGGGAATAAAGTACAAATACAATACCAAATAAAATAAAACTAAACTACACGAACAACATTCTAATAAACAGTCTATAATAACATTATGCGTTATATGAATTATATAAATTATTTATTAAAAATATGTATAATTATTATGATCAAATTTTATCAAAAAACATAAAAAAATTCAGCCAAGTGTGAGTCCGTTCCGTCGTACAAGATTTTTTGCTTAAAATATTAAATTATGTGCATATTTAACAGCCTAAAAGTATACTACAATTAACAGCTTAAAAGTATACTACAAAAACAAAAAAAAATTGTTAAACAAAAGATTAAATTAAGAAACTGATTTTAATGTGTATTTTTAGTATTTGTCGTTCTACACACAAGTGAATTACACACTCTGTGAAAATTTCAACTCTCTACCTATTACGGTTCATGAGATAGAGCAGGAGACGGCCGGACGGACGGACAGCGTAAGCTTAGTAATTTGACTAAGGTATTTTAGTACACACAAACTGTTAATGTTTCTTATTTAAAACATGTTTATAGTCCCTAGACTTGCAAGAGAGCTATCTACATATATGTATGTATGTATATCTATTTGCTAATAAGAAGCGATGAGATGTCTCTTTGAAAATTTTAACTCAATATCTCGAAAAATGAGACACTAATTTGCATAGAAACTTAAGAGTACAAAAAATTAAAATAGATTCCAAGAATTAAGATTTATGGACGATCAAAATAAAAATAAAATACAATTAAAGGTCTTCCAAATAAGTATACATACTATACGTAAGTCCCATTGACAATTTGTGGATCTATTATACTTAATCAAATATAATACAATGATCAAAAAACAAACTAATGACAGACTTAACATTGAGCAACTTATGCCAAAATGTCAAGAAATCTGTTGATGCTTTGATTCACTTAGTTTTCGAACCTGATCACAATGGAAACATTTTACAGTAATTAATTGAATTTATTATGGTATGCTTTTGAATCCTCTCATCTTGATTTGAAGTCAACTTCTGATTTCACTTGCGAAAGAAAGAAGAATTCGACTATGTCTTGACTTAATCGATTCTTATAAAATAAAACTCAACACTATGGTCAGACACAGCTATATTTACTTGACTTTCCTTTTGACTCGTTATTACTACTACTACTACTACAACTACTTCTAGTTTTCTTGATAAGCTTTCAAGTTGGACGTTGTAGGACATTATTCTCATAGCAAGCGTTTCCCTTCTCCTTCTAATCTTCAAATATCGCCTATCTTTAGTTTTTAATGAATATTCCTTGAAAATCTTAACAATTATTACTGCTCAAAATAGAAAAGATTTTTATTATGAGCAGATTGCAACACGTATAGGAGGACAATATTCCCAGTATCCATTTTCATACTCTGGTAGAAAATACATGCAACTTCTTCATGCATTCGTCAAAATTCTATTGAAATTCCAAACCATTAAACTGCTGAGTACTATGTTCTGTGTCGTATGTTCTAATCAGTAAATATGAAATTTATTGAAATTATATTGTATGATTTTGCAAACAATTTCTTTATAGACTGTACGAAATGGATATGTTTATAGGGTTGTGTAAAATATACCTACATATATTGTAAATGATCTAAGGAAAAATTGAAGATGCGCCATTGTCGCGCAATTTAAAGTACAAATATTAAGTAGTACATACTATTGTATATTGTGTATTGAAAGTGTTATTTTTCTTTCTAAATTTAATTTAGACTATTTGAGTTGGGGACTTGGCTGTCAGTCTATCTTCTGATCTTTTGTTGTTTGCCTATCTGTCTGTTTATATGTCTGTCTGTCTATGTGTCTGTGTCTATCTTCTGTATGTCTATCTGGTTGTCTATTTCATACCTTTTAACTTAGTTAATTAGTTAGTGTAGTAAATAATAATCATTCCAGAGATTTTGATATGGCACGTGTGTGTGTGTGTGTGTGTATGTGTGAGTGTGTGTGTGTGTGTGTGTGTGTGTGTGTGTGTTTATAGAGCGTAATAAAGTCGGTTCAGAACTCTCGCAAGTCGTTAACCAATCGACAGTCGCAAGCTTTAACAACACGCCGGCGGATCGTTGCAAAAGCGAGCAGCGGCTAAAAAATAAATAAAAATATTTTATTGAATTGAATTTAATCGAGCTAAAAACAAAGATTGAGTGTGTGGATCAGTGCGAGTGTGTATCTCTGTGTGTGTGTGTGTGTGTGTGTGTGTGTGTGTGTGTGTGTATGTGTGAATGGGTTTGTGTGTTTTTAAAAGAGAGAGTGGCAATGGGATTGGGATTGGGAGAGCGGTAGATGGAATCATGAAACAAGAGTGAGAAACCCACAAATTAATATTAAAACGACAAAATCAAAAAACACAATAAGTGTGATCGCCAAAAACAAAACGTATTTCAATCATTATTAAACGGGAATTCATAACGAAAGTAGTATAATGGGAAAGTTGTGAAACAAAAACTAAACTAAACTAATCTATATAGTACAATAATATCTGTCAATTTAACATATTTATATTGCAACTTAACTAAATCCAAAGCTCATTCCAACTACGACAGATCAATCTATCAATCCCGATTCCAACAAAATCTTGGTTTTGTTACGGGCTTATTTTTTTTTTTTTTTCTGGTGAAATTGAATTGATTTGAATAAAATTATATTAATAATAATAATAATAATAATAAAAAGAGAGATATCATGGAGGTTTATACATCAGATAGTTCTGATACAGATTCACGTGAACAAAAAACACTTGATTATGGGCGATTAAATTTGGATATGGTAACATTGGCCGAGGATTTACTTGCACCACATAAATCGGTTCTTAAATCCCAAAAGGATATTGAGACCTTGTTACTCAATCACAATCGTTTGAGTCAACTACCCGAACTCCTGAGAAATTTTACAAATCTACGTATACTTGATTTGAGTTCAAACTGTTTGACTTTGCTACCAGAGGCCCTTTTTCAATTGCCGTTGGTCACATTGATTGCCAAAAATAATCAATTGACCAATAAATCATTGCCGAAAACCTTTCTAAGTAAACAACAAAATGCCGCCGCCGCCGCCGCCGCCGTCAATCCAACTCAGTCGTTGCTCAAGGAACTCAACTTAAGTGGCAATTTACTGACGCATTTTCCAGAACAAGTCACCGAACTACGACAACTGAAATATCTTTATGTTGGGGCAAATAAAATTAACGGCATATCAAAGGATATATGGAAAATGCAAGGGTATGTCTCACATTAAATGTATTTATATTGTACATATTTTTACTATCATTATCACATACTACTACATATGTACTTTACATTCAACAATCCATTATACCTACCATCCAATCATTGATGATTGTGAAATACGCAAAATGCGAAACTCGTGTCAGAGTAAACACTCGGATGCTTAATCTCTCACTTTACTCTCGGTTTTATACAATACTATTGTATCTCTCTCATCATATTTGTACCGTAGAACACATTGATTACGTTATTTGTTCTAATCAGTGACCTCGCTTGAACAAAAGCTATCAATTTAGACTGATGAAAATCTTTTGTTTATTTAATAAATCCAATATTGTTATGCTGTTGTCATCCATCATCAGCATTAGCATCAGCATCATCATCATCATCATCATCTTCTTCTTTCTATTAATCGATGGATCTATCGATCGGTCGATAGATAGATGGATAGATAGAAATATACTTTGATCGATCAAATCATTTCATTAATTAATCGATATATGTAAATATATGTAAACCATTTACCATTTACAATACATACTATGCTCGACATACGAGATACAGATCGAAAAATACAATAAATATTGTACTTAAGAGTATGAATAATATTTGATCAACTGTTTTTTGTTAGGCCGTCAAAACCCCATCATTATGTAGCGTGGAGAAGAGTACTTACTTTTGGAAAAAAATCATTGTATGAACTCTCATGCAAAATTTAAACTTTCAAGGTATCATATTCAAGTTTATAGCTGTTATAGTTTTCAAGATAGAGTTTCCCGGTTGGAAATTCATTATAATCAACTTACTATTTTATTTCTAACACACACGAACATAATCTTTGATCCACATACAGAGGTAGAGGGCATAAAAAGTTATTTGAAATGAAACTAAAGTATTAAATTTTTGAATTTGTTACAATAGGCCACGCCAAATTGAGGGCACGGTGAAGAGGTGACTAATTCCTCTTTTTTCTCTAATTAGAGACATTGGAAATTTTTAAGAACTGTTCCTATTGTATAAGTATTTCTTGTATTGAATCTGTTGAAATCTGAAGAACTAATCCCAAAATCAACCAATCAATCATTTTAACTATTTATACATCATCAAATTCCTTTCATGTTATTCTATAATAATTCAGATTTTCGTTTTTTATATAGCCTCCATGTTTTATCATTGGGTGGTAATCTGATAAGTGATGTACCCGAAGCTGTTGGTATGCTTAACCAATTACAAGCGCTGGTACTTTGCGACAATCTTATAGAACATCTACCGATGAGCATTGCCCGCCTTAAGAATCTAAAATCACTTCTTTTGCATAAGAATCGACTGAAGCACTTACCCAAGGACATTGTGGCATTAAGAAATTTAACAGAGGTAAATGATATGTGATTTACTCTGTTTTTTAACCTACTACATTGATATTGATGTTATACGAGTATATACATATATTTTCTTTAATTTATAGTTAAGTTTACGTGATAATCCCCTGGTTGTACGATTCGTACAGGATATGGCTTTAACACCGCCAACACTACTAGAATTGGCTGGTCGCATTGTTAAGACAAGTGGCATGAGACCTGAACCTGGAGACTTGCCATGTACACTTATGGAATATTTGAATAGTGCCAATTGCTGTGTTAATCCCAATTGTAAGGGTGTCTTCTTCGATAATCGTGTTGAGCACATCAAGTTTGTTGATTTCTGTGGCAAATATCGTGTGCCCCTCTTACAATATCTTTGCTCATCGAAATGCATTGAACATGAGCAACAGGATCCTGATGCTGATCGACCACAGACAAGTGCCAGTGCAAGTAGTGGTTTTATGATGCGTAAAGTCTTATTAGGTTAATAAAACCTAAATAACCATAATGATAACAATCATAATGATGATGAGGATGATGACAATGTTTGAATTGAAAAAAAAAAAAATTAAAAAGGAAAAAACTTAAGTACTCTAAATTTCTGAATATCTAAGTTTTCCTTGTGATCTATTTTTAACATTCTCACCATCATCATTGATCATAATGATTTTATGAAATTGTTAAATTCTTGTTAAATTTTTCCTCTTTCTCCTTTAAATGTATATTTTTTCTTTTAAAATAATAAAATAAATAATTGTTTTGTTGCTTTGTTTTTTTTATTTGTTATTTTTGATATTAAGGACTTCTAATTTCCATAAATTTAGAACTATTTACCACAATCGAGAAGAATTTATCGAATGTATCTAGTATCATGGTATTAAGTGAATTAAATCCGCCAAAGATTACTCAATCCAGCCATGATATGGCAGTGATATTGGTACATATTCCAAAAATGCAACTTCCTATCGCAGATATGCCAATTATACGAGGTGTTGTTATACAGTAACAAGATTGATGCTTCTACAGAAGAATAGACATGGACTAATGTTATATGACCAACAACTCTCTCTTTCTCTCTCTCTCTCTTTTCCTATTGTCACCTCTCCTGAGTCTGTCTCTTTTGTAAAAGGCCTGTTTCCTGTTTGTGGAAATTTAAAATTAAAGATTTACCAGAGTAACAAGCTTTCGTAAAATTTCTTATGAAATTTGGAAATACCGCACGGAAACTTATGAAAATGAATACTTATTACAGTTTTAGACTTTTCAAGATGGTCGAGAAATCGCTAATCCAAACATATATACGTATATGTATTAAAAAATTGTTAATCTAATCCAATTTAATTTTTTATGACAAAGCTTAAGCATTTGTCATTTAACTTATATTGCATTATCTTTCAAAATGATTATAGTCAAGCGATTCGCTTTAGCCACTTGACTTGCAACCATGTGACTTTCTTCTAATCCTCAAAATCCAATCTACATTATAGGAAACAAGTGACACTTGTCATAAGGAACGACGCTTCCAGTATTGTCTCGCACAATGGAACTTCATGAACTAATGAATCATTTTAGTAGGCATATTGGAGGAAATACAATATTATTTAAATATGTAGAAATCTAAAAAGAAATGTTTTTTAACAATAGTTTCGCTATGTTTTATTCACACCTCGTACAAAATCTCAATATATTGCCGTAAATATACCTAAATGAAATCATATGTTTTTGTTTATTTAAAATTCTCTTCGATTTCGAGCAAAGGCCTTTCTTTAAGCTGGCTTATTATTGACTAAAACGGTTGGGTCCATTTCAAAAAAGAGGACCCCCGATCAATAAAATTATGTGTATGCATTTGATCTGGTTTTCCTTTATCACTTCAATAATTTTAGATTTATTTAACAGCATTTTTGAAAACGTGGGCTATAGGTTGTATTCAAACGGGAAAAATGGGGTCCATATGAAATGTAGACTCAATCGATATCAACGTGCATTTATATTGTGAACACTTAATGCATTTATTCTGTCTGATCCTCTCCTAACATCCTATTCATTTCTTCAATAATTTATTAATAAACTAATTTTCATTTTCAATTCGAGTTGAGGCTTCTCTCTAAGAAATCCTGTTGATACGGATATAGGCTGTATACCAAACGGAATGGGTTTGTAATCCTTGGCTGATTGATCACCATGTAATAAAACAATAAGCATTCGTGACCTACTGACCTCATTTCTTCAATAGCATAAACATTCATCCCTCCTTTAAATATTTTATTCTACTTATTTAATTATTTTTGTCAATAAGTATTTGTAACTCCCAATAAAAAGAATTCATTTAGTATTACGTTGACATAAGTAGATATATCCACATTTTATTTATATCAATTTTATTATTTTTATTATTATGAAATTACAATACATTTATATATATAATTTTTTTTGTTGCATTTTTGCATTTTTCTTTACTTTCTTTTTTTTTTAATTTAATAATGTTGGCTGCCATTTAAAATACTCATGTAAGTTTATGTATTCAATTCAAATGAATGAATGTATTATACTGTTCTTTTAGTTTTTATTTTTAAAAATTATCAAATATAGTTAATATAGTAAAAACACAAAAAAATAAATACATGTATATAGACAAACCCCTGAAGCTTCAACTTATGCACGCCCAAGAGCATGCTGCGTTCGAAACTGGGTGTTTGCCATTGTCATTTAGTATAAATCTAAGAGACCAAACCTGGCAGGTTCTTACATACAAATATCTTTTTTTAAAGGTTTTATAAATAGTGAATTGTTTCTGTTTAATATTAAATACATTGAATACTCTGGATTTTTTTTTTTATTTTATTTTTTTAATTACTACATGTAGATACTTTTTCTTTTATATACTTATATTGTTGGGAGAGGGTTGGGTTGCTGCTGCTGCCTCGCAATTGGAATTGTTGTCCTCGGGAAAATTTGTTGAGACCAAATAATTATGTGACAAAGACTTGTTGATTTGTTGTGTGACTGCAAGTATAAGTACTCAGTTGGGGATTAGTGGGAAATTAAAGATGATGGAAAGGTGGGCGGAGCGAGGCTACTTGCTGCCGTTGCATTTATTCCATTTATTTTAAGTTTTCTTGTATTAACATACTAGATGATAATGCTGCCCGTCGACATCTTTGTCGAATATATATGGGTGAGGAGGAGTTTGTTTTAATTCCAATTTCATTGCATTTTAAATGCTTATTAAATTCGTTTCTCTTCGAACAGATTTAAGTTGTTCACAATTTCTTTCTTTGATTTTAGTATGAGAATGTTTCTAATTGATTATAAAATATTTGATCATCCTCATTGGTATCATCTCAATTAATTACTCTCTCTCTTTCTTTCATTCTTTTTTTTGCAACCAGTCTTGTGTTGTTCTTGCTGTTGTGTATATCATGTGGGAACCTAAATTTAAGTCTATGGAACTTTTTTTTTTTTGTCTTACATATGACTTGTTTCTTGTTATAATCTACTACAGGACATACACAAAGAAGTTAAGTTAAATATATAGTAAAATTAAATTATTTTTCTTATAATAAAAAAAAGTTAAGTTCAGTTGTATGTGTCGTCGTTATCTTATGCTTTCCCTCTTAAAGGGTCAGTGTGTAATTCCTCTACTTTACTTGAGCTTATCTATCAAATTATCTTGTAAATATCTCTTCTTGTCTTGTGATAAATTGTTTATCAGCCATGGTTAATTTTATCTATCTTAATGTTTTTTAATTTTTTGTTTAATTTTATACTTTTACTTATTATTATTTTTATCTTATACGCAGAATTTAATTATTTCAATTTTAGTGCGTATGTGGTATGTTGCTTAGGAATGCTTTAAGTTATTTATATTTACTGATCCATAGCCTCCTCCTCCTCATCGACTTCCATGCCAGTGGGCTCATTTTTATTGTTAGATACCTCAGTCATGACTTCATCGACTGGAGCATTTGGTGATGCCTCTTGCTGTTCTTCCTCCATAGGCTGTTGATCACCAACATCTTCTCCAGTCGATGGTTTGACCACTGGTGCAGACTTATCAGTAGCGGCAGCAGCAGCGGCAGCAGCAGTAGTGGTAGCGGGAACCTCATCCATATTTGATTTAACTTCAGAAATAGATGCTGCAGCTCCGGCTTTTGCTGCTGCAGCTAATGATGAAACACCAATAGATTTCTCTTCCTTTTCATTACTATTAGATCCTTCTGGCTTTGCTTCGGTATCCTTTTCAGCTTTTGGTGCTGCCTCAACAGATGATGGCGGTGGCGGCGACGACAACGGCTTCTCGTCAACTTTATCCAATTTGGCCTCTAAACCTGGTGTGGCAATAATCTTATCCTTTGATTCCTGAATAGTTGCAGCAGCAACGGTTGCCGGTGTCAGTGGTTTTGGTGACATCGGTAATTTCTTTTCAGTAGTAATAGAGGAAGATAATGCCTCCTCAGTCTTAACTTCTTTCTCATTTTCTATATCTTTCTCTGCAATCTTTATGGCAACAGCAACAGCAGCTATAGCAGCCACTTTTACCTCTTTTTCCATCTTCTCTCCTTCCTTTTCGTTATCTTTCTCCTTATTATTTTTAGTTTCTTTATCATCTTTTAATTTATCATCTTCTTTTGGTATCTTTAATTTATCATCTTCCTTCTCCTTTTTCTCCTCCTTCTCTTTTTTCTCCTCCTTCTCTTTTTTCTCCCCCTTCTCCTTTTTCTCTTTTGAATCTGTGGCAGATTTTGTTGCATCCTCACCAGTTTTAATTTCAATTACAGCAGCCCCAATTTTTCCACCGCTGGTATCATTTTTGTTCTTATCATCATGACCACTCTTTTCTGTCTCTTTATCTTCCTTCTCTTTTGGATTGATGTCAGCAGCAACGCCACCATCAGTTTCAATGATGTTGTCCTCTTTCTTATTTTTATCCTTGTCAGTATTTTTCTCCTTTTCAGTTTCAGTGGATTTTTCCAACTCATCATCATCATTTGATGCTTTGCGATCCGATAAGGATGTTTCCATTTTCTCCGATTTATTGGCCTCTAAAGATTTATCGAGTTCATCAGAGGACGAGAGAACTTTGTTGTTGTCTTTTTTAATAGTTGTTTCATCCTCGTCAACAACAACAACGACAACTTTTTTAGATGACACAGACGGCAATATCTTGGCTTCCTTTTCATCAACATTTTCTGACTCTTTCTTTTTCAAAGTTTTTTCCTTGCCATCACTCTTATCAACATCATCACTCTCAGCTTTATTTTTCTCCGATTCAACTTTCTTATTTTCATTGCGATTAGCACAACGTTCCTTATCTGATAGACGTGGCTCCATGGCTGTGTCTCCTCCTTCTTCTTCGTCTGGTTCATCGGGAGTTTCTGGTAAATTTGCTTTAGCCAAGCGACGTGCTTCAGATGTATGAGCTGCTTCCTCATCGCCAGCATCTTCAGTTGCTGTAGCAGTAGCTGTAGCAGTAACTGTAGCTGACTTCTCCAACTCCTCAGCCGAAGACAATTTTACTTTTTTTGGTTTAGGTTCAACACCATCGTCATCGGGACGTGGATTGCTTGACTTCATTGGACTACGTTCTTCGCTATTATTGTATGCGGTATCATTTTCCATCTCAATATCTATATTGACTTCCAATGATAGATCACCATTCGCTCCTGAATCCATGGAATCGCCATTTTCACTTTCAGTACGTTTACGTCCTGGATCCACTGTACTTACTACAGCGAACAAAGCAGAAACATATGTAAAGAATGGAAGGATTATAATAGGGAAGGAAAGTAGTAAATATGTGCATTCTTATATAGAATCACCATGCGAACGAATATCACTTACCCAAAATGTTCTTTTCGAGAGCACGCATATACTTATCAATACGAGTGTATTGCTTACGTGGCTCAATGAGCAGCTCACATAATCTTTGAATGGTAAATGGAGCCGCATTGAAGTGATCAAGACGCTCTAGGAGTGATGACTTCATGGCTTCATAATTAAAAGGATCCACATTCGGATAGTTGGGTATTTCTATTATCAATCACATTGAAGATGAGATGTTTTTGTTTTCTATTAAAATCAAAAGATTCTATAAAGTTAACATTGAGTTTTATGTTTACCCTCCAAACGTGGTGAATCCTCATTGAAATTCTTGATCACATGCAACATTTTCTCGCGTATAAGATACTTGACATAGATCCACTTGTAGACTGTTTCACCAGTCTTTGCCACATATTCCAAGTACTCTTCCAACTCCTTGGGTATCTCCTTTTGCTTGCAACGTGCAAAACGCTCTAGGATTTGTAGGATCTCATCCGGATTCTCCATGGTAGCCATTTTCACCGAATTTATATTTGGTATCACTCCGCTAAATGAGAAAAAAAACGATAGAAAAAACCAAAAAATTCTATATGAGAAAAAAAGGGTTAAAGGAAAATCGGCTGTGGGAGAAGGAAAAAGATTTTGTTGTAGAGACACAAACTGAATTGTTGCTGCGGAGGCTGCTGCGGCCGCTGCTGCTGCAGTTGGTTCGTCAACTGCAAGGCGCCCACAAGTTTTTTTTTTTCATGAAGACTAAAAAACAGAAATTTTTCTCTTAGTCTATATAATCGAGCTGCTACTGGTTTGTTACAAATCTTATTTTGAATGTGACTAGTGACTACTTAGTTTATATTATCAAGGATATAATAATAGTAATTAAGTAATTAATTCACAAATTCCGTACGTTTTTTATTTGGTTGGTTTGTTGGCCTGCTCTATAGACTCTTCGCAATTGACTAGTGAATGCGCTCGGGTTCGAATGCTTAGTTATTTCACTCGTAGTCCGGTCGGTCGGATTGGTGCAGTGCATACAGAAAACGACACACGAACGATTGACGTCGTCGCACCACCATCAGTACCATCGCCGTCATCATCGTTATTGTTTTTGTTGAATTGAATTGAATTGAGAGAGAAAGAGTCACTTACCGACCGATGAAGGATTATTAGTAGCAACACTCTTTTTGCACTGTTCTTGCACACACTACACTTTTGCAGATGTCAGATGCCACATACATTCATTTACTTATTTATGCAGACTGTGTTGCTGTTGGTGTTGTCTGTGTTGCTCTCACTTTCGAAACATTCATACTGTTACATTCACTCAACTCACTTCTCATGATACCCAAAACGAAGTTTGGAGTTCCCATTCAGTTTAGTTCAGTATATGCACGAGACCGAACTCGAGCGCGAGCCCGAACCTGACTATCTGCAATTCTATATCTACCTAAACCACCAACCGAGCGACCAAATACCAGCCTGCCTGCATGTCTACCGGTCCATCTCTCTCACTGTCTGACTGTCTGTTAATTTGTGTCTCTGTCAGCTGCAGCTGAAAATTTCTGCATATGCCAATTCCTGCTTCTGCTGCTACTATTGCTGCTGTTGCTTGTGCCGCTGTTGCCGCTTTTGGCCTTTTGTGTCTCAACCCAATTTTTTCATTATTTCGTCTACCACAAAATCATTTACACACACTTCTCTTCTCTTTCACATATAAAAAAAATTTGCTCACCCTAAAAATTTATTCTTACCGGTTTTTTTCGCGTATTGCAATTTTCCGTTTGTTGCTCGCACTCGCTCTTCTTTCCTTTTGTATCGTTTTCCTTTTGGTTTAACTTATTCACTACACTTAATTCCAACTTTATTTCATTCACCTTCAAAAAATAGTAGCAGTTTTACTGATTAATTATTTATAAAAACACAAATATTTCTTCGATTGCCAATAAAAGAAAATTTTATTGGGATGACCGAAGCAAAATTCTCACTAATGTGTCTCTACTGCACAAAAGTCTGAAAGCAAGAAGTAAAGTGACTGACTGGTTCCAGCAACTTTTATTTACTCGCGTTGGCATGACTTAAGGTTCCAACAACAACAACTTTTAGAACTGCCAACTGAGTTGAGTTGAGTTGTGCTGTGGTGAGTTTAGTTGAAATAAATTGAATTTGCTGGCTGGTTTTATTTTATGTCAACAATTTACAAAGAATTCCTATATATGTATGTTATTGTATTTCTTTTAGTTTTATAACAAACTTATCTCTACCGAGAATTAAATTTTTTATTACACTAAACCAACTGAAAATATTGAATACAAAACAAGCCCGAACATACTTCGCATGGGTTGTTTTCTTTGTTAGTATCACTATATTCTCTCTGTTTCAGTTATTCATAGAAAAAACAACGTATTGCAATTACACCCTGTATAACACGCCCCCCCCTACACCATGTTTCCCTTCAGAAAAATATCTCGAACTTGTTTCTCAAATTTTTGTTACATTGGGATACATAATTGTAACTTTCGTAAAGATCTCTAATTTTTCTTTTTCTAAAATAAACTAGATAGATCCCATGTTACTCGCTGATAACGTAGTTTTGTATAGGTGAAGGAATTTTTTGAATAAATTAAAAATAATATTAGTTGCAAATAAATAGTTAAGTTAAAAATAAAATAAGTTGCAAATAAAAAAACAAACAAGCAAACAAACTTTTCCTCTTTATAATATTAGTATAGGATATACATACGTATGTATATATAGAAAATTATAGAAATTTAGTAATTCACCACTGTGATGGATAGCTGAGGTGAGCTACCGGCATGAGACATGTTTATCGATAAATCGATAAATCAATATGTATAATCTCTTTTTTTTTTCAAAATGTGAAGCGAAGTGTTAATTTTACCATTTGTTATACTCTTCACGCAGTATTATAAGTTTGTCATGAAGTTTGTAACACACAGAAGGAGACGTCGGAGACCCCATAGATTATATATATTCTTGATCAGCGCGACGAGACGAGTTGATCTAGCCATGTGCGTCTGTCTGTATATATGTAAGCAAACTAGTCCCTCAGTTTTTGAGCTAGAGAGCTGAAATTTTGCACGGAGCTTTCTTTTTGTGGAATTGGATCGCTAGGGGGGGGTACCCCCCGTACAAACCGGGATCCAAATGAAAGTTCTTATTAGAAAAACATTTTTGTTTTTTTACCATCGACTTCAAATATGAACACTATAAGTTTCTGACCCATATCCACCAACCTTCTAAATTTCAAGACTCTCGGACTAATAGAAGGGGCATGAAGAGTATTACAACTTCGGCATAGCCAAAGTTAGTCTTTTTTTATATTTTTTTATTAAATATAGAAATTCCAACAAATTTCATAGTAGGTTGATCGGTTCTTCACCCAAATTACTCCGTGAATAAAAAATACTTTCTTACAAGGCAATCATAAAACCAGTGAGCACATGCATATATACGTATGAAGTTGATCTTTGGGCCAATATTAAAATCCTGCAAACTCTTTCATTCATGGTCCTCCCCAATGTTATGTCAAAAATTCAATTTTGCATCCAAATCTGTGCATACCAGAGGTCGCAAATAACAGTCAACACTTTTAGGTTATCTTAAAAAAATTTCGCCTTGACTGCTAAATAAGGGATGGAAAAAACCTTTTCAATTCTGATTTCTATTTTTTAGATTCTTTTCGTACAGGTTTTCCAATGATCAGCGAAACGAGAAAACCCAAAAGATATTATCCACTATATTTACCGTAAGACTTGAATTTCGCTCCAATGAATGAATTTTTAATACAGGCAGATCTTAAATAAAGTACATACTTACATACATAATAATAATAAAAAATTGAAGATCAATTGGCGTCGAGTGATGAAGATTTTTATAATACTAATAAACTCTCACCCCTTTTTTGTATCAACTGAGAGGTTTTAGATTCAATTTCTTAAGAAAACCATAATCCTATTGTGGCCATCTCGATTTTGAGATTTATTGGGAAATATACTTCTTAGATTTAAGGTAGTGAGCGCAATTATCCAGTGCTGCCAATAACGTCAGACAAAAATATAGACGGTAGTTTGAAGTTTTCAATAGCACTTACCTATATTCATTTCATTATCCCCATCCACAATAATATTACTATTGTTACTACAATTTTTGTTGCCATCTCAGGTGTTATCATCAAAGTCATCATCTATATCACTCATCACACTAAAATTTCTTCTTGCTTTTAGATGTACTACGTCCAGTGCCGGTATTTTCGTCTAGTGAGATCAGTTTTCCTCTCTTATTTGAACTTGATATATGTAGAATTTAATTACCTTCTGCCACTTCATGACAAATGATATGTAGAACAATATATGTACTTACATATATATGATATATTCTATCTCTCTTTATTTAAAAGTTTGTTACATAATGAATTGAAGACCCCACATAAAGTATACAATAAACACATTTAACCAAATCATTGTGTCTGTGTATACAAATTGTAGTGTAGTAGGACACTTAAGGTGAAATTTTACGCATAAGTAGTAACTAAAAAAAAACATAGCCATAATTAACTTCAAATATTCAAATCGAAACTATTCGCTTGAATCTTTTTCCAATCCAAGTCGATAATCCAAAGATAAGTTTGTTTATTTTATGTGGTATGCCACCATAGCGGGTAATACTGATGGCAAATTCGGCAGCGACTTTACCTTCTCTCTTTGGTAAGTCGGTTGTCAGCGATTCTTTTGAAAGGCGTTTTGAAGCATCATATTGCGGACTCCCATAGATGTATAGCGGATTTATCTTGTTGATTAACCATTAATTTGTGAACTTTAGAGCTACCGTTTCTGTTGCTTATTTTAAAAAACCTTATAAGTCTCTCCTGACTCTCGTGGCTCCGATAGTAAACACTGCTTCATATATGTAGTGATTGACAATGTGAACTCCCAAATAGTTGAAAGGATTTTATTATTTGCTTGTTTCTATTGGCCAATTAGTTATGGTTAGCGCGCTCTACACTACTTTGAAATATCTTAATATTCGACACCGTGCCATCGCAGCAAATGTAGAGAAATACCTGGAAGCAAAAACGTGATGGATGTCTGCACTTACATTAAATGGTTCGCTTTATAAGCATTTAATGATGGAAAACATTAAAACATTCAGGAGCAATGGGAAACATTCCTAAAATATCTTATAATAATGACAGCCATATTCTGATTTAATATATAATAATATTCGCAATCGAATTTCTAAATAAAAAAGCAATACGTTTTAAGAATCACATAATAGTATACTATAATTATAGTGCCAGACTCCATGAAATGCCTGTTGAACTTTTATTATCTACTGACTGAGTCTTATTGAACCATTATACATACATATGTATGTATATCATGTAATATTTTTGAGTGCGATTTAAATGCATCGTAATGCAGCATTACTAATGCCCCAAGTAAATCTAGACATTGTCAAAGATTGAACTACATCAACTGCTAGTTCCAACCCAATATAAAACAGAACACATTAACGTTTTACGTGAATTATGTTTACTTTAAGATGGTCCTCAAACGATTTCCTCGCATGGCATACATCATGAATTACTCTACTATTTATTTTTTTTTATATCCATTTATTATAATTCTAATCATGCGTTAAAAGGACACATTTAAGGGATAGCTTTGCCAACATTGACAAGGAGTTCCACTATTTACAAGTGATTCTTACTTGTAGCCGATCTTCTAGGATAAATTATTGCACTATAACTATTGCACCCCATTGATTTTTTGACTTTTTTAATTCAGAATAATAATGAATAATAAATTATATGTCGGTGATATTTTGTATCACAATACATCGACTGATTCTTAACCACGAAAATAACGAAAGCGAAATTTTCTTTTTGATGGGAAATTGTTTTAAATCCACTAAAGGGCCAGCGTTCTTAGTGAACCCTTTAACTGAGAAACACATATGTTTACACATCACTAAGGTAACAGCTCAAAAGCATACTGACAAATGGACAGACTTTCAGCATATATACAAAAGCTTTAATGAGCACCGCTTCGCCACCTTGTATCCACCAGCAAACTGTCCTGTTTATTTGCCTTGGAATAGGACACACTCAACTCACTCATGACCACTTACTGAATGGAATTCCTCCACAACGCTGTTCCTGCGATGACACCATCTCTATAGACCATGTGTTGGACAACTGTCCAAACTTTACGAAGGTTGGAGCTTACTATTTTAAACGTGCAAACCGAGAACATTAATATATTCTACAAATATATGAATCACTGTAACTTTGCTAATAAAATATAAATTGTCTAATAGTAATCATAGAGTCGTAGGCCTTAGTAGCTAGCATCCTATTATCATTAGGTACTTTATTGAATAATTTACCTAATTTAATATAATAATAATAATCACCTGGTAAAATATTATAGCGATAGTCATCATAGTAACACGGATAACGAATCACATTTTTTTTTTTTTTGCGACACCCAACATTCTGCAATACTACAAAAATAAGCAACATAAGAGCGACGTGTAGACGGCTAAAACTAAACGACAGAAGCAATTGAAAGTTGGAAGTTGTTATATTATTTACTTTGATCTTATTTTTGTGTTTTTATTCATTAAAAAGTTAAATATATACGAGTATGTACATATTGGTAAAAATGCAATAAAAAAACACGGTTAAAAAAAATAAGAAATCCTACGTTCAAGATGTCCTCCAAAATTTGTTGTATCAAATTTTTGTTTCAACAAAAACTGTAGAAATGACTGGTGCAGCCAAAAATTCTGAAGATTGTCGACAGGCTTTTAACGAACATTTTTGGGGAATAAGGCACTAGGCAAAACGAAATCAAAAGCCGGAGGGTATAATATTCGCAAGTTATTTTATAAGTATGTCATACGTTATTATGAAAATGACTTTAAAGTTTGCTAGAAATTCATTTTAAAATCTTTGAATGTATCACAAGAAACATTTAGGAAAACTTTAGGAAATCTAAGCTCGTCGAACATTAAAAGAAGTAGTAAGCTAAACGAGCATAAATTTGAAATTTGAAAAAAGAACTTGAGCAATTGTCAACTGTTTCGTCCCATTATTGTCGGAACAGGGAACAATAAGTTATACCTCCCTAAGGAGTTTTACAATATTTCCACATTATAAAAATATTACACTAAATACTTATACATAGAAGAAAAACGTTTTACTAATTTCTCATTGTCTTTAAGAATTTTTCGCAACATTTTCAAAAATGATTTCCATCTCATTTGCCAAAAAACGATTGATGTCATGAAGGGAGCAGTTAAAAACAACAGAAGGCTTTAAGTCACAATTAATGAACAAAGATCGGAGCATGTATAAATATTTTAGCAGGAACAAAACAAAGAAAGGAAAAATGTGTAAAAATTTTACCCATTTAGTTTATTAGTATTAAGTATAATATTTATGGAAATGGCACAAGAAAGTGATTGTGTTGGAATAAATTGTGTGTAACAATACACAGGTAATCTATCTGCTTCATTTAGATGAGAGGCAAATTGTAAAGAAATTATGTTTATTGTATACAGCTTTCACACTGTGCACAATCGCAATAAAGCCATGTTGACCATGATTGCTTATTTTACTAAATCATTTTTATTCATTAAAACCATTGAAATTACTTACTAATTACCTGGTTATGCTATGATGCCAGTTGATTCTATTCACAGTACCTACAATAGAATCATTTATTCCGGAAACCAGATTGTATGGGCTCCTATTGAGTGGCCTACAGTTAATCGTAGTGCTAGAACATACCCTTATGGATATGAATGAATAATGTTCAAACATTCAGATTATTTAAATTGGAAAAGTGTGCTCTCTGTCTTTTTCGACAAAAAAAAAATTAATAATAATATTACAATTAAAAACGGTTACTTTGAAAATAACGAGATGAAAACATTAAACATTGTATTACAGTGTTGACCAAAACAAAAACAACAAATCGGTAATTTGATATTTGAACCGATATTTCTTATAATAATTGGACATCTGAGTGGGATTAAAGCTTTTAAATTATAATTAATATTTTTAGGAATATTATTTAATTCTATTTTCTCTGTTAGCAAAACGTATACCGGAAGTATACCAAAGGTATAGGTCCTTGATCATGAAACTGACTACTCTATGTAGTCTTTAACTAGCATAGATATAAGTTTCTGATCGTTGTCGTGCTGAGGCCATCAATTGGGTGGCATATTCTACGTTGCGTATATGAAATTTTTTTTACTACCATACGGAATTGTTTATGGGGTTTTAAAATTTATTAATTGTAATGGAGTGCAGGGGCGTACGCAGAGGGGGTTTTGGGGGTTCAAACCCACCCGAAATGTGAATAAATATTGCAAGACTTTTGAAGTAAAACTTTTTTAGCGGCGCTGGGCAAATATTTAGAGTAAAATTTTGAGTGAAAAAATAGAAATTGTCAAGTTTTTTCGATTCTGTATCTCTTGAACCGCACTAGGTAGAGACATGAAGTTTTCACAGAATGTGAAAACCCACCGATAATTTTTTCTGCGTACGCCCCTGGTTGAGTGGACTCATAAATTGTATATTTAAGAGAGTACAATTCGTATAGGTGTTTTCGAAAACAATTTAAGGAGATACAGAACACATAACTAACACATATACCAACTGTACTCTCATGATTATTCAACTTTAGAAATATTTTAAGTTGAAAATGATTTTTTTTTGAAAATACCACAAATCTTTTTGCAGCGTATATATAAATATAATCCTTAAACCACTATTAATAATTTAAAAGCATCATCTTACTCAGATGTAGAACCGTTGTAAAAAATACCAAATAACTAATTTGTTGCTACCCCGGGGACCACCAAAAGAAAAAAATTTGTGATTTCAAAGCTCTTTGTAATAACTTTAGTATTCCAAGCAAGCTTTCATAACGAATATCTTAACTTAAATCATTGCAAAATCATCAAAGACACATTAAGTGAAACAGATGAAGAAGATGTATAAAACCAGTAAAAAGATTAACTTTGGCTATGCCAAATTTGTAATACAAATACTGTTTTAAATTCATGTTTTATATGGGAGGTACTCCTCCTAGTAATCCGAGGTTTTTGAAATTTACTCAGTGATGGATACGGGGCAGATACTTATAGTGTTTAAATTTCAGTTTCATAGTACAAAACACGAAAAAGTGTGTCTAATAAGAAGATGAATTCAGTCTGGGTTTGTATTATATCTTATTAAAAAGTTTTTCTAATAAGAACATGACTTTGCATCTGAGTTTGTATGGGAGGTACCCCCATAGTGATCTGATTCCGACAATTGCGTGTGTATGGTGAAAAGAAAACTTTGTGCAAAATTCAGCTTTTTAGTTCAAAAACTGAGGGACTAGTTTGCATACATACAGACGGACATGACTAAATCAACTCGTCTCGCCGCACTGACCAAGAATATATATACTTTTTGGGACCTCCGATGTCTCTATCTATGTGTTACAAAATTCATAACAAACTTATAATACTTTTCACTGTGTTGAGTATAAAAATGTGAGAGAACATTGTAAAGAAAATAAATTCTTTTCCAACCGAACAAATAATTTTTAAAAACTTAAATTAAAACTAACTTGAAAAAGAATCTATAACTTTTAATAAACCATTTATAGACTATATTTACAGTTTCACAGAAATGTTACAAAAGAATGTGAAAAGAAAAAAAATGAAAATTTGCTCTTTGTCGATTACGTTATTTTCGTGGTTAGGCCGCGATTCATTATATTCCTTAAGGAATTAGAAATAACCATTTTCTGTCTTTTTTTTGAAAATCTAGTTTTTTTTTTTATTTCATATTGTGAAATATGAAATGTGAAAAGGAATAGAAATTTCACAATCATATGAAATGCCACAAGATAAGGATAAGTTGCATCCAATGATCATTACTCGAGAACATAAATTACTCTCTTCAAATTCAAAATAATATGTCCCCTCCCTTAAATCATAAAATACTTAATACCTATTATGTTGGTGGTCGTTCGTTAGGATTATTCGACCGTGCCATTTTTGCACGTAACCATTCCTCTGGATGTCGTTGCTTAACATGCACATACATGTTTGAACGGGAACGACACTCTTTGGGACAATGTGGACAGGTGTACAGTTGTAATCCTGTATGTATCGCCATATGTTCCTAAAAAATAAATACATATCAATATATAATTAAATAAGTAAAATGAAGATTAACTTTGGCTATGCCGAAGTTGTAATTCTCTTTACGCAACTTTTATATCTTTTGATTATTGTTCTGAGTTCATGTTTTGTATGAGAGGTACCCCTCCGAGTGGTCCGAGGGTCTTGAAATTTACATAGTTGGTGGATATGGGTCAGATACTTATAGTGTCCAAATTTCGGTTTCATAGAACAAAAAACGAAAAAGTGTTTATAATAAGAAGATTTGAGTCTGGGTTTGTATGGAAGGTATCTCTTCTATTGGTCCGAGGGTCTTGTAATTTACATGGTTCAGTTCTGTAGTAAAAAAAAAGTTTTTCTGATAAGAACATGAACTTGGATCTGGGTTTGTATGAGAGGTACCACCCCTAGTGGTTTAATTCCGACAGTTGCGTGTGTTGCGTATGAAAGCTTTGTGCAAAATTTCAGCTCTCTAGCTCAAACACTGAGGGATTAGTTTGGATACATACAGACGAACAGACGGAAATGGCTAAATCAACTCGACTCGTCGCGCTGATCAAGAATATACGTATATAATTTATGGAGTCTCCGATGTCTCCTTCTGTGTGTTACAACCTTCAAATTATTATTTTATACTATTAACTGCGTGAAGATATAAAAGTACCGTATATTAGCATACCTCAAGGTTGCGTCGCTGTTTGAACGTTTTGGCACAGAATGGGCACGGTAGATCCACCACAAGACGATGAGCATATTTAATGTGAGCTCGTAAGGCCGTGCGCGTCGAACAAATTTTACCACAATTCGTACACTCAGTATTAATTCTGTCGTGGGTAAAGGCATGCAGACGCAAACTATGCTCATTTTTAAGCCATACGTTGCATTCGGGACACTGCATTGGTTGTGCAACGACACCTTGGTGCTCATTCAGATGTCGTTCAAACGATGGTTTGAATTTGAATTTTTTGCCACATATATCACAAACATGTGGATACACATTCTCGTGTATCGATTGTACATGGCGCCGCAGACGATGCATATTACCGAAGCTAAGCCACACGCAAAAAATACAAAATGTATACAATATAATCACAATACATTAAGTGCTATTATATGTTCATATGTATCTATGTACGTACCTCTTATCGCATAAATCACAATCGTAGCGCAACTGATCGTTATCATGTTTGCTAATATGATTTTCAAGGCGTTTTTGGCTACTGAATAACTTTTCGCATTTGCTGCAGGCATGTGATAGAGCACTGGCAGTTTCCGTTTCTGTTTTAAAATGAATAGTCTCCATATGCGTTTGCAGATAATCTTTTGAGCTAAGCGATTTATTGCAAATTGTGCATCTACATATATGCGAGACATAATATAAATATTCATTAAATTAAATTTATGACAATGATTGACAATATGTACTTACTTGAATATGTCCGGATTAAGATGTTTGCGTACATGATCCATCATTTTGGATGGACGTGAGAAAATTTTGTCGCAACATTTCATATAAGGCTCACGCTGATGTACCTCAAGGAAATGCACACGTAGACCTGTGAAATACATTGTCGTGAAATCACAAAGATCACATTTTGCATCCATAAAACTGGCAATAAATTCCTCATAATGCAGTGATAGATTTTTTTTTGAAACACCTTTCGTTTTGCGTTCAAGCAAATCATTTAATTCAAGAGTAGAAACAGCGGCAGCATTACTACTGGAAGATGCTTTCGCCAAATCAGAACGATCTACTTGATCATATTCACTAAGCTGCTTCTCATCGTTCTTTCTTAACACTTGCATATGACGCTTTCGATTTCGCTTTTTACTTTTACTTTTATATTTAGTTTTTATTTTCTGCAATAGATTTATAAGAGGAACTTCATCTGTAAAATATAATACAAAATATAAATTGAAATTATTTTAAAATTAAATAAAACGTAAAAGGTAATTTCAATTTCATTTCAAAACGAACCATCATCGCTTTCAATTAGTTTAGCTTCGGAAAATTCTTCAATAGCAGATGTTGGTACTGTGGTGAAACAATTCATTTTTGCATCCGATGACATTGACTTATCTGCTCCAGCTGCTGACTCATCATCTTCTGTTACCATTATTGTTGATAAATCAATCATATTCAAATCTAATGGTTTCTCGTCCTGATCATCATCCTCATCTGCACGTTTTGGCTTTACGTCATTATTATCGTCATCGACATCGCCATCACTATTCAATGTGCCCATAAGCACATCACAATCTACTGTAAGAAAATGATTTTGCAATGTATATTGCTTTTGTTGAATGAACTCAGAGAAGCGATTAAAATCTTCCAAATGGTCACAGCACTCGGAGCAAACATTTGTTGAGTAGGCATCGTATCGCGTTATCTACACAGGTCAATTCAATGAATATATCATATCATCATCAACATAGTGAACATCGTCAGTCAAATGGAACAATTGTTAGACACTAAACTCTACTATTTACCTCTAAATGCAGAAATTTTGAAATTACTTTAACCAGATTTGCCTTCGCTTTGGTTTCATTTGTTTCAAACAAGTGTATTGCCTTTTCTAGACTCAAATTCTTAAGGCATAGACGACAAATCATTGTTGGGGCACTATTCTGTCCACTTTAAATAACCCAGCTATTAATTTTCTAGAGCGACAATGAGAATTAATAATAAATTGGCACAAGCAACATGAATTTATCGTTTGCCTGATTGGTTAACGGCGATAAACAGCTGATAGGGCTACCAGTCTGCTTCGAAATTAAATCAACAAACAACAAATGATACTAAATGAAACAAGGTGAACATATGATTTTGGTTTGTTTTAAAATTGAATTTTATTTATATTTCATTTGTTTAACAAAATGTTTTTTATTTTCTGTTAATCTGCTTTTTTTGCTCTGAAATATGTTTAGTTACATGTGCTTGTGTGTGAAAAGGCTTGTGGTATTTTTTATACCATTTTGTCATGTTTTGATTTGTATTAAGCTTTTGCTGTTTTTTTTTTTTGTTTATGAAACAGTTTCGATATCAAATTGATTGCTTTAGTTTATATAAAAATTCAAAAAAAAAAAAAACGTGCGCTATAAATGCTATTATCATATCGTTCCAGTTTGAATTAATTAATAATAATAATAATGATGATGATAATAATGATGTTAATGATGATAGAAGAATATGAAAAAACATTTTTCCAAATACCAGCAAAGAGTCGAAGAAATATCATACATCATAATCATTGCTTTAGAAAAGATTTGTTTGTTTGTATGTTTCCTTCATACTTCTCATACTTATAAATTCATTTTCCATTTTCTAATTTAGTATTTAGTAAACAATTATACATAAATAATACTTCATTAAATATTAATAATAATGCAAAAAAATCATCGAGCACCACTCAACGCAACTCAACTCGAACTCAATAAGTTTTAAAAATTTTATAGCATTGAAATGATCGATTTTTGTATATCGATTTTGTTTTGTTTTTTTTTCATATTTAAGGCAAAGTTGTTTTTTGTTTTGAAAAAGTGCATTCATTCATTAAATGGTATCAGACATTTTGTTTTACTTTATAAAGTACAATTTTAGGTATATGTATATTTATAATAATTATATGTATGTATATACTTAGTATATAAAGATCGTTAACTAATAATAAATAGGTCATGCAGAAATGTAAAAAAATAAAGAAGGAAACTACATAAATAAATTATTGTTGATGACACACGCACAAGATTCTTTTATATTATAATTTGTGGCATCATCATAAATATTATAAAGTATTTTTTGTTAAAAACGAATTTAATGAAGCACAGAAAAAAAAATTGAAGGCAAATATTATCAACAGCCCACTAACTACAACTAGAGACACAAGTTAGTACAATAAAAAAAAAATGAAATAGAATATAATCGAAAAGAAAAGAAAGAACAAAAACCAAGGAATTACAAAGTTAAATTAGTAAATCAAGTCAAAAAAAAAAAAAAGTAGTAGGCAGATGAATGACATATACTAGACGTGCACACAGACAAACAGAAAAACAAACTAAATAGCAGACTGATTGTCTCAATGTTGAGATGTTGTCGCAACCACTGCTGTGGCTGTTGCTGCTGCACGAGTTTTAGATGTGCGCTGCACTTCAATGCGCTTTTTAAGCATTTGAAATGTATGTTGCATGCTGCGCATTTGAAAGCGTATGGATGTTGTGACGTCACGCTGCAATTGCTGTACCTCGGCAATGTCCTTGCGTAGATTTTGATATTCGTTCTTTACCTCGGTCATTGATTCTAGTAATTCCATGACATAGAGTTCATCTACATCATCAACGCTGCCATTGCCACAGGAACCACCACCAGCATCAAGGCAACGCTCGACTTCATGAAGTTTATGAGCGACTGTGTAAAGTTGAGTGCCAGCATTGGCCACCTTATTAAATATTAAAAAAAAAAAAATACAAGCAAATAGAACAAATACAAATTTTTAATGAATTATAAATTTCAGAAAAATTTCCATTTTTTGGGTCATATTTTTTTTCTTTCTTATTTTGATCGTCATACCGATTTTTCTAGCTCGCTAATATCCTGATGATAGCCATTTGCCATGCCACTTTGCATATTTACAACGAAACAAAACAAAATGATGCCAGGATATTGTTTTGTTAATGTCACTTTTAATCAGCAGTCCTCCTCCGCTTAAATCCTTTCCTTCAATTATATTTAAATAATATTGTAATTTCACACATATTTCTATTATTTCATTTTTCTTTTATTTATTATGATTAATAAACTATGAACTATTTTTCTTTCATTTATAATATTTTGTGAAAGTGCCGCGTATTTCTTAGTGTTAACCTTTCGAATCGAGATTGTTTGCAAAATGAATGTGTTCCACCCAAATAAGTGTGCTATTTATATACACACATACACATATACTCACACACACACGTACACACAAACAATATATTTGCAAAGCCCAGATGCAAACAAACATATACATACACAAAGATTGCTTGCCAATTTTAGTTCTGGAGTCCTTCTTCCGTTTTAACAACATGAAACCGTTACCCACTCACTATCTGCTGCTGTGGCTGATGATGGTTCAAATGTTGATGGTACACGTAATAATGAAAGTGTATATCAAAACAAAATGACAAAAGCAACCCTAACCTATAGCAATTTAAATCTATTCAGTCCCATCTACACCCACCACCCCAATATTCGGAAGCTTTACTACATATATAGGAAAAAAAAACACATCATCGTACAGTAGAACTTGAATATTGCGCCTACGCTTATAACGACGTGAACTTTGAAATTTTCCATTTAATACCCTCCGCATAGTATAAGGATTAACGATTTTTTATTCTATTTATATTTTTTTTAAGATTGAAATAGTGCTGTATTTTAAGAGTCACACAACATCAATTTCAGTACCTAAAAGGAAAGATTTTACAATTCAAGAAAAATGATCAATAGTTGTCAAACTAGAAATATCGAATAAAACAATTGACAAGGAGTTTAATAGTTAGTTGAAAATGTGAAGAATCTGTAATCAAGGTATATTTTCAACATTAAACATCATGAAGAAGTGATGTGGATGTTTGTTGTTGTAGTGGTTTATAAATATTGTATATCACAATAACAGGTCCAATAATGAATTATGTTTGTTAAAGATGTGATTAGATTAGAGGAAATCGTTGCTTTAGATCAAATATAAAACACATATGATGAATATTCTTAGTCACATCACTCGCTTTGTGTCGTTATAACGGACTTTTACCGTATACTTATTGTGCATTTCTGAAGATTAGAATTTTTAATGATATTGACAGGGAAGCGGAAGTGTTGAAAATAATCAAATACATACCATCATTTCCCTTATTCATTCATTTATGTCAAGTGTCTCAAGCACCTTTTTATTATATTTATGTTTGACACAACACAAATATATATATATATATATATATATGTATTAGGTATAATTCAAAGGAAGGAAGCAAAAGTGAAATGACTTACTAGCTAGAATAGAATAAAAAATGGAAATTATTTTTTGAATGAACTGAACTAATGTAACAACCATAAGAGGGCGCTTTTGTTGTCAGTGGTCATGACAATTGTGAAGCCCTGCGCTGCCCTTTGCTGTCCAGCCCTGATAGAGTTGATATTTTTTTTCGCTATGCACAAACTTTTGGCTCGTGTGTCGTCTCTTTGGCCACTTTAGTTGAGTCCTGTTGATTTGTGATTTTTTGTGTTTTAGTTGTGGACGGACGCAAGCGATTAAAATGATTTGTCGCTTGTGTCTGAAGGATATTTCCAAAGAGGATGCAGTGTTGCTGTTTGAGGAAGACGCCGGTGGCGGCGGTGGCGGCGGCGGTGGCAATGTCAGTGGTGATAAAAAAGAACGAAATGATCATCATTTGGTTAAAATGATTGCAAATTATCTGTACCTCGAGGTAAGTTGTTTGTTGTTGTTGTTGTTGTGAAACCCCTACAACAAATACATAAGTACGTATAATATTTGCATGCTTGTGTTGCGTGTAGGAACGAAAATTATGTTTGATGATGATTATACATTTTTCCCCCTCTTTTTAGCTTTCTCAGGACGATGCCATTTCGACATTTATATGCATCGATTGTTGTACACATTTAAAGAATTTCCATAGTTTCTGGGAAGTCATTGAAAAGAAGCAGGGGACATTGAATGGCACAGGATCAACAATGTGGAATTGCGATGTAAATTGGACTGATGAGGAGGACGACGATGATGTTGTTATTATTGATGAAAAAGATGGCAATCGTGTTGAAACTAGTATCTTGGAAACAAAAGAATTAAAGGAAAATAATGATGTGAATGTGAAAGGGAATGGAAATGTAAATCGAAATTTAAAGAGAATACTTGAGTTGGATGTTGATGTTGATGACTATGATATGCCACTTGAACTGACTATGCCAAAACGCAAAATAGAACTCATTGAAGAGACAGCAGCAGAGTCAACGGTTGCTGCCAACGATTCCTCAGATTCAAAGCGTCCAAGTAAATTGGAAATACACAAAAAAAACGAAGAGATTGTTGCCAATTTTATGCGTTTAAAATGCCCAATTTGCATGAATAGCACGGATACCTACAGAACCTTTAGTGATGTACGCGATCATTTCAATATGGAACACATGAGGGCGCCATATGTGAAGTGCTGTGATGTGGTATTCTCTCGCTTGTCGAGGCTGGTTGAACACGTCCACTGGCATCAAAATCCTTTAAAGTTTACGTAAGTACAATGGACTGCAGTACTATATTGAAAGAGCAATACCCAGCTCTTTTAAGCAGAACATTATTAGAAAATATGACTACCATGAGCAATCAAATATGTACTGCAAATCCTTATTTATTATTCTTTTATATAGTACATATACAAAACATTGTGTTATTAAATGTATAAAGCAAATCTTTGATATGCAAATACTATGTACTAATTGTGTTTGTGTCAGCAAAAGTAAAGTTAATAAGCTTTCTGTTCTTCTACTCAGTTGCAGTTTTTGTTTAAAAGTCATGCGATCAAAAAAAAGTTTAGAAAATCACACGAAAAGTACACATAACAGCGAATTCCCCGAAATGGAGATTACAAAGTCGTCGAATATCTTAGGCAATGAAGTGTCTCATAGTCAGCGGTAAGTACAGTAAATCAAAATGGAAGATAAAAGATTTATTTCTGTGTGTTTTGATGAAAATTGTTATTATTTTTTATTTCTTAGACCTGAATTAACAAACTCAACAAACCCAACGACAAAGCAAGTGTCAGTTGGTGCTGGTAAATTGGTTCTGTCGCCATCAGAGGAAAACCCTACCACTGAACAATTGAATTTATATACTTGTGCGACATGTGGTCAATATTTCAATTGCAGTTTTGCCCTTCAACAACATTTGCTCGAACATCTGACAATTTTTAAACCGCCTTTACAATACACAACTAATACAACAACGTTGAACGATGAGGATCATCGTCAGCATACTCTGCTACAACTACATAACTTTAATACAGCAACCTTGGGGGATTTGTCTAATAATATTGTCCAGCCCAAAAAAGATAAGAAGTTTCAATGTCAATATTGTGAGAAGTCATTTAAGCTAAAACGTTATCTTGAGGTAACTAACTATTCACTGATGGAATGGAGAATTAGAATTATTTTCTACCATAATTAATCATATTAATTTTCTCTCTATAGGAACACATTGCAACACACACAGGTGCAAAACTCCACACTTGTCCGCATTGCACAACTGAATTCCGATGCAAGTCAAACATGTATGCTCATATTAAGCGTAAACATCAAAAGGAATGGAATCAGGCACATGAATCGAAGAAGTTAAACAATCTAAAACAAAATTGTGCTTCACTGATGATAGTTTCTTCTGGTGATATGGTAAATAATTTTAACAATAACCACAACATCATCAACAACAACTACAACATAATTAACAGCAGTAGTATCAATAATAATAATAATGATGATGGTAAAGTTGTTAATACTAATTATGAGACACCGACAATAGTACCATCAGCAGCAACAAAAAGCTCATCAAAAACAGCATCGGAGGTACCGGAGGAAGCGCATACCTAAAACTCTACATTCGAAAGAAAGAAAAATAAGTATATTATTTGTGTGAAAGCCTGCAAAATTTAACAGTAGTCCTTGATAGGTGGTTCACATTCACTTGTTGTTTCACAGAATTAAAATAAGATCCTTCAAATAATGTGTATATATAGTACATATATGTGCTTAGCCTATAGCTATATATTTTCTGAGAGATAGACAGTTTTTATTATCAAAAATGTTCTCATATTAAGGGGGTCGAATTATGTCCAAAAAAAATTAATACAAAATACAATTAAAATTTTAGCTTGATCACTTATATAGTTTCTCAGTTTACATAAGGGACGACGAGGCAATGTTAGGTAGATTTACCATATATGGAAATACAGGAAATGGATGGGTTATATAGCCATTATTAACCCACAATTAGTCTTATATAACATATATATTGCATTTATATAGATAAGAAATGAAGAAGCGGCAACAGTAAGAGATGTAGTGGGTGGATTTAAGGGTTGGTCATTTTAAAAAAAATATATATGGTAACTTTAAAACTGAATGCTCTTGAAGCAACACAAACTTCATCCATTTTAGGGGGGAATATTCATTTTTGAAAATAAAAAAATACTCAGAAAGTATAAAGCCTAGAAAACTCATATTTAGTATGTGTAGATATAGATATCAGTACATAAAGCACATGTTTAACTAAAGTGTCACAACTCAAAATTTTAAATTTTTCATTACAGACAAAAAACAATGGTTTTTTTTTTGCTAAAAAGTAGATAAAAAATATTGGAGTTTTACAGGGGCTTAGGATGAACATTATGTATTGTTTTCTTTTTTTATAAATTCAAATTTTGAAAATTTTGAGTTGTGACAATTTAATTAAACATGTGCTATGTGTATATATTACTCTTATTACCTACCTTTTTTATTCATAAAAGTATCATTTGGATCCCAAAAACATGTAACCAAATATCACTTTCTGACACATTAAAAAAAGTTTAAGGAATATGATAAACTTTTGTATTTTTTACTGGAGAAATTCATTCAGTTTTGAAATTATTTTATTTAGTTTGATTAACTATTTATTCAATAATAGTACATAATTGTGATTTATTTTTTTTGAAGCTATCGTACAAAAAAAAAAAACAATTCATTATTCAACTCAAGTGTTCTAAGAGGGTGTAACTCCTTTCGAGTAATTGAAAAGAAACTTCGACTACAAAGTTGATAGTTCAAGTACTAGGAGAGACTATTATGCATCAAAATGGGCGAATGAAGAATGAATGGACTGACAAAGAGACAGACAGACTAGCCCCAATTGAAATTTTTCTTGATGCTGGTCGTATGTATAAAAGTTACTCATAACCATTTTGGATTGGATGAGTTAACACATATTAATATGTATTTACTATAATTAATATATTGCTGTATAATTCATATTTAAGCATGAACTGGTTCCCACTCAATTTTTTTTGAACCACCACAACTTTTATCTCATACGAACGTATAAATATTAAGTTTTAATGTACATTTTTTATTTCATTTATAAGTTCACTTTATAATTACTTATTAATAATAAACAGTTCAATCAAAAGAAAAAAAGAAAGGAAAGTAAAATGCATTTTATTGAGATAAAGTAAAAAAATTTAGAAAACAATATTTTTTAAATTTTTATACAAATTGTATGATAGATATTATCAGTTTGGCTTGATGTTCGTCGTAGAAACTCTATTATGTAATTTATATATGAAGTTGATGAGCGCTATGAGGAAAATCAATTAAGCACGCTTGCTGTTTTCTTTGCTTTTTTGATATCCAACTGGTAATGTAGATACATTTTAGTATCGTACACAGATGATTTGCTAAATTCACTTTAAAAACAAAAACTATAAGTTATTAATGCAAATGAAAATTTAAGTGTTTTATAATGAATTGAAAATTCATACTACTTACCTATATCGCATTACTCAGAAAGTCCTAAAGTTGGCTATAAAAGTATTATTATTGTAAAACTGATTCTAAACATATTGTGAAGAATCCCATAATTTCTTACAAATAACGTTTATCTACTAATTTTAAACTGGAAATCATAAAATATTCTCATATATCGATTTAAAAACAAAATGATCTATGCCACTTTCAAAATAAATGGTTCATATAATGGTCTTGATCAGCACGACGAGACAAGTTGATCTAGCCATCTCCGTCTGTCTGTTTGACTGTCTGTCTTTCAGTACGTTTGTCTGTATGTCTGCAAACTACTCCTTCAGTTTTTGAGCTAGAGAACTAGAATTTTGCACGGAGCTTTCTTTTTACCATACGCAGTACATTTGTCGGACACAACCGAATTGGACCACTAGTGGTACCCTCCATACAAACCTGGATTCCAATTAAAGTTCTTAGAAAAACTTTTTTGTTTTTTGTACTATCGACTTGAGGTACGTGAAGAGTATTACAACTTCGGCAAAGCCAGAGCTAATCTTCTTTTTACAGCTTTTATATTGTGTAGAACAATTGCCGAATTCTGGCTGCCAGAATCATATTTAAATTCTATAAAACAATTTCGATGGTTCGTTAGAACTTATCATACTTATTCCTATCAGTTCGCGTTTGTTCTTCATAGAATGCAGTCGCGCTTCTATGAACTTGCGTCGACTTTGTGTTCGTAACCAACATCAATAGTTTAAGGACGTAAATGCAGTCATCTCGGCTGACAGCTACGTTTTAAAGATAGTTTCTGAATCAACCGTCGTGTAATGACCATCAATTCTATCGCGCATCGAGTAGTGGTCAAGAAAATCCCGTCTCAAGCTCCATAGAACAGGAGCTTGCCAAATGGTGCGAAGCTCAATCTGTTTTTTGTTGAGCTTAATCCTGCTGCGAATAATAAGGACATGTACACAGTTAAGATTCTGTATCAACAAAAGGTGACAATAGAGGCTCCATGACATGATTTACCACAATGTCATCGATGCCAGGAGTTTGGCCATACTAATCATTTCTGTGAAAAGAGTTTCCGTTGTGTAAAAAGTGACATGGAGCATGTTACGATAAACTGCTCTAAGCCAGCTAATATGTCAACGCCCCCAAGAGCTAGCAATTGCAGACTTCCCCAAGCATTGCCAACAACATTTGTTGCCCCAAATATGTTTTATGCGACCCGTAGGGGAAAGCAACAGCGACAACTTCAGCCACAGTTACAATACCCGCTACAGCAACAATACTAGGAGATAAAACAGTAACCTTCTCAGTAGCAACCACAACAGAAGCAACAAAAACAGCAGCAACGTTAGTCACGAAAGTGGCTACAACAGCAACAACGGCAACAGCGTCAGCAGCAACAGCAGGATTCAAACCAGCAGAAACAACTAATCGGTCAATCCAAACAACGACAACAGCAATTACAGACAATATTCTCAACAGGGGCAACAACAAGAAGCATACCAGCTATGATAAAAACAGCAGCAGCAAGCCTAGGCGACAGCGGAGGCCAAGTTTATTGCCTTACTTTCCAAGCTGTTGGATAGGCAGTTATAGCCGCAACTAGCTCAGTCGGCATCTGATGCAGATGAGGTTGAAACTTTAATGGCCAAGCTTGTCAAGCTTTTTGATATGCAATCGCAGATTATGAACATCGAGTCACCCCTCTTCGCACATTTTAAGCAGCAATACAGCGGTCACTTGATGTTTGAACGCCAATGGCCCCTTGAGGTAGAGCTCTTTGTGCAGAGGCACAATAGTCATGCTGATTAGTGGAACACACTTCTGCTTTTGGTCGTATTTCAGGCTGCTAGGATATGACATCCACCTGGCAAATCCTTCTGCTGATCGCATGAGTGGCGTAGCAGCAGTACTAATCAAATCGTGCTTAAAATACAGCCATCTTAGAACTATCTGCTTAGACTGCGTACAGTGTGGTGCAGGTAATGCTGTCAGTGATTAGGGCGAAGGCAATCTTGCAGCTACCTAATGCCCCTCAACTATGGGAGGGAGGTACAAGACTTCAAAAGTGTCTTCGATAAGCTTGGCATCCGGCTCTGGTGCTTTAGGAATTCATCCCTCAGCAGAAGGGCCCTTTCGGATTGCGTAGCTGGCTCTAACCTAGAGGTCCTTGCTACTGGTGATCTTACACATTACCCCTATAGAAGTAATCTCACACCTACACCAATCGACTTTGCTGTATTCTCCTGGATTGAGTTGAGTTCTGATCATATTCCGTTGATTAAACAGTTTCGAGTGGTCGCCCTCACCATTGCCACATAGCCTCGACTCCTGCCCTGGAAGGCAAATATTCCCCGGTTTCAGCATGGGTTGAAGTAGGTCATCAGATATCGACGACGCAGCGGAGTTAATTGTACGTAAAATACATGCAGCTGAATACTTTATGCTTGCTTTGTTGCCTCTACATCACCCCGGTTTCTTTTAAAACCCGAGATTATGAATCTGGTGAGGCTTAAGAGAACACTTCATCGTCGATACATGCTCTCGCGTAATCCGTTTGAACAGGCAGACTACTGGCATGTTGAAGATAAACTGTCCAAACTACTCTATAACACCAAGAGCGAATATATTGATAAGCTACTCCGCAATGCTGACCCTATTCTATGGAAGATCCCTATAAAACGAGAGGATAAAACGTGGTGTAGAACTGAAGCTGAGATAGTGGCAGCATGTGCGGATGAGCCGCAGGTCCTTTGAGCTCGCTGGCTCAGGCGACGTTCTTGCCACTGAATCCTTTTTGAACACTGGTCTGTCAGACATACAGCATATCCCCGCTATCACGCCTGTTGAAGTGCGTCTGCTGTTTAGCAAGTTGAATCCCACTAAAAGCCCTGGCTACGATGAAATTGATGGCAGAATTGCAAAAGCCCTCCCCAAGCAAGGAGTGATGTTCTTGGTGCTACCTTTTAACACTATGGTTCTCATCCACCACTTCCCCACAAAATGGAAGTGTGCTGTACTTGCTATGATACCGAAATCTGGCAAGCCGGAGAAACTCGTTGCATCACCCTGTTACTGGTTTCCTTAAAAATATTCGAAAGAATATTTCTTGGACGAATGTTGGGAGCAGACCATGCGGTCGACACTTTAAAATCGCAACACTTAGTAGAGAGTCCTGTCCAATCGTTTTGCTGCATAACACGGTCATACCTCAGGTGGGCTCAACCCGCTACCAGAGTATCATCAGGACCTGGCGGAAGAAAACTAACTTTGGCTATGCCGCAGTTGCAATACTCTTCACGCCCCTACAAGGGTCTTAAAATTTACATGGCTGGTGGATATAGGTCAGATACATATTGTCTAAATTTCAAGTCAATAATACAAAACACAAAAAAGTTTTTCTAATAAGAACTTTAATTTGGATTAAAGTTTGTATGGGGAGTACCCCCAAAAGTGGTCCGATTCAGCTGATTTCGACAAATGTACTGCAAATACTAATTTAATTTTACGGACATGGCTAGATCAACTCGTCTCGTCGCGCTGATCAAGAATATACGTATTTTATGGGGTGTCCGATGCCTCCTTCTATGTGTTACAAACTTCATGACAAACTCATAATACAATTCACTGCGTGAAAAGTATAGAAAATATTCATGTAATAACAAAACTTTGAATGTCTACATTAGTACCTTCATCATTCCATGTCTATTCATCGAAATAGTCAAATAATACTTAGCACGGATTTAAAGCAAATTCAGGTAGCATTTTAGAAGTTCATCAGTATCAATTTGCAATGAGCAGCTGATGTGGCATATGGGTCAAATGCAGACCAAATGCCGCACTTATTTTACAACATCCTCAGGAAAAAGGGGGTTGTTGTAATCTGGATTTAACTGAAATACTCATCATGTGATGATCATTCTGCATGGCTGTTGCCATTTATTTGGTCTTATTCGCCGTTTTAGTCATTCTTGACTGTCTTCCTTTTCTTTTGTTTGCGCGCCATCATTAAACAGCTGATGGTGGCACAAAGCAATTTTAAGTAAATTTCAAATTATAATTTTTTTTTTTTTTTTTTTAACGTATTGAAAAGGAAGTTGCAAGAACTGTTTGCATATACTGCGAATGTTTCATTTGTGTGTATAACCAAAACAAAAAACAGCTGTTCAAAATGCAAATGATGCACTGCAAACGTCAAGCTACATTTCCATTGATATTCGTGTCGTGTAGCAGCTCTCTTTCAAATAGCTTATTATAATATATTATAGTTTGATTTGATAGATTAACACCATATTGCAGATTTTTTTTGAATTTATAGGTTATGATGTGGCAATATTTTTGCATGGAAGAAATAATTCCGGACTTGCCCCACTATTATGATACCATAAATTTCGTTAAAAAAAATTCAAATTTACCTCTCAAAAATAATAAGTACATTGCGTGTTATTGAACTTCCTCCTTTAATTTAATTGGTTTTCTTTCGTTATAGTCCATATTGTTATTTGTGTATTATGTTTTAATAGATACATCGAAATACCACCGAGGAGAACAGAATCGTTTATACATTAGAAACAAAGGCGGAAGTCTTGGATCTATTGCCAATACGATGAAACGGTCATTGTTTTCTGTGCATAATGATTTAAAAACTTTGATATTCGCTTCTAAAAAAAAAAAAAAAAAAAATTAGGAAAAGCGGCGGTAACATTATGGTTTTGGGATGTCTTTCCTAGTCCAATTTGTCGAACAATTTGTGTCTTTGTGAAGATTTTTATTGGTTACAAACCATGGAGCGCTACAAATTACTCTTAGAACCTTTGATTGAAACTTTTGTAGTATGTATTTCGATGTTTGAATCGTCTATCAATATGCATGCCGAAATACATTTATTTAATACAGTTGGATGTGGGAATTATAACTTGATTTATTATTACATTTGGGCAGTCTCCTTTTCTCATAGATAATGTGACATGTCAGGATTTTCTGGCGTTGACCTTTGTATTCCATTTAGTCAGCCAGAAGACAAGCTGATCAAGTTGCTTTTGCACTTCTTGCGAATCATTACTAGGTGTTGTTGATGTTGCCAGAATTGTTGTATTGTCTGTGCATGTAGCCATAAAAAAATTTTCAACGACTGGCATATCCGAAGTATACAACGTGTATAATATAGGACCAAGTCCACTACCCTGTGCTACTCCAGACAATGTGGAATTAACAATTCTGAGCAGCTTTTAAGTAGAACAAAATAAAACAACTTTAAACAACATAATTATTAAATAATGTAAATTTAGAATATTTATATTTTGAGGGCTTACCAATAATTTTCTATAATATATTATTCTAGATAACTTTTTTAAGAAAAATTAATCGACTTTAACAAAGTTCTAATAACAATACAAAAATCAAGTTATTTATGTGTTGGCGCATGAAAGTTTTCTCAACATCGAAGCGATTAAAAATTTCACTGATATACTCCTATTGCTCCGCTCGCTCTATACCAGGGTCAGCGCTGAGTCGAAGAGCGAAAACTTCATCCAAATTGGATCAATAGTAAAAAAAAAAAAAAAAATGGTACGAATAAATACATTTTAGTATTACATTCATATATCTGTGGCAACAAGTCGGAGTAGCTTATGTCGAAATAGAGTAAATAGAGTTTGAAATATAGTTATATCAATTTATTTTATAAATTTAGTTTTTTCAAACACTAATGCGTTGCACATGTATTGCTCATTTATTTCACGACTGTCATAACTCAAAAAACATCATTTCAAGAAAAACATGTTTAAAGTTTTTAATCTACTTTAAAAAAAGCGTTACATTTTCGCGAATAATGCCAAAAAATAAAATATGCAGATATTTGGAAAACACACGTCATTGAATACAACATAACTCAGATATGTTGCTCTAATAAATAAAAAAGCCGGAACTGTGCATGTTATATTGGATGATGAATTTTTTAAACAATATAAATCATCATATCGGTAATATCTTTCATTGTTTAATAAATATTTTAACTGAAAAGCTCAACTATGTTTTCTCTATTTTAGTAGTATGCCAAATATGTACAAATCTTTCGTTTCAACAAAAGCATTTAAGTTTACAAGTTTTAGAAGAAAATCTTAAGTACAAAACGATAAATATAATGGTATATGTATTTTTCAAATTTATCATTATTTAATTAAAAATATTTATTTAGTACTATATTTGAGATTAAAAACATTGAAATGAAACCAAACAGATAAATTTTCGACATGAGCTACTCTGACTTGTTGCCACAGATACAATATATCGCACATGTTTAACTAAAGTGTCACAATTCAAAATATTCAAATTTTTATTTTATGTAGCAAAACAAAAACACAAAATTATAAAAAAAGACTAACTTTGGCTATGCCGAAATTGTAATATTCTTTACGCCCCAGCTAGTTGTCCGAGGGTCTTGAAATTTATAAGGTTGGCGGCTATGGGTCATACACTTATAGTGTCCAAATTTTAAGTCGATGGTACAAAAAAGCCAAAAAGTTTTTCTAATAAGAACTTTCATTTGGATCCCGGTTTGTATGGGTGGTACCCCTCCTAGTGGTCCGATTCGACTGATGTACAAAATTTCAGCTCTCTAGCTCGAAAACTGAAGGACTAGGAGTGTGAACAAACGGACCGACTGACAGACGGACATGGCTAAATCAACTCGTCTCATCGAGCTGATCACAAGTATATATACTTTATGTGGTCTGCGATGTCTCCTTCTGTGTATTACAAACTTCATGACAAACTTATAGTACTATTCACTAACGTGAAGACTATAATAAAGTACCTTTATCAACTAACCATGCACAGTGGGATGTGGGCATAAAATTTGCAGACGAAGTTAACAATATGGTTTAAAGTATAGAACTGAATGTTGTTTCTATTATTTTTTCCACCAGTGTATATTCAATGTGGAATCAACGATAATAATCACTCATCTGGTTGTTTTTTTTTATACATACATATTTTAAAATGTTTATTTAAAGATGAATAGATGATACATAGTAAAAAGTACATTTCAAATTTTTAATTCAATTTTATTTTGTACACTTAGATATTAAAAAAAAAACAATAAAAATACAAATCTTAAAAACATTGAGCAAAGCATTCAAACTGCAAATTAAAACTAATTAAAAAAATAGTAATCGTTACAATGTTATTAGAAGTAAATTTAATATTAAAATATATACATATTTGTATTCTTATATTTAAAATTAAAAGAAAATTACAATTAAAAAAAGCATTAATCCTTTCTTTACATCAATATCAAGAAGAGATTTCAATTTTCCTTTTAAAAATTATTATTAAATAAAAATCAAGAATCATATTTAATTTTAAAACTCGCATCAGTAATATTTCATATTTCAAAAGAACCAAAAAAAAAACATTTTTGTATAGTAAAATATTCTCGATTATTATGTTATGTTCTGTTATGAAGATTATAATGTAGATGCGGATGAGAATGATGATAATAATGAGAATAGAGCTTGAAGCATGAATAATACAAGAATAAGATGGGATGATAAACGAAATGATTATTAAAATAAATTCTTAAATATTTTTCTTGAATTATTTATTATTTTTATGATTAGTTGTATACTACCATCAAATGGAATTTTGAGGGTCGGGGACATAGTAATACCATATATAGTATATACGTGTATATTGTATATAAAGATAATATCTAAGACTACCAGTAAGAAGATAATAATGATGCTGATGATTATGATATTACATACATATATACATATATTTACTTATTATGTTTTATATTGTTAAAACTTAATGAATGAACATATCTTTAAAAGTAAGTAGAATGGCAAGGAAAGGGAAGAAAATAGGATATTGGATATTGTTATGTTGTTAGTACTTATCTGAGGATAAGATAAGATTGACTATAAATATCTTAAATGATAACTTTATTTTAAAGATCAATAAAAGAACAGAAGAAATTTAATAATAAAAAAATAGATGGGGGGAGGAAAAGTAAAATCAATTCAAGAATATAAAATAAAACAAAAAATAGATCCTATACATTAAATTCTTTATACTTATATAAAACTTGTACTTCGGTATATCAAATCAAATCAAATGAAATCATCAAACAACGATAACAAGAAACAATGGACGTTAATTGATGAACTGATTTACAAAGAAAAAAAAAAATCCTTAATAAAAATTGAATCTTGAATTCATTTGAGTGATGCAATCGATGATTATGATTCTGATGGATCTTTAAATGTTGGATGTTGCTTCTAACTGGCAGCTGAGCTGATTTAGTAAAACAATTTTTTATTGTTTCACTCTCTGTTTTTCTTCTTTTTTGTTTTTTTGTGTTTGTTTTCTATTATTTAGTTAGTTAGTTATTAAGTAAGATAGTTTAATTCAATTCTTCTGGTAGTTGATTTTCAACAATTGCTTTTAGTCTATTGTTGTTGCTCTTATTAGTATTTATGATTGTGGATTGAGAGATTGTTGGCACTGAGAATACAAACGACAAACAACCAAAACGTATAAGTGAGCCATGTGTCAATACTGCTGTTCCTTCCCAAGCACCAGCCAACATGGGGGGATCACGCATCATCTGACAACGGCAATTCGGCTTAACTGGTGCTGACATTCTAAAAATACAAAACATTATCAGAATACAATAAGAATCATATAATAAAGCGAGTAAGTAGTAATGAGGAGAAGTGACTTACTTTTCACTATCATTTCTTGTGTTATATTGACGACGAATGCCACGACGTTTGTCAAGAATCTCATCGACACGCCGTTTTAAATCCTGATCTTCAGAGCGCATCTTCTTTGATGGCGTGGGTCCATAATCAGTGAAGTCACATGAATACAATTGCCCATTGATTTCGGTACCAAATTCGGAATAATTGATAAGTTCATAGGTTTTGGTGAATTCATCATAGAAAATAATTGCATGCTGTGGTGAGATGCGGCAACAATAGCCAATAGCTGACAAATCAACAGTTTCTGTGCTTGCCAATGTGGTCGATGGTGTGTAGTGGCCACCGTAGCCAATGTAAAGTGAACGGTAACGCATAAATATTGAGTTCTCTAGACCGAGCACATTGAACCAGCGGCTATCCTCCAGTAGATCGCCCAATGGTGTTAGAACGGCTCGAGCTCGTATCTTTTGATTATGCAACTTCAATTCTAATCGTGATGCCAGTTCGTAAGCTTTTTCAGCATCGGAACGATGACGTGGAACATATTGTTCAGCTGCCTGATCGGCGGCCACAATGGCAGCAGCGGTCGCCAGGGCAGGATGCAGAGATATTATGTCTTCTTCGGCAGTCTGGGGTTCTTTTTGTGCTAGAACGGAAGCTCTTTCGGTGGTAAACATTAATGTGAATCGACTGACATCTTCGGGAGCAAGCACTTCCTCAAGTGGTTTCTCAGACATCAAAGACGACTGCTTTGAATGTAATTCACGCAAGCGACGATTTGCTGTACGATTGTGATAGTGGGCGACAATTTCTGGATGTTCGTCAACAAGTTGCTGGAGCCGTTGATAGGCCAATTGTTTGATTAAATCTACGTCTAGGTAACGCAATTCATGATCGATGTGTGGCTTCATTTTAACTTCATAGCTATCATCGTCATCATTATCGTTATTTAGCACATCGATCACATGCTGATGCTCACCGTCTTCTTCAATCACTTCATATTTAATTTCTTGATCTGCGTCAATGGGTGTTGGTTCCAACTCAGTTGGATCTGCGTCTTCATCTGCAATTGCTACAGGTGATGTTGTTGTTATTTCAATGTCTATTGATGGTGAATTTATATTGACATCAACATCGATATCGGCATCTGTAGCCATAATAGCATTATTTTTAGAAATTTCCTTAATAATTTTGCCGTTTTGCCTAAAATCGTTCCCATTAACAAATTCATTGTGTTCGTTCGATTTATTCAAGTTCTCATCACCATGTTCACTATTGTTGTTGCTGCTGGAATCGATATCGTGTCCTAATTCTCTTTGAATTTCACGAAATTTCGCTTTTGCGGCATGCAAAGCTTCCAAGTCCTTCAGTAATGATTCGGTTACGGTTTCCTTGGAGATATCTTCAACAGCTGCAGGTAAACTCTTTTGTTGCTTCACCATTTCATAGCGCAGAGTTTGTCGCATCGATGGCAAAAGTGGCGGTGGATGTTCATAATGATATTTAACCATTGGTGGAACTTCGATTTGATCGCGATTTCTTAGTGGTACCTTGAAGCGAAATGGTGGATTACGCATATGCACACGACGAAAGAATTCCATTTTAACACTTTCATGATCCAGTGGCTTACTGAAGCGATCCCATAAACGAACTCTTTCTGTCACCGATATGCTTGTTCTCATATGTGCATCCTATATCAAATCAATGAGAAAAACACAAACATGAATTAATTAAACAAATAATCTATTATCTATTGTTATTATTTATGGTTAACCTACAATAAAATTTTCAACATGATTTGGACACATCCAAAGGCCAACTGGTAAAGCTGTCATTGGCGGATCCAAACAGTCCTGATGGAAGAACAGAGGACAGTAATCGCATGCTATAAGTGGTGCCTTTTTGCAGGAACGCGAACAATAGAAGCATGTGATTGCTGGTAATGGCACTAAGCCCTGCGAGTCTAGCTCATGTGGCTTAGAATTACGACGTGAGTTGTTCACTTTCTTTTGCCCATTTGTATTAGTTTGGACTGGTTGAACTCGATTGCTGCCGGGAAATCTTGTATGGAGTTGTAGTTCAGGTGGCAAACTAAACTGTTTTGGATTCAACATACAAGCAGCTCGAATAACGACATCCAATGGCGTTGGTCTCTTGTTGGGATCAAGTGCTTTTTGCATACCCACTGATAGTGTCGATAAAAATTTCTCCGAATTACTACGTTCGCTGTTGCTTCGTTTGCGCAAATTGCGAATCTTCAGTGGTATCGATTCTAAATCAATGGGGCATGGCGTATTGGCACGCGAGCAATTTGCAGAGGTGACACGCTCCACAGAGCCTGCCTTCGACGAAGGGGGTCGACAGAATTTCCACATACGACAACTGTGACACAGCCATTGTCCACTCGGTATATCGTCCTCAGATAGTGGTGGATCGCTAAATTGTTTTTTGTTTATATTAAAACAAAGAAACATTATAGAAATGACAACAAAAATGGAAGAGAAAATAATGCAATATAAACATAATCCAAGTAAATTGGATTTGATTTTGAATATTTACTGGCACAAGAGATGAAAACTTGCTGGACATCGATCACAGCATAGCAAATCTCCGCCTTCGTCACAAGAATCACACAAATCATGGTTGTGACCACGTCCCGGACGTCTGTAGTACGGATGCTTAGAGTTTGTTGATCGTTGTGATTGCCTCTCTTCATCGTTAGGTGGTGGTGGCTTTATAAGCGCCTTAATTTGCTGTAAGTGTACAGAAGAAAAAGAAAATTTGTACATTTTAAATTGTGCAATCGACGACATCTTAACGAGCGAGCGAGTAAACGAACGACCGACAGACAACGACGCCACATTTATTAACATCATCATTTAATTTATAGTAGTTAACATCATCAACATTATTGTCTCAGTACTCAATACATAATTTTATTTGAGATTTTTTTCTCTACCTAATAATAACGAATAAGCACAACGAATAGTAATAGTAATAATAATATAAAAATACACATTTTTGGCGGCAATGGTTGAGGTGAAAACAACATAAATGATGCCTATCTATTAATTTATGGCTGCGTCCTCTATGTATGAATTAAGAATTAAATTAAATTCAATTCAACTGCATACCTCCATGATACTCATATTTGACGTGTGGTCCTCTCCCTTTGACATGGTCCACTGCAACAAATCGTATGGAATCCAATGTGCGAAACCTTTGGTTTGCCGAGCAGCAGCTCACTCGTCGCACTATAGTGTGCAAAAATATGACCAAAAAAAAAAAGAAATAAAAGGAAAAATTATTTGAAAATTCTGTATAGGCACCAACACAAAACTACACGCACCACACATAACCTTAACGCTTACTTAACAAAAATAATAATATAGCTGGTTGTCCCACAATATTGGAGACAATTTAATAACAAGTTTATCATTATAAGCTTACCAACAAGAGAACTTATTTTAATTCAATAATATTACATCAACAACGTTCAACGAAAGCGAAAAACGATGAACGGCGGTCCACTCGGTCCTGAAAAGTTGCGTATGCCCTCGGTAAATTGATTAAGTTGGCAACAGTGGCAGCGTGTGCCCTTGAAAAATGTATATAGTTGGCAGCCAGAGTGGCAGCGAGTACCATATATTTTGCAATTTATCGAACCATTTTTGCAGTACTCTGGTACCACTGTCTATACACTTGGCGGCAGTTGCTGGCACTTGACAGCACTTATATATTTTCTTGTTACTAATCTCTTGCCATTTCCGTTTCCGTTGTCATGATTTAAATTTATGGTTTTGCTATCAACGACTTTGATGCAATTTATACGTTTCTAATTTTTTTTTTATGTTATCCACTTTTTCTACTTTTATTGTTGCTGTTGCATATTAAATATTTCCTGTTTTATGTTTATGCATTGCTATTGTCTTATCTCTTGGAAAATGATCAGCTAACCGAAGAAAAAAATATATTAAAATAATTGCCGTTAAAAAGTGTAGATTGTTGTAGATGATGAGGTGATGCCGTCCTTGTTGTTGTTGCTATTTCTGTTGTTGTTGTTGCAAAGCTGACAAAGACTGACTTACTTACATATTTGCATAATATTTCCTGCAGAGTCAAGTTTTGTTAAATTTTTTTTTGCTTTTGTTTTAATCTTTTTTCTTTTCTCCTCGTTGTTGTTGTAATTGGATATTATATAAATTAAAAAAAAATATTGTTTTACTATTAAATAAAATTAATTATCGAGATTGTTATAGAAGAAGAAGAAAAAAAACTAAAGACAAAAACAATCAAAAAATCAAGTTATGCAAAATTCATATAAGTGCTTACATACATATGTACATATGTATGTATGTGCATGCGAGTGATCAAGTAAGTATCTGAGTATCTATGAAGGGGATGGAAAGCTAAAAGAAAGTCAATTCGCTGCTGTTTTACTTTTACTTTATTGTTATAGCTTTTGTCTCAATGTTTGTGTTTGCTTTTGCATTTTATATCTGCATATAGCGTTTGTTTGTTGCATTTTAAGTGCAATACTAACCCATTGAAATAGTTAAAAAATATATTGCCTGATCGCCTGATTGTCTGATTGCCTCATTGCCTACCATGTTCCCATGCTTCCTGCCTCCTTCTTCTCCTCCTCCTCCTCCCCATCACCCTTAAAACACGAACGAACGAACGAATGAACGAAACTCTTTTGGCAAAATCAGCATAGTAAATAGTATTTCTTGTGTTTTAAATTTTTTTTTGGTTTTTTTGTTGTTTGTTTTTGGTTTTTATTCACATGAATAAACAACACACAACAACATATGTAGCTGAGACACACACACACGCACTCAAACACATATAAAAATCAGGAAATTTTCTGCTACCAGGTTTTGCTACAATACTTTTTTGTTTTGGCTTCTTTCCATCTCTCGTCTTTTCGAATTCATTTAACAAATAAAAAAAAATTGAATGCAAATACTGTTTGATAATTGATGAATTTTAAATGAATGCTTAATAATAAATAATTCAAATTTTTGCATCTTAAAATTATATATTTTGTCAAAAATCAAAATCATTAATAGTAATGAAATGGCTGATAAAGTAACCAAAGAAGCTGCTATCTCTCCACTCCTAAGAACCACGAATTATTCCTCACAAGACACTGCCAATCACATAAAGTCTCATATTAACCTATAACAAACAGGATTACATCAAACAACATCTAATTAGAATAAGTTTGCCAACCTTAACAAACTTTCAGCCAAAACTTCCCCTCAGTTCTACCTGAAGTTTTCAGAAGACTGGATATTAATTGTATAAGGCTTCGCCCAGGACATACCAACCTATCCATGAAAACTTGTGCTTCGCATCACCACTTGATTCTTTTTGTTCTTGCATTTTCAATGCTCAAGTCTCAATCATTTTCTTTTCGAATGCCCAAAACCGCAACCAATATGTAGTTTATATTATATATATAATACTTCTCAAACTCAAATCCCCTTTTCATACATTCCAATCGTACGACATATAATAATATTAAACTCATTATGCAATTCTTAAATCTTTACAATAGCCAATATAATTTTTAATTCTACTCTTTACCAGAGCACAGTGGGCCAAACAGACTATCTATCGGAATTAAATTAAATATCGTCAAAAATAAGGGAGTTATCCGTAATATGTTTTTTTGAGAATATAGAAAAAAAAAAAAAAAATCAGCCAAGTGTGAGTCGAACTCGCACACGGAGGGTTCCGTACCATCGTACAAGATTTTTTGCTTAAAATATTAAATTTTGTGTATATTTAACAGCCTTAAAGTATACTTCAATTAACAGCTTAAAAGTATAATACAAAAAAAAAAGTGTTAAACAAAAGATTAAATTAAAGAACAATGCTTCTAAAAATGTGTATTTTTAGTATTTGTCATTCTACACACAAGTTCTTACACACTTTGTGAAAATTTCAACTCTCTACCTATTACAGTTCATGAGATAGAGCAGGAGACGGACGGACGGACAACGTAAGCTGTATTAGGGTCCCGTTAGCTCCCTATGGCTACGAAACCTTAAAAAATCAAGGAATCTACAATAATATCATAAAATAATATTTTTTTTAATTTAATTTTTTAAAATTTTTTTTATTTTAATTTTTTTAAATGCGAACTTTAAACTATAGTAACAAATTATTCAGATTTATTGTATGAACCTGTGGACTGAGGCCTATTTATGGTTTCTGTATCCAGTACAATATTTTTTCTGGAAAAGATGGAACTAGCTTTAGGCAGTGATGATATTAAATGATCCGAGAAAAAAAGCAAAGTGCGTGCAGCATGTCGTCCAACGTATGCAGTTGTGACGTTTTACGAGTGTGAAGAAGCCGGAAATTTCTGACCTCCTTATTCTTAGCCCACCAGTGCTTCCTCCAATATCATGCCAATTGTTTGCCCGACATTTCTGATAAAATCTGTTTTCCTTTTCAATCATTTAGGATTTATTTCAATGATCTTAGCTATAGAATGGTCATATAGAATGGTGTTTCGTGAAACCTCCATCAACGTAAAGAGGCTTCCTCTAAAATATATTTGTTCGGAAGTTTGTCATCACCTTGTACAAGCTGGAAGTCGCTGTTGCCATCAATTTGTTACAAGTGCTTTCTTGCACTTGGTCAGATACATTTTACTCGGCTTCTACTGGACAATTCTGAGAAATCTGTCTATTTCAATCCGTATAATTATTCAAGAACTTGAAAATGCTTCCGTTCATTACTTCGATTTTGTTAATTTATCCATACTGTTGTTTTATCATTTATCTTTATATTGAGATTTGGAATAGATAGATCTAGAGCACTGACCTTATTTTGTTATAAGACTACATCAAAAAGATTAGCAGAAAATAAAAGAAGTCAGATTATTTATATTTAAGGGCAGGATATGAAGGAGTATGCAATATAATATAAGTAATTCAATAGTTAAAAATCCGTGTCAGTTTAATGCTTTATTTGATGAAATCAAAGGGTATTGAAGAATATAAATACTCTAAAATTAATAAAATACAATAAATAAAATCAAATGTAGTACGCAAGGCGTTAAAAAATATTAATATAAATATAAATAATAAAATGATTGGTATATAGCAACTCGTTATGGTCCAATGCAATTTGTGTCATGAATGGAATTTTTAATAGAAATATTTGTATTAATTGGAACACAAGGAAGTCGTGCAGAAGTTTTACAGACAGTTCGTGTTTGATATCTTATCTTCAAGAAATTTACAATTGAATAAAAATAAAAGGAAAGATATAAATTTCGATTTTACTTTTCACACAATGGAAAAACAATAAACAATAATAAAGTCTTTGACATAAAAACTTGAGCCTTAATAACTTGCTTTTATGGATGTTATAATTTATATTTTGAAATGATGAATACTATATTACTAAAACTAATTTGGTACATGCCGCTGCGAGTGGGTTTAAGTGAACATTCAGCCTGTCGTTGTAGCGACTAATGTGTAAATTAATTTCGTCCATAACTGTAGGAATCCGAAGGTCGTTGTGAATTGCAAAATTCCGAACATACCATGGAGCATTCGTGATTTGACGCAATGCTTTATTTTGCAGAGTTTGAATTTTTCTTATACTTGATGCACATGTAGTGCCCCACAGTTGTTGGGACGTACAATTGTACAGTAAACCAACACTTTGTTGTTAAGGCTTAGTAAGTATTTTTTTAGCTTACAATAGAAAACTGCAGTTGTGGATGAGGTGTGTGTTTTCCAACTTTCGGAATAGCAGTGTTGTTAAGCGTAACTGTAGGAGAAAAACCTCGTCTAAGTGTGATACAGTGTGAAATGTGCAGATTTACCCCAGTTTATGCCAATATTCCACCTTGTTGTCCAGTGTGAAAACCGATTGAGATATTCCTGAACTTCAGCCGTATCAATGGAGCTATTATTGCAAATTATTGTGGTATCAGCCGCATAAGTAGCAAGTAGTGAGTTATTGCTAGTAGGAGTGGTCATATCCGCTGTGTACAAGGTGTACAGCACTGCCTTGCGGAAAACCAGCTCCAGTATAACGGATGGTGAATTTGGCATCTTTTACTGCTACATGAAATGTGCGGCTGTAGAGGTATGACTGCAGCAATATTGCAGTGTTGGGAGGACCAGATTCGAGTTGTGCAACAGACCATCGATCTACTCTTTGTCAAAAGCCTGCGGAGCTGTATTCTTTGCCGTAAGGATATGATTGATGAAACGGTGAATTTGCTCCAGAGTAACATGTTGTTTCCTGAATCCAAATTGACGATCGGGGATAGCTCTTTGGACACCTGCTGCTGACATCATTTTATCCAGAAATATTCTCGGGACACTTCCATATAATTTATAAGCAACCCAATCGTGCTGTTTTGGTATCTGGTATTACCTTGTGCTTACTCTCTTAAGATTTATTAGATATATTGTATTATGTACTTAAGTTTTGGTTCAAAACTTTTGAATCAAAAGGTAACATATTGAAAATTTAATTTCGATGTGTCAAAAACTTAGGAAGGAGAAGATTGTCTTCTCTATGTTATAAATTGAGACACTGATAACCATACATGAAAACATATGTATGTACCATACTTGGAAACAGACAGTCATGTTCATATATCCATTCATTTATCCATATGTCCGTCTGCATAGATTCAATTTACTTCTAAAATTTGACAACTTTTTAAACTGAAATTTTAATCAGTTTCGACAGGATCACTTTAAAAGATTTAATATTTAAACAAAACTCTATATGCAATCTGTCAGTCAATGACAACATTATATGAATTTGAATGAAAGAAAAATCATATGTTATTAATTTTAATTTATTGGTGGTCATTCGTCCGGGACGCGGAACTGGAGGTCAATGATTTCAAATCTGCTCTCCGGTTTTTTGTTTAGATATAGTTTTTGAGATACAGTAATTTCTTTTGTTCTTACCTTCAGAACCGCGAGCATTTTCGTGTTACTATTTTTTATAACTTTCGACGTAATTTATCTCAATAAGAGCGCAACAATAAACTTAATACGATGATTGGCGGTGAAATACCATCGTAAAGCATAGTATTTAGGTGATTTTCAGATTCAATAGTGGCCGCCAACCACTCATCGATGAATGTCGTCAAGGTCATCAAATATCAGCTATTTAGGGAACATCGATGCTGACCATGAACTGAAATTACAACATCGTCATATGACTTATAGTGAGATTGCAGCATCGCTGGCCATTGGTTTTATCACTTTTCGAGATCGTTCAAAGTTCGTTTCAAATCAGTTAAATCATGCACTTTGATCGATCAACTCGGATCATAATCGAAATGCTATGACGTCATTTGTATTGCTTTTTTTAAACCAATATAAAAAAATCTTAGGTAGAAATTTTTAGAATTTCATTTATCGATATTATAATATTAATATTATTTTTCATTATTATTATTATTTTTAATATTATTATTATTAAGAATAAAATAAAAATAGATTCTGATGCTATTTGGTATTAAGAGCATTACATGCCAGGGTTGTCAGCTCATTTCTGTCCTATTGTTCCCAAAATTATTCTAAGAAAAAAAGACAATAATTGCTTTTAATCTATCTATTTATTTATTTTACAATTAGCCTAATTTAAAAACCAAGACTAACTAATAATTAATAAAGCTACAAGGCCTTCGGCTTTGTTTGTTAGTAAGGTATCTTATTATTTATATTTATATGTACAGAGATTAACAGGATCAGTAATTAAAAGTATTTATTTATATATATTTACAGGTTTATTCTAAATTACTGGTAAAATTCAAATTTGGTGGTATATATTTATTTCTTTTATATATGTTATAAGTTTGGTAATGTTTCCTTTTGTGGGATTACTAAGCGCGATTAAAGGGTTGGAGCATAATGTAAATATGCAAATAAATAATGTAAATTTATGTTACTGTTTGATTGACAGTTAGGACAGGCTAATGTTAAATTGGGGTTAGTATAATGTTGCTGAGTAAGTTTAGTATGCCCTAAACGAAGTTTTAATACAATAATTTAATTTGATCAGTTCGGCTTATATTTTCTTAAGATATTATTTTTAGATAATCAGCTAAATGAAGAGAATCTTTATTGAGATCTTGGTACCATTTGTTGCATTTGGTTATATTGTTTGGTAGTTTGTCAAATAAGTTTGTTTTTAAATATTTATTTATATCTATCGGATTAATATTCTGAGTTAAGACTAAAGGCCTAGATATAGCAGCTTTGGCTGTATTATCGGCTAATTCGTTACCATTTATAGTTGAATAGCTTTTTTCCTGCATTTGTTTTGTTATTTTATTGAATCTCTTTATAATTATAAATGGACTAACAATAATGTTTCAATTCTTACTTACGATACATATGTGTCCTTCCTGCATGTTGGAAAGGGTTCACTTAAGACTACGGACCTCTAAGAAAAAAAAGGGCTGGACGATCATTCCGAAGCGGACGAGATGAGTTACTTGTATGCAGAAGGGCTCTGGCTAGTGAATTGACATGACGAGCAAGTTTAACCATATAATTACACGTACGTTTAGATTTAGAACATATTGTACTTTTTTCACAAGCAGAACTTGTAGATCCTTGTGGATGTCTTCATTCCTGATTTACCATGGAGCACCGGTAATTGTTCTAAGAATCTTGGATTGGGCTCTTTGTATAATTGTAATGTTACTAGCACTTGCGGTACACCACAATTCAGAACCGTACGTCCAAATTGGTTTAATGACAGAGTTATATAGTGAGACCTTGTACTCAAGTCTCAACCCAGATTTGGAGTTAATTAGCCAATGAAGACCTTGTGCTTTTAGTTTCATAGATATCTTTTTTGCTTTTATATGTTTCCGCCAGGTGAGTCGTTTATCCAGGTGAACGCCAATATAGGTTAACTTCTGAGTTTGCGGTATTTAAGCACCTTTTTCACATTCTGTGAAAATTTCAACTGTCTATTTATTCATGAGTCACGGACGGACGCACGGCGAATGCTTAGTAATATGGTCCCGTTCACATCCTTTGGGTACGGAACCCTAAAAACGAACATCTTTCCATTATGTTTGCTACAGCTCTATCTGGTTTCCCAACAGATTTTACTGGTTAGACAATGAAATACTACGTCTAAGATTGTCATAATAAATACATTTCCCTTGTTGCTTTGAAGTAACATTTTAGAGATGACACATTGACATGAATATACAATACTAAGTAACTAATGAGAATCCAAAATATTTCAATTTTATTTCTTATATGCTATGCCTTTTAATGTAATGCAACAAACATAACCATAAATTGATAATATCATTAATTATGGTGCACATACTTACTATGAAGAGTATGAAATGAAAGGGAAAGAGAAACACTAAAATACATATATGAATGGCCAAAATTCATTTCACTTTTATACTTAGTTAATGTACTTGAATTTTTTTTTGTTTAAGATCTAATGATTTTCTTTTCATGCGTTTGCTCCATTGCCTTACATCATATTATAAGTTAAGAAATTTATTATAAAATTGGATGGAAATTGCTTTTCATTTCTACTTTTTAACCTTTCACTTCACTGATTTTTGTGAAGTACTTCAAGTTAAAGTTAAGCTAAAAAAAGACTAACTTTGGCTATGCCGAAGTTGTAATACTCTTCACACCCCAGCTAGTGGTCCGAGGGTCTTTAAATTTATAAGGTTGGTGGTCAGACACTTATATTGTCAAGTGGATAGTACAAAAAACAAAAAGTTTTCTAATAAGAACTTTCATTTGGATCCCGGTTTGTATGGGGGGTCTTGAAATTTTCATGGTTTGTGGATATGGGTCAGAGACTTATAAATTTCAGTTAAATAAGTAAAAAAAAAACTTTTTCTAATAAGAACTTTAATCAAAAAGGGGGTTTGTATGGAAGGTACCCCTCTTGGTAACCCTAGGGTTTTGAAATTTATATGGTTGTTGGATATGGACCAGAACCTTATAGTGTCCAAATTTCGATAAGTTCGATAAGTCAAAAAACAAAAAACTTTTCCTAATAAGAACATTAATTTAAAAAAAATCAGCCAAGTTGAGTCGGACTCGCACACGGAGGGTTCCGTACCATAGTACAAGCTTTTTTGCTGAAAATATTAAATTATGTGCATATTTAACAGCCTTAAAGTATAGATACTTCAATTAACAGCTTAAAAGTATAATACAAAAAAAAAAAGTGTTAAACAAAAGATTATATTAAAGAATAATGCTTCTAAAAATGTGTATTTTTAGTATTTGTCGTTCTACACACAAGTGAATAACACACTCTGTGAAATTTCAACTCTCTACCTATTACGGTTCATGAGATATAGCAGGAGTCGGACGGATGGACGGACAGCGTAAGCTTAGTAATAGGGTCCCGTTACCTCCCTATGGGTACGGGACCCTAAAAAGGGGGTTTGTATGGGAGGTATCCCCCCTAGTGGTCCGATTCGGCTGATTGGTAAAAATAAACATTTGTACAAAATTTCAGCTCTCTAGCTAAAAAACTGAAGGACTAGGATTGCGAACAGACGGACCGACTGACAGACGGACATGGCTAAATCAACTCGTCTCATCGAGCTGATCACAAATATATGTACTTTATGTGGTCTGCGATGTCTACTTCTGTGTGTTACAAAACTTCATGACAAACTTATAATACTATTCACTCCCGTGAAGAGTATAATGACTTTACAAGCAAAACAAAAGACTTAAGCAAAAAACTTGCTGGTGAACCAAAAATTTTTTTATTTCATTTACATTTACTTACATGCAATATTTTCTTTTAAAATAAATTATAAATAAAAATTTGGAAACAAAAAAAAAAAACAAAAAAAACAATTGTCAAAATGTGTTTCTATATACATACTTATGTGTACATACATACATATGTATTGCAATCTAATCTATATATGTTAGTTAAATCATAATTGCTCATAAGGCACGCCGCCATATGGCGTGGTAGCGAGGTGGTGGTGCTCGATATGAATTCATGTGGCGTTGGCATCATGCTGCAGCTCCAAATAAACGCGGAAGTGTCACGATTATTTACATTTTATTCAACATTTATTTTTTCATTTCATTTTTATATATTTTCAACACGGATTGCCGCCAAAAGTATATGTATATAGATAAACTGTTATTGTTAGTTATTATTGTTTTACTGCCGCAACTTGAATAATAAAACAAAAAAAAAAAAAAAAAAAAAATCAAAATAGCAAAAATAAAATTTTTTCCTTTTCAAAATTTCTTACACTCTTGCTTTCGGCGATCATCAAAGTGATTTTATATCAATTGTAATAATAGTATTATATATGCATTAGCTAACGAGCTGATGGATGACAGTCTCTGATATTAGGTCAGGGATCAATTCAAAATAGAACATTAAACATTTTTAAAGCAATTTTTTATCACAAGATCACTTTGATTTTTGAATATGAATGTTATGATAATTATCATTTTAAAATATTTGAATGTTTTTACTGTAAAGAATGGAAAGCTTCAGTGAAATTCAGTAAAATTATGCAAATTCTTTTGATTTTTTATCTGAGAGCTTCGAAACAAATATATATTAAGAATATGTGGTTTTCGTTTTCATTATTGTTATAAAGTCGATTTATCATTGGTTGTTGTTGGCGGCACAGTTGGCGTTTCAAATCTGCACGAAGCTTTATTTTCACGATACACCATACACAATACATTTATCGGAATCAGTCATATCGGATCACTAGGGGGATACCTCCCAGATTCAGATTCATGTTCTTATTAGCAAAACTTTTCATCTGACCCATATCCATCAACTATGTAAATTTCAAGACTCTCGGACAACTTGGAGGGGTAACTCCTTTAAAAAACATGAGCTTGAAATGAGCTTAATCAGAAGATATAAAAGGTGAGTGAAAAGTATTACAACTTGGGCATAGCCAAAGGTAATCGTCTTTTTACTTGTTTAATTTATGAATATTACAAATACATATTGTACATTAAAAAAGATAGCTGCATTTTTGTTTTACCGTTTTATTTGACTATTTCCACTTTTTAATCATGAATAAAAGAAAATTTTGACGTGATACAGAAAAACAAAGGTCATACCTTGAATGTGGAGTTTCTAATTTAGAGTTTCTATATGAAAACATTCAAAAAGCATTAAGAAGGAAAAATTTTGCAGGTAATTAATTAATGAATTACCAAATAATCATTTAATCCTTTTTATACCTTAACATTTTAAGTCATGATTTAAATAATGGTTCAATTTCAAAATAATCTCAAGATTAATTTTTACATCAATTGTCAATTTTTATTGATTTAATTATCAATTTTTTTAAAACAATGATTTTATCGCCTTTATGAACAAGCATATATAATTTTAAAACGAAGTATTTAAATATTTACTAGATAACTTTCAGCGTAATCTCCGAAAAAAACCACACCACTGCTATGGAATTTCGAGAAAATACAAAAAGAGCCAAATATTTCATCTGCACTGCCTCGATGTCAATTCTCCTAACAAGAAAATTTGGGGTAAAAACAAAAAAAAAATTATAAAACTATGTAATAAATAATCTTAACATAATATATAAAATATAATCTAGCTTTAGTTTAATCTAATTAATTTTAGTCTTAAACTTTTAAATTGTAAATACAGTCAAACATACTAAGATCTTTTACCAAGCTCAAGGGACTTGTTGTTTTAGCTTTTTTATTGTAATTAGAAACAAGTTCTAGTCAACAAGAAATAAATAAATAATTTATTAGATAAAAATCTTATAGTATACTAGTATCCAAACTTATTGGAAAGGTTGTGCAATCTAATTTTAGAAAAAAGGAAAGCAACCATCAGCAACTTTCTAATAAGAGTCTTGGTTATTCGGGAACAAATCAAAACATTCTTCGCATATTAAGCTTCTGCTTTATAAAATATTACTAAAACCTATTTGGACATATGGAATTAAGCTGTGGGGCTCCGCATCGCATTCCAATATTGAGATGCTGTAAATAATCCAATCAACTTGTAGCTCATCCCAATGATCTTGCTATATGATTATTCGACTCTAGTGGGTATATCCGCTCCAGGTTTCCTGAATCCTATAAAGTTAACATAACATTCATTTTTTATGTATTAACTTGTTCACCTGTATCTTGTGCAGACACCAAGCATATTTTAGAATAGTGAATACGGTGGGTTATCTGGACTTATTTAACATAACATACAGGGTTGTACTTATTTGTCTACTTTTACATTTTATTATGTCATTATGTTAGCGCAATGCTTATTATAAATATTACATTTCCATTTTGATTACAATTCATTTCCGTGTTTCAGTAAGTTCCAAGATGGGTAGATTGTTAAATTGTTTCATGTGTTCTGCTAGTATTTCTGAATTCCTCCATTATTGTTGTTCAGTTCCCTATAAATATCTTCGTTTCTTATGTACCCTTCTGCACCAATAATTGTCTGGATAACTTTTGATTGCTGCAAATGGGTTTTATTATGGCTTCATATAAGTACTAGTATTTTGTTATTGATGGACAGTTTTGAATTTTTTCTAGTACCCAATAGAGTTGCTTAAAAATCCTTCTTTATTGGGTCATGTTTTTTTTTTGTATGTTGTATTTTCATGTCAATTTATTATCAATGTACATGCCAAAGAATTTTGCTACTTTTCAATTGGGATGATTGTCTGGTTGATTTGCATCGTCTGTGATTTTAATTGTAAATATTATTTGCACTGTTTTTTGCTGCATCTATCTAATGCACCTTTTTTGGTTCATTCCGTAAGTTCATCAAGTCTTGTCCATCTAGTCTGGCTGTGGCTGAAACTATATTTTTGTTTGCATTAATTATTATATTGTCATCCTTGATGATTGTAGACTGTAACGTTAGGGTTGGGATATCAGCAGTGTACAGGGTGTAGAGGGGTGCTGCCAGACTTTGACGAATGCTTTTCCGATGTCAATACTTCAACGCATAATTATGGTATACTCTTCACGCAGTGAATAGTATTATAAGTTTTTCTTAAAGTTTGTAACATACAGAAAAAAACATCGGATTACACATAAAGTATATAATATTGATCAGCGCGACGAGATGATATGAGTTAATTTAGCCTTGTCTGTCTGTATGTATGTAGAGCTGAAATATTTCACGAAGCATTTTTCACCATGCCCATTACATTTATCAAAATCAGCCGAATCGGACCACTAGGGGGTACATTCCACATGAAGGCATATCCAAATTCATGTTCTTATTAGAAAAACTTGTTTGCTTTTTGTACTATTTTTTTTAATGGATATTCTTCAACTTATAGTTGAGTGTTATAGCTGGATGGCAGTTGACTGTGTGTTGCCTAATCGTTCGTAAAAGCTGATTCAAAGTAATTGGCTAGAATATTCAATTATTCCGAATCTTTTCGTACCCAAGTATTGTCAGCATGTTTTAGCGGTGGTTCTTGGTGGATCTTTGTATTCCGCTTTGCAAAGCGAGTAGTTAGTCTCCGAGAGGGTATAAATTTTTTCTATTTTTTATTTATCTTTATTAAGCATCTGATGATTGGAGTTGACTCTATTGCAAAATTGTAGTTTATGTTTTTTAAAAAACCTTAACAAAAATTCTTGCAACTGCTTCTGAATAAACTACAATATACACGCCCTTTATTTATTATAAAAAAAAGTTTAACTAATCATTGAAAGACTTATGAAATCATTATACAATAATGAATGATGACTATGGCAAACATTTTTGGTATGACTTTTCATAAAATATTTCCATTTTTCATTTAAAACCAAAACAAAATTGTATTGTGATCAGTTTGTGTGTAAGTACAATATTTTCTTTAATTTGAAAATGAGACAAATTTAGATAAAATTTATTATTGAAAACAAGAAAAAAAATACAATAAAAAAAGCAACAAGGAAAATTTTAGTATTAGTTCATGTTCAATTACCTTGCACTTGCCCCAAGTGATCCAACGATCGAGTGAGCGAACAGATTAAAGAATGTGAGTGAGAGTGAACAAATATCTTTGAGATATACGCATTTTAAGATACTATGTGAAACTGAACTGAGCTCAACTTAGCTGAGAGTATGAGCATTGCTTTGTGTAAGTTAAATATATTTTCTTAACTGGTTTTTCCCAACTCTTGGTAAGATTGCATTGGATTGCATTAGAGTAATGGGAGAGATGTTGGTTGGCTATTGTCGCCGTGTTCGGTTGATTGACAACAACAACAACAACAGCAACAACAACAACAACAACAAGAAATAACGAGTCATCTAAACGAATCACTTCATATGAGTCGACAATGATGATGATGATAATGGCGTTGATTGAGGTGATGATGATGACGATAGCTGTTGGAGGTTTTCGTATACGTAATATTTTTTAGTCCATTTGCTTTTTAATTGTACGAGTTTTCACAATCAACAGACAGACAGACAGACACAAACGGACGCATGGACTGATGGACAGATGCTACAATTGAACTACAATAAATGGCAACAACAATAACAACAACAACAACAGATCAGCAATAGCAGCAACAGCAACGTCAACAAGATCAAAAGCAACAGTGGAAACAAGAAAAACGACAACATTCATCATGTTGTGGTGGAATCGCTTGAAGTTCGTTGCCTGCTTTCGAACATCGTTAAGCATTTTCGCCTTTTATGTTTATCTTTCGAAATTTCTCTTTGCCTTCTTCTGCTGCTTTCCATTCCATTCAATTCACTTTGAATGTTTACTCTTTCACTGGTTTCTTCGCTCACTTTTTCGATGGTTTCTTCGTTCGTCGGATGGTTTCTTCTTTTATTTGTTTGTTGGTTTGTTTGTTTCTTCGCAAGTTCGTTCAGTTGTTGCTTAGAGATTTTTGGGTATAAATCGAATCTGGTCCCAAAGGCTAAGCCACATTCAGTTCAATAACGTTCAAGAGTAAACAATTCGTGGTATCGGAACGGATTGAAAAGAAAACGTTAAGGAAGAAACGACCATTTTTATAATAAAGATCTATCGGTTTTTTTCTATTATTATATTAATTTTTTTTTTTGATTAATCCAAAAATGTTTAAGTTTATTGTAAGTTTTGGTTTTTTTTTGTGGTTATCTTTGTTTTTTTTTGTTTTGTGTTTAATAAAAATAAGCTATAAAAAAAAAAATCAACGTTTTATGTGCAACTTAAAAAGGATATGTGATAAAGATTACGAGTAAAAACTGAATGAAAAATTATATTGAAACTATTTACTTTAAATAAATAATGTCAAGTGTACAGTTTACTTAAGATAAAGGATCTTCAGACTGATAATCTTTTAACTCATTTATTCAATTGCAGTTACCTTGTTTAATGTTCCTTTTTGTCACTATTGGAGCTCTCAAGATTCACGATTATGGCCATCATCACCATCACCAGGAGTATGAACATCATGAGCCACAGCATCTTGTCCTCGAGCATCACGATCATGGACATCATGAAATCGAACGTCAGGAACATGAACACGAGCATGCTAAGTACGAACCAGAACACGAAGAAACCGAAGTACATCATGAGGTCGATCATAAGCATGCCACATCGCATCAGAGTGTCAAATTCCATCATTACCATGCTGTGCCTGTGTACATCAAGAAAGAAGATCAACATCTTGTCAAGAAACCCATTGAAATTGGTGGCACCAAGCAGAAATTGAAGATTGTCCACCCCAAGACTGAGCACAATCTCAATCAAGGACTAGTGTTGGAGAATCACAGTGAGTCACATCTCCATGCTCATGGACATTACGAGGAACCTGTCCATCATGCTGATCATTATGAACATTACTCACATCACGAGTAGATAGATGATTGTTGATTCTGTTCAATTCATTGATTCCGTTGATTGATCGATCGGTTGATGGTCGTCGCTATGCTTATGTTTTGCCAAAATTATTATTGGTTATAAATATCCTTTTTTTTTCCTGTGAACTAATGTTAAAAAACTACAATAGTTCAATGATTAGTGCATTATTTTATGAAGTGTGGCGTTTATTTTATGTATATATTGATTTTTGTGTTAAGTACCCGTTATCGGTTATCGATAAATGAAAATAAAAAAGTATTAGTGAAAAATTAAAGCATAATTTTTTGTTATTTCATTTAATATCTCAACATATTCATATGTATCTGATTGGATTATCGTGAAGCTTTCAGTTTCATAACTTTATTTTAATTATTTCCAGATACATAATTGTTTCGGGGTTCTAAAATTGTGACTCTTGGGGTACTTGGCACTATAATCGGGATTTCATAAATTAATTTTGACATTCAATTTGCATCTCACAATTTTCTAACATTGTTGCTAATAAAATATATAACTTTATGCCTATAGCAGTTATAATCAATCAGTCTATACCCAATATTTAAACATTCATTATGCAATTGGCATTCAATCTTTATTCAATTCCATTCAATCTCAATTGAATCTTTATCCACACTTTATTCAATCTCTATCCAATCTGTATTCAATTTTTATTCAATATTTACTTAATTTCCATTCAATCTCTATTTAATCATTATTCATTTCGTAATGAATCTATTTTCATTCTTTATATAGTCTCTACTTAATCTCAGTTTAATCTCTACTCAATCATAATAAAATATTCTTTCAATATCTATTGAATCTCTACTTAATCTGTGTTCAACCTTTAATTAGTGTCTATTCAATCTCTATTGGATCACAATGCAATCGTTATTCAACCTCTATCCAATCTCTAATCCATGTATACTCGTACTCAATTTGAATATTTTTTTCAAATTCGATAGAATCTTACAGTTGGTTTTTATAATGTTTTTTTGAAAGATAGAAAGGCAATTTTCCTGTTTCCATGTTATTATACATATTAGTTCTCAATTGTTTTATGTTATTTTTTTAACCAGAATTACTTGAAATACATTAAAAAATAAAGCTGAATTTTTTTTTTTGTTCCTTTTACTGTTTTATTCGACTGTGAAAATGTCCTTTTCGACCAATTTCCATTTTTAAATGGTTTTATTTCAGTCAGGATGTTATGTCGATGGTCAAATCTTGCAAGGTGAATTAGGACCACTCTTCTCATTAATCTAGTGCAGTGATGCGCAAACTTTTTGAAATTAGTGGGCTTCATTACTAACCTAGTTAATGGTATAAAAAACTTAAAAATTTGTTACAGTTTTATAATTTATATGTATTATTATTTATGTTTATAGTTTGTTTATTTTTTCAATGGGAGACTGTCCTTGTTTTTAATTCACTAATTTGTCAAATTACACTTGAAAATTTGAGGTCGCGATGCGCAAACTATTTTGCAGATTACTGTCAGTCATGCGATTCCTTGATTTCTACTTCACAATTTTCATTCTTGAACATACTTAGAATTGAACTTATAGATTCCAACATTGCCAAACTTTTCATTTAGTGTTGAGTTGCATTGTCATTAAGCTCCATCTGCATAGGTGGCGGGGAATCATCGAAAACTGCAGTGAATGGATTTGAAAAGAGATTAATAAATTTTGCTCTTCAAAGTCACGAAAGCGTTCTTCAAATTGTCCTTCAAGTTCAGCTAGTTTCATGCTAGCTTAGGAAAGCGAGACAGATAGCCTTAGTTTAATTGACTTTCCCAGAGGCTTAGTTTCATTTCATTTCAAAAGTTATTATATTTTGAATCAGTGTGTTAATTAAATTGTCTTTACCTTGAAGCGGGTGTTAAGTTCATTGAAGTGACCAGTTTTATCACTCAAAAAAGCAAACTCGCTTAGCCATTGAGGATCTTTCAATGCAGGAACCTCTTTGCCACTTTCTGTCACAGAAAGTAGTATGTGTTCTTTCAGATGAAAAAATCTCTCCATTATTTTACCGCATGATAGCCACTGGACGTCAGTGAAATACAATACGTCGCCATATTCTGTATCCAACTCCACTAAGTAAACCTGGAACTCTCTGTGTTTGAGAGCGCGAGACCTTATAAAATTTACTGTCGTAACTAAGACTTTCATAACTTCAGAAAGTTTAATGATTTGGCATGTATGATGACGGCTCTTCGTTCTTTTATATCTGCTACTAGCCTATTTCCCTATCAAAGCAGGTGCTCCATCAGTTACTAAAACAGTCATATTTTTAATTTTTAGATTAAACTGATGCAACACTGCACTTTGTTGAAAATGTCAAATCATTTTTTTGTACCCTTCATAGGCGCAACCCTTTATTTATTTTGAAGTTCTTGTCTGATTCCTCGAACAAAAACAACTAACTGAGCAGTGTCAGTCATGTTTAACCTTTCGTCAATAGCAATTGCAAAAGAAACGAAATGGGAAGTTTTTCTTTTAGTGTGCATTGCAAATAATCAATGTCCCGTTTTCTTTTAAATACACTATCCATTATAAAACTCAAGAGTACTGTACTGTTTTACTATTTTACTAACTAGCTACGTATCACCCCGCGGGCCGCATAGAACAACGTCACGGGTCGCACACGGGCCGCGTGTTGCGCATCCCTGATTTGGAGCATTGATGATTAGACTAAAATAAAGTCGTGGGGCGAGTCGAAATGCTATTATCTACAGTAAGGAATTAGAGGAAACCCAGTATGATAAAATATTCTTATGTCTTTAACCGAGCAATTTATGGATTTATTTTAGTCCTTTCAGACCCTGATGCATCAATTGTGCAAGTAAGTTTGAATCACTTTTATTTCACGAATATCAATCAGACCGCTATGCGTCGATTGTGCTTATCATTGTTTATGTTGACTTTTCTCATTGTTCCGATATTCGTTTACTGTTATTTGAGATAGTCGCGAAATTTTGGCACTTGTGAAAATGAGCGGCAGAAGTAAATAGCTTTTTTTTAATTATGAAAATATAAATAGTGTAAAATTAGTGAAGTGCGCACTTTTTAACTAAAAATATAAAAAAAAAAAAATAACTTTGGCTATGCCGAAGTTGTAATACTCTTCACGCCCCTGCTAGTAATCCGAGGGTCTTGAAATTAATATTATGGTGTATATAGATCGGGCACTTATATTGTCCAAATTTCAGTTCCATAGTACAAAAAACAAAAATGTTTTTCTAATAAGAACTTTCATTTGTATCCCGGTTTGTATGGGGGGTACTCCACTAGTGGTCCGATTCGGCTGATTCCGACAAATGTACTGAGTATGGTAAAAAGAAAGCTCCGTGTAATATTTCAGCTCTCTAGCTCTAAAACTGGGGGACGGGGACTAGTATCCATACAAACAGACAGGCTCTCTTCTCGTCGTGCTGATCAAGAATATATATACTTACTTTATGGAGTGTCCGATGTCTCCTTCTTTGTATTACAAACTTCATGACACATTTATAATATTATTCACTGCGTGAAGAGTATAAAAATACAATACAAAATACAATCATGTCGCTGATTAGAAAATATAGAGAGATTTCAGTGATGTAGGGAACAAAGAATCAAAATATAAATACTGCAAAAGAATATTAAGCTTTAAGTCGCAAAGTAATCTGAAGCGGCACCTAAGAAGTAAACATCCATCAGCTATAGACCCATTGTTCGAAGTGAGGATGTTGAAAACATTCAAGTTGGGCAGCAAAAAATTAAAACATTCGTTTGCAAGCCAGTACAGCAAGCAAAAACCTGGCAACTGGTACGGATGATCGCCAAAGGTCACCATACGTTGAAAAGAATTCATAAGTGACCAAGTGAACAACTTAGTCAACTGATCGAGTTGACTCACTTGAAAAAAAAGAACGAGTGAAGATGTTCACGAAAGTGTGCAGGGTTCACCCAACACTATTATGAAGTAATTCATAGTCGAATTTAATCTTTTCTTCGTTTGGACAACCTGAATGTGGTTCATCCATTGTGTTGCCACTTATACATTAAATTAGCCAACAAATCACAACAAATGATAGTAGGATATGCAATTTTATTATTATTATTATTATTGCCTTTCGAATACGAAGATTTTGACTCAAACTGCAGACCGTGTAAATATAAAAAATGAATATATATTTACTGGTAGGCCGTTTGCAGCAGATTTTATTGCGCTGTGAATTATATGAGCTTCGCATTCAATTCCGAAAAAAATGTCAACATCCGGAACTTCATCTCTATTATTAATAATTTTAATTTAATATTGAGAATTGAATACAGCAGATGACATTAATGATGCAGTGGAAATTTTCACACGCAATCTATATGAAGGAGTCAAACTTCAAATCAAAAATTTAAAAATTAACAAATCTACCGGTTTTGATAAGATTGATGCGAATGTGACCAAGGTTCTCCCCTACAAAGGAGTGTTGTTCCTGGTTATGCTGCTTAATGCCACTTCCTCTGTCAGTAGAAGTGTACTGCAGTAATCGTGATCCTGAAACCAGGCAAGCCGGAAAACTTTGTCGCATCTCATAGACCAATAAATCTACTACCAAAAGATTGGAAAACATTTTTTGTGTAGAGTGTTGGAGCTGGGGGCGTTCAGAATACCATTCCGAACCATCAGTTTGATTTTAGAGCGCAGCATGGTACACCAGAACAATTGTATAGGGATGTCCACCACATTCTAAGTGCTTTTGAATCACAAATGTATTGTTTTGTTATTTTTGGATGTCATGCAAGGCTTTGACAGAGTATGGATAGACTGGACTACTCCACAAATTGATCAGGCTGCTACCAGGTAAGCAATTTCTCCTTCTCAAAAGCTATTTGACGGATAGAGCCTTCTTCGTAAGAGTTTGTGATGCCGACTACTTCAGGGCAGCGTCCTTGCGCCAGTTTTATATTCGTTATTCACGGCAAACATACCGATGGCAGAAAACGATAATATACTGATAGCTACTTTTGCAGAAGACACCACCATACTCGCGAACTCAACATCCCCCTTTGAAGCAGCGGAAATGACCCAAAGTTACTTACAGCGATTTCAAACGATGGAACATTGGCGTAAATCCTCTAAAATCCGCAAACTGCAAACTGGTGGTCTACCCTCCATACAAACAGGGATCCATATAAAAGTTCTTATAAGAAAAACTTTTTTATTTTTGTTACCATCGACTTGAAACTTAGACACTATAAGATTCTGACCCATATACACCAACTATAAAAATAGATCCACGGACCACTAGCGGGGTACCCCCCATACAAACCTGGATCCAAATTCATGTTGTTAGTAGAACAACTTTTTTGTGCTATCGACTTGAAATTTGGACACTATAAGTGTCTAACCCATATCCACCAACCCTCTCAAGACTCTCGAACTACTAGAAAGGTCATACAGAGTATTGCAACTTCGGCATAGCTAAAGTTAGTCTTTTGTTTATAATTTTGTAAATTAGAATTAGAATTTGTCGCTACAATCACACTTGTGTTTAAAAGAGAACCAAAAACAAACACAAAGAAAAAAATAGATATTATTCGACATGGTAAGAAATAGAAGGTGGCGTCAAGTTTTTCGTTCTCAAAAATATATATTTTGTCGTTATGGTATAAGAAATAGAGGTGATGCCAATTTTTTGTCGTTATGTGTCCCTATCTCGAAATGGTCCTTATTTTATCGTCTCATTTCTTAATTTTTACGCTGCACAACACTATAATATTCGTTGTTTAAATATGTGATAATGTGCATATTTAACTTCCTGAAAATTGTATGAAAAATAGAAAAATAGCTGTTTTGTTTTTTAATTTATTATTTTATTAAATTTATTGTATGTCCTACATTCGCTATTTTATTTTAATAATATGATTTTGAACACGATTTCACCGTCACCAACACAGCTGATCAAAGTGCAAACAATTGACATCATAACACTAATTTTCAATGCATTTTCACGTTATGTTTAACACTAAATGCGTGTTTTTCAGCGTTTTAGTACACTGAAAATCCTTATTTAGTAAAAGTTGAGAGTGAGCAATTTTTGAGAGCATAACGGACCAAACTGCCATCACCTCTATTTCTTACACTATGCTTTGACGTCAAAAGAATATGTTTTACTACTACACTGACGTCAAAATTAAGAGTGAGCAAATTTCGAGAGCGTAATAGGCCAACCTTGTATTACTGTACCATGGACATGAACATTGTGCAAAGAGAACAATTCAGCAACGAGAACAACTAAACAAGAACAACTGAGCAAGAAGGACAAGTGAGCCAAATGAACAACTGAGCCAAAAAGAACAATAGGGAAGGAACATGTCCACTTGCTCAGTTTAGTGAGCAACTCTTCTTTGTTCACTCACTTATGAGCAACCCAACACTATTCTTCAACAACGACCTTACTTAATACAACGTATGTATATTTTTAAAGCTAAAGAAATAGCTTGGTTACAATTGGGAACAAATGAGGAATGGCACTGAAATAAGGAACTAAGATCTTTGAGATACATTATTATAGACATTCTTTGTATGTATTATACCGATTTATTTATCGGGAAGATTTGGACGAAAATGCGGATATTTTCATGTTGAAGTGATAAACTTAAAAACAGAAAAGCACCTCGTAAAGGTTTTGTATAATAAAATAGGATATGGGAATAATTTTTATATGCGATATTTCCCTGTCCTGTAGATAATGAAAACGTTAACGAACGTCATAATTTATTATTGTGTTTTTTTTATTATATATTTTACTACATAAAAAGAAAAAAAAATTGTAATGTAAATGTACTTAATTCTAAATAAACGAATGCTCTCGATTAAATTACAATAAATTTTGGTAGCACACAACACGCGATTCGATGAGATGCGTATATACTTTTGTATAATATTTTAGTTAAGACCCTTATATGGTCTGATCGACAAATGACCAGGGCTCTATTGCACATAACCGCGTTTAGGCAAACAACAGTAATTCATAATAAATAAACAAAATAATTATAGCATAAAATTAGGCGCAGATAAAAAATTTAAAATAAATTAAGGATGAAAAATGATAAAATTTGTTGTCATGTTAGAGGAGAGACACTTTGTATCTTCCAAGTGGGGAACTTAGGCTTTTATTTTTTTGGTGGTGGTCTAAGCGATAAATTGGCTTCGTAGTCCTTAAGGTGAGGTGCACCAACACCAGAACCACTAGATCCGGCTACATTGCCACCACGCACTGGTTTCTTAATATGCTGAACTTGAGTGTGATGCGCAGAGCCGCCACGTTTTCCACGCTTGGCACCACCAATAGAGCCACCAACACCTCCATTGGTGTGACGTAATAAGTGAGTCTTATATGTGTGCTGATAACCATAACCCTCGGGATTGTTATTGAATTTAGGATTATAGCTGTCAAACTCGAGACTGCTACCTCCACCACTGACACCACCTGCACCACCACCACCATTACCCTTTTGTGCGCCATACAGGTTTGACTTGCGTGGTTGCTCCCAGCTGGCGGCGCCTGTTGGTGAATCACCTTCATATTTATTAGGAAGCGGTTCTTTCTTCAATATATACTGATATGGGTTTGATAGAGGATAACCATCCTCTGATATGCCTGATGGTGGCTCCTTCTCTGATTCCATCGAATTTGGGGCCGGTTCCGCAAAGTAGCCCGTATATCCTTTGTAGTCAGAATGTATACTCTCAGCGGCGGCATTGTTCTTCAACTTATTGCGATATTCAGCAAAGCGTAGCTTCTCCGCCTTGTATGGCAGCGAGTTGATGTCATGGTAGATGTCAGAGTTAAAATATAACTTCTGAGGTTTGCTTGTGGACGATGAAATAATGGTGCGTTCATCGTTTTCAGGTGTTGTAACAACATGTGATAAGTCAAACTCCTCAATGTTTTTGAGTGCCGCTGAATGATCAAAGTGATCGGCATTGCCCTTTAGTGGTAGTGTGTATGGCTTAGAGACCGTCTTAACTGTTGCCGTTTGGAGAGGTGTGCGGGTCTTGATTTTGTAGATGAATTCTACATTTGGCGCAAGAGCCTCACTCATATCAGGTGCTTGGTAGGCAGTCTCTGTTTCCGATTGATATCGTTGTTTTGATGAATGTTTTGCCACGCCATTCACACTGTTGCCACTGCCACTACCTCCACTGCCACCACTGCCACCACTACCATGTAAGTGACTGCCATGCTGGCGACTTGAACTGCTTGAAATACCTGAACCACTGCTATAACTAGCACTTGTTCTAACACTATCGCCAGCATTGCTGCCTCCATTATTGCTATGATAGTAATTCGAAGTGGTCAAACCGGCAATATATTTTGGTCGCATTGTGGTGGCTGTTAGGCCACGCTTTGACTCCTCTCGTTCGTTCGATTCGCGTACGGGTATAACTTTGTAATAGGTCTTGGCTGGTTCTTTGGGCGCTGTGATTATCTTACCTTCAGCCTCCAATTCCTTCATATACTTAAGCACTGATTTTTCAATTTGTTTCATAATCTCTGCCTTGGGTATTTCAGTTGAAGCAGAGACTCGTATCTTCTCCTCGGCTTCATGCTCAAGTGCTGCCGTATTGCCTCGATATGGTGACTGTTGTGGCTGCAGATAAACATGTTTTGTGCGATAATAACGATCCACAGCTGAGCTAAGCGCTTCATCATAGACCCCTGCTTCGGCGCTGGGTGCAGCATTTTCATCATAGACGTCATAGGAACGTGTGACTGGGTCTTTCTCGTAAACAGGTGCAGGTTGTTGTGGTGTTGATTTTGGCGACGATTGCCCTTCCAATTCTACCTCTGGATGTTGTCCTTGTTGGCTACTTGACGTGTCGACAGACAGTAGTTGCGATTGTTGCACCAGTTGTGCTTGAAGTTCCGCTTGCATCTGTGCCTCGAGTAGTGCTTGTTGTTGGCGTTGCTGTTGATCTTCCAAATCATGTTGCTGATGCTGTGGTTGTTGCTGCTGCTGTTGTTGATTTTGTTCTTCCAGTTGTTGTTTATGTTGCTGTTCACGTTGTTCTTCTCTTTGCTGGTTCAGACGCTCATAATAATTGTAATTGTGTTTATTCCGTTTGGCACTATTATGTGCCACATGGCTACTTGTCGTGGTCGTAGTTACTGTACTTAATATGCTGCTGCTGCTAGTGCCACCAACTCCTCCTGCATTTGTTGGACGTGGTTCATTCACATTTTGTATGCGTATTGGTTCCTTTAACCTATCACCATAAGCCATTTTCATGGCCTTAGATACATATTCCTCTGCGGTTTCGGAATCTTCCAGAGGCGATTCTTCCGAGCTTTGAGTGTTGGGTGTGCGGTACTGCGATTGTATCTTGTTGTGACCGGCTTCTTGTTCGGGTCGAATGAGATTCATTTCGAGATTTCCATACCTATAGTCTACAAAAAGAACAAGTTGAAAGATAAATGTTTTTAAAAATCAGTGTTAGTTTACCTCGCTCCGATTCCCCGCTTACGCCGGCACTGGCTCTAGCTCTTTGATGGAAATGAGCTTGTTGTTGCTGCTGTTGTTGTCCATCGGCACGACTTGCTGCTAAAGCAATTTGATCTGGTACCAATGATGATGATCCTGTCCTCTCACTACTATCTTCAATTCCTTGCTTACCACTACCCACCACCAACGAAGGTCGTCTTCGAATACGTCCATTAGTTAGTTGTGCCTCAGCACTTGTGCAGAGTAATACAAGCTGCAACGAAATGAAAAAAGTGTGGCTTTAACAAAGGATCCAAGACTTTACTTGAATGAAGTCATTAAACTATGCTGCGAATGCGATTGCTGCAATTGTTGCGATGGTTGTTTTTATTGTCTGTGGCTTCAATTTACAACAATTAAAATGTATTTAACTGCATTTTCAATGAAGCGCGTTCATCTCATCTCGTCTCGCGCCGTTCATAATATTATCTTTGCAACACTTTGCTGCAATCTTTTTGATTTTGCTTTCATTTTTTCTTTTCGTTACTTGCATTTACTTTTATACTGATTGTTGTTATTGTAATTAAACTAATTAAAGCAACAGATACATGGTTTCATAGATACATAGATACACTTTCGCTTTTAGGAGCATGGCATGGTCGGTCCAGCTCAGCTCTGCTTGGCTCAGCTCTCAGTAGTGTTGAGGCTCTTTACTTTATGTTTTATTTAGTTTATTGTTATTGTTTTTACTGATGTTTGTTTTATTTGGTTATAATTCACTTGCCGCATGCACCAAGTTCATTCACATAAAAAAAAGAAACACACACACACACATGTATATAGATACATTTGTATCTATGTGCTGTGATGTATTGCAGTGCATTGAAGTTGTCTTGTACATCAAGTAATATTGTTGTTATTTCTTTTTTGCAATTTGGCAAATTAGTGGTCATAAAATTGTTTCCTTGCCTTATTGAAAAATGTTCTTAATAAATATTGCGTTTTGCGATAAAAAGCACTAAAAAATAAATTGATTGATTAAAAAAAAAAAAAAAAAACAACTTATAAATCACTTACAAAAAATCATTAAAAATAATTCACTTAATTTTTTTGTTTATATTATATTGTTGGCAAATTTAATTTCTCTCACATTCTCACATTCTTATATTTTTTTATTTAAATTTTTTGCACAAATTTCGGATCTTATTTCGAGGTTTCAAGATTTTAAGAAATTTGAGAATAACTTCTCTTATTTATCATCAAAAAAAAAAAAAAAAACAAAAAAAAAAAAAAATTACTATAAAAAAATACTGTAAGGAAGTTTCAGCGATTAATCTTAGAATTAGTTTCTATTTTATAACGTCAACCGCCAGAGATCTATGCTATACTGCAGAATTAAAATATAGTATATACATATGTAGCAATGTCATTGAATATAGTCACAGTATTGTCTCATCAAGTTCATATTGAGTTAGATTGTCTACCTATTTATACTAATTAGTTCTTATTTATTTCAATGATTTTATTTTATTTGCCAGTATTTTGATTTTTATTATCATTTATTTTTTATGATTTCATTTTATTTTAGTGTGGTGTAGTCTAGTCTATGTATGTATGTTGATTTGTTTTTGATATTTAATTTATTTATTATTTTTAGTTTAATATTATTTTATTTGTATTATTTTATAATATTTTTTTAATTTATATATATTTATTTAAATCTTATTTGATATTATTTTTGTTACTTTAAGTTATTGTATTATTTTTCAATTTAGTTTATTTTATTTTTATGTTTATTTTAATAATTTTTTTGTTTTTTTCAGGTGGGTTTTTGATAAATTTCCCCCCACAGTAGTTCGATATTATTAACTAATTATTATAAAAACTAAGTTTTTATTACCCGTTTATATATAATTTACTTGTGAACGTAGCGAAAGCCTAAACTCTTTATTTTTTATCGTAAGCATAAGAAAATGTACATATTATTAGTAACATGTTATAAATTGAATTGCATTATTTTTTTTAATTTATTTTATTTTATTATTTTTATTTTATTATTTTATTTTATTTTATTTTATTTTATTATTATCCTATGTGATTTAAATAAAATATTTATAAAAAATATTTCAGGATAATACAAATTTATGTTTATAATTTGCTTAGAAAGCAATTGTATTAATTTTATATAAATTTTCATTTATTTATCCTTTGGTGGTGATGATATGTATTTTCGTTAATTATGTACATACTTTTAATTATCCAATTTTTTAATAAATTTATTTTCACTGAATACTTACAATCAAGAATAGTAGATACAAAATGTATCTCTGGTTTTGAGATGTTTGCTCTGCATGCCGTTGCACGTTTTGAGATTGTTTTCGATAATGTTGTCGATGATGATGACGATAAAGTTGTTGGTGATTTGGTTGGGGATCTTTCGTTAACGCGTACATCATTTCGCGGCTGCAGTTGAATATGAATTGTCTTCGAGAAATGTTCGAACGGTTGCTTTTATAAGAAAATGTTTAGCGTAGCTTAGTAAACGTGAACATCGTCAGTCGTCGCAGCGGAAAATTTATGCGAATGTACAACTTGGAAAGAAAAGCGCGCGAATTATAACAAACTCAATACGAATAAACTTATGTACGCACAGATACACTTAGATATGTATTGGTATGGAAGTGGTTGAATGTTTAACGAAAGCTGAAAGTGTGAGAGACGCCAGTAAAACTAAAACTTGGCTTAGATACTTGTGTAGCGATAACAACAACAGTAATCATTTAAATGATTTAAAGACATTGACGATGTTGTGTCGTTTTGAGTTATAATACCCATTATATACTAATATAACCCACCGCAACCCACCACCTCCTTCCTATCCACCTCGTCCCACCCTACTATTGATTTTGATTGACTTGGCGAGGTTTGCTCGTCTTCAAAAGTATCTCATGCTGATTGAAATTATAACGACATCATTTGGCAGGGTTAAATATTTCTGTTTTTTTTTTTAAATTTTTTATTTTGCATAAATTGTTTGTCATATTGCGTATACTTATTTTTCTTGTTTCCTTTAGGAAATTCACGCATAAAAATATTACGATTGTTTTTCATCAGTTTGTAGGCGTGCCAAGATCTCTTGGTTTTAACCGATTTTCGTTTTTTTATTTCGTTAATATCACGAATTTTTTTATTGTTTATTACGGAAGTCAATTTATTTATTTGATGGCAGCTGTGCTGAAACTAAAAAAAAAAAGAAAAAGAAAAAGTTATCAGGGAACTATTCACACAAGTGGTTATTGCAAGCAACAATCCTGGCACTGGCAACACTTAAAAAACAAGCTTGTTTTTAGTATGTGATGATGTATAAGCAGCTGCATTGTCGACATTTTGGAAGCAAATTGCGTGCTTTTGATTTTTTTTAAAACTACAGTATCTGATAGATGTATTTTGTTCCTCTTAGTTTCTGTTAAGTGGATTCTGATTAATTCAAACAAATGGTTCGAAATCAATGAAGTGCTAATTTACGTCATGCTTAGTCACACTCTCAGATAGTCAGAGCTATCATATATAGATGCACTAGCGTTCTTCTTGCTTTGGTCCTTTGAGTGTTTGGTCATAGATCAGAGACTGGTATCCTCCTATATAGAAAACATCTCAGAGTCATCCATCTTAGTCTCAGTAGACTGAAGGTAATACAATATTAAAACTGCATGTTAATGCGAAATTTAATGGAAAATTTAATAAATCAAGATCAGCTAAACAATTATGCTCATATGTACATATGGAATTCAAAAAGAGAGAGAGAGAGAGAGAGTCTAAGTAATTAATTATCATAAATGCTAAAGGAATGGAAAGTCAAACTTTAAGATGAGTTGTTTTTGCAAATATTGTACATTGATGTGATGATGATGATAATTATTATGATAAGTATATTAATAATATTAATAATTTGCTTCTTAAACAATTCAATTGCAATACAATGCAGTAAATCAACGACCATGAACATCTAGATCCCCTTTCCACCTCCTTTTACCTCCCTAATTTAATTTATAAATTATTTTCTTACATGATGAAATATTTCTTTTTCATTGAATTTTGTTTTCAGTTTTCAGTTTTATAATGTGTAAATTATTATTAAAACTCTATACATACATACATACAATTTATGATTTCTTTATGTTCAATTTGTTGTTTTGAAAGTTTTCTTTTTCGATTGCTATTGTAATTTTTCCTAAAGTCTTTGGCTTTGACATTGCATAATATAGAAAAAAGTTTTAATAGTCGATCAACATAACAAAATTTCCTTGAAATAAAATTTCAAGAAATGAGTACAAGAAACAATAGAAATATGTTATAAAAATAATAATAATAGTAGTGGTAGTAGGTGGTGCAACGCTTCCTAAGTACTTTTTTTACATTACACATTTGTCTTGTCTTCAACTGATGGGGCTTGATTACTTTGAGATTCTTCTTATCTTTGAAATTATTTTGCTAAACATTTTGCCATAAATAATTTTTTTTTTATCATCCAACCAACAATATCAGCGTTGCCATACTAAAATTAATAATATAAGTAGTATGTGCAGATCAACAACCTTGCAACCCACAACACGCTCAAGACATTCTGTCTTTCTGTCTGACTGCAAGACTGTCTATCTGACTGACTATATGTCTGTCTGTTCATCAACGTCATCGTTCAACAAAGCGTGGCGTATTCAAGCTGCATTGGCAGCAACAATAGTATCAGCAGTAGCAGTGTCAGCAGTAACTACTTACATTTGGTATTGTTTGCACTTGTATTGCCAGCAACAAATGTTAACAGCTAGACAGACAGACATACAGACAGACAGACATACGGACAGACAGACAGACATGGCGACAGACCGTTGGATAGACGGACATTCAAACCACCAAGAAACAAGCTCTAGAAACAACAGAAAAAACCTCGTTAATGAATACATGAATTTACAGATACAAAGTCAATTTCATTTGCATTGTTTTATAGTACATTTCTCTCATGGTAGTATGCGTAATAATCATTTTGCTATGACGTTTGTAACAAAAATAAAAATTTTGAAAATTTAAGATATGCTAAGATCTTGAACAAAATTATTACATAATTTGAAATTGGTCTATATAAAATGCATTAAATATTTTAGTTTCGAAATTGAACTGTCTTTGTTGTCTTAAGTTGTTCTTTTCACTTATGATGTGAAGATACAGAAGAATATAATCATATATATACCATGTATCATAGTTTATATGGGAAGCATCAAGGAATATTGTTTTAACTTAGTAGTACAATAAGATTTATTAATAATCAGCATCAACCTTTAATTTTTTTTTATTTTGATGGTGTATTTCTTTACTTCTTCTCTTTGCCTTCTTTGAGGTCCGATCACTGTTCTAATTTGTATAAGTCTTATGCTAGGTCATGCTACTAAGACAATTTTCAAAAATAATGAATTGCTCTAAGTTACAAAGCTACAATTTAAACATAATCTATTTGTAGTTTTTATTTTTTATGTATTTTAATAGTTATTCTGCTTTTCGGGTCGAAGACGAATCCAAAAGATTATATATCATTAAAATCGGTCCAGCCGTTCTTGAGTAATAAATGGTGTAACACACACTTTGTTTTATGTATATAATAATAAATAAGATTTGTACAATATGGCAGACATCATCATAACTACTATAAAAAAATCGTATTAATATAATCAATAAAATATTCGAAGTAAATTATAAGAAAATTTTATGAAAAATTTGAATAATCCTCTACAGTTTAGAAGAAGAAACTTTTTAACAAAACATAACAAATTATCATAGATATTTAGTTGTCGATGGAACCGATATTTATTTTAATTCCAATTTTTGCTTCTGCTTTAATTTTGATATATGTATGTACCTACTTATTTTAGTTGTTTGTTTTCTTTATACTTAGTAAATTTGGTTGAGTTTTGTTTTGATACTCGTACATATCGCACATGTTTAATTATAGTAAAGTGTTACAACTCAAAATTTTCAATTTATTAGTAGAGACAAAAACTGTTTTTGGTCACGTTGAAGGTATATGAAAAGAAAGAAAAACAATGGTATTTTTTTTGGGTAAAGCGTAGAGAAATAAATACCAGATTTATACAGGAGTTGGGGATGATCATTGTGTATTGTTTTTAACAAAAAAATCAAAATTGGTAAATTTTGAGTTGGAACAGTTTAGTTAAATATGTACGATATGTGCCTTAAGCATGGCTTTGGCTTTGACTCTGGTACAACAGCTGCTGGTGGTGTTATTGATGGCGTTGTTGTAGTTGTTGCTTAAAAGGTATAACGGCAATTAATTACTGTTACACACTTTTAGTGGCATGACAATCTGGCAACTACCCAATGTACAATAAATGGAATGAATGCAATATAAAATGAAGTGAAGTGATGAAGAAAAGGTGAATGCAGAACTAAAGAAAGCGTTGAACTTTTAACTTGAAAAATGGGTAAAGAAACCTAAAAGTAAACTTTCCATTTATTATACTATTTCATTTAGTACTCAATCGACCTGTCTTACCTTTCTACAATCATATTATATCATAATTTATTACAATATGCTATATGTGTTATGAAGTATATGCAGTTATTTCTCGCTTGACATCGTTGCCATATGATTTTCTATTTTATTTTGAAATATGTCATCATTTATATGATCATTGCCATCATAATCATCATTTTTACTACCATTATCATCACCATCACCATCATTGTCATCGTCATCGTTATGATCTTTCGGATCTTCGGTATCAGTATCAGTATCAAACAAGTTCAATGTATTCATTTTAAAGTTTTACGAGATCAATCAAGCATCATGCCAATTGTTGATCGTTTTTGCTATAAATTTATGTTATTACTACAATTTCGACTCAACATGCAAGATTGTGTTCAATTGATTTAAGATATTTGACAACAATTCAAAGAAAAAATACATCAAATTACGTATAAAATGATACCAAGAAAACCTGTAACATGTTATTTAACTACATACTTACTTGCTTACTACTTACTATGTTTTGATCACCACATTTTCTATTTTCTTTTTAAATTTTATTAAAGCGTTAACAATTTAAAATATTTATTATCTGCCTGTTGGTCTGTTGGCCTGTCTTTCTGTCTATTTATCGTCTAGTTAGTAAGTTTTTTTCGTAAGTGATTGTTATTAATAAGTGGTTGGAATTGTTAATTTTGATCATGCCAAAGATTTATATATTTATAAGTGTATGAAAATATTTCGAATCGTTTTTACACAATGTGAGGGATTAGAATTTGTATAGATTTATTATATAATATCTATGGCAATAAGTCAAATTACTTATGTCGAAAATCTATGTTTTGAGATATTGCCCATTTTTGTAAAGTAATTTCTAATTGGTTTCATTTCATATTTATAAGTTGCTACACAAAAAAAATTATAAAAAATAAAATACATGCTAAATAAATTTTGTAAAATATGTTTATAAAAGTAGATTTCACAACCTTTCTGACAAGTATAAACTTTATTTAGTTTATTTATTCCAATAATTGTTTAAAAGAGTTTGAAAATTGGATTTGTAAAAAAAAATACGTGTGTTGAAGCGGTTAATAGTAATAGCGTTCAAACTCAATTCACTCAATTTTCGACATAAGCTACTATGACTTATTGCCACAGATATAATATATTCGTATAAAGGTCAAAGCAACATCGACTTAATTCAATTAATTAAGAAGTTAAGAAGAGGTTGTCTTTATTCCTTGTGATGATACCAGCACAAGTGACGCTGAATGTTCAGTTCGCCTAAAAAAGGTGGTCACGCTAGAAATCGTCGATAAAATATATGGAACGATCGGGAAATGAAAGTGCATGAGTTGGCAGAGGATGTAAGCACCTTAACTGTCGATTGCTGTTTGGCGATGTTTAACCGTAACCCAAACGACTTTTTGTACCGTGGACGAAACACTTATCTGGGACAACGTGCACCAAAGAAGGCCAAGTGAGTCTGTCAGCCAAAATTAAAAACGACCGCATTTGGCGAAGGAAAAAGTGCTCTTCCACCATGACAATATACGGGTGCACACGTGTGTAGTCGTCATGTCAGAAATCCTTAAATTGAACGACGAACTGCTACCCCATCCACCATATTTTTCCCTCTGCTACTATTTCCTGTTTCCAAACCTGAAAAAATGGTTCGGCTGTAAGAAAATTGGATTGAATGAAGAGGCCATCACAGAAATAAACGCCTATGTTGAGGACCTTGAAAGGGATGACAAAATTGGAAAAATGGTGACAAAATTCATCGAGGTAAAAGAAGATTATTTTGAAAAATAAAAAGAAAATTACTGGAAAAAATTAGTTGTATTAATCGTTTCAGTCAATTTGTATTTATCATAAACTGAACACCGACCAGGTATTATCAAGAAAGGGACAGCAAAATTTTAAATTAAATTAGATTAAAATTAACTTATATAGATAAATACAATATGTTAATATTCCGTGGTGTATAAATAACATTACAATTATAATAATTGAGATCTTATATACCGATGGATAAAAAGGTTCATTCAAAATCATGCAATACAATTTGAAACTGATCTCAAGGAAAGATTTTAGTTGGTATTTTTTAAACTGTTGTTAGTTCTCTTGAATATTCATGTATGACATCATCATGTCAAGACTAAGGATATTATTATATTCATTTTCAATTTTTTTAAGTGGTACTTTATTATGGCATATGGGACATAGTAATTGTACTACGATCAGGTCAATTATTGTATGTAGTAATTTTTTTTCTTCTGTAAGTTTTGACTATCTAATATAAAAGTGAAAACTCGATTTTCCATCCTTAGTTTTATTTGAAGGGAAGTGACTGGGACACTTCTAATGAAATATTAAATATGCTCATATAATATTGTTGCGAATTTCTATAGTGGCGTTGAATTTTATTTATTTTTTAAGTTCATCGGCGTCTACACCGCATAGACAAGAACAAAAACACAAAATACACAATATTATTGGTTAATTCGTCAAAATTTTTCTGTCTTCCTGTTCATTTTGGCTCGTCACCATCCTTTTTACTCCTTCCTCTTTCTTATTCCTCATAAGAACGTCCTAGGGACACACACCATAGCGATCGGCAAGTTATGCCAACGTGTCCTAACAATATACGAGTACTTAGCTCGATTTATGTACATACAAAATATGTTAAAGACTAATAGATTGGTATACATAGATTTGAAATTAACTCCTCTATGAGATTTATGGAATTTTCATTAATTTATTACAACTATAGGAAACATTTTATAATAATTTTGGATTTTCAAGAAATTATTGTATCTTTCATTGTCACCGTACAGGAGAGTTCATTATACAATATTTATTAGATTTAATTTAAAGCATTAACTTCAACTAAAGGTGACATTAAATTTTAATTGAAGAAGATCAATGGATAAGCATACGATTATATGCCACATACCAACACGTCTTAACTGGACAATTCAATGAAAGAATGAATTAAACTGAACTGAATTGCATTGAATGAAAAAGTGAATAAATGTTTGTCAATCTTCTTCGTACGTTCGATCGTTTGTTCGCTTAATTTAACATCTCAAAAGTCAATCAAAAAGGAAATTACTATATATTAAACGTTTGATTATTGTAACCACCATAAGGTGAACTTCATGTGTATATTTAAGGTTCAAATTCGTTTAAATTCGCGCTTGCCAAATGTCAGTTGTGAAAATGAAAGTTTTGTTGGTTTCTTGATCGGATCGCTAATTACTTGCATTGGTATCGAACATCAAAGTGACAATGTTGCCGCTCATTTACTAGTAACCAAAGTTAAGTTTACTTAAGTTGAGTTAAGTTGAGGGTGTTACCACGACAATCGCTGTGATCTGGCTATGGGCCAATATTTCGAAGAAAAAACAGGTGTGTTTTGGTAGTTACTTAGTACTGCAATATGTGGGAGTAAGTGAAAATTCTTTTTATTACTAAATTTTGTTGGCACACGTTGGCACGTGATCGTCAATTAAATTTCAATGTTTTTTTTTTTCTTTTTGTGATTTACTATATATTTTTAATTCGATATTTTGTGCGAGTATTTAAATTTGTCGTGGGAAACAATCCTACAACATAATTTAAATGAAACGAATAATATCATTAAGTAGAACTTCTAACCATTTATCATAATAATTAATTGATAGTTTTAATATTACTGCAGCACCTTCTCACCTCCTTAACTCCTCATTGACAATGAGAATCCAATGAACTCTAATCTTTTGAAAGTCAATCGAAGTGATCGTGTATCATATACTCAGATTTGGCTTTCTTCATGCAAAGATGCTTAAATACATAATAAATACATATACATATATAATATCAAAAGATATAAAAATTGAAAGTTGTTCATCTTCTTGTCAGAGCGTAAAATTTATATTACTACAGTCAATGATATTGACTATATATATAGTATAATTTGTACATACATAAATATCATTAGGTATATACATTTAGCATTACTTGTATATGGATTGTCTAAAATACGTGTAGCATAATCAAATTTACTGGAAATATTATCCTGTTCTCATAATTATTAATAATGCAAGATTGTGATGGCGATTTTGATTTCAATTTAAATAAGACAAATCTTTACGTAAAGTGTGGAAATGTGTTTAAACGTGATTAGAGAGTAAGCTAATCATTACGGTTAAAGTAAATGTAATGGAAATGCACAAATTGTGTCAGTTTTCAATGAAAAGGCAATCTAATGCAGTGGACGCAATGGATTGATGTATTGAATAAGCCCCTAACTGCGTATTTATCTAACATCGAAGCACATCTGTACAATTGTTGGAAACACCGTAGTAGTAGTAAATATTCCCATTTCTTTGATTTAACTACAATAGTATTCACTGTTCACTGTTTTCGCTTTCCTTCCATATAAGAAAAAGTATCATACTGACTGACTGACTGAATATACTCGTATAAGACTAATTTTTGTTATTTTTTTTTTAATTTTAATTTTGTAATGCACTCAGCTTGACTTCCGTATAAACACACTCAGATACACTCAGATTCACATATATAGTTACAGCGTAATTAAGTGCATTAGTGTGTTAAGTCTCAAATTTGTTGCTACTAGTATATAGTACAATTACCACTGCTACTGCTTTGCATTCTTCATGGATTCATTGTGATATTGTACGATTATTGTATACAGAAAACAAAAGTTGCCTGCAATTATAGCTACTACCATAATATGCCTTAATTTTCACTGATTCGCTTTACTTTTATGCATTTTGTTATTATCATCATCATCATCATTATGATCATATTTAGGTAAATGGGTCTTTGAAGCGCAACAAAAATATTATAGAAAAGTGAGTATGTGGTGAATGGAATGATACAATACTATAGTATTGTATTTTAGTTGCAATAAAATATCTTTAGGCAATCAAAACAAACAATGACCTTTGCATACCTTTCATAGACCACGAAGGTTCTTGAACTTTATTTACAAGTTACTTAAATTAAGTATGCTTATCGAGATAGATAGATAGACGCATAGATCATAAAAATAAAACTTTTAACTTCCAAGTGTTTATATTTATAGTATAACATAAGTAGGAGTAGTGTCTATGACTATATGGGCACATAGCACGCATTTTTCGATATCTACTTAAAAACTATTTTATTGTTTTCTTATTTTTTTCATTTATATACTATTCACTGCAAATAATATTATAAATTTGTTATGAGGTTTGTAACACACACAGAAGGAGACATTGAAGACCCCATAAACTATAAACATGTATTCTTGATCAGCACGACGAAACGAGTTGCTTTAGCCATGTCCGTCTGTCCGTTTGTCCCTTAATTTTTGGGCTAAAGAACTGAAATTTTTCTTATCTCCAAACCCAATACATTTGTCAGAATCAGCCGAATCGGATCACTAAGGAAAATCTCCCATACAAAGCCAAATCCAATTGATGTTTTTTATTAGAAAAACTTTTTTGTGTTTTGAACTATGAAACTGAAATTTGGGAACTATAAGTATCTGACCCAAATTTACCAACTATGTAAATTTCAATACCCTTAGACCACTAAGAGGACTACCTTCCATACAAAACATGCATTTAGAACAATAATCAGAAGATATAAAAGGTGCTTGAAGAGTATTTCAATTTCGACATAGCCAAAGTTAATCTTCTTTTTACAAGTATGTGATATATTTCTTCTTTTTTGATACACTCCACGTAAGTTTAAAGTTGTATTAGATTTTTACGGATATCGCCATATACCTATGTAATAGATCTTATTATTAAATGCAGACATATTGGATATGTATGTGATAGGTAACAACTTCGTGATGGAACAATCAAAGTTCAAGAAACTATTTGTAACTACAGAAAGAGTGGAGATCATCTGGGCAACTGTTTCTTAAGAATTATTGGATTATTTATTTTATATATTTTTTTATTTTAATGGTTGATTTTTTCTGGAATTTTTTGAGAGATATCGATCTAAAGATTCCATTATATGTATGTAGATTTCGGGCTATGGTGAAATGATTAACCATAAAATATCAATTAGATATAGAACCCACAACTTCTAAAACTTATTCCAAATATTAAAAAAAAAAAATGTTAAATCGCGTTGTGCTATATTTTATTTTTAATGTGGTTCTTTAGATTGGGTATGAATTCATTTACTAAAACGCTCAAGCCATGTTTCTTCCTTAAGATTCGAAATATGACGAACATACTTCGGATTATAGGATATTCGATAACCCGACTTATTTGTTTGTAATTTTTTGTAGTATTTACCAAAGCCATTGGACTCATGTTGGAAAAAAAAATAAGAAATACCAATATTATGTACTAATCGGGCATTTTGTTTATCCGTTTAGTGATTTTTTGCGTGTCTTGTTTTGACGCGCTATGATTTTAGCTTTCTTTACTTCGTTAGTCAAATAAAAATGCATTAATTTATGGCATATGGAAAATGCTTTTTCCTTTATTTATTGTATATTTTTATTCAACTTTATCATGAAAAATTATCATTTTTATTTTTTATTTATTTATATTCAGTTTTTCTTAAATTTCCTGCCTTGAATATGAAAAGTTATAAGTTAATAAAATAATGAAATCAAAAAATGAATTATATCACATCTTTAAAAATCTTTATGCTTAACTCACGCTCAATATTTGCTTATAAGTACTTAGTACGTATTTTTTAATAATTTTTTCGAAAATTTGTATTATTAAAACTGTTTGAAATTAAAAAAATATATTTTTCACTCTCACAAAATTAATATTTTTTGCAACTAGAGAAAAATTTAAATACAGAATGAGGAAATAAAATGTACTACGTAAAACAAAGTCATTTTATCATCTCACATCTTTTTTTAAAGAAATACCTACCTATTAAGTTTATAAATATTAGATTTCTCTCCTCATTGAGGAGGATATTTAATTATTTATTTAGGATACATATTTGACTCCAATTTGTTCCACTCTCTTAAAATGGAAAACTTTGTACCTGCAACTCTCTTGTATTTTGTATTTTCCGTGTACACATAGGCAGTATACGCCAAACGACTTTAATGGAGCTAAGGTGAGGTGACCATGCTGCCATTCCATAAGATCAATGGAACACATTTCTAAAAACGCTCATCTTTGTCGACTTATATGGGTATGCACATCTGTCTATTTATCTATCTAACATGACTATAAACGTTCTTTCCCTATTTTTCTTTAAAATGACAATATATCAATGTACTATGTTCTATTCATCTTGGAGTTTATGTTACAAACCACAATTCAAGTGACCTTGAACGTCTTCAACTTAATAAACTTATTGTTTTTGGACATGTGTCCTTCTAACAATTTGTTGTCATAAAAGGTCATCTGTGCAATCTGAACAAACCCAAGTCCATCATAATTCAATTGATAATAATATTCAAATCTCTTAAATATAAACATAGATTTGCTCGTAAACTAGTTTTGCATTGCACTATAATCATTTCAAAGAATTTTTGATCATTTTAGCATTTAGCAATTACAATTTTTGCATGATCCAAATCTCTTTTGGAACCAATTTCACTATGTTCATAAGTTCGTTTGTTTCTTACTGAATTATTCAAATTGATGATGATCTTTGTTATATTTTCATAAAAATATCATTTTTGAATTGATGATCCAAATACTAGAATATATAGACATATTCTATTTTCTCAGTTTAGTGAAACTTCTGTCAACCATAACCCATAGGGAGCTAACGGGACCCTATTACTAAGCTTACACTGTCCGTCCGTCCGTCCGTCCGTCTCCTGCTCTATCTCATGAACCGTAATAGGTAGAGAGTTGAAATTTTCACAGAGTGTGTAATTCATTTGTGTGTAGAACGACAAATACTATAATAATATACACATTTTTAGAAGCATTGTTCTTTAATTTAACCTTTTGTTTAACAATTTTTTGTTTTTTGTAGTATATTTTGAGCTGTTAATTGTAGTATAATTTTAGGCTGTTAAATATAAACATAATTTAATATTTTAAGCAAAAAATCTTATACGATGGTACGGAACCCTCCATGTGCGAGTCCGACTCACACTTGGCCTATTTTTTTAAAATATCATTTGTGATTTGGTGATACAAATACTAGAAGATATAGACAGCATTCCATATGGTAAAACTTCAGTCAACTTTAACTATAAATATTATTTGAGAAACTCATTATGGCTTAAAAGAAATCATTTGATGAATTTTCGTGTCTTAATACAAAAGATGTGTTGGTCATTATTTCATAAGCAGAATAAAATTAGTGAATTTTGAGCGGGTACGATTCCCGCTCAAGTATGGTCCTGCACATTTCTAATTTTCTCCAATCCTTCCTAACTCTCCCCCTGAGCTAAAGGCCTTTGTCGCTTTTGCTCATATTAATAACTAAATTATAATTTCTAATTATAATCTTAGTTTTATATACATACATACTAGATATCTGCGTGATGGCTAAAACGACATTCAAATTAACAATGCTCAAAATGAATTGAGTGAAATAGAATGCGACGCCGAAAGAGTTCAAGTAAATTAGTGTGCTCACGTAAGATTCGGTCGCAAAACATTTAAGCGAATTAAATGAGTGAGAATGAGAGGTTGTTTTCGAATTAATTCGAATACATTTTTTTGCAAAAGAAAAAGGGTTGTTTGCTGTGCGTAAGGAAAAGAAGAAAAAAATCAACAAAAAGAAATAAAAAAAAAAAAAAAAACAACAACAAAAATGAAAGAATATACAAAGTGAGCATATAATGACTTGAGTAATTCGAATGTCTTCAGCTATGACGAAGTTTTCATTTCGTTTTGCACGCTGATTCATTGTTACTCATTTCACAGAATGCCGACTGCGGTCAAACTCAATTCAATTCGAATTCATACTATTATCCCACATAGGTTAAAAGAACATTAAAGCCATGTTGTGAAATGAAAGCTGACAAGATCAACTCTACGGTCTTATGAAAGAAGTACTTGACTTTAATCAGATTTATGAATATAAAATCGATCGATCGACTTACTTAATTGACTCGTTATTGACCATGATTACTTTAAACTTAACAAACTTATAAGTTGGATGTTGTAGGACATTGATATCAAAGCAAGCTCTCCTCTTTTCCTTCTAATCTTCTTAAAAATCTAGTTTTAAAGATATTTAATTGCTTGAGTTATCCATTGCAAATCTTTACAATATAATTTGTTCATAAGTTACAAAGGTTAATTAGATAGATTAAAATTTCGGAATTTTAAAAATTGGCGTTACTTACAGCGATATCTTATCGAAAACTTAGAGGCTTCCGATTACCACTTGTCACTTTCCGCATAATATACTCATGAGATGTTTTGAATGCCTAGAAAAGTTAAAAATCCAATACGGAACGACTTTTTAGAATTAATTAGGAGTTCTCTATTTAAAAGTTCAATATTTGAATATTTGAGTTTCTTATTACGAAAAAGTAAAAAAAATAGAATAATAAAAAAAAAAAAAATAATAAAAAATTTATTTAATTAAAATAATTTGCAAAAAATCTTAACAACTAAAATATTGCACATAATTAACACATTTTGTTGTTATTGTTTTATATAATATATTTTTTAAATCAAATTTTTTATTTATTATGTGATAAAGAGAAAGATGAAAGAGAATCGAAGAGAGGCTAAAGAGGAGTCATTAAAATTTTAAATGAAATTTTATGAAAATAAACGAAAGTTAAATGAAATCAAATTTTTAGAGAAAGGAATTCTAAGATAGAGAAGAATGAATAGAGAGAGAGAGAGAGAGAGAGAGAGAGAGAGAGAGAGAGAGAGAGAGAGAGAGAGAGAGATGGAAGGAAGCCAAGCTTTTTTGAAGCTTTGAAAATTATTGTCTTAAATAAACTTGAGTTTGAAACCTAAAAGTTCAAGAATAAATTACATTGCATACTTTTTGGCAATGAAAGTTGCTGCTTAAGTGATTGTGAAGAGGTAGGGAAGGTAGTGAGTGATATATTATAGATTTACTTTCTTAAATTATTGTGCATTCTGTATTATGTATTATGAAGTAATGCTTATGCATTTTTCAGAGCCACACATAGAAACCTGAATTGAAGTCTTTAACCTTCCAGCACCTGCGTCGTCTTATATTCGACAGCAGACCCTAACTCAGCACCAAGTTTTTCGCGTACATATTCTCGTATCTGTTGAAGGCGATGATCGGTCTCACCACTGGTCGCCTTTGTAGTAGCAGTGTCCATTGCTTTAGTGACTGCAGATGCAGATACCGGACGCTTAAAACCTTGACGCCGTGTACGCTTTGTTTTCAAAGAATGCGCATGATAATTGTATGGACGCTGGGTAATGGAAACTGTATCCCCACTTGCTTGGGGCTGCCCCTGCGTTTGATACTCGGCAGCATCATTGCTCTCCGCTGCAGTCTCGTAGTGCTGCTGCTGATGATGCTGCTGGTGTTGTTGCTGTGTTGATGGTAAATACTGAGGACTGATGGAAGGCAGAGTATACGAGTTGTGAGTGTAATCAGCAGCGCTGCCTCCATGTTGGTTGTGTTGTGTGAAAATGACTTTGGTGTGTGTAGAACGAGGACTGTTCTCAGTGATGGGTAAATGGGATGCACCAGAAGAATCATGTGCCGCCTCCTCTTCTGGCACATAAATAGGTTGATGCTGCGGTGCACTATAGATCTGTTGTGGGTGTTGTGGTGCACTGTAAATCGATTGTGGCTGTTGTTGTGCCATGGCAATAAGATAGAGATGTGGCTGATAGGCAGGATTAACATCGGCTTCGACATACTGTTGTTGCTGCTGCTGCTGATAATGATGTTGATGTTGCGACATGTAGTAATATTGAGGTACGTCCTGATAGTTCAACTCCGTTTGATGCTGCTGTGGGGGTGCGTAGTATTGATCTTGGGGTGGCGTCTCGTATTGATGTGGCTGTTGTTGCTGCTGCTGCTCTTGTTGATGCCGTCCTTTGTAGTTTTGATAAACATCATCTATGGCTGGGTAGCTTACAGGTGCAGGTGTTGGCGCTAACTGATGTGCATAGCCCACATCCTCTGGATATTGTTGTTGCTCTTCAGCGGGATGTTCGGGTGCTCCGTATTCCGGTGCCGGTTGTGGTGCTTGCTCATATTGTTGGGGCTCTTCTGTTTCGACTAGTTGTTGATGTTGTTGCTTGCGTTGCTCAGCTTCCTCGAGTATGCGCAAATATTGTGCAGCGCGGATTTCTAGATACTGTTGCAGTAAATGCTGCAAGTGAGTTGCATATTTGGTTGGTCCAGGAATACGTAGTACTATAACTGGTTCATCATAACCACCATGACCTTGTTGTTGATGTGGGGACTCTGCAACCTGGTCCTGTTCCTGTTCTGCTACTAAATGTTCAGTGTGCTCATCTGGTTGTGGCAGATCGATTTGTGGTTGTGCCTCCGGTTGTCCGGAATGCGAAGATTCGTAACTCGTTTGTGGCTTTAATTCATAGGAATACGAAGGCTCGATAGTTACGCTAGTCACGCCTGTTTTCGTTGGTTCATAATGTTGATTGTAGTAGACGTCATCACCACTTGACTCTGTGGGTGGTATGTCACGTTGTGAATATGGATAGAACATAAATTTCGGTGGATTGTAGTCGTAGCCGCCATTTTCAGCATAACCATAGCTAAAAAATGGAAAAGCAATATTTCAGTTATAGGGATGATAAAAATATTAGTGAGGACTAACTTACCCCAAATCTCCTTCGATGGTGCGCTTACTATTCTTGCCACCTGCACTGGATTTTGTCGTATTGTCGCGCTCCACTTTGATCTTGACTTTGCCACCATGCAATTTGAATTGTTTGTCTAATTCTTTGATAAACTCCAAGTCATCCGCTGGCAGATTCTTGAAATCGTCCGCCAACTCTGCAAGTTCTTTTTCTGTGGCTTTAGGTTTTACTTTTGTGTTTACCGATTTTGATTTCAAAGCGTTACTGGTCCCTGTTGTGGTCGTCGTCGAGTATAATAATGGCGTTTTTGTTGGACGTTTCTTGAGTGAAGTCACCTTTTTAGGGTAATTCGTTTTATCATGACTTGTAATTTTTCCAAGACCAGAACTGGTCTCATTGCCCGTCGCCTTAGCATGAGTTGTGCTAATGATGTAGAACAAAAGAAAAGCAATCTAAAAAGAAAAAAAGACCATGAATCATTACTTAGAAAGTCTAAATACCCAGTTAAGTAAAATTTACACAAATATCTACAACGCTATTATCATCATCATCATCACCTTCATCATCAATATGCGTCTTCACACCAAGCTGTGCGAAGAAGTGAAAGGCATTTGCACTTTACAATTAAATTACGACTTGGAATGAGCGCTGTGATGCTTCGCCAAAGATAAACAATTGGAAGTAACAACTCAGTAAGAGGCTTTGAGACTAAGACTTAGCAAAGCGTATAATTACCACGAAGCTCAATGAGCTAATGACGCTTATATAATCTAAGGCATCACGATCATCAACACAGAAATGAAGTGGTTGTATAAATCACATGTGGACAAACATTTTGCGGTGTTCATCATTGTACTTTAACTAAGAGTTAGGCACGTGACACTTTGGTAAGATTCCCATGTTTTCGAGATTACAGAGTAAAGCAACAATAATTGACTTATAATATTAGATTAAATTAGATTAGATGGGAGGATTGATGGAAACGCCTTCCAGAACTCCGGACTTTTATGCTACCGGCATAAATAAACTTCTCGTTGGCAAAAATGTATTGATTGTAATGGTTTTTATTTCGATTAATAAAGTTTATTCTGAGCTGAGTTACGTTCATTTAAAGTAGCTGTTTGAAAACGGCCATTATTTTTGCACCAACCAATAGTACATAATTAATTTTGATTTTTTCAGTGGATATTTTTTTTACCTATGCAAGTAAAATGAATAGTTTAATTAATTGAGTTCTTGTTAGATACATTTTGTGAAGAAGGAAAAAAGGGGAAAAATCTTTAGACTGGTTCAAATAAAAACTAACTTAACACTAACTTATTTGTATATTGACACTTCTCGAGTCTAATCAAGAGATTAGAGAAGAAGTGCCAATTACAAGCAATCATATATAAGAATACTCTATGAATGAATGAATTGAGATTATTGAAGTTTGTATTATATTGATAGATATTTTTCCAAACTTTCTGAACTCTGACTTTTTCATGTAATCGGGTTGGTAAGTTTAATAACATTTTGAGTAATTTGTTCTGCACAATTTTTAGTTTCTTTTATATGCGTGAGAGCGCAGTCCCCCCAAACTTGAATCCTATATAGCAAGATTGGATTAATAATCGATTTGTATAATATGTATTATGCAGTGAATGTTGGAATTTTCGGTTTATGAATGGATAAAGTATACGAATAGTCTTATTAATTTTATTCAGAGTTTTTCTGATCCTTACATTGAATGCGAGTTTTTTTTGTCTAAATGTAATCCAAGAAACCGTAAACTATTTGTCCAATGAATGTCAGTATTGTTGGTATTTAAATCTGCATTCGGTAAAGATATAATTCTCCACTTCCTAACATTTAACTTGATTTTCCATTTGTTGTAATATGTATCTAAGTCAGTCAAAGATGGTTGGAGGGAATTATGTATGTCTGCTTAATTGCTATCTGCACAGTTAGTAACCCCATTCTTATCTGCAAAGGTAGAAACAGTGCAGTTTGTAAACTTTAAATTATTTTTGTGAAGTAGATAGGCGTGTTCGTTATTGCTAATTTATATATGAAAAACTTAAATGTCTAAATTTGAATCAAGTTGCATTGAAATTACTAAGGGTAAAGTTTTACTCATGTCGATCTCATCTCTGCATATATTGTAGATTGCAGGTAACTTACCAAACCTTTATTATTTTATAAGATGACCTTTGCTATAAATTTAAATTTTTATAAAGAAATGAATCACGTATGTATAGACATACACACATACGTAAAAAAGGACATCAAGGGCAGCTATTATAGCTGCCTTTATGACTCTTGTTACATAATATTTGTTTTCATTTAAAATAATGTTAAAGATGAAGATTGTGAAGCAAAACATATGAGAAATTAATGTTCATTATACGAGTATTAAGGCATCTAGACTGATGACAAAGTTATCCATTGTCTCGATCAAACTATTGAAATTAAACTACTCATAATAAGGTAACCCCTCCGTTTGGCTACCAATTAAATCAAGTTGATCAAGTTGGTCTCTGGCACGGCTGCAATTGTGGTTAATTTGCAAAATTAACAATTTTCATTTAACTGTGACTTATTCATTATCTTATTTTTTTTGGTATGTATTTAATAGTGTTGGTGGCAGCTTTCAGTTGCCACTTCTTCTGTTTTTACATAGATGCATTTCTCTGACGTCAACTTTGAAATCGACATCGTTATTGGCCTCGACTTCTTCTCTTGTGCTTTGAACAAATCTTCATGTATTTTGCTCACTCTTAACTTTAAACTGTTTCTGGTGGCGGAGTGATTGCATCATCATCGCCATCATCATCATCGTTGGCGTACGTCTTTAACTGCGAAAGCATCTAATTTTGCTGTACAATCGAGGAAAGCAAACTCACTAAACTAGAGGCTTTTCCTATTTGAGGTATTCACCTTTTGTTACCTTCAAATTATCCATTTTGCATTGCTAATGGCATCATCAAATCAAATCAGCGCTAATTTGAACAAAGTCATTCATCCTGACTTGCCCTGGGTTCGAACTAATCAGTCAGGCATCGCTATGAACTTACTACATGCTATTTGAAAATATGTATATTGTATTGTAGTTTCCTCAAATGCCCATCTAAGACACAAACTGTGAAAGGGGGTCATCACTCTTTCTAATGTCTGAACAAACTCTGGCATCTTTAATTCCTGAGATGTCGTGCCAAAGCTTTGCATATAGGATTTATATTGTATATTTTTATTTTACACAAGCAACATGCTTCATTAATCTAAATATTTTGTTTTATAATCTTCTTTTTTTCGATTTTTAGAATTCATTTGCGTTAACAGATTATAAGTCTTACAATAATTTTGATCTCGTTACGAAAAACTCATTTAATTAGTCTTATTATCTTTACAATCAAAACTTTAATTGCGGTCATTACTTGAACTTGTATTGCGTTTCCGGCGTACGACCAATTGAGTTCACATCGATGCAATTCCCTCAATCACTCGGTTGGAAGTTAAAGCGGATTGTGTATGTTATGGTAAGTTTAGCCATCATAACCAATTTAAAGTGCTTTGACATTTTGACATTGCCTCGTACATAAATCAACATTGACACTTCATTTTTTACTCTTCTAATTTTTCCACATTTTCTTGTGTGTTTTATTTTCCCCTCTTGTAAATTTATGTATCTATAACAAGTTCCAATGCTGGTCAACCGTTGTTCAGACTTCATTAACCATAAAAAAAAACACGGAAAAAACCTGGTTACATCGAACATTAGATACAGTTACTTTATATTAGAAACATATCAACATCAGATTATCAAAGTTCACTTAAGCTCAGTTTATATGTAGTAAATACAACATTGTAGAGAGCTGAAATTTAATACAATATTCAGATGATATTTTAAAGCTGTTGTGATTTAAATACTGGAAGACATAAACACCATATAAATTGATAATTCAATAATTTAAAGTCATCATTTTGTTGTTGGTGTTGTTTTCTCATAGCGTCTTTAAATTAATATTATAAGTATAAAACAACATATTTTCAAAGCTTTTATATATGAAATATATGAAAATTTAGTGTGACCGAAGGTAGTTTTTTCATTGTTTTAGCTGAACGAGTTACAAAGAAGGGAAAATCCCGAATATCACGCAAGCCTTGTCAATCGGTGCTAAGCTCTCATTTAGAACTATCGTTGTGCTACATTTTACCAAGTATATGTTATATTTTTTATTATTATCATGTACTCACATAAGTACACTTTCAAAGATGCATCCAAATCCATTCCGCAAGACAATCGTATAAGAGCAAAAAATAAGCAAAGTAATGAAGCATGAAATCATTAAATAGAAAAAAACAAAATGTAAGCGTGGGTGATCTAGCACATATAATATGTACACTCAATCGATCTACGTCAACAATTTGTACTCTCCTCAAGATAAAGTTCAAGATTGAGGAAATAGATGCTTCAAATGAACTACGTTAAGTGACAAGAATATCCTAGCAACGATTTATATTGATTTTTTTGACTGTTTTATTTTAGATTGTCTCATTGCTTGCTAGAAGAAACGATCAACAAGATTTAAGTTCCTTATAAATATACAAGCATATGTATATAAAAAATTCGTTGAATAAAAGTTGAAAATAAAATACGAGTAATTGAGTGTGTACTTTTTTCTACTTGGAAAGTGATCAATCAAAAAATTTTTTTAATTCATTACTGCTGTTTATAATGAGAAGTGGATCTGTGATAATGTTCCCATCATTCAATTAGTAATAAACACTATAAGATTGTGATGATATGATATAACACTTGACTAAACATGAGTTTATCTCAAGTTTTCCATATATGTATCCAAATCAGTGGTTCTTAACCTTTTAGTGACGAGGGACCATTTGACAAAATTTCTGTTTTGCAATGGATCATCAACAGTAAATTTAAATAAATAAAGGATTGTTATATCTATTTATAAATAAAATACGCATAAAATTGTTTAAATCGAAAAGTATTTTGACTTGTTTTTACGAAAATTTTACATAACAGAGGTAAATATATTAGTTTTAATGAGATTTTTGTGACTGCATACTTTTTACTAACTTCTGAACCAAGTTCAGCCAAACATACTCGTATTTCGGCGTCGGCTTTGGCATCCAACCAATTTCCATGCTTGTTTTTAATTATTAGAAGAGCCCTAGAACTCCTGATTGCATAAATATGTCAATGAAAAATATTCGAGATTAATTCCTGTTTCAAATGTATCTTTCAAGTTACTGTCGTGTTGCATTTCATTCACTTCTTCTTGAATTTTATTAGGCATCTCAGAAACGTTGACAATAAAACGATTTCGGATCAGTTTCCGAATACCTTCGTCCTCGCTGTCAGGAAAATAGCAATAAAATAACCTCTTTAAGTTTTCCAAATGGAGTATCATGTTGTTTTGTATTTCTACTTTCATCTCAGCACAGGACAGAGTGTCCGTTAATAATTTGATTGAGGGTGTCACGCAGAGAAAAGTTTTCTCTTTCCACTTTGTTGATCCATAGCTTGATTTCGATTTTAGCGATAAACACCCTGCCTTTTTCTTCATATGCAAATATATTGCTCGTTCCTTGTAAATTCAAATTTTTGGAGTTGAAGGTTGAATTTATTTAGTTGCAAGAAATAATCTACAAAATAAGCAAAACGTACAACCTCGAAAGAATGTTTCCTTTAGAATAGCAGAATTTCGTGTTCAGAGTTCACATGAAAGCATAATTGTTTGAAAAGACGGTTAGTAAGTGCACTCTTGTTAACCACTTTTATAGATGTTTCCATCGCAACAGCAAAACATTTCGGGAGCGCTTTGGGAGCCAATGCTTGTTGATGAATAACGCAGTGCGTCGTAATTGCAGATGGATTATTTGTTTTTATCACAGCTCCAAGACCATAGGCGGAACCAAGCATAGCATGAGTATCGTCCGTATAAAACTTGCTTCTCCAAATATTGGGTTATATCATCCATAACATCTGCACCTTGCGACGTCGTTTGCAATTCATGAGAAAATAGTAACTCCTCTTTAAACGTTTTCTATCAAAAATCGAATAAATACAAGTAATTGGCAACATTGTCAAAAATGGGTAGATTCATCACATTGTATTGTATATTAAATAACTTGTTTTTTACTATCAATGAACATTTTTGAATACGCAACTTCACTGAGTCGTTTGAAAGTTATATTTCATGAATATTTTTAGGATGGCTTTGCGTACCACTTCGGATGCTTCCAGAGACCAACAGTTAAAAACCACTGATCTAAGGCAATACAAATGATTAGAAATTTTAGAAATACTCAAAAGTTTATTTGGCAGATACATACAAGTATGTGAAATATTGATCGGATTGGCCCATGTCAGCATTACATATGCTGTGCAAATGTCAAGAAGAAAGTGAACTTTGGTCTTAACAAATCTTTCATATTCTTCATTTAAAATGATTTTAACAACATATGATTTAAATTTTAGGACCCTATTAAAAATGATAATTTTGAATTGAATTTTATATGGGTACTACTCGTTACAATATTCAGAGATCTGAAGAAAGACTATTTTGCATAGAAATATACCAATGATTATGGCTTAATTGATATTTCTAGCTACATATACTAATCATTTCCACATACTCGCATATTTTATGGGGTCTACAATCATCACGACAATGTTATTGGGTCGATAAATAATCTTTTCACAATAGCACAGAAGGAACACAATATCATAAATTAAATGATCTTCTTAATTAAACATTAATATGTACATATGTATGAAATATTATTAAGTTGCAAAGCACAACATTTTGAGCACAAGGAACAATTGTTAGTATTAAGCAAAGTTGTTACGATTTTAACCCATATTTTCTTTACTGAAAAAATAAAGCAAATTTAAATCGAAAACCAGTTGACCTAAAAATATACAATAAGAATTTAAAAAAAAAAAACAAGACAAACAAACAAAGAAAAACCTATTATTGTTGTCCAAATCCTATGCAAAAGTTTATTAAATGTTTGGTATTTTTATTGTTGGTATTTCATTTTTCATGTCATGTGATCTGATAATTTGTATTGTCACTTCATATGTACATTTGAATCGCTTTAAATGGTAACATTCGGCATTATCAGAAATCTACAAATGTTTTAAGTGTAGAAAGTGCTCATTATTATTATATCCATTTAAGGTTGCTACTAGTACAAATTGATGAGTTTTTAACACTTAATTAGTATTGTTAATAATAATAATGAAGTACAACAATAGTAATAGATTATAATAGTATCTAATCTTACTGCATTTCACATATACGAGTACTATTGTATAATACTTACTTTGCATTGTATTTGATCGTTTATACTTTGAAATTATGTTGCTTACCAACAAAACTGCAAAGTGCCTTAATATAATAGCACAACAAACTGAAGAATTATGTAAGAGGGTAAATCGAGTATAATGAATCCTACCGCATTTTATCGCCCAAACTGATCATCAAAATAAGTATTATGTGTGTGTTTTCTACTGCTGCATTAAAACAAATTAAATATTTCAAGAAGCTTATAGGCCAACACCAACAGATTTGCTGACCACAAAAGAAAAACAATTGTTGTATAACGAAAACATGCGAATTCAACCGATTCGTTTTCATATGCGCCATGTACACCCCACCGACCTCATAACAAATCTAGCTTTACCAGACCAGATCAGATCAGACCATGCCATGGCAATCCAAGCCATTCCATGCTTTAAATTCATATGCATTTCCTCAACCGAAAAATTAAAATAAGAAAACTTGTACTAGTCGTACACATGTTGAAGCTTCTCTGACTTCTCTATGTTCCCTGGTCTCCCTGGCTTTCGATTCATTCCAAATGCTACACGACGTGATGCGATGCTGAGCTCAGCTGAGCTCAGTGCGAAATTAATTTGCATTCATTTTGCGGGCGGACACATGTTGGGAGAAAGAAAGAAAATCTTCATGCCGACAAATATAGAGAGTTTGTGTTGTTTACTGTTGAAAACGACATAGAAATGCCATGTAAAAGTTGCAATATATTTTCACTCAGCTCAGCTCAACTCAACTCAACCCAGCCCAGTTCACTTCAGTTTACTTTAGTTTATGAAGTATCTTTGCTTTGGTTTGGTTGATGAAATTGGTTGTCTTCCTCCTGCACTCCTGCTTAAGCTAATCACAGCTTTATTTTTTCGGGTTTTTGAGAAGGCGTTACAGTGGCTGACAGTATGATCGACCGACCGACCGACCGACCGACCAACCAACAGTCAACAACAGTGAAACAGTCATTGCAGTCGAGGTAGTTCAGTGCTCCTGACTTTCGAGTCTTGAAAGTGGTTGGTTGGCATGGCTTCATACAATCATCTACAATAACCATAGACAAGTGTTCACTTTACCTGTTTGTCTGTCTAACTATTTTTTAGTTAGTTTGTATATTTATATACATATTTATTTATTTTCATCTATGATTGTACAAACTTCCGCCAAAGCACCACTAATCGTACTTAGTATATGCCAAGTGAGTTATTACACTGATTTATCCCCATCATTCCCCCAAGGCACAACAACTTAATTTTTGTTTCCTTTCTAAGTAGTAACACCTTTCTTTGGAAATTTCGCCTCAACTAACCGGATTAAATATTCATATAAATTTAGGTTACTTTGTCATGATCATGAATATATTATAATTTGAACTAAGTATTAAAATGCATTACAATTCTATACTTTGATGTTAGTTGGGCATGCAACTAACATATATCACATTAAAGTCTAGTATTTATTTTATTATGAACAGGAAAAGATTTCGCAATGAAAGTAAAATAAATTAGAAGATGGAATAGATTTCATCTCAAGGAATATACTAAATCTTTCTAAAACCATAATACAGATTCATGGATGGGAGGTTATATACTCGTATATTATCTCTTATTAAAATCATGAAATAAATTCTTTACTAAGAAACGACAAATAGTTTTGTATAGATTTTGTATTATGGCCACAATTCCAACTTTAAACTTTACTTCTTTCTAATATCATAAAATAAATTCTTTCAACAGTTTTCTTTTATAGTGAAATATAGTAAAATATGGAACTGAATGAATATCGTTTTAAACAGATTCTGCGTTAAGGCAGGATAGGCGACACAAGTCTTAAGTGTCATTGGGGTTATCAAAATACTAAGTGTAGTTCCTAGTAAGTGAAGTTTGATGAAAAATACTTACCAAAATAATAAGTAAACGCATTTTGCTGTTTAATGCACTTTAAATATCTTCTTTTTTATTTTCTAAAAGTTCAATATAAAGTTTAATTCTAATTTTGTTTAGAATTTTGGTTTTTGGATAATTTTTTGTTTGTATATTTTCTTCTTTTTTTATTTAAAGAATCAATTAATTTAAATTGTAATTCACATATTTTACAAAAAACAAAAGAAAAAAATTAAAAAAAAATTTCAAGAAAACACTTAAAAATAATTAAAGAAAATTAGTTAAAAAAAACGGTCGCACATTTCACTTTATTTAATTGTTAAATCACGTAAATATTTAAGGAAAAAAAATAAATTGCATTAAATCAAAACAGAAAAAAAACAAAAAAAAAATCTATGTATAAAAAACTTCATGCAGACGATAAAGTGTCGCGCGGTTTACTGTGGATGGCGCAGGCGCAGCTTTTCGTTTTTATACTGCCAGACAATTTCAGCAAATCTTTGCCGATCTACTCTGTTGTACTCAGTTGAGTTGGGTTTACTGAGTTGAGTTGAGTCAAACTACAGTCGAGTTGAGCTGCAGCAAGCCAAGTTTACTTGAACGTTAACTGCTAAGCAACCATCATCATCAGCATTATCATCACCGCCATCATCATCATCATTATCATTATGCTCATTATTATCAAATTGAGTTGGCGAGTTAAGCGAGTAAAATACTACAATAAAAAGAAGTTGGCCATTTTTGTTGTTGTTTCAGATGCTATGAAAAGTGAGAGTGGGTTGATGGTTGGTTTCTTGATTGTTATGAAAACCAAGAGGATGAAGAAGAGGCGTGATTCCCAGAAATTAAACTTTTTTTTCTTTCTGGTTTACATGTAATTTATTACTACATTGTATGAGTGTTTAAAGAAGTTTCATAGTCAAGTATACGAATTTCATAGTCAAGAAATGGGAATTGAATAAGGGCATTTGCCACTTCACTTCGTTTCGGTCAAGTTTCAAATTTCTTTTGTATTTCATTCTATTTGTTAATTTCAAGTTCAAAGTCATAAAAAAATAAATAGTTAAGCATATCACGCAATTACTAAAATGAACTTCAAACTTATTTTATATATCCGAGACCTTTCAGTTTTTTCATTCATATTTTTTTCATAGTTTATCAATTTCTGTTTGAAAAACAACCATAACGACGACATCGGTTTTATTTGCTATACTAATATAATAAATTAACATAATTTTCTATAGACAATTGCATTTTATTATTATTTGCATATGGAACAATGAATCAATCGAAATCAATTGATGATTGAAATTTTCTTATAACATAAAGCGTCAAAATTTTGTGTAAAATTGTTATGATAATTTAATTGATAGTAGCAAAGTTGTTGACACAACAAAAGAAAAAAAAAAAAATATTCAAAACAATAAACAAAAAAAGATATATAGTATGTAGATAGTAAATATTGTAACACGATCATGAATACAATACATAAAATATTTTCAAAAGTCAGTCAGTCATGTGATGAGAGTCGATGATGATGCTGATGATGATTGTAACGTTGATAAAGAGCTGATGACGATGAAAGATACAAAATGACAAGCATAAAGTAGGGAAAAGTTGAATAATATTTAAAAAATGATAAACAAAAATATTTATTTACAATATAAATAAATAAAAACTAATAGTATTTTAATATAAAGAAGTAGAAGAAGTTAAGCAGCTAATACTTAGTACAATAAATTTCTTTGTGTTATAGAGAATTTTGTAATATTTTCAAATAAAAAGATAGAAAATATCAAAATAAAAGTTTAAACAAAATTAAACTATTGAAACAGCGAACGAGAGTTATTGTTATTTATTATGAAAAATTAAAAAAAAATAAAAAAAAAAAATGAAATAATTTAATGTAATGCAAACTTGTTTTTTATGTTTTATTAATATTTTAATTATTTTATACCCTTCTCCATAACATACTCGTAGATATTTAGCATGCAATGTAACACTTTAAAAAAAGAAATTGTAAATATTCATTTCCATTTGAAGTTTACTTTTAGTTTGTGAGATACTTACTAAGAAAATATTTAGAGCTACATAACGAAAATTATAACAAACAAGGCTCTAAATATTTTCTTAGTAAGTATCTCAAAAACTAACTGATGGCTAAAATACATATGATGTTCAACTTATTTCTTGTTTCTCTGCGAGATTTTGTTATTGTCCAATTTCAATTTCGTAAACTATCAGGCATATTCCAATTTCGAAAATTATTTCAAACATAAACATAATGTGGGGAATCACAATTATAACATTCAGTTGCCATTTATGTGTGCCAATAATGTGTGGCGTCGTCAATGGTCGTTCCCAGTAAAGATGTGCGTTTTAAAGTTATATGCCGAAGAAAGAACACGCTCGTTGGCCTTACCGAATTGATACTGTTTTATTAATTTCTTTCATACACCTATCCTACTTACATGCATCTTAGTAGATAACAAAAGATCATAATAGCAGATAACAAAGAGAACTTAAGACTAAGTGAGAACATATGATCTCACTACAGAGTATCATATGCGTACTTAACTAAGAGGTGATTATAATTCATTATTCATGTGTAATTCTTACAATTTATATAACAAAAATAATTAAAATAAATAAGAAATATTTATTACACTGAAAAACCCCACAGAACCATACCGAGTAACTTTTTAAAATAACCAAACTCTAAGAGAAAGGATGTATATGAAAATCAGAACGATATATCAAAGTTACTTTATAGTGTGCATTCATATAAAATATTGCACGTACATAAAGTATATGTAAAACTAGAGGGTATAAAATGTTCAGTGAAGTTAGTCTCCTTTCCTTATTTGAATTTTGTTCAATGTAATAAAACATTCCTGTTAATATAAAGTATTTATAATTTTCATATTGTTTTAAGTGTTTTATATTTATGCCCTTATTTTTTTTTTCTTTTTTTTTATATTTTGTTTTATATTAACAACAATAGACAAAGACGACGGACAAAGATGAAGCGGATCATAAGATGATAATGGTGACGATGATGATAGACGACGACCTTGATTTTGTCATGCAATTGTTTTAAAACAAATAAAGTCGAGCGAGAAATTTCAAATGTTTTCATTATTGTTTTAAATTATTGCGATTTTTTAAAGACTAAAATTTTGGTTTTGTTTATAATTTCTGCTTTAATAAAACAACAATATTTCTATTTTTAGTCAATTTCATTTTTAATGTCGCCATTTATTCGTTTAACATTTTAACGCACGATTTGCGAGTTGACTCTGTTTTATCTATTGCAATAATAGTATTTCTTTTCATTCAATATGAAAGGGAAACATCTCTCATAAGGGGTCCATTGGCTAAAGGCCTTCATGCAACTGCCTACTACTACTTACTAAGTATAATGAATGCAAAGATGTTATTATACTTAACATAGTTCGATCCATTTGAGTTGAGAGTCATTCATTGGCTCTTGAACGAATATAACTAATAATCATAACAATATCATTAAACAATGATAATAATAACAATAATAATAATAATGATTATGACAAACAGATGCCACATATTTTCACAACAAAAGGTGCCAATATTATCACCATCAATACTTTAGATGAAAAACTTAAGCCAAAGCCAAAGTCACAGTCAACAATCACAATAAAAATTACAATCAGTTTCGGAAGATTAACACCAACGCAAAATATTGCCAGGTCTTTTCTTGTTTTTATTTTTGTTTTTCTTTTGATTTTTAAGTTTTTGTATCATACAAATAAATACGAGTATACCTACAATCATAATTCACATACTTCAGACTCAACTGTGGATGAGCATTAACAACAAGTATCTGTAGGGTATTTAAAAAATATATTAAGGACTTGACTTACAGGAGTGGGTAAAATAGTTCACAAAAATTAATTTCTAGAAGTCTTCAAGTTATTGTTTTACAAATGTAAGTCTTGGAAGGGAATGTGCCAGTTTTTACTAAAGTGTAGAAGATCGAACAGTGTGCAGTGGGGCATAACAGCATAGTTAATTTTCCCTAAGTTAAAGTGATCATCATCACAATGTGAGTTAAAGTGAACTTGATATTATGTAATTTCTCTTCTTTAGTTCAAGTATACATGTGTTTAAGTAATAAATGAAGCAAGTATTTTTAAATTTCCTGATAAAGCGACGTGCATTTATATTTCCGTATTATTCCCTTATGAAAATCAATACATCTTTCCCTATTTACGAGTGAGTCAACGAATATTTGTAAATGATTTCAATGTAAGACAGCAACTAATGGCAGCCTTGATCCAAGTGGTACTATGAATACAATACCAGCAACAATAAGAAAATCTGCAGCAGCATCATCATTTAAATCATTATCATCATCGTTACCATCATCATCACCATCAACACTATAAGAGTTAAATGTCGTAACAAGCGCCCACAACTACTTTATTATGATGATGATGATGATGATGATGATGGTGATGATGATGATCATGACTGAAATTGGTGATGGAGATAATGAAGAATATGTTCGTCTTCAATATTACAAACTGCAACCATGGCAAAGAAGATGAAAGTGACTCTATGAATTTGTGTATCTAATAGTAACACCAACACAATCACCTACGTCATCATCATTATCATTCATAATTATCATTATCACAGCTCGAGTGCTGAAACTTCCTACTTGCATAAATTTTGTTTGCATCTAAAGAGACAAAACAAAACAAACCAAAACATAACAAGAAAAGTAAGTAAATATGCTGCTGCATGCCACAAATCATAATTGAGCCAAAAACAACAAACAACCATCAATGATGAGCAAAATCCAACAGTAGATGGCGCCATCATTTGCTTAAAATGGTGATGATGATTATTATAATTATGATAATGACGTAGTATTACTGATGCCGATGCTACAAGTGAAACAAAGACAGGAGCTGAATCCAGTGGCTTATAGAGTTTTGTATGGTGGATACTTTTCCTTTGTTTGCTTAGATTATTTTGTTTTTTGTGTGTTTGTGTTTGATATTTTGGCCAAAACAACTAACTACATATATACTTACCCACTTACGAAGTTAATAGCATCTTGTCGGTTTTGTGCTTTATTTGTACAATCTTTATGAATATAAGTAGTAAGTAGTAATAGTTGCAAGCTGTTGGGAAGCAGTTGCTTGTGATATCTATGCGACAGCTAAAGATTACGTGAATAACGTGGAATGTTTGCTAAGGCAACTAACTGAAATGATGATGATGATCACAATGGTAATGATGATCATCATGATGGTGATGATGTTGATGATCATCACGATGACTTGAAAGACTTGTACTAAAAGCACATCTTGGGATTTTCTACTGCTCATTGCTTGTTAACAAATGGCAAATACTAAAATGCACCATACAATAACAACAACATTCAACATTGACGCATGCGAAACGTCATCTATAACGACAACATGATGTTTCTTTACCCTGTACCCACTGTACTCATACTACACACATGTGGTATAAGAGTGATAAACATAGAGATACTAGTGTAATACTATATGAGCGAAGCATGTATTGATGGATGAACAAACTGAAAGACAGACAGATAAAGAAATACGTTTATTATTATATCGTGTGGTTATGCGATAAATTGATTTGTGATTTATTACACCGGAATTTTTGTTTTCTTTTCATACTGCTTTCTTCTTAACCGTCGAAAGCCTCAATAAAACATACATAACTTTTCTATTTGACACTCATTAGATACCAAATACCAAAGTAAAAGATATAAGAAAAAAAAAATATTTATGGGTAACTAAATATTCGGGCAGACGTTGTCCAACCTCTCCTTCCCAAAAAATTAATGGATAGTGATTGAGATGAGATGTTTGTCAAATGCGATTTGATTCATTTTAATATATATATATATATATATATATATATATAAATATTGATTTTTCAGCTATTCATACTACTTTCTATCCCACGCCACTTCCCCCCCCCCCCCCCCTCCAGAGCCGGCGCGAGCTGGAGTCCATTAAAAATCGAGCAAGACTGGGTACCGACCACAAGTCACTTCGGTTCTAAGCTACTGAAGTTAGTAGACATGCAATACAAACTAATTGACTACTATATGGCTACAGACCTAACGTCATCAGCCATTTATACAATGCATCATGCATAATAATTTGGGGTTTTTTGAATTTTTATTGGCTCATTGGTGAAAAGCGTAAGAAAATCCGTTTGGTAGTTTTTGAGCTCATTGACTTCAGACTTACATACTCGTACAGTATTTTAAATCTTTTCGATTACTGGTATGTATTTTTGGTAAGCTCGTACTTTTTCATGTTTTTGTTTTCCTCCTTTCAATTGCTATTATATTAAGTAAGATTTTCATATTACGGCGTGGGGTTAATTATAATATATATATATATTATATACCATGGATCGGTGCCTTTATGTGCCATATGCTAGTGAAGGAATGCCACTGATTTGGGTGTTTGAAACTAGTCCTTCAGTTTTTGAGCTAGAGAGAAAATTTGCACGGAGCTTTCTTTCTACCATACGCTGTACATTTGTCGGAATCAGCCAAATCGGAACACTAGGGGGGGGGGGGGGGCATCCCCATACAAACTGGGATCCAAATGAAAGTTCTTATTTGAAAAACTTTTTTTGTTTTTTGTACTATGGAACTGAAATTTGAACAATATAAGTGACTGACTCATATCCACACAATCATATAAATTTTAAGACCTTGCACTAGGGCGTGAAGAGTATTACAACTTCGGCATAGTCAAAGTTAATCTCTTTTTATATTTTTTTTATTTTAGGAATATTAAACCACTTAAGGATATTTTATATTGTGGTGAGGACTATGAGAAAATACAGAGATTGATTTAAAATCAGTTTCTCTAAACTGAAGAAGGAGAAATTTCATTAATTGAGTGTTAGTAAGTTTGGATAAAGCTTCTAAGACGGGTTTGAAACACCATCCTGGTTAGTGATTCTGCGAGAGGATTTGGGTGGGAGAGAAGTCTCTCATTGTATCGACTGCTGTGAAAGTTTATTTCCTAGAGAACTGTAGGCATGCTGAGGTCGTTGTGAAGAGCCAAGTTCCTAGCAAACCAGGGGTATTGTTGATTGCCCTAAGGGCCTTATTTTGAAGGACCCGTATTTTCCTGCGATACAATATTTCCAAGAAGGAGCAACGATTTGCTTGTATATTAAAATCTTATTTTCCAAGCTAAGTTTGCTCCTTCTGCACAGAAGCCAGTTTAGCCTTTTCATTTTATGGGAAAATGATCGAGCAATGGTAGTAGTATGATATTTCCATGTTAGGTATTTGTCAAGGTAAAAGCCCATTCCCAAGTACTTTACAACTATGGATTGTGGTATCGGAAGGCCACCAATCCACCGGAGGTACGATATATCACTACTCCTGAGGGTGAGCGAGCACAGTTGTGATTTATCAGAGTTCACCTTGATATTCCACCTTGTAAACTAGGCTTCCAAGCGATTCATGTATGACTGTCGGTTTGAAGCGGCTTCTGTCCGCGAAAGTCGTAATTCCTGTCTCTTCTGATACACATAACTTTTACACCACTGAACGGACTTTGATAGGGTTTTCACTGTCATTTAGAGAAATCTGCGAAAGGTGTACAATACATTCTAATTAAGTCGTTGGGTATATGGTGGCTTAGAGACATTTTTTAAAAACAATTAAGTTGTCTTTGTCAAACATATCCTTTTTTTAGTTTCTAGAATCAATAATTCTTTATGCGTAGATAATATTGATTACTTTGTTTTCAAGGGCTGCGAAATATAGAGTGATGAGACTGGGGAATCAGGTTTTCTAATGATATTTCGGAATTTTCATTTATAATTTTTTTTTTTTTTGTATAAAAAAATTATCTTTTTGTTTAGCTTATTTTAGGAAGTAAAAATATTTTTTTTTATTAATTAAATTAACTTGGTTTTTTTACTTATTATTGTACATAGTCACTTAAAGTAAATAAAGACACAAAAAATCAACGCACTAACTCACTAAATAAATACATACTATGAAAAATTGAAGCAAACTAATTTCCAATAGAAAAGTAAGACAAGAAATAAATAAAAAAAAACCCAGGTATATGAGAATATGGAGATTAGGGCTCCATAATCATTTCTTCATTCTTATCTAGATTCGGCATTTGCTTATCCAGTGATTTCTTAATGATTTTACGTTGTTCTATGTAATTCAATTGCGGCGTGGCACGCTTATAGAGTCTATTGGCGCTTCCGTAAGGTGCTTCCTTAATAAAGGCCAATGTATGATGATGGCCTCCAGAAAAGCTACGTGGCTGTGAGTCTTCGTGATAATGTTGAGGCTGATTATGATGCTTCAGTTGTTGTTGCATGAGTTTCCAAACCTCCCAACTGGGTACATATGAATCAATCAACGATTTAGATTCACGATTTGTCCAAAAATCCGTTTGTATAGGATCAGGTTGTGAAGGACGGAAAGGTGCTGCATAACGACCATAATGACTGCGGGCAGAGGGTATGGGGCGCCTTGTTGTAATGCTGATAAACGAGGGTGGATATGGCAATGGGATATGTCCGGCATGTTGCCCAGCATGACGATTTGGTGCAAAAGCATATTGATTCGATTGTATGTGTGTTGGGCGTCGCGGTGCACTCACATGGGGTGTACCATATTCCAGTGCTGGCGCATGAATGTTAGTATGAAGTTGGGATACAGGACGTGATGAAGGCATTTGCCCTGGATTATGATAATGATGGTGCAGCAACTCGTGCGGTATTGGTGGCGCTGGTAATGGTGCTGGTGGCACATTTACATCATTTTTTGCCAAATATTGTATACCAGCGGCGCTTCCAAAGTTTGAGACTGATGATGACGATGATAATGATGATGGTTCGCTGAGCACGTCATTGTATGGCAAAATCGGATTAATGCCACCATCTCTTGGCTGTTGTTGTTGATGTGCAACAGCGACGCTATAATGTAAAAATAAAATGTCATTAAAGTTGTGTTGTCTTGGAATGAATTATATTGCTATAAAAAAGTTATTAATAATAAATAAGTAAGTAAGTAAATATGCGGAGTGTCGCAAAGTTTTATTAATTAATGTGTTGAAATTGAAATTGCAGTTTGCCATAAGACATCAGTTGCATGCAACGTAATACATCACAACTCCACATTTTTGTAGAGCACTCACCATATATTGTACCATACATGGCTGGTAATAATTTTCAGTATTCAGAAAAAGACATAGAGACTCTGAAGTGTTGAACTTCTGTCACTCAGTCACTAACTCACTCACTCAATCATTTACTCCTCACCCACTGAGTTTCTCATTTGAAAAATCAATTTCCATTTCCATGTTGCCAGTGGCTCCTTTAGGTAATTTTCTTGCGAAGAAAATTGTGCAAGTAATTACTTATACCAGCGCACTACTTAGTTCATGTGAGGCAGGCAACAATGTTAATCAAAGTCATTTGGGCTTTCAACAAAATGCCTCAATATGTAGAAAACCAAGTCTCTAAGACATCCACTACATATACATAGTATAGCTCATATAGCCCCAAAATCACAAAAACGATTCCAATCTCAATTATACTAATACAATCCCATAATCTGGAGACGCAAGCTTGTCAATCTGATGCAAGTAATTAGCAAGAAACGATGCTAGCAATCAGTGAGCAAACAGCTTCCGACATATGCCGCTGTTTCTGCTGCCGCTACTCTTGATTGAAATGTATAGCAACAACTCCATAGCCATTCATCCACTATTCCTTAGCCATCCATAGTTATCCATAACATGTTGTATGTCTGCTTGCCTCGCTCGATCTCTTTTGAATATTTCAAATTAATTGCATTCGCAATTTGTTTTGCAAATTCATTAGATAAGTTAAGTCAAGTCAAGTCAGTTATGTTATGTCCCGAATAGTTTATCTGGGGTTCGGACTCGGTTTCGGGCTATGACTGTGGTTGTGATTAAGTTGGTGTGTACGGTGTGGCTAAGACCATTGGACAAATGATGTAAATTTGTTATGTTGTAAAGTTATATTGCTGTGCTTGCGTATTCGTATATGTAAAGAAATATGTAAATTGTCTATTAAAAAGAGGAACCATTAGAAAAAAACTTAAAAACAAAAAAATGGGTCGAGAAAAAATATTCCAAAAAAGTTGTCGCACGAGTCAAGCTTGTTTATGTTAACCGAAATGACATCACATCACATGAAATGAGATCAAGTCAAGTCTATTCCACTTGATGCCAAACCTAATAAAGGTTGTGAAATTATCCAATTACGATTTTTAATAATGGAATTATGTGAGAATGTAAACCAATAAGCATCCTATGAAGGACCCATGTGACTGTTCTTATTAAGTTCTATAAATTGCATTGTTACATATATGTTTTGAACGACACACAAACAAAGGCAATTGCTCAGAGCCCCGAGGCCCGAATAAAATGAACCCCCTAGCACTAACTAAAACATCTACAAACTAAAAACAAAAACCTCACATAATATTACGAGTATAAGCAGATCAAGGACTTCAAATGGGCAAATAGTTTTACAATTGTTTTATTCTAAGCAATACGCATATTATTTAGTTAGGGTAAGTAGTCATGAAATTATATTTGGCTTGGGCCTGCAAGTGAAAAATCTATTAATCATTAAACGTTAGTCATTCCAAATCGAGCCCATGTAAGACAAATCAGTGAAGGGTCACCGGCGAGTATTTGTGCGTTCATATTTTCAATTTAATTCAATTCTTTATTGCCCAAAATATTCAAATAGCTTAATAGATAATATTTATATATGTAAATATATACTTAAGTACTTATATAAGTTTAGTTATTACTTAAAGTAAACTTTACTACTGAGATGTATGTATGTACGAGTATACATATATGATATGTTGATTCATAAATTTGTCTACAGATGGGAGACCTCAAATATACAAATTGGAAATATTTTAAGTCGGAGTTAAAGGTTCCAAAATTCAACTTCGCCCAAGGCCCTCACGAGTCACAATAAATAAATATATATCTCTTAATATAAAAAAACAATAGTAAGTTTGGGCAGAAAGCTCTTTAAAAGCTTTTCAATAGTTTTCTGTTTTGAAAAAGCTCAAGCATGAGCTCAAGCATGGACTTGAACCATGTGTCAGTTCGTGTCTTTAGTCTTTCGATTTTATATTCGCTTTATGAGGTATATCAACCAATTAAAACTTTTAAGTAAAACTTACCCAATCGGGTGGCGCTTGAGAAGCAATGATTCGGGCAATGGAATTGGCAACTTATAACCTTTGCTTAATTGTTGATGTTGTAGTTGCAACTGACGAAAACGCTCCTCCACCTGGGTGGGAGGTACATAGAAGGCATCCTGCCCTAAGCTGCTAAATGCATTATCAGAAGATGATGCTGCGGTTTCATAAACATCTTTCGTGTTTGTTGATGTTGTGCTGGGTGCTGGTAATGCTAATGGTGATGATGATGATGGTGATGGTGACAATGATTGTGATAAATGTGTTGACTGTGGTGATGTAGGTGGCCTATTTAATGATTTGGTCAATGGATTCGTGTTGCGCCATGTGTAGCGTATTGGAAGTCTTGGTGGTTTTATGGGATCGCCACCTTTCAAATCTGATGTTGGATTTGATTTTTGTTTTTCTTCATGCTGCTGTTCATGTTGTTCTTGCTCGAATTCAAGATCTTGAAGTCGTATTTGCTTGCCACTGGATTCATCATCATAAATTGAGATCCTCTTGCCATTTGTATTGAATGCTGCATAGGCTAGAAGCAATAATAACAACATCAGCTGGCGGTGTAGTAGCTGGAAATTAAAACAAAAATGATCGGTTGATTAGTTGGATAGCACAAGCGTTTTTTAATGCTGTAGTAAGTATATATGTTGTGGTTAGTTTTATCTGGGCACCTGCTGCGAGGTGCCTTATTTTAAAAGAGAGAGTATGTATAATAAAAAAGAAAATAAAAAGGTGGAGTTAAAGAAAATGTTTGGTGAATGGTTTGTAATGCAAAAATTTCGCACTTGATCGCATTTTTCATTTTATAGGAGAGGCAATACCTCATTTAATACCTTGAGCTTTCAATTTGATAAATAATTAAATTCGATTTATTTGAATTTGATTTGGAAAGTATTTTATATTTATAACAATATACGAGTATGTACTTATACTGAAATATTTTAGTAGAAGATGAGGATAAACATAAAGACATAAATAGGGGAAATTTGTCCAATTTAAGCCATAAGTAAAATTAAAATTAAGAAAAATGTGCAGTCACACATGATAATTAAACTTTATATCATAGAGTCGAAGGTTTAGAAGTTGGTTCTCTAAGTCATGTATTACTTACACTTAGTATTATTTGCTAATAATACTTTTATATAAGAAAATCAATTTAAATAAAAGAATAGAAATATTATAGACAAAAGTTCGTATGGTTCATGAGATTTTGAGAGAATTTTGGTATTATTTGATTGAACTACACCGTCGCTCAAATGAATAGGTTCAACATTTCTTTAAAAGTAAAATGGCAATATCTTTTCAATCAACTAGCGGATAAAATAATTTTTGTATAGAATAATCTGGTTGGTTGTGCAAAACCAGTGATGCCTTTAGCCTTTTTCCGGAAAGATCTGTCCTTTTTTTAAGTGCCCTATCCGGAGAAAAATGCCAAACATCCCCTATCCGGAAATCTATCCTTTTTTAGTTTTAAAGTATTATATAATTTTTTTTTTTTTAATTCTGTGAATATGTTAAAATTTCTCAAATAATCGAAATATTATAATGGGTTGTGCTTATCACTATCATTATAACTTAACATTGAAGTTTTGGGCCGAGACTATTGACTATAAGGACTCAGCAGGGAACGAATCATATTTGAACCTAGCAACATTTGCCCTGAATTTGTTGTCGTTGCCGTGGTCAAATGCGGAAGTTGAGCGCGTATTTAGACAAGTATCTTTGGTAAAAAGTAAATTGCGAAATCGGATTCAAACACTAACTTTAAACGCAATCTTATCTGTCAGGTTAAGTTACACTGTTTTTACACAAGAAATATATATATATATATATATTTATAACAATTCACTTGTAAAACCCAAAAACAAATTTTTTTACTTAACTCCGCAGTGAACGTACTGCTTTGACAAAAAAATTATAAGTGGTTACGTTAGGTATGATCCAAAGGAAAATTATAGCAAGTTTTTATTGTGGGTTTCTAAAGGAAACTAGAGTTTTTCATAATTTTTTTTTGTGTAGAAGAGCTCTGCGTAGATTCGGTATATTTCAAACTTGAGTCGTGGGTTCGATTCCCGCTCAAGTCTGGTCCTGCCCTTTTCTAATATCCTCCAATCCGTCCTATCTCTTCCCCTGAACTGAACACCTTTGTCGCTATTGCTCATATTATTAACTAAATTATAATTTATAATTATAATCTTAGTTCTACATAAAAAAAAAAATCACTTTTTATTAAGTAGATTTGGATTGCGATGGCATAGCTCATGCTGTAACACTTATGAGGTTCCAGATAGTATTTACATGATTGGCACTAATTCCTCCTACAATAGTGCCACAGAAGAAGAGGATTATGACCTCATAAATGAGGCAATAAAGCTTATCTAATTTATAAAAATAAATTTATAACTTTAAAATTACTAAAAATAAAAATAATAAGGTAATAAATTTTGTCCTGTTTTCTATCCTTTTTTAGGGTTCCGCACCCATAGGGAACTAACGGGACCCTATTACTAAGCTTACAATGTCCGTCCGTCCGTCCGTATCCTGCTCTATCTCATGAACCGTAATAGGTAGATAGTTGAAATTTTCACAAAGTGTATAATTCACTTGTGTGTGAATGACAAATACTAAAAATATACATTTTTAGAAGCATTGTTCTTTAATTTAACCTTTTGTTTAACAATTTTTTGTTTTTTGTAGTATACTTTGAGTTGTTAATTGTAGTATACTTTTAGGCTATAAAATATAAACATAATTTTATATTTCAAGCAAAAAATCTTGTACGATGGTACGGTACCCCTCCGTGTGCGAGTCCGACTCACACTTGGCTGATTTTTTTAAATATATTTTGTCCCTTTTTCCCGGTTTTTTGAGGTCGATCTGTCCTGTTTTTGTGATTGGTAGATGGCATCACTTTGCAAAACAGATAACAAACGGCTGAAATAGAAATACATATCATCATAGCGGGTCTTGCTCATACTAACAAGATCCTGTTATGTTGACTCGCTTACTGCGATTTTTAATGCTTTGCATGCTATGGCAAGGGAATTACTTAGTTAGGTTGCTGTTTGCATTTCATGTTCGTTACTTGATCGCTCGGTTGTTTTTTTTTGGCTCATTTCGCTTAACAACATCAATACTGGATTGTCTATTATTATTCAACTACTTTCTTATCTACTTCGCATAGTGTTAGTGTTTGGAGTATCAACACTTAGCCCAGGTGGAAAAGGGGGAAATCTCGAAATTCAAGATAAGTTGAAAATTGGTTGAAACCTTTGTTTTGACACTTTACACATTCCAGTGTCTCAAGATATTCAAGGTCAAAGGTCACGAAAATCGATTTTTGTAAATATCTTCTTTCCAACACTTTAAATAATAATTAATGTTTCGATTAAAGTTGTATAGCATTAAAATTCTCTACAAATTTGGTGTGTGCAAATTTTGTATACAGTTAACCATTTTTGAGATAGAGAGCGAAGAGTGGGAAGAAAAATGAGTAAATGGCCGTTACTTTAACATATTTTGGTATGTAGGAGGCGAACGGCTACAAAAAATAGAAAATTATAAAAAACAACAACAAATATTCCTTAGACCATTACCAAAAGATCCCCAAAATCATTTCTAGTGTGTTCAAAAAGTTAGAAGACTTTTTATTATTATCGGTTCATGTGTTATCGATTTTCGGTTTTCGATTTTTTTTCTTATGTGTACATGTTTATCAAACATATCCTCAGCATATGTTGATTTTATCAGCTATTTTGCATATTTAGTTTGTTTTTGACAGACATAAAGCTGACATGTGTTTTTGAATTTTGGCTATTTGCTGCAATCTAAAAAATTGATCAAAAAATTTGTATTATATTTTGTGTGAAAAACGAAAAATTAAGTGCTCCAAAGAACTTGAAATGTTGACTGTGGCATTTGGCGAGTCACCTTTGAGCAAATGCATTGCTTACAAGTGGTACAAGCTCTTCACAGAAGACCGAAACTATGTCGGTGGACCCAGAACGCCAACAATCGATGAAAACGTTGAAGCAGTGAAGAACATAGTTTAGGCGAATCGTCGAATTACTGTTAGAGAAGTTTCTGAAGCTGTGACGTTGAAACCAAAGCCCAAGAAGCTCCAAGACCGAAAAAAGCACACCAAGTTCGGTTAAATGTGATGGTTTTGCTCACTGTTTTCTTCGATTACAAGGGAATGGAGCATCATGTAACTATCTGGCAGAAGGTTGTATGGTCAATAACTATTCCTGTTCCCAAAATTAAAAAGGACCGTGAAAGGAAGATTGGAAAATGCGCTGGCACAAGTGCATTATATCTAAGGGTGATTTCTTCGAAAGAGACAAAATAGAAATTAATGAATAAATAAATATTTTTCGAGAAAAAATAAAAGTCTTCTTACTTTTTGAACAAACCTCGTATTCTATATAGGGAATATACCTAACACATTCTAAGTATCCCCATTAATCTAATCAATTGAATAGTTTCTAATTGTCGTTAATTTTCGCATTCAAAGAATTACGAAAAAGCTCTTGGCTACACCTTATCAATTGTTAATGAAGCACGAAAGTTTGTAGTCTCTAACAAACGTAAGTCTGTGGTAAATACATTAATTATAATGCATTAGCAAAAGAATGCGTAAGATTAAAGACAAGAAAGACTACTAGTACAACTGTAAAGGCAAACAAAATGTTTCCTTAAATCAGAAATGGGGGCAAGGAGGATTTTCGAATCCTTAAAAGATATCTTACAAGGCAATGCATCTGATATGTGGTTTATTATTTTCGAATATCTAGAAATTGCCAGTATACAGATTTCTATTCTGAGGATAATTGCATTGCCTTCATCACTGATATGAAATAACCTAAGAAAGTGCTTAAACCTAAGACCTTTAAAGTAATTTCATTCATTTATTTCATTTACTTATTTGTATTCACAATAAATTGATATAGTATATGTACATAATTAAGATTTATTATATTCAATTAGGTAAATTATAAAATAAAGTACCTAATGTTATAAGAGTACTAACTACTGAGGTCTACGACTCTATTTATGATTTACATTAGGGCTATTTACTCCTTCTCGGTATCATCGTATTAGGTATTTGGTAAAAAAAATGTATGTATTTTGTTGTTGTATAAAAAAAAAATTTGAAATACAACAAAATACATAATTTTTTTTTTACCAAATACCTAATACGACGATACCGATAATGTGTGAATAGCCCTATTAATTAATATTAAAAGATCAGGCTGCGATTCCTATGCTACTTATATATGCATTAATGTATTAACAAAAAGATTAACAAAAATCCTCAAAGAAAGAAAGTCCAACTTCCAATCAATAATAATAATAATACATGTATATTAAATGACCTTTGAAACATAATGATAAAAAGATGACAGTTTATATTCATTAAAAATACTATTAATCACAATAATCAAAAATGTTGTAATTTGTCTTGAGTTGTATATTCAGGCGTAGCAAATGCTTTGCGTTGAGCAATTAAGGATTCTTAAAAGAAGATCTAACAAAAAATAATGAAATAAAAGGTTTTCAAAAGAATTTTTGTTTCTCTTACACAACGCTCCAATGGATATCGAAATACATCTCCATCAAAATAAGCTTTTTCTCTGAATAAACTAAATTCGGTATCAGATTAATACTCTGATATAGATCGACTGACTTTAACTTGGTTAATGCAGTTAACAACATTAACAAAATATTATTCGTAATACTTGTAAATTTAAAATTAAGTATTTCTAAATTTTTTTTTAATTGAAGAAATAAAAAGCCTTCATTATTCACCGACCAACACTGAATTTCTGCCATTTGTGCTTCAATTTGTATTAAAGGGATCTTGAAAAGAATAAGACCATTTGCTTTATATTCGTCCAGAGCTTCAAATCATTTCTGATTGCAGATGAAAACAATTGAGTATGAATTAATTTAATTTTCATCAAAATTGTAGCAATTTCGTATTCAACATCAAACTCGTATACTCGTATGCATTTACATATCTACACGTATATTGTCAAAATATTAAAGAGAATTATACTTTTCCTTTTAGGTCAAAGTACTCCAGATATTTTAATTCAATTCTAACTCATTTCGATTCAGATTATTAATATTAGTAATTTAAAAATCTTTTCTTTCACATTCCAAAGTTTAAAAAGAAATTTTTGCAAATAATGGAAAAGATTGAGTTTATACAATAAAACGCAAGGTTTAGTTAAGATTAAGTAACTGTACCATTGCAGCTTATCAAGTAAATAAAAACTAACTGCGACATGATTGATGATAAATCCGATACAGAACGAATTAAATTGAAAACAATTTTAATAAAAACCTTTGATTATATTGTACATTGGGTTCATTATCATTTAAGGACAGATGCAATGCCAAAAGAGACAGGTAAGGTTTTCATATCATCATTGATAAAAGTCCAATTCATAAGATTCTTTGGTCTATATCTAGTGGAGGAACTTCCACTAGCATCCAATCTAAATAAAACCATTGATAACATTCGACAAGATCAGGCCAAAGGTTCCGATTCAACCCAAATGTTCGTAGATCACAATCATTTGGCTGATGAAATTAAAAAAATTGAGTTTTGGGTTAAAATTTTCTTATATTTCAATGCGTTCGAGTGAACAGTTCCCGCAATGATTGCCTCTGATTATTTCAATATACAATTACTGGAAAATCGAACATGTGTCCCTGTCAAAACTACAAAGGAAATTTTTTATATATTCCGACATCAAAAATGATATATCTAACAAAGAAACTGAATCGCTTATATTTTTGGAAAAGAAATTTGAAATGGAGAAGAATTTAGTACAAATAAAATACAAAACTCATTCTTTCATTATCTAGAATTTATAATTTAATCTTCTTCTATAAGTGTATAAATAAAAATTCTTAAAAATTGCTGTTAAATAATTGAAAGATTTTTCCTTACATTTGGTTAAAACTTAACTATTATTAAAAATTTCCTCGATCTTCGTATGATTTAGTTTTGAAAACATATGGTAGAGAACTTTGATTTTCAAATAATAGTATCTTTGTCAATAACAATCTATTTTCTTTATAAACTAGTTACTCATCACATCTAAATTTGCCTTTGACGCTTCTTAATATTTACAAAGTACCATATGCTGATAATATGTTTCAATGAAATTTTACCGAATATCAGAAGATGTATTCCCCATAAAAAAATAAAACATTTTGGCTTTTTAATTGTATAATGGTACGGCTAAAAGTCGATGTCTGTACTTATATCAAACGGTTCGCTATGTAAACGATTAATGATGAAAAACCTTAAACCATTCAAAAGGCAACGGAAAACAATTGGAGTTTTATTCCACGAAAATTATACAATCAAATTATGAAGGTACACCCACAAAACCCGGTCCTCAGTCTGCAGTCGAGGGTGCTAAGAATTTACAAAGGTAAAACAAACAAACAACTAAGTATTGGGATGTGGAACGTCTGCAGTTTTTGTGAGGCTGAAAAGTTAACAAACACGATTTTAGAAATGTACAGATTGAATATAGATATTCTTGGAAAAGAAAAACATGGTGACCAGACTGCGTTGAAAATAAAACAAAAATTAAAAAAAAAATGTATTCTGGCAACTAAATAAATAAGTTTCGAAATGGTGTTGGCATTAATGTTAAGATCTTGTCTCTATATGTGTCATAGGATTTATACCTCAGTCAGATAGGATACTCTTATTGAATTATAAATGTAATTTAAGTATTCGCAGATAAAAGCGAATAAGAAATAGATAATATTTATGCAGAGGTACATAGAAATATTATGGAAGAAACCCTCTCAATACGCTCGCTACAAACAACCTAGGCAGAAGGGAAAATGAAGCAAAAACCAAGCGGATAATGATTGAAGTCATTGCATATATGACAAAAATAAGAATTCAACAATATATGAACAGGGAAATTAAAAACGGGATTCGCTGCAAACTATGTTATACAAAATTTGTATGGATGAATAACCAATGTAAAAAAAATTGAGAGAGTACAAATGCTACATGATAATTTTAATCTCCAAAAGAAATTTAAAGAATCGGGTATCAGTTTATTCCGTAAAATTATGACAAATTTTCTACTGAACGACAACAATGAAGTAATTCTAGAACATGACGAAAAGATAAAAATGTAGCAAGAATATATTCATACACGTCAAGAGATCTGCGTATGAACCATTGCCTACAAAGACCTTAATAGGTCCAGCTATAACCAAATTGAAAATGTCATTACAACTAAAGGACAAAGGATAACAATGCGACAGACCCCGAAGAACTTCCTTCTGAAAACTTGCAATTATCAAATGACGAAAACATAGAAATTATTGAAATAAAATTCAATTAGATTCAAGCAAATATCAAGTTAATAGTCACAGACGTGCTCGATTTTTCTTAAATTTTAAAAATAAGTGTATCCAATCTAACTTTCCGCCTATAAATAGTGTAGCACCAATACTTTAGTCTTAAGTGTAGATATAAGTAATAATTATTAAAATAAGTTTTTTAGGGTTTTTGTTAATCTTTTCTCCCTTTTTTTACTATTAAGAACATATTGTTAAATCCCATAGCTACTAATCCCTTATATATGTCTAAATAGCATAGGAAACGGAACCTGATCTCTTAGTTTTAAAAAAAAACTAATGCTGAAACACATACATGTACGAGTTACATGTTAATATACCAAATTATTGTGAATAAATGAATAGGTGAATATTCAATTACATTTATGATGCATGAAAATATCCTAAAGACTGCATTTTAAAAATAGATTTGTGCAATAAAATGCTTTGATTAGTTTGATTAACCACTCATTAAAAATATTTCTGAAGATTATACTCAACAGTATATACAAAAAAAAAAAAAAAACAATAGTAATTGGTAATGGGGGAAACACAATTTAGTATTGATGAAGGCTTGGGAAAGCGTAAAATTCTATTCTGGAAATACTAAAATTCCATGGACAGACAGAATAGCAAATACTAAAGTTCTCCAAAGAATTCATCAAAATCGGGAATTATTCGCTAATATCAAGAAAAGAAAAACCGCATATTTATGTGGTATAAAGAGAAATAGCGCACACCATGTACTGCAAATAATTCTATAATGAAAAATAGAAGGTATTGCCAGAAATGTATATGATATGAGTCAGACACTTATTGTATCCAATTTTCAAGTCGATAGTACAAAATAAGAACATTAATTTGGATTCAGGTTTGCATGGAGGGTAGGCTAGGGGGGGCTAGTGGTCCAATTCGGCTGATTCCGACAAATGTATTGCTTGAAAAGAAACCTCCGTGCAAAATTTCAGAACAGCTTAAAATCGGTCGTGTAGGTGCCTGTGACAAGCAACGAAGCCGGTTGAAGTTACATTAACGAGTTAATTCAAGGAAACAAGGCTGTTGAACTAATACCTGAAGAAGTCCATGCTAGTGTTGGAACTGTCCATAACATTATTCACTATAAACTGAAGTAGAAGAAAGCTTTAATTTTTAAATCCTAGCATCTTAGAGTCATCAATTCATATTTCGATGCTTTTTATCTTAATGTGTTTTTTTTTCTCGCAATTTCATTTTTTTGGACTTAACCTCACTTTAAACAATGCTGACTTGTTTGCTACATGGAAATAAGTGACGGGTCGAACTGAACAAAAGGCTGCGATCTTGGAATGATTTAAAGCGCGCAGTAACACACGTGATTCATTTGATGTCTATTTGACAGAAAAAAAACAGAAAATTTTGTTAAAACCTGTCGTAGAAATGGCAGAAATGTCGAAGAGCCTTAGATATTTAAAAAAAAGTCGGTTGGACGTCCTGCATTACCGTATATCTTAAAGACTAAAAGCGGTGAAAGAAAACAAGCTGCAAAGTTGTCAATCTCGGTGAAAAATTATGTTCGTTTATTGCTTCAAGCAGCAAGCATAGCTGCTCGTAAGCGAAAACAACTTAATCTGGCAGCGGTACTTAAGTTTCTGTTAATAAGTCCTGTAAAGGCGAAAATGATCCGCAAAATATTGTCAGAACCCATTGAAAAGCCTAAGTGCTCCTCTACGGATGAAGCATTGGCCTTAATATTGGATAATGGCTTAACAAAAGAGCAATATTGTGCTGTAAGAGATTTTAAAAACAGAAAACACAACATTTTCCCGATCTATACAGAAGTGGCTGGAAGGAAAAATCAAAACAGACCCGATGATGTCGAAATTTCTGACACTCTGACACACAAGCGAAAATCAGTCTACAAAACCTTTTGAATCATACTGTAGCTCGACTCCGAAGTAGTCAAGTTACTAATGTGGTGCGAAATAAATAATGCAAAAGATATTCCAGATGTTGATCGAAACTTCGTTGAGTTAGAAAATATATATGGATATTTAAGCAACTTCGAACTTGAAAATGAAGAGCATGATAGTTAACGTAAGGCGAGTATAATGGACATACCAATATACATAAATAAGGTACAGCTTATAAAATTAAAGCAATTTCAACATCAACAAAACTGTATGGAAATTTTCAAACCTTCATTTTTTTGGGGCGGGGTTGAGTGCCATGCCCACTTTTTTTCCGAAACATTGCGTATTGGTATGTAGAATCTAACGAAAATAACCGTATCGAAAAATCTTACTTTATCTTTGAGTTATTAATACTATTATATTACTATAGCATAAATTGATGTTATTATTTAGATGCCTGAGACAGATAGACGAGCATCTCAATTACAGAAATTTAACATATCGTTTATTATGATTTTTCATAGATATATATCTACTTAATCTTAGATTTTAGATTATTGGTTAGCAAGTTTTAATAAGTTTATTTTAATTAGAAAACAGAACTACAGTATAGATACATATACAGTTAATGTGAAGAGACTATACACTTTTTAACAAATTATAAATAGATAAAAACTATAATAATTTCATTGTTTGTTGTCAATTACAAAACTTAAAGCTCAAATAGTAATAGTTCCATATTAATATAGATTGTAGAAATAAATAAGACCAAAAGCTTTTACATAAAATTTTTAACCAAAAATTAAATGAAATATTTGCCAAAAACAATGATTACTCAATGATCCAGATCACTTTGAATGCCTTGAAATATATAAATTAAAACGAATGAAACCGAAACCGATATTATAATTTCTGTAAAATGAAAGTAGTGTGGTAGAAAAAAATTAAAAATTGTTAAACCATTTTGCCTATTCCCATTTCGCTTTCTCAGTAAAAAACAAAAAAAAAAAAAAAAAAAAAAAAAAAATTGTGTAGAAAAAACCTAATTTATCTCTCAATTTCCCACACTTAATTAAGTCTTATTACTTTTTAGTTTACATACTTCTTTCAATCTATTCTTTTTACGCACAGATACAAAATAATAATATTATGTGGAAGCACTACACACATCTGAAATATAAATATACTTCATTTGAACTAAGCCCTATTGGTCTCTTCTTTGAATCCCAAGCTCCTCTCACATTCACGCATCACACGCAATAATGTAGAAAACTAACAAATATGAAAATAATATAGTAATATACTTAATTTATTTGTACGAGTATCTCATGAATTTTGAGAATTTTATGCAAAATCATTTGAAGACAATTTCACAGTAAATTTGATGTGACAAAAGAAATACCAGTATTGTAAATAAACAAAGTAACTAACAAACTAAATGAATGAATGCATGAATGAATGACAAACAAATAGACAGTTAAATCTATTTAACTACAGACAAACGGACAGTCTCAAATCGAAAGAGAGGTAAATAAATATTTATGAGAAACATGAGGTGAGATGAGGTGGGTTAGAAAAATAAAACAGAAAACCAATTAAACGCATCACTGAAATCCAATTGAGATTTGAGATGACTTTGTTACTCTAAGTAAATTATCATTAATATCTACATTCACATTCACATTCATCTACATAGATATATATATATATACTCGTATACATATGTAAATGTTGAGTTAATTGTAAGTGATTTTGCGCTAAGTGCAAGTGCGACAAATAGTGAAAGATAAAAAAACTTAAAACAAGCTGAGACCAGAGAAGATATAAAAACCTTTCACTTTGCATTTCATTATTATTGTTGTAGTTGTACCGATATGATGATGACCAAAACCAAAACCAACAAAACATTAACCTCAACCCAAGAAAATTACAGACCCAAACGCAATTTGTAATAAAAACTAAACTACATACATATGTATAGAGCAGCACTATACTACTACAAACAGTTAGTAAGTTTAACTTGACGTTGAATTGTCGTTATATGAAATACAATATATGTTTTCATCATTATCATCATAATGATCTCCCCTATATAAAAACCAAGAAGACCTTGACTGAGAAAACGTGTTTTTTTTATGATAATTTCTTTAATTTTTAAATTAAAATTGGATAAAAATTGGAGGGAAACTATGGTCATATCATATATAATATTTTAACAAAAGCTATCAACAATATTGTTGTTACATTTTTTTATGGTAAACAATAGTTAAACACCTTAATCAACACAAAGGATTTTTTTTTAGTGATACAACTGCAACGAATGTGTAAACTCTATAGTTGGTCGAAAACGTGATGGCCATAGTCTCTTGAAATGCAAGCAATGTAAGTATATCATGTCGATTACATGTAATCAAATCATATAAGGAATATATTAAAGGGAAGATCAAGTCTCAATGAAACAAAGAACAAAAGTTGTTTTCCAACAAGGCTACACTTATATAAGGATTCTTATGTGATCGGCAACGTTGGCCAAAATCAATGAATTTGATTTTGCATTTCTTCCCAATTTCAGAATATGTACTACTTCGTATCTCTCCAAACCTCAAAAAATTTATTAAAAGGAACGAAATTTATCACCAGAGAGTCACACATTTGGCAAACCTAATAATAAAAACATTGAGCAAAGTGTATTAAGGTATAAAATGATAATGTTGAAAAATAAATTGACATCAAATCACCATTTTTTGGTTTGATTCCATATGAATTCTCATTCGGTTTTCTAATGTTAAGGAAAAGTTTGTTTCTGAAATTCATGGATGAGATAAAAAAGTAAATTTGTTTAACAAGAAATGATTGAATCAGTAAATGATTAATGAATTAATGAATGAACAATGAAGCAAGAAAGCAAATATTACAAAGTATCAAACTAGAATGTATTAGTGGCCAGTGTTTTTTTCTTAAGTTAGTTTTGGTTTTTTAAATTTAATTAAAGTTTTTAAATAACACAGGGGAACACAGATTCCGCGGCATGGGACTTATTAGCCAATTTCAGGTAATTTAAATTTTCTTAATACGAAAATAATAATATTTTAGTTTAATTGACTACTTTTTGAGATAAAGGCAATACATTTTTTATTTTTTTAAATTTATTTATTTAAATCTACTTAGTGTCACTTAAAGGTAAATAACTGGAGATTCAACTTGCAATAAATAAAAAAAAAAAAAATTTATTTATTTAGAAAAACGTTTTGTTAATTTTGCGCACGACTGTCCCATGAGAACTAAAGTCAATTCAAACAAAATCATTTTTAGCATGAAATGACTCTCTAAACTTATGCCGTTAAAGTTTGTTCCCCTCTATAAAACTTAGTAATGATAATAATATTACGTATCTAGTATTTATCTATTTAAACTATTTCTATATTCTATATATTGTACATATGTGGAACAAAGTCGTGTGTCTTACACCATTTTTTTATTGATAAATGATTTTTTGAAATCTATGAAAAACTGTAATTAGGTTATGTTTCAATTGTAGCTTTGTAACTTAGAGCAATTTAATGTTTGAAAATTGTTTTAGTAGCATGACCTAGCAGAACAATGATCAGATCTCAAAGAAGGCAAAGAGAAGATGTGAAGAAATACACAAGCAAAACAAAAATATGTAATATAAATGTTGATGGCCAATTTGTATGTTTTGTCTGAGTGTTATTAATAAATCTTATTGTGCGAGTATTATTTCATATGTTTTTTGTTATTGGTATACAAATCTTGCACCTGACAACATAACGAAAAATGAAAGGATTCGACCCGAGTGCAACCCAAGCAATATCTTAATAAAATGAAGAGTATTTAAACTGAATTTAATTCAGCTAATAAGTTAAGACAAGATTCCTTGATTCTGAGGCGGTACAATCTTCGCCGGGCCACCAAGTATTACAATAAAAATGAATTCTACTCTATAAAAAAATAAAATAGAACATTATATTTATGGACCTTTTGTATTTATTAACAAAAAAAAAACTACTTTATTTTCTATTTCTTTAATTAAAATATATACGAGTATAAATATATATATTTGTATATATAAAACATATACGTATGTATGTATGAATCAGTCTGAAATTAAGAATGGTATCACTTAATAGATGGTAATGATGACAACTTTCCTTATCAAAGTCTCTTGCTCTTATACACTCAACGAGTATTCCTAATTGAAGTTGGTCTTAAAGATTCCTTAAAATATATTGTCATTTACTTTAATAAACTCGGAGCTGTTGAAATATCAAGGGTAAAACTTTTCCTTCCGGACTTGTAATGTATTGAATTGGTATACTATTCATTCTTATAATTCATACTTGCATAATGTAATGAGTACATGCATTATAAGATTTGAACATTTCACTGAGGCACTTATTATAATATATATAGGTCTTAATATTGTGTCAACCGGATGTCCATAAATGTATAGGACACACATATTTATTAGCTGCCATATAAATTGTTTCTAAAGAAAACAATTACATTATTTATTTATTTCATTTTTTTTTTTTATTTAATTTATAGTCACTATTAATAATTATTATGAATACTACATCTTTTCTTGACTCGTTAAGAGAATTTTATTTGCGTAAGCATGCTATGCCCCTACTCACAGCCAATGCGTGACCGGAGACAAATGTAGAATAAGGTAGATACATACGGCATCCATCTTTGAATCTTCCATGTTGAGTCACGGTGATATGGTAGGGAACAATAATTAGGTTAGGTTCTTTGCAATCTCACAACCCGAAGGCATTCAGCGAATCATAAAAAGATAAAGAAAAACAAAAAAGAAAAAAGAAAAATTTTAAGTGTCCACCATTTTATTGGTCATAAGTTTATTAAATGAAAATCCGATCAAAATGTGACATAAATTCCTTTTTGAAGTCTAATGAAAATGTAATTGCGGATCTAAAATAAGTAAAAACTTAAATTCATCGAGAAATATAATTTTTTATATTTTTTTTAAATTAAAACCCAATGGAGGAGAAGAAAATGGATATCAAAAATTTTGAATGGACGAATTAGTATGTTTGTTTTTGTTGTTGCTGTTGTGGCATAATTTTTGTGATTTTATTCATCGTTTGTTGAACATTCACTTTTATCAGAAGTGCCAACAAAAATAATAATAACAAGCGAATAACTTGAGGATGAGGATCGAAGTAAGTAAGTAAATATTGAAGCTGATGAAGATGTGGAAGAAGTAGCAACAACCAGAGAAGCGGACGTTTCATTATTTCGCAATATTTTGTTGCACGTTTAAACTATTTTGCCTCAAGATGCATAATGACTCAGATGCAATTTTTGATGGCGAAGTAATTGAAAATTATGATGATGTTGATGACAAAAAGCTCTTTGGATCTGTAAAATTAAATTATGCAAGCAACCAATGAATATCATCCACAACAACAACATCAATTGATATTCAACAGATTACGACATTCCAAATTTCAAGGCACAAATCCCATTTGGATATACAAATGTACATAAACTATAAGTAAATTTTAATGGAAAATCAATAAACAATAGATACAGTACACATAGATACTTTCTTAAAAGCATTTAATGCTTTGAAATTGTCAAGTTCGTTGCTTAAATCTTTTGCTTTGTTTCTACTTGATTTTACATTACTTTAAGAATATCGACATATTAATTTTACTTGACTGCTTTTAATAGCCTTGAGTTGATCCATTCAAGTATATGAGTTTCACCTTTAGCAAATGGAAGCAAAAAAGGTACCACACGCATTTAGTACTTACAATTGACAAGTGAATATAGAGAAATAAATTGATGAATGAGTAGATAGAATAGATAGATAGATGAATGGATGAATGAATGAATGAATGATAAGTTGAGAGACAATGATGACAATATGAAAAGTCATGGGGCTGGAAAATTAAGCACATTAATATCAACGCAGTAGCGACGTTTAATCAAATGTCCATCGGCAATTGCAATTAATCAAGTTATAATATATGGTATTCATGTTGGTTTTGGTTTTGTTTTTCGTGATTTCCATTCAACATAATTTGCATATGAAAATGTTGAATATGTTGCAAGTGCGTCACATGAATCAGTCTCAAGACAACAAGAACCACAGATTTATGTTAACTCATTTTCAAGAATCAAAGCTAACAATTATATGGAATGTTGCCAATAATTATGGGTTCATCTTTGACTTTTGCATCTTGCATTTTGAATCGCTTTTAACATGTTAATAATTGGTCCTTAAATTGCAATTCATTGCAACAATATTTTTATTTTTTTAGAAAAATTAAATAGTAAAAATAATAAATATGCGAAAACTCGACGCACTAAATGTGGAATAATGTGATGTGATGTGAGGCCCAAAGCGATCGGGCTTAGAATCTTTACAAATTCATACGAGTAAATCCAAATTTCGTCAAGTTGGTAAACTTGTCGCCGCAAAGCAAAAGCGGAAAATTGTAATTTTTTTATTCTACAATATTTTAGTTTTTAGTGATTTTTGTGATTTATTTTTACTAATTTTAACACAGAACCAGTTTAATCGGTCGTTGGCAATATATAATAGTATTTTTTGTTGTCTTTTTGTCATTTTGTTGGATGCTTGGGCATCCGATAGAAGATGATGTTGCCACATTTGTATGAAGGCTACAGCAATTTGGTGTGCAATTACAAAAGATTTGGAAGTTGAGTTGAGAGATTGTTTATTGTAAATGTAAAAGTTGATCATTCCATTCATCCCATTAAAAATAAAATATATACATACCTAGGTCTACTAATGACTTCCCCGAACCAAATACTACGAGTAATATTGAAACCTTCTTCTTACCACTGAAAAATAATACTGGAAATAATTCCCCAGTAGAAAAGGGAACTGCTTCTGCTCTTTCACCCACTGAATATTTAAATGAGTCAAGTGCCTATCTCCAGGTGAAAGTCTTCGTGGTATCACACGACTAGACTACGGAAGGTGATTTGCAAGGCAAGACAGAATGGCTTCATCTATTTTGCCAGTAGAAGATTTAAAGAATTAATTGCTTTTCGCACGGTGAAACTCCTTTCTGAGTATCTCCCGATTGGAGAAAATAATATTAAAAAGAAAAAGAAAGAACAAAAAAGAAAATCTATATAATCAAACGGCAAACATTGATTTGTGACCCTTTTCCTGCTTAAACCACTGAACCGATTTTTTTAAGAAATATACCAATTGAAAGGTGTTTTACGAGAAGTTTTGAATCATGATACTGGTAGCAATGTATTTTGTTTAACGGCTCACGCACGTTGTGGCCAAACTTATGTCCAAACAGCAATCATTCGTAAATTAAATTCATTACATCTTCGTTGTATACCCACAGCTTTCAGCGGTATCGCTTCTACTCTCTTGATCGGTGGGGGGACCTTACATAATGTGTTCAAATTACCAATTCCATTATTTCAAGATATCAGTCCTAACATAGTCAAGGTAGATCCCTCCAGGCTGCGTCACTGATTAGTCATCGACGAAATTTCAATGTGTCCTCTTTATGCTAGTCAACCTGCTTGACAACAGCCGAGCACTGACTTCCGGAGAGATAGTGACAAATTCTTTGGCAGGCACCCACTGTTGATTATGCGGCGATTTTAGCATCGCAGTTGTTCCTCATGGTTCACGTGTACCCTCATAGAAACTTGTAATACAGCGTGGTACTGAATTTCGAAACTTCGCTCATTATCGATTTAACTCGAATTATGAGTGGCCCATCCTCATGAAATTCCAATAAGAACAGAAACATATATCACTTGGTAACGGTGAAATGGAAGCTTTTCCTCAGTTCGGTTCGGATATCGTTGAAATACCGAATAATTTAATTTGTGAACCTGTGAACATCATCAATGATATATTTGGAAATATTCCGGAAACTATTTTATCTACTGACATTTTGAATTCAGTTATTTTGGTTCCAAAAAATGATGATTGTTCATTTATAAATTTAGAAGTCTTAAAACGAATGCCTGGCGAGGAGCAGGCTTACTACAGCTTTGATAAAATTGTCAGTGATGATGCACGTGAACATAACAATTTTCCAATTGAGTTTTTGAATACTGCATCAGTTAGTGGTCAGCATCCGCATAAATTGATTTTAAAAGAAAACTGTATTGTATTATTAATACGGAATTTAAATACAGGAAAAGCATTAGTTAACGGAACTCGCATGCTCGTTAAACGAATGCACCGAATCTCAATAGATTGCGAGGTGATAACAGGTGTAGCACGTCATATTCGAATTTTAATTCCCCGTATTCATTTGACTTATTCGGGAACTCTTTTACCGTTCAAATTTCAAAGAACTGAATTTCCAGTCAGTCCAGCTTTTGCGATGACTATAAATAAATCCCAAGGTCAAACGTTTCAAACGGAATTTTGTTGAGACATCCTGTGTTTAGTCACGGACAATTGTATGTTGCCGCCAGTAGAGTTCGATCATTCAATGAATTGCGATTTTATATTTCTGAGACATCAGATCAGGGCCATTTATCACATGATAGTAGAGTTTTCACAAAGAATATTGTTTGCAGAGAAGTTATTAGCACTTAAAAAAACAAATGTTTTTTTCTAGAATGCGGTCGATTGTGTTGGCCACACAACAAAGTTGGCCGGGCCGTCTAGTATACATAGTTGTATGATATTATTATATTTTATAGCATCTATTAGGTGATTCAATAAGTCATTGCGTTTCTTATTACATTAATTGGGATATCAAACATACATAGAAAACAAAATAAAAATGACGGAAATATGGAAATTTTCATTTTTGGCATGTATTACTTTTTGAAGTATCTTTTGGAAAAAGAGAAGAAAGCTAATGAGGTTTCGGCTTTAAGTTATTTAAAGTGTGTGGGTTCGATAAATGCTTATACTAAAACTTGCTCGCATGATGCCATGTAGGCATCACTTAGGGACGCTTATTGCTTCGATGTACCTTCCGGAATTGACGACTACAAAATTAACACATTGATGTAAGAAAATTAGCGTTTAACTGTCGAGGAGCTTATTACTACTCTAAAAGTATTTGAGCGGAAGTTTTCGTAGCTAAATATTTAAAATCGATTGGCTTCATAAATGTTCAATATTTGGAGATTAATGATTGACTGACGAAATGCGAAATAAATGATTAATTTTTACATCATATGATCGAGTGATGAATAAATTTACAATAAAATTAGTCCATAGAGTAGGAGAGTTAAAGCATTAAAGAGGCAAAAGTAAAATAGGATATCCACTTAAAGAAGATGAATGGTGTTGGTGGAATTCGAAGGGACCGAACTCTATGACTGACGATTAACTGTGACATCTTATCTTCATTTAGTTTTTGTCTTAATTCCCTTAATAACCTATTATTTTTATTTACAATAAATATTGTAAATCATAAGAAACAATAACGTGATTGATCTTAAGTAAATATTTATGTCGGGGAACCACTCAATGAATTAAATAATCTTTGTATTAAGTATCAATTTTTTTTTGTTTCCATTCAACTGAGATTAGAAGTAGAGTAAGAGTAAGTAGGTAAGAAAGTTTTAATGAAAGACCTTGCAAAACTTTTATTAATTCAATCTGGATTTACTCACCATTGTTCGTTTTACTCAATACTCAAGACTCAAACAATTTTAATCCTTTTTTTAGTTTTGATTTTTTGTTAATTATTGTTTTTTATTTCACTTGAAAAAAATTAAAAAAAAAAATAACAAAAAAAAAATAATTAAATATTTCTTTGTGCAAACAAAAATTTTATTTTATTTTATTTTTATTATTATGAACATATTTTTTGAATTTCTGCACTTTACATTCTTTTTTTGTTTCTAAAGACGCTTAACGAACATTCACCACATTCATACCGACCGACAATTACCAAAAAAATGCCGACGAAGACTGTCGCAGATAAAAGCGTGGCAACTTAGTTTTATACAAGAGCAACAACAGCAGCGGAGTAGCAGAAGCATCATAGGCAGCAGCCGCAGTCAAAGTTACATGTAACCGAAAAGTCGCATCAAAAAGCAGAGGAGATAAACGCATCAAAAAGGAGAGTGAGTGAGTGATAATAATGTTAGTAAGTAGTAATAAATAGTGAGCCAACATAAAACCACAATATGTGTGTACGCGCTTTGTTCTTGTTTGTACTCACACCACACCAGAGATTCTTAAATTTGTTCAGTCTCACGCGAATATATACTTTATTATTTGAAATGTATTAAAATATTTTAGTTTTGAGGCATGTCCTCCTACTCTTTCACGGAGCATTGAAAATTATTTGGAATGACATCATGTATTTTGGTTAGAGAATGAAACAGCAGTGGTTGCAAAATGCATTAAATTTAGACATTGGACATGAGTAAATTGTTTTGCTGTTTCGTTTTTTTGGTCCAAAATAAGGGAGCATTAAAGTATTATATAAGCAAGCTTTCATTGAACTACAATCCCCTGGAAGAAAATGGTGAACTTACCTACCCCGTAAACCTTATGCTTCCCTTCTCAACAAACAAAAATTGCTGAAAAGAGTTTTGCCGCAGATCCCATACCTGTAACTGGGGTCTTAGTAGAGTGGAGTTACTTTAATTCTCGGAACACTCATATATTTCTATTAAGACATATGAAAAGAAATTTGGTATAGTTATAAGAAAAATAGTAGTATTTATTAATTGAAATTATAAAGATTGTTTTGAAAACATTTTCAGTTTTTGTAAGTTTTTTATCTTAAATAAGATTTATAATATCCCCTCCCACTCCCTGTGGCAGCAAAATTAAGAAAAAATGCTCCACCCACCCCATAAACCTGTTTATGTATTTATTACTTGAACGCCCCTAAGCAAATTAAGCAAGTACATATCTTACCAATGACTTATTCTGTCCGAATTACTTCTGCAAAATTGAAATGAAATTATGTACTTTAACATGTAACCTTTTTTTCGATGTCTAAAACTTTTACTTTTAGAACATTTATCTATGTCAATCATACTTATTAAACTCTTTCGGTTAAGAAGCACTTTTGAACTTAACGCGAAGCATTAAATTGTATTTCGCAAATAATATTTTCATATTTTAATATGTAAGTTGTATGTATTATGTATATATTGTATTTCGTACCTTATCACGAATCAATGAGAATTGTTTGAAGACAGTTTAAGAAACTCTGCCCTACACACTCTGAATTACATTCAAAAACGAAGCAACTAAATTTAAACGAAGTTGATGAACGAACTAAAGATTACACGATTGAACAAGCGAACGATGGATGACCAGCCAACCAACAAAATACGAAAACGACGAAAGATTGTACAATTGAATCAAACAAACAAACAGTCGGAATAAACGGAACGAGTGATCGAACGAGTGAACGAAGTTCATCATTCGTCATTGAAACGAAATTAAGCAAAAATTAAAAACAACTTCAAATGCTGGTACATATTATGACAAGACATACATACATATGTACATATGTACGACAGTACTGTGCAAAACAAAAGCAATTCAAATCAAAAGTATGTATTTCATATATGTACATAATTTATTAGGAATTTGTAAATAGAATTGATTCATAATCAGTGAATTCTGATATGTGTAAAGCAATAAAATTAAATCAATAATATGGTATTTGAACCCCAATTTCCTGTAACCGCTTTAAATCTAAGTGGCATAGATGTTCTTATATACATACATATGTATATTAATCATAAAAGACTCAATAGATTTATTCATTACAACTTAAAAAAATAAAAACTACACTCCTTCAACAATATTCCAACAACAAATCCTTTCCCTCAAAAATGCACATACCAACTACAACAACTCTTCATTCACAAACGGTTCCAAACCATCCGATGTTACATGCTTCGTCATCTCTACCGAAACTGCCCTGTTGAAAACTGACTTCTTACTCCACTATTCAATAATTTTTGCAACTGAAACCAAATCAATCCATATTCTTCTTCTTAATATACAAAAATGTATGTCTTCTTCTTAATATTCAAAAATTTATGTTTTGTTTGTTCGTATGTTTTGCGCTGCCATTGCATTGAAATGCATTTCGCATGTGTATGGTTGATTCTCGGCTTGAACATAGGATAGTTTTGGTCCCGATATGTGCCACCGCTCCCGAGACCTGGGATATTCAAACACTCCTCAAAAGTATACTACACAAATTTAACTAAAGTTGCATTTTAATTTTTTCATACTCAAACTGTGTTCTTTGTTGATACTCAAATTGTAACATTGATCCAGATAATATTGCTAGAAATGAAACATATCAGCAATACTGATAGCGAAACAACAATTTTGAGAGCGAAACAACAGTTTTGAGGGCGAAACACAATTTCGAAGTTCGATTTGTCAAGTTTATGGTTTACGATTATGGTCTTTGGTTGGATGCAACCCATCCAAAGCCGGTCGGGTACGCTAGTGAAGCAATAAAAATATGTATTCAAAGCCAGGTAAACATGCTATTTACTCTGACTCACTTTGAGACCTAACTGTCATCATTGTTAAATATCACAATAACAACTGCCTCTTATGTGAGAACGCACGTAACGACATTTACCACATTATCGTATCACTTATCTTATCTTAGATTCCCTAACTTAGACCCCATCCAAATCATGACAAATCCGAACTTTAATAACATTAAATTAATTCTTAAAATCCTTAGTTTTTAACTAGCCAAGATATAAGTTTTGGGTCGTTCTCATTCTAAAATATTTATTAATTAACAAAGCGGCAAATTCTACTCAGTATGTTAGTAGTATTTTACACTCCACTGGTACCAAAATTGAGAAGACTCTTGAATTAAATGTTTGGAATGATTGTTTTCTTGCTTTTGTTTTGCACAGTACTGTAAGGCAAAATTAAAACCAAAACCAAAATCAAAACTAAAACACATGATGAAATGATGATAGGAGGGCTTAAGTGTTTGTCCGTGTTATTGTTGTTGTTGTTTACAATTTGATTTGGAATGAAGTGAGGACGACAGGTGAATTACAAGTGGAAAAATGAGGTGTGTCATCTATGAAACCCCCCCAAAAAGAAGGAGAAATAAAAAATGGAAATGGAAATGTTGTTAAGTGCAACTACAAATAAAAGAAAATTGAGATTAAAAGAAAAATGGTAACTAGTTATTCCTGTACTGATGTTGGTTTAAGCAAAAAATTAGAAGAAGAAAAAAAAAAACAACAGAGAAAAATATGTTTAAATTTTGATTAATTTTTATGGAGAAAGGCATAAATTTGTTATGTCGTTATCTTTTGAAAAGAAGAAATATTATAAGGTAAGTAATATTGAAGTAGGCTGTTTCTTGTTGTATGTAGTGTGTGGCAATGTGCCCATGTTTTAGTTGCATGCAACAAACTACTCGTATAACATTCAATCAGTAATTAGCATCATGAAATAATACTATTAAAACGAACGCATTTTGAAGCGCAACTCAAAACAAAAGACTTAAGTAACGAACTTGACTTTGATACTGACTTTGACTCTGATACTGATATCATGTACTATGTACTATGTCGTTTCCCACACAAACTCACATACCATACAAATATATTGTAATATATTCGTACATATAGTTATGATCCCAGCCAGCATCATGTTAATAACTCTTTTAGTGATAATCATGTCATGCTGAACACATTATAATCACCCTATCCAACAACAATAACAACAACAATTCAATCCAAACAAACAAAAAAGAAATACCTTATAAGAAATTCGAAAGGCATACAAAATCCGGATTGAGAAAATCTCTAAACAAAAACAAAACAAAAATCAAAACCCAAAAATCTCATTTAACACTCTCTACATACTTAGTAGAGCGATTGAAAAATTAATTCGGCGCCCGCATGATCAATCATTTAAATAGTATTTAAATGAAATTGAAACAAATTGAAAATGCGTTCATTTATTTCACCATCTTATCCCAGCATCATCCATCCTACGTATTAACTCTCTACCCTTACTCATTTAAACTAGAGAGTAATGATTATAGCTTCATCTATTGTACAATAGATGAGATGAAATTATTTGAGATTAGGTTCATGTTATATGAGCGGGAATTATCTTTCGTTTTTCATCTTGAACATAATACCAAGTAAATACTTATTATGTGTGGTCACCATAACACCCCTGGACCTCAATCAATAATACTCATGCATATAATATAATAGTTACAATACAATAATAGACCTCACTCAAAATTAATCTCAATTAGAGAATCACTATAACAAAATAAGAAAATGCGTTAACTTCGATTGTACCAAAGATTGGAATACGTAGGAAGAAGTATTTATAATTTACACACAAAATGGAAACATTAAGAAATGGTTACATAATATAATATTAACAATAGGTGTATTTATTTTTGTTTATTTTTTGTAGCAGTTCTTGTACCATAATCTAATTTTAGAAAGTATTGTACACACATTTAGTAAGGATTCTTAGCAAAGGAAACATCAAAAAAAAAAAAAATATGTTAGGTTTATTTTACCCAATAATTCAATATTTATACAATTTGCTAAAATTTAATTTTTACAGATAAATACTTTACTACTGAAAATTTAATTGGTTACTTGAGTTATATTTACATATATGTATACTTAATATAAAACTTAACACTAACTTAACTAAACCTACAACTAATGTATTGGCACTTTATTAGTCTAATCATAACAATTAGAGAAATAAGAACCAATTTCAAGCGATCTTATATTCTTTATATAAGTGAATTGCCATCATTGAAGTTTAAGCTGTATTTAACGATTTTTTCTTGAACTTTTTGAATTTAGGCTTTTTGATGTAGTCGGGTAGTAGAGAAGTAGAAAGGGAAGTTAAGAAACATTTTAAGCACTTTGTTTGAAGTCTTTTAATGTGTGTGATGGCACAATCACCCCAAACCTGAGACCCATATAGCAAAATTGGGTTAAATATTGATATGTATATAATAAGTTAGTTGTCCAGTGATTGGATGGGATTTCCGGTTTATAAGCGGATAGAGCATACAGATAGTTTTATTAATTTTTTCTAGAGTTTTCCCTATGTGTACATTAAATGTAAATATGCTAAAACAAAAACTACCATAATTTCTAGAGTACTTCATATGGTGAGAATCACTTTTAAATACATTTATTAGACAATTTTCATATTTTACCTCGAAGCTCTTTAAATAGTTTATTAATTATTAATGCCACAATCATTTCAATATCATAATGTCGATGAACAATGTTTCTCTGGATCCAAGAAATTCGAACAGGCAACTGTAACCATGAAAATCTTGACAATGCTTCTGTTTACGGTTAAAAAGTAATACAAATTGGTTGATTGTCTCCTTCGAGAAGAAACAATCTATGCAATCAGATTCGGAGAGCTAATCAGCAACACTGTAGTAGCATGCTGAGTAAAGATAGTAAGACGGAGATTTGGGATCATCCTTCATACAATTTGTCACTTTTGGTATCACCAAACAACTACTTTTCACTTTGCAAGGTTGAATGACTTATAAGGCGGAAAACATAAGGACGCCGACGCAGTTGAAAAAGGAAGTGTCGACAACTGGTTTGAATTGAATTGGCATCGAGGCATCGAACTGATTTGATTAAGTCATCATCAAACTCATTTCCTGATCTCACATGTCAACGAGGATTTAATTAGGAAATAATATTTAAAGTACTTACTTTGTTAAAAATTAAATATTGCAAAACAATAAATTGTGTTAATAAAACAAAATGATTTCACTTAGAGAATTTAATAAGAAAAATATCTATTTTTCTTTTAGTTCCATCACTTTCCATGATTGGCTATTTCAAATGTAATAATATCATGTTTATATTGTTTAATATGTTAAATTCTGCAAGCATGGAGACAATAGTCTCCGTTTCGATAGTAATTCACTAGTTTCTTTTCTTATTACCTGGTGTCTAGTGAATTAAAGTGTCGTAGGATATGAAGACCACCAGTAAGTGCGCGTTTCCATAGTAAGTCAGTAGCCCCTTTTTGTATTACATTTCAAAAGTAATGCAGAGGCGAACCAGTATGTGGTGGCAACATTTGGTAAACAACTGGTGATCGGTAATGCAGACGGTGGTAGTAACTGGTGAAATAACTGGTGAGTGGTAATGCAGGCGGTGGAAATTGACCCCTTCCAATCACATTGCCATGTTATATTCACCAGTTCAATACATGTAAAAGGGAATATAAGAACTTGTACTGGTTCCAAAGGGACTAGCATTAACCAATTTTGGACCAGTGATTCAAATTGCGGGGTCTATCTTTTATCTATCCATCTTCTATGTACATAAATAAAAATGTAAGTGTTCGTTTGTTCATGACCTGTAAACTCTAAAAGTACTTTATCGATTGTTCTGAAATTTTGATAAAACGTTGCGTTCGAACGCGGCCGTCTTTTTGCATATTAATCTTTATTAAAAATCAACCGAAAAAGTAGGAATTGCTGGATTAAGTTTTGCATATAAGGCTTAGACAAACATTTATTTATCAAACATCTCTTTTTGATTGTTAGTTTTTAGAAGCAATAATTCTTTGAGCGTAGATAATTGTGTCAATATTGAATAAATATCCAGTCTATATGTTCAATAGTCTTTGTCCAGCTCGAGCCACAGCAACGAGTGGGGCACAGTTAGTTTATTTATAAGATTAAGACAAAAAAAAAAAAACATAAAATAAAAAACATAATACTAGCTATCAGGGCTTACGACTCTATAATGAGATATATTTATGATGATTAAAATAGGTGAATTAAATTACAATGGACAAGGAAATTATAAACTAAGTCAATATTGCACAAAGAGCATTCTTCTTAAAGTTCTGGTGGTTTAATGTTGTTAAAAAATAAACCGCTAGCTTTCCACTAGCTTGGACAGACATCTCGAATGCCGGAGGCGGTGGTCCGTAGGAACAGACCTGAGCAATGCGCCTGTGAGAAGGTGTTGGTGCATCCAATGCGTAGGCAGACAAACTTAGACCACCGGTGTTTTAATATTTTTTTATGGAAAATGGATGCCATTACGCATAGGTTTAAATGTTGGTAACCACTTTGAATATTTTAGGAACTACAACCGAAATTTGTTGGTATATTTTGTGCAATGAACTTAATAGCTTAAAAAAACTAAAAAGAGGACGCATGGTTCAATCAATCCTTGGGAGTACATTCTGCTCATGGAGCTGATAATTTTCATATTATCACAGATTTTAATGGGACTTTTTCAAAGCGTTACATATTTAACAAGAAATTGTTAATAACATTTGCATTATATTGTACACATATTTATTGTATGTGAAAGGTTTACAAAATTTCAATAAAAGAAAGAAACTTAATTCAATCGAAGGAAAGAAAAGAAATGATTGAATGAATGAAATGTTCAATTGAGCGAACTCAAAAGTGAATTGAGTAACTAATTATTGGGAAAGTCCACCTCTCATACGATTAACTATTTTTATATACATTCGTATGGGTATGTGTGAGTGTGTGAGTCTGTTTAGATAATTTGGATTATTCAGTTAAATTAATAGCCACTGACTCAATGACTAACCAAATGACTGACTTAACTCATTTCAAATGTCATCTATTCATTTATTACTATTACGGTTAAGATCATCAAGGTAAGCAATAAGTTCAAATTTCGTAACCAAAAAGAAAAAGATAATAGCAAAATCCCCAATGACTAAATTTAGACCAAAATGTAAGTCTTTCTTTTCTTAATTTCCTTCACTTCACTTCACATCACATTATTTTACTTTATTTTACTTTAGTTTTCACTTTTGTTTTCAGGTTGCTTAGTTTTGTGGGTCTTCAAAGCGATTGCTTTGTCTTTTATCGATGGTGGTCTTCGGTGAGTTACTACCTGCGTCTTTTGACGTTGACTTTTACAATTAGCGTGTTCATGAAATCAGTTAAGAAATTATATGAGTTTTTGCTAAAATGAGTTGAGATGAGATCAGAAGTTGCATAAGAATGAAATAACCAAAAATCAAAATGGTCAAGTAAAATGAGGTGTTGAAAAAATTTACTGAAGAAGTAGACATGACGGTGCGCTTCGAACTTGCCTTAAATCATAGTGGAGGAGGTCTCAATTGTAGAGACATAGGCGAGTTTCCCGATAGGCAAAAATGAGCCTCGAATACAAATCAATCCCTAAAAATTCCTTATACATATATGTATGTTGATTTACCTATTTATGACCAATTCATGGATCTTATATATGCAAATGAGGTCAGAGGCCTGGATTTATTTATTATTTATTGTGCCTAGTGCTTGCACATGTTAAAATGCGCTATTACTGCAAAGGGTAAGAATGTTAAGCATACTATGTAGGTTGAAGACAGTGAAGGTCTTTTTGGTTTCCATTTGATGAACATTCCAATTCTCCACACAAGATTCATACCGAATCTTATGAATTAAGTTGTAGGTCTTGATCTCTTTTAAAAGTGTATCACGAAATAGTGAAAGGAGTCGAAAAATAGGCGTGTTTTGGACATACAAAACACACCCAACAATGTTTCTTAGATCAGATAAGCCCCAATACACATTAAATATGAAGTGTCTCTTATAAGCTATAAGCATTTTATAGGGAAGCAAACGAAGGAAGGTGACGAAGATGTCAAATAAAATTCTCGGGCAGACATTCACTTTTGCCCAACGAGTGATAAATCATTGAAGCAACAAAATTTGCATACTTTAATATGTTTAATCTAAAGATGCTATAAATTAAGATTAGTTGATTCAAAAAAAAAATAAACAAAAACAACATACAATTAAAAAAAAAAAAAAATTTTAAACAAAAGACTTAAGCAACAAACTTTAATTTTGTTTGTGACATAATATTTACAAAAATTATGCATATGTATGCTTCCTTCCATTTTAATTTTCATTTCGATGCGCCGACCCAACGATCCGATTTATGAGCGACCACGCATGTAAGCCAATGCTGCACTTGCTGCGTGCGCTGCATCTTGAGCACCAGGCAGATATTCATTGAGATTGAGGCTCAATGTTGGAGGAAAATGTTTCTCTTTAGTATCGCGATTGATACGATGAAAATGATGATGCCCGCCCCCACCGATACTAATGCCAACTCCATTCATGCGGGTATAGGGTACAATGGAGTTTGCATAAGCATGAAGCCCAGCTGCTGTGGCATAATTTAACATATGATGACCAACTGGATGACGAGCACTTAGCATTGGTGTCGATGCATAGTCCGCAAGTGTATTACCGGTGGTTGCTGCTGGTGCCAGGGAAGCATACGAATTGGCTGGTGGTGTTCCTCCGGCACTCAAATATGGACTGATGGGCACTATGATCGGTCGGGTTGGTATCAATTGCAAATATTGTACCCCACCAGAGCTGCCATCTGGCATCGATTGTGCCGGTAGATACTGCATAAGCATGGGCGTCGTTTGGAGTGCTGCTGTTGCTCCTGATCCTGATGGTGTTTGACTTTGGATGGGTGTGAAATTTGTTTCCATTTCGGGTAGTTTGTATGAAGGCTTAAAGTTGCCACTTGCTGATGAGCCTCCTCCTATTCCACTCAGCACAGATGATGTTGATGAAGAGATATCGGAGGATTGCAATTGAGGTTGGACTTGAGCATGAGCTGAGGCAATGTTATCATAATTTGTTGCATACGCGGTAAGTGAATTGAGATGTGCATCATGTTGTTGCTTCTGTTGCTGTTGCTGTTGTTGCTGCTGCTGATGTTGCTGTTGTTGTTGGTGTTGCTGTTGTTGTTGCTGCATGTTGATGGTATTTGCTTGTTGTGCTTTAATGGATTTACTGGAAATCTCTGGGCTGGAAACCGGATTGGCATACGATTTGGACTTTTGTGCGGCGTCCAAAGCGCATAAAAAAAGTAAAAGTAATTCGGTGAGTCGCATCTGTTAAATAGAAAAGAGAGGGAAGATGAAAGCAGATTGAGTGAGGTATACTTGAATAGAGGCGAATGAATGAATAAATATGTTTCAGGTAATGTAATAATGACAAGGGGCTGCTTCCTGACTTAATGGAGGTTAATGTCCTGATTCACAATTCCAATGTACGAGTATTTATTTTGTCTGAGGTAATTATACATTTGAGTAAATAATTATTGAAATGCATTTGCTTATCTGATATGAAAACTGGTAGGACTTATGTACACACGCTTTGTAATTAGGGGAGCAAGTAAGTTCACTAAAAAGTATAATTTTCTTTCTTCCATTCTTAGCTAATAAATAAAGAATATCTCCTGAGTCTAAAAAATATATATATATATAAAAATTTAAATAGTATTGCAAGTTTTCTAAATTTTATTTCACTACATATTATAAAACAAAGTTTCACGCCGAGATGCATATAAGACTTAGGGACATATTTTTAAATTAAGCAAGTCGTCTTTGTCAAACATCTCATCAGTATAAATACATTTTTTTGGGAAGGAGAGGCAGGACAACATCTGTTCGGATGTCTAGCATAAGCTAAGCATAACTAAGAAAATATGTATGCAAATCATTTGTTTGTCTGTCCATCCATTCTCCTCTTGATATCTGAGCTATTGAGCTAAAACTCTCTGTTTTATGCAATGCAGACCGTCAAAGTTCTTTGATTACTAGAAGGGTCAGGGTCAGGGTACTTAGTATGTTTTGATATCCAATTATAGATCAATTTTTAGATATTGTTGGGAAGAACTTTGTAATATATTATGTAACACATTCTGAAAGACACAAGCTTCAATAAACTTTGATGGAACTGAAAGTGATGGCAAGTGTACTAAGGATGTTGACATTATTTATTCAGATTTGAGAGAGATTGATGGTAGACTAAACTTGTCGAAGACCACAGCAATTAGTGACTCTTTAAAAATTAGTATTAAGTTAAATTAAATAAGTAAATAACAAACTTTCAAAATTTACATTAGTAAGATTATATTTTTAACATGATTATATTATTTATTTCCAGCACTTTGATTATAAAAAACCAAAGTCACTCATACAATATATATCAATATGATTATATCAACTTGAATATTCTTATATGGAGATTTTATAGATTGAATTTGTTACCATCATAACACTTTAATAAATAAATCCCGATTATAATTAGATTAGATAAATAGAAATTCTTTAGTTTTATCGAAGAAACACATTTGTTGATTTTGCTTTCTTATTCTTGGTTTAAAAACCACAGAGTGAAATAAAACCTATGATTTCAGTACACATATTCTTTTCATTCTTTTAAGGGAACATTGCATTCTATTCGAGTGTTTAGACTTTATATGTGTTTTGTATCCACTTCACCTTTCTTTCTTTTGCATTCAATTCAATTCAGTTGTCATTCACTTTGATGTTTACTTTGAGCAAACTTTTCTTTTTATTTAATTTTAATCACGAAAACATAAAAAAAAGTAATAATCATATTTATAGAAAAATTGTGAAAAAAAAAAAAAATTAAAAATTGTATAAAATAAAATTTCAGCAAAACAACACGACTTTGACAAAAGGCTTTCTTTGATTAACATCGGAAAATTCAGTAAAGTTGCTTTTATAATGCGCCAAACCAACAAACCACAAAGATTCAGCAAACTTGGCAGCCTCCCGGCATCCCCATCTCTCCTCCCTCATCCATGATCCGTGATCATCATGTACGAACGACTAGTATAAAAAGTATTAATAAATTTTCCCATTTATCCATGAAAAGCAAAGATGAAACAAACTACAAACAACAAAAGCAAAAAAAAAAAAAAAAAAAAAACAAGAAAAATGCTCTGCATAAAAATGAAATAAAAAAATAAAAAATATTCATGTTGCTACCTCATGATTTGCCCTGCCTGCCTGCTCTATTTCTGTTCCATAGTGCAAATATTAAAGTCTTGAACAAATATTTTTTCCATATTTCAAGTTCAAGTTTAAAATTCGAAACGAATCGTGCGAATCTGGTGGCATGCAATGTTGCTATCAACTAAAGCAACTGCTGCTGTTGCTGCTGCTACAGCTACTGTTGTTGTGATGTTGCAACTTCGACATTTGCTTCCTACTCAAATCGACTTGACTGAAACTCAAATGGACAATAACAGCAAGAAACTACAATGATACAATAATCATGATGTTGATGATGATGATAATTAGATATTTTTCCGCATTATTGCGCGCGCCAAAATGAGAGCGAACTTGAGGCAAAGTCATCATCACCATCATTCGTTGGACAAACTGTTTGGTTAAAGAAAAATGAAATAAAAAAATAAAACAAAATAAAAATAAAAATTATTTTTTGTTGTTGTTCATAATAGTTGCAAGTTTATGTTGTTTTTTTTTTGTTGTAAGTTGTTTTTGCTGTTGTACAACAATAATTGGTGGCAGGCGCGCACTTGCAACATTTTTCAACTAACAACAAATTTAATAAAAAAACAACCTAAGAAAAAAGATTAACTGCTTAAAGTTCATTGCTACTACTATTGCATTCAATTGGTTTTGAATTTCCAATTCACTATTGCAGCATTGTATTGCTTTGTATTGGGCACTGATTGTGTATATTCAATATCACAAATTATCATCAATCAGTTTTTTGACTGAAATAAAATTTGCATCAACAACAAATTTCGTTAATAACATTTTAACACCACAGGATGCGCAAGCAGAAACTAACAACAAATACATCATAGCTTCTCTCGAGTGGTCGGGTCTGCGTTCCGGAAGTACCCGACAACAACAGTCGGCCAAGGACCACTCATTTCACCCTTGAGGCTGCTGGTATGTATACCTTTTTTCCCGAGGAGAGCAGTTGTTACCAGTGCATCTGCTCAAAATCCTCTTAATCTGTGCTGGTATTGAACAAAATCCAGGTCCTAGGATTTGGTTTTGGCCGTGTGTAGTAAGAGGATTGGTAAGAGTTCTGCCTCTATCCAATGCTCTAGCTGTATGAAATGGTGTCATCTTATAAATTTTTCTGGGTTAAATTCCTTGAAGGACAGGATACTTCATTTCAGCCGTGGCCATAACCGCTCACACCTTTGGTGGCCCCGCAAAATATAAGTCGTAATTCTGCTTCTAATATGGAACGGGTATGTCCAATCTGTGATAATGCTTTACAACGCAATATTGTCTCAGTTGAGTGCAATAATTATCATAGGTTGTGTCATATGAGACGTTGCGCTCCAGGCTATTATCCAATGCTAGGTCAAGTGCTTCACGGCGATCATCGTATCATCTTAGGTGATCTGAATGCACATCATGAACTTTGGTTCTGTCCATTGGGTAATGACTATTGTGGTGTTAGCATTGCTGATCAGATTGATCAATCTGATTTTAGTGTAATCAATGACGATTCCGCTACCCGGATGAGTCCTACCTGTGCCAGCTCTCCTGACATTATTGCTTTGAGTTCTGACCATGTTCCCATTCTTGTTGATATAGCTAAACCTGATGATTTTGTCACTTGTGACAATCGGGCTTATATCAATCGTGGAAAAGCGAATTGTTCAGAATTTCAGGCATCGGTAGATCATACTTTAAGTCGCTTCCCTTTTCCCGATGATACTAGACTGGGATAGAAAGCTTTCAGACACGCGATCAATGAAGCCGCGAAGATGCATATTCCTGCTGGTAAATTTCCTCTTTTAAGACCAAATTTTCCAGCGGATGCTGCACGCTTAGCGAATTTACGTAATCAGATTCGGGCTAGTGATCCAAGTGATGAACGTCTAGTTGGGATGAACCTTGAGATCGCTAAACTTGTCTCGGATCATCGTAGATCGAAATGGCTTCATCATCTTGAGTCATGTAGTTCTGGGTCTCGTAAGCTGTGGGATACTATTAGACGCCTTTCTGGTGCGCCACAGCGTAAAGCTCAATCTTTCGTCATGTTTGAGGGAAAACAAATAGGGTATGCCAAAAAATGTGCCGCTCAATTTTGCCATCAGTTTATTATGCATCCCTCGACTAATAGCAGAGAGAAGCGGTCTTCCATTCGTAGGTTTAAGAACATCAAACCTGAAGCTGTTCCGAAGGGACCTGATGGTGTTTCGATGCTTATGCTCAAACATTTGGGACCAGTAGCGATTTAACCAAACTTTTTAATTCCTCTATGTGTCAACTTGTATGGAAGATAGCAAGAGTTATTCCTCTCCTGAAACCGTGAAATGATGCTGATTTAGGTAGTTCTTACAGACCTATTTCACTTCTTTCCTCAGTGGCTAAAGTTCTGGAGTCGTTGATTCTTCCGACAATGACAGAACTTATCACTATTGCAGATCATCAGCATGGTTTCAGGAAGGGGTACAGCACTACCTCGGCCCTGAGCGAGGTTACTACACATATTGCTAATGGACTCAACTATGCGAGGCCCTGTGAAAGGACAGTTGTGGTAACATTAGATCTGGCGAAAGCCTTTGACACTGTCAATAATGCAGTCTTGCAGCAAGATCCTTTTGGTACCACACTTAGTGTAACCACCAAACGCTGGCTAAAAACTACCTTCATGGTAGAAAAGCATTTGTTGAGTTCAGAGGCATGAGGTCAAGATTTAGAAAGCTTAAAAAGGGTGTCCCTCAAGGGGAAGTTTTATCTCCATTGCTTTTTAATCTTTATAAGTCCAAGATGCCATTACCACCCCCAGGTATCAAGTTAGTAATATGCTGACGATTGTACCATTTAATCCTCGGGTTTGAATGTGGACGAAATTTGCGGCCGGATAAATAATTAACACAGGGAAATCTCTGATTTTTTCTGTAGGCGCAACCTTAAGCTTTCACCGTCCAAATCAACATTTTCCATTTTTACCTCTTGGACTCAGGAGATTTCTATGGAATTGAACATTTTTGTTGAGGGTTTAAGGGTTCCTACTGTTTCTCATCCAAAGATTCTTGGTGTTGCTTTCGACAGCTTTTCGACACGTTTTCAACACATCAAACAACACCTTCAATCGTGTGATTAAGAGGAATGAAGTGCTCAAGGCCTTAGCAGGAACTTCCTGGGGAAAGGAGAAGGAGATTTTGAATACCACCTATAAGGCAATTGGACGTTCTGTCCTTAACTATGCCGCTTCTGTATGGTCTCCTTTCCTTAGTGATACTCAATGGGGACACATGCTAGTAAGTCAGAATAGCGCCCTTAGTGACCGATTGCTTCCAGATGGCCAGTATTGACCATCTCCACCAGGAAGCAAAAGTTTTAATGGTTCACCAACATAATGAGCTGCTTTCTAAGCAGTTTTTGTTGGCAACACACATGAGTGCACACTCCAACTATTATGGGCGTTATTCCCCCAGGCATATTCATAATGACATCAAAATATACGAGGAAGATATTGCTTCCTTTATAGGCGATACTCTTGACATTGGTCGCTATAAGTTTGGTCGTGATGAATTACATAGGAGGGCAGTTGATCTCTTATCCTCCAATGCTACAGGGAACGTATTGGTCTTTCTGACAATGATCGCTGTCCGCAGTGTGGTGGTTCTCCTCACAAAACGGTTCACCTTTTCAACTGTCCCATAAAACCGACTCAATTGACTCCTATTGACTTATGGCTTCGACCGATAGGCCTTGATGTAGGTTAAGAACTTTACCCATTGTTATCCAATTTTAATTAAGTTAACGTAATTTTAAATTCTCTTATTTTTTCTTTTTTGTTCCCTCTACTGCACACAAATTTCCGTTTCCCTTACCTTCCTTATTAATTGCATGCAAACTTCTACTTACAGCTTCCTTGCTGTTACAACAACAACAACAACAACATCATAGAAATTTTAAATTTTGAAATCTAATCTAATCTACAAAGGTGGCTGATATCTGTACTGTTTTGTTACAGAGTTAGTGCTAAGTAATTGGTATTATGTAATCTATTAATGTATCTATCGGACATTTTACTTGTTTCATTCCTAACAAAATGGCACTTTCAGGTGTTTGTTATTTCCAAATTTAAAATTGCCAAGGAGTACTTAGTATTATATGTATAGTTGCAGACTGATATCTTTGCAACATCTCAATATTGGAGTTACTTGCCGTTTCACACAGTTGCATTGGATATGTACATACAGGCCTTAGAACTGCATTGTAGAATAGGACTTTGTTTTCTAGGCTAAGCTGAGATCCCTTATAATTTTTTTCTTTTTATTTTGAGCTGCATCTGTTTCCATTTAATGTGAGTCTTCATGTAAGCCTCTGATCCAGGTATTTGACGTTATCGCCTTCTGTTCTATGCGGCCCGTCAGTAAAAAGAAAATTACTTCACACATCTTTTGGCGTGGGATATGAAATTGGGGTGAACATCTGACAGTTGATCCTAGAAATCTCTCTCAGCTTCTAAGACCAACCGGAAGATTCCGCGAACGGAGCTATGTCTCTTAGTGGTACCTTTGCCAAACTGCCACATCTCCTAAGAAGAGCAGGGCATTCACATAGGAGATGTTGAATACTGTCCGAATATTCTTCATCTTCTCAACTACGACAGAAGTCGTGGTATGGAACACATATCCTTTGGACCATCAGCTCAATTGCGAAAGTCCGTTTAGGTTGGTAGCAAGGTCAGAGTGTCCTAGCAACAGTACATCCAGGTTCATTCGCCCACATACTGTCTTGTATCGATTTAGTAGTAGTAGTAGTAGTAGTAGTAGTAGTAGTAGTTGTAGTAGTAGTAGTAGTAGTAGTAGTAGTAGTAGTAGTAGTAGTAGTAGTAGTAGTAGTTGTAGTAGTAGTAGTAGTAGTAGCAGTTTTCTTTTTATTCATTTTTAAGACTAATTTTGGCTATGCCAAAGTTATAATACTCTTCACGTCCCTTCTAGTAAACCGAGAGTTTTGCAATTTAGAAGGTTGGTGGATACGAGTCAGACACTTATAGTGTCCAAATTTCAAGTCGATAATACAAAACGCAAAAAAGTTTTTCAAATAAGCACATTAAGTTGGATCCAGGTTTGTATGGGTGGTACCACCCCTAGTGGTCCGATTCGGATAATTCCGGCAAATGTACTGCGTATGGTAAAAAGAAAGCTCCGTGCAGCTCTAGCTCAAAAACTGTTAAGTTGAGGGACTAGTTTGCATACATACAGACAGACAGACGGACATGGCTAGATGAACACGTCTCGTCACACGTCTCGTCGCTCTGATCAAGAACATATATAATTTATGGGGTCTCCGATGTCTCCCTCTTTGTGTTACAAACTTCATGACAAACTTATAATACTATTCACTGCGTGAAGAGTATAAAGAAAAAGATTTCACAGCATGGCTGTTAACCGTTAGTTTTTATGTAAAATATTTTCTATAATTTACTATTGTGCCAACTGATTTCATGGTCACCGTTTAATATGTTTATTAGCTCATTTTGCTCAATTATGTATATTTATCTTAAACTATGCACCCTAAATTCATTTAACACAGATCATCTTGATATGAAGAGCGCCAGTGTTTCCTGCTCGTTCCTGTTGCATAGTGTACAGATGGTTGACATATCTGTTGCGAAACGATTTGCATTCAATAGTAATATGTCGCAATGTGCTTTTATTATTATCGTCTTTTCACGTTGAGTTAGGTTGGCTTTAAAATATTTTTCCAGCTGCTGGTACCAGGTATTTATAAAATCGGTTTGTGATACCTGCTGCTTTTTCCAGCATTGTACTCTAAGAAATCGCTTCTAATGCCTCAATGAGCTGATTGCATCGATTACACCGGTCTTCTTCTATCCCAACAATCTATTGAAAACTTATATTGTGTTCTGCTCCCAGCTGATTAAGTTTATTTGCCCACGCAACGTTTCTTCTTATATCAGTAAAGTCTGTGTGAAGTATTGCATATGTAGATCTAATGTATAGAAGTGACTGTCTTCCGTTCCAGTTTCCAATGATAATGCATAGTTTGGGATTGAGTCCGATAGCTTCAGCATCTTTTCAAGAAATACCGCTGGAACTTTTTTACCTCTTCCGACAAACCTGCACCGCATACGCTTTGTTTGACCTGCAAACTGCCAAAAATAGATTCCATTTTGAAGTCATTATGAGTTTCATGTCATGTCATGTTTAATTCCTGCAAATTTTATGTGCACAATACTTGACAGGTTGAAACTATTATCCACCGTCGAGTGTCCCCTTTTAAAACCTGCTTGGAATTCGTTTATGATGTTATACTGTTCTGTCTATTTGCAGATACGCTCATTCAGTACATCCATGAACACCTTTGCGATGGTATTCAAAAAGGCTATTCCTCTATAGTTGTTTACTATACTTGCGTCACCTTTTTTAAATATCGGGAACAGGATGGTGTTTAAAAATGTTTTCTGCACCTTTCCTGTATCGAGTATAACGTTGTAAGCTATGGTTAACTCTTCTAGAAACTCGCTGGTAGCATTATTGAAAAATTCATATGGTGCCCTTTCCATTCCAGGGGCATTGTTATTTTTTGACTTTTTTAATACCTGCTGAATTGTCATGAGATTGATATCGTAGGCGATAATGAATTACACAGAAGTATTGGCTAGGGTTTAAGATGTTTGCAAAATAATGTTTAAACTCTTCCGCTGATAGATTTGCTCCAAATTTAAAACTTTGCACTCTTATTTCGTACGCAGCTCTCCACCAATATTTTACATAGTTTATCTTCTGTTTAATCCTTTTTTGATATTCATGTTTGGCTTACCCACACACATTTCTACAGACTTGAATGGCACTTAAATAGAAAGACTTATCACTTTCGTTATTCGATCTTTTAAATTTGTTTAGAGCTTCAAAAGATGTTTTGCGCGCTTTATGACATTTAAAATTGTACCACTTTTGTTTAAATATTTCTTTTTCTCCACTGAGTTCCTAATAACTTCAACCAGCTGAGGTTATTTTGTTCCCTTAGGATCTGTAGGTTCTCATAAAGTTTTTCTTGGAATATGCTACGCATCGGCTCCATCCAGCGTAGTTTCGGTATTAAGTTCAGTTTGTTTGTTTGGCTATTAACATTTTCCAAAGTAAGCTTGATTATCATATGATCTGACCATATTTGATGACCGACTGTGACCATATGGTGCCTCCTCTGATAGATCATTTACCGAGTTTCCGATTGCATTCACAAACGTAAAATCAACACTTTGATCTCCTTGCGTCCTTCCATTCAGTATCAATAATCCATAGTCTGTAAAGAATTCTTTGAGTACCTCTCCATGCATTTCATACCTTTTGAATTCCTTTTTTCGTAACCTGCATTAAAACTTAATATATTGAGATCCGTTTGTTGTTGTAGTTTTCCAATTCGCACATTAAAAGCGCCCACAATAATTAAATTTCTTTCTGTTGTTTCTTTGAAGAAGTCTTTGAGCAGTGTAAACTCGCCTTGTCAGTTAGATCTCTTGTTTATACTGGAATCCAAGTTATGTTTTTATCGTGACCCATTAAGACCTGATCCTAGAAGGGCCCTTGCGATTATGATAAAATTGCACACAGTCTTTCTAATAGGCCTAATCTAGAAAAAAAATCAATAGAATATTTTCTTCCCTCACCCCTTCACCAGTAGGGTACGTTGCGCAAACGCAACATTAGGCCTTAGTATTGCAGGAACTTTTTTGATAACAGATCATTTAATGGTGCCACTTTTGTCAATTTGTCTATTATCGCAAGCATGAAAAAAAGATTTAATTCGTAGAAATCTATTGCGGCTCATTGCTGCATTTATTATTGAGGATTCTAAAAAGGGGCTTTCAGACCAGTAGCTTCTTAAAGTTGGCATAGTGTTGTAACCAGTTACAAATAAAATTCCAATGAATAGTCTCACCTCTTCAGCATTTGTGGAAAATGAAGGTGTGTTGCAATCTATATTTGATCTAATAATCTCTCCATTGTTTTATCAAAAACGATGAGGGACTTATAGACCTAACATCCTTTGGTGAGTTGTTGATTATCTTCCCTGCCTTGGGGATGAAGACCACCCTCACTTTCCTCCAGCTTTCCGGGATGTACCCCGTAAGGAGGCATTCCTTAAAAATCTTCTTGAGCCACGGTACTAGTGATGTAGAAGCTGTCTGCATGATAGCCGCTATTATGCTTTTCGGATCGGGTGACTTTTACGGCTTAAATGACCTGATGATCATTAAAAGCTGACTTATTCCCTATCACTTCCAATGTTCCGGATAATTGATTTGCTAACAGCCGCAAGCAACTCACGCACTGATTATCTAGGCCCTCCAACATTTGGCATAAGCCGCGCTAGGGCTGCGCAGGTCTTGGATGCCTTCTCGCTAGAGAACTTTAAATGATCCCTAAAGTTGAGACGGCAATACATAAGAACCTCCAGATACTTGATGAAAGGTGCAGATGCTATATCTTGCATCCTGATACAAATATTAATCTTCTTTCTGCTGCTAATTAAAATCATCTCCGTTTTTTCGTCCGCTAGATCTAGGCCAGTCCGCCGTAGCCAGCTTTTGATGCTTATCACAGCAGAGTTGCATTTTTCCTGAAGCTCCCGGAGCGTTTTTGCAACAGCGGCTACTGTTGTATCATCCGCATTTGACGTCTTCATCCTGACAAGGTACCTTGGTACACGGAGATTGTCCCAAGAATGCACTATGTTGCATCATCTTGCAGAGTTCAAGGCATTTTAGTGTCCAAAGTAACTACAGTGCAGTACTTCTTAGTGCCCCAGAGCCATCTTCCACCAGCAAACTCATTCCGTGCAATGCCGCGGACATGGTTTATTACATCGATGGCACTCCTGTTCCTCCTGAATCCATACTAATTTTCATGCAGACCATTTAGACCTTCATTAACTTGTTTAAGACGTCGATACGCACTAGTATCTTGTCCATTGTGTCCAGCACACACAGTGGTCTGTAAGATGACGGCTGATCCAGCGGCTTGCTCCATTTTGGTATCAATACCAGCCTCTGCCGCTTCCAACAGGAGGGAAAGATGGGCTCTTCCAAGCAAGCATTCCGCACTACATAGAAGACATTGTTTGGGATTCCATCAATGCCGGTTGTCGTTTTGCTTTTAGTTCTCTTGGAGACATCTAGGAGCTCATCTGCCGTAATCAGGGGAATGGGGTCCATGACCTCCTCTCGTGACCAATGATTATTTTCATGTTGTGGAAAAAGATATATGTTCAATATAATCGATGGGCTGATAGGTGCCGGACCAGGGACTGCTCCCAGGTGCCGCTTAACGAATTTGTATGCTGGGCATTGAGGCATCGCATACATCAGTCACAGCTGTGATTAAGCCGTTAACTTGCTGCTGCGCTGAGCACTGGAAGGCAACAACTCTTTCTAGCATATAATCTGACATACATGCATTTAGCATTCCTACTTTCCAACCGTTCTTTTGCGCTCTTGGAATTTGTCTGCACTCGCGGCGAGGGCACGCATTCGTGGTGTTATTTTTAATCGCATTGTGGTCACTGAGCGTGAGGGTATCTAGCACTTCTTACATTGAGAGGTGGGCAGGAAACCTACTGGCAAAAGTGAGATCAATGAATGACTCTTCACGGCTATTCTGGAAAGTCGCCTTTTTCCCCGTTTTAAGGAGCATGATATCCAGACTAGCGAATGTCTCTAAGATAGCTAGGCCCCTCGCATTCGTCTTAGTAATACCCCATTCAATCGCCCAAGCGTTAAAAACTCCTGCAATTATGAGTGGGGATATACCGCGAGCACTGGTTACAAGATCATCAAGGAATACATTAAAAGCTGTTAGGTCATCACTTGGTGGTGCGTAGCAGCTAAGTATATGAATGATTTTTGTCCTTGCATGGACGAACCCCTGTGGCTTGATGTGCGGCAGATCTCTATTGGGAGTTGGCCGCAGACCCAGATTGCAACTGAGGTTCACAGTAAGGTTCACTCACGACTGAGATGTCAGTGTCTCTCTCCCTGATGGTCTGATGCAACAGATCCTGGGTGGCCTTGCAGTGGTTCAGGTTAATTTGTACAGAATTAGCACTTCGGTGCTGCTTCACAACCTCTGGCTAAGTGACCTTTCTTGCCACAGCATAAACATTCGCTTGACCGATCCACTAGACTTTTGCACAAGGGAGAAACGTGTCCATAGTTGAGGCAGCGATAGCATCTCATCAGCGTGTGGTTTCCACGTAGATAACAATGGCATCAGGGCGAATATGCCGTTGATACTCGGTTCTCTTTCCCTTTTTGACTTAAGCTGCACTTCTTTCCACTCCTTAACTTATTTGGTATTACCTGCCACAGGGATGCGGGCTGCCCAGATGGCGGGAAAGGCGCTGATTTTTCATGCTGCTTTATAGCCTTTGTTGGTGGAACCTGTGTATCTGGTGCCGACTGCATGACACCTCAGTTCTTTGAGCTTCGAATCCATCTCCTGCAGAATCATGCCTCGTTGTTAGGCAAGTGGTCTCTCTGAGGGCCTTCTTCAGTTTGCCGTTTTGAGGAGGCCCTCCTAACTGGTGCAGGTGTAGCTAACTCTAGCGCCTGTACTGTGAGTTCATCCTCCTCTGGTGCGTTTGTGACAACAACGCTAGGCAATTCGTCTTCCTATGGACCTTCTGCGGTTTGCCGATTTGATGGGATCCTCTTAGTTGACGCAGGTTTCACCAACTCTTGCGCCTCCAATGTGGGTGCATCCTCTTCTAGAGCATTCGTTCCAACGACGCTGGATTCATTCTTAAACGGTGAGGGTACATCCCACTCAAATGCTTTCTCCTACGTCAATGTCTGTGGATCATGAGATCGTCTCGGTGGAGAGCTTCACATTTTGCTGCTTCTCCTAAAAACCATGTCTTCACTGTTTCCCAAACTTGTTACATTATCTGCTACAGCAACTAAGCTGGCCGTTGCCGTAGTAGTGTTAGTTCCGGTATTTCTGTCAATTCTTTCTTGTTTGGCCAGCGCATCGTGTGCAGAGGGGCGATTCGAAATAGTCAGGAACGGCATCGTCACGAAAATTTTACAAGGACTTTTAAACTACCTCTTCCATTCTCGCCACTCATTGGTCGGGGACTCCTTATTCAATATTCGTAGCTTACCTACATATCTGTACTCCGCCCACTATCCATCACCTGTGACCCTCACTGTAGCTTGAGCAACGCCTAGTGAAGGTTTGGCACATTGGATCTGAAAATAGTACCACCATCTTCCTTATCAATGTTCAAACTACCTGGAAAGTATGCAGTCATAAGCAACTCGAGAGACTCCTCACTGCTACTCCCATATACATCATTTGCACCGCACAGTAGGCCTGGTTTTTCCGGATCCTTAGCTAGTAAACGCCGAAGTCTAGAAGCTACTGTAGTACTATCAATGTCCTCGCAAAATTTAGCCCAGGAGTCTCTCTTTGCCTTCCAACTGTCATTTTTTAATCTTTTAAAACTATAATAAGACGAATCTCGTCCCAGTCTACCTGACAGTTATACAATGTATAATATCCCATATGAATACCATATGAATACCATATAACTACTAGTGTATTGTATACATACAAAGGCTGGTGAATACATAAGGTTAAAGGACAATTTGAAGAATGCCGTGACTTCAAGGAGCAAGAGCAAATTATTAATCTCTTCTTAAATTCATTCACTGCAGTTGACAATGATTCCCCGCTACCTAAACCGATATAACTTATTGATTTGAAATGCAACTCCACACTAAATGAAAAGTTTTACTACATGAGCTCTATTATAAGTTGTCTCAAAGTTGAAATACCCTGCCATCCGTCAACATGCTCTAAATATGATGTGACTATTGCGAACAGTTATTTTCAAGAATGAAAATTTTGTAATTGAAATTAAGGAATTGCATGACTGACATCTGTAAAATAGTTTGCGCATCGTGATTTCTAATTTTCAAGTGCAATTTGACAAATTAATTAATGAAAAGCAAGGATAGTCATCCTAATGACAAAATATAATATATAAACTATGTATATAAATAAATAATAATAATAATAAAAATATAAAACCATGATAATTTTTGAATTTTTTTATACCTTCTTATTTCATACTTTTTTAATGTGGCCAGAGAGACGTAATAGGTTAGTAAGTAAAGTCCCACTACTTTCAAAAGGTTGCGCATCTCTGCTTTAAGGTGAAAGTAGTTTGAACTGTATGCCGTCCATTATTTTCCATTACTTCAATCACTTATCGATCATGAAAAGTTGTTCTCCCAAGTGCTGTAATGCAACCACACTATTTCGATTCGATGGAATGATCAAAGCTATGCCACTTGCATATGTTGCTAACTCAACATTATAACCGATTCGCTTATCAGCATTTTATATAAGTATATCGTAAATAGGATGGGTTCTTATACGCTTCCTTGTTAAGAAATAGATAGTAGTATGGTGCTGGAAGCCATTTCTTAATATGGATGCAAGACTCTATCGAAATTGATATTCTTAATGTAGTGTGCGCTCTTTCTCGGAGCAGCTCAGCGACTGCATTGATTCTTATATTCGGCTTAAGTATTCTACATACAGAGCTGCCTTATCACAATTTTTACTCTATACATATTGTTATTACCCTTTAAATATTACTACAATAAAAAACTGAAACTTGAAAATTGTATCCACTTTTTCAATGTGGAACACGAATGTACATTCTCACTCACAAATTCTTCCATTAAAAAAACCATGTTCCTGATAATTTATCTTTGCTATAAAAATACATTTTTCTTAATTAATATAATAATCAGCTTTTTCCAAGTTTAATATAAAATGTCACGGCAATAAATAATTTGTTTTATTTATCATATATTTTTTTTCAATAAAAATAACAGATGTGATACAAACAAGAGCCAAGGCCAGACAATAATGTTTACAGAGACGGTGGGGGCTGCAATCGGAAAATAAATCTTTAAACCACTAAGCTGATGGTCACATGACTTTGGCGTATGGTAGCTAAAGAAGCATCAATCTTGTTATTTTATGGCAAACATATCTTAGTTTCCGTATTAACTTTTAAATTTAACAAATCTTGTTTCGCAAATAACGTATGCACTTTGTTTACTGACTTTTGAGCTTGCAATTATGACTCAAACATAAAGATAAGGGTTACCTACATATAGTTTCCATTATTCACTTAATTATTTCAATAAAGAAAAAAAAAAGATCTAATGTAAAAAAAAGATGTCAGGTAATGTATACAGTAAAAGATGTCATAACAATGTATTATCTAATTTCTTTATGGTGACTTTTTTGATATACGTACGAGTATGTAAGTCGTATCATTGACTTGCAAATGTAAAATTTTGAATTCCATTAAACAATACCATTATTTCATGTTTTAAAGTTTTAATAATCTTCGACACTTGATGCGACATCTTTCATCTTTCATTTAATGAGTTTTTCCGATTATATTGATTAGAGTCTTAATCATGTTTTGTCAACATTAAGTATGAAATGCCTATTCTTCTTAAATTTGACTCTGTCTTTTGTAGTATTTGGTCTTCGTCTCTGTATAGTAAATCTGCTACACACATTTGAAGCGATCGGTTACAATTTTTAATATGCGAATTCTTAACAATCAACAACAACAAAATTTTGTATATTATAAATCAGTCACTTGTCCCTTGTATTCTTTTTTTTATTTTACATTATTAAAGCTTTAAAACTGTTTTAAAAGCTTTATTTTTATGCTAACAATTTAGTTTTTTGGGATTATAATCACATATCTTAATATATAAAGAAGTGATCGAAAACAATATATGCGTATTGTATTATTCTTTCTAAATAGTATTGTGGAAAATTTGGGGCAAAAAACAGTGAGAGATGATGAAATTTGTGAATATTTGAGATTATCATCTGACGTAGAGGACGATTATTAGGACGATGAAATTAATAAGCTAAATTTTGTGGTACACAAAGTTCAAGTTGCTGAAATACATTTGAATAGTTCTAAAAAAAACTCATGAAATTGCAAATGAAGACGTAATTGCCAACGAGAATGAAAAAGCAGTGGAAAAAAATGATGTGAATACTATTTTGTCTCCACCAGACGCATTACGTGAATGTCTTATCACAAAAAAAAAAAAAAAAAATTAATAAAAGGAAATAAAGTGGATAACTAGGCTGTAAATGAATCCATTTACAAACAATTTAAAATCTCATTTGATAAAAGAAACTACTAAAAGTTAAAAATAAACTTAAAAACTCCGTATGCCTTGTGCTTTTGAATTTTTGCTCAATATAAAAATAAGATTTTTATAATAGAAAATCGAAACATTTTTATTACTACTAGAATTATTTACATGTAAGGAAATACATCTTTCAAAAGCTGCACTCCGGCAAAAATACAAATTTTATTATACCTAGAGGGGATAGTTCATAATGAGTTGCTTCAAAACTAACAAGGATCCGAATGTATTTTGACAGAAAATCGAACTTGCCCTTCTTAAGCAATATGTTTCTCAATCAGTTTTTTTCATTGACAAATCACAATAATCTCCTCGACATCACAATTGAAAATTATGGACGTCATTAACTTACCTTGCCTCTACAAGAAAATATGTGTATCAATGTGCATATTGTTACATTTACGAACAATAATAACAATATCCAAATAAAAACATTAAATTACTCAAATTCTATTCAGAACAACTGCTAATAAGTTTTATTCGGAAGGATAAGTTTTCGTTTCATTTTACTCATTACTCGTACTGGCGTACCCGATGCTGCTTCGTACGGGTTGTTTCCTTTCTTAGCATCACTATATTCTCTCTGTTACACTTTGAGTATCAACAAAGAACACATTTTGAGTATCAGAAAATTAAATTGCTATTTTAGCTAATTTTTGTAGTATACATTTACTGGTTGGGGTTGTTTGAATATCCCGGATCTCGGGAACGGGGACACATTTCGGGACGAAATCTATCCTATGTTCAAGCCGGGAACCAACCATACACAGTCACTGAATTTAAGTTTGCATGGCAAAACTACAAATCGGTTTATGGTAGATGACAAAATTAGAGCTTTTATTCGAAAATATCAAATGATAAGTGATAATGTTTCTAATAAAAACCTACAGTTATTTGGAAAATTTTGTGACTGAACTTAGAATAAGTGTGACGGACGATATTATTAATAGCACTGCCAAATTAATACCTTTGAAAAATACTTCAAAGACGAATATTCTGAATTCCTTTGGATACGCAACCCATTTATTTTGGAGAGCATTCCCAATTTACTCTTTTATAGAGCTATCTTGCGATGGAGGCTTAAAAATGGAATTTGCCAAATTGGAGTTATCCGAATTTTGGTCGACAGTTAAAAATGAATATCCAACTTTGTCCAAAAAAGCATTGTTGTCAACATTTGTGAAACTGGCTTTCCTGCAATGCTAGAAGTCAAAAGTAAATATCGAAATAGACTTAATGTTGACCCAAACTTGCGCATGAAGTTGACGACAATTAAACCTAACATCTCTTCTCTTATTATTATAAACTCTTTGTTCTTTAATAAAATCTTTTAAAAAGTTTTTTGTTCTGTTGCACGGTTATCAGTATTTCTTATTACACTACAATTTCAATACATACGTGCATGCAGCACAACTTGTTTTATTTAGTTCGGTGGTACTCGATAAATCCACATTGCACATGAATGGTACGCGAAAAAGTTTGAGAACCGCTGGTTTAGACCATTGGTCTCCAAACTACGGTCCGTGGGCCAAATCCGGCCAGCCAGAGTAATCAATCCGGCCCGCGACAGCTAATGGTTTATTGTTGTTGTGATAAGTTGGATAAAATAACACACTGGCAAGAAAATTAAAACGTTGTTGGCCCTTGGAACTCACTGAAGTAATCAGTATGGCCCCAAGGTTGAAAGTTTGGAGACCAATGACTTAGACGTTGAATTCTTTTGTTATGTTCTGAATTTTTGTTTTTCCTTAGTTTGCTGATTTCTTTCAAAGCGTAAAGTTGTAAAGTGAAAAGGTTAAACAAACGTACGCATAAAACAAAATATACCATAATTTCAGAAATTGATAATGGAGCAAAGAGAATTGAGGTGGCAAATCAATTCGAATACGCTACGTCAACAATCACTTCAATTTTACAGAAGAAAAAAAAGATATTATGAAAACATCCCCACGCAGAAAACTAAAGCGTCAGAAATGCTGAAATTTGTTATTGGTGCTACTTGGTATATTCGCAACTCCGATCTTGAACGTTGTCTCGCAATTGGTTAATTATTCCATTTATATTTTTTATTTTTATCCAACTTAAATTATGTCACAATCCAAAAAGTATGCAACAAAAATTTATTATTATACACATCCTCAAAGTATGCAACAGCTATATACTGGTAACAAATCATACAATTATTACAAAACAACAAAATATATAAATATGTACATAAATAATAAAATATAATAATAGTTCATTAAATTTACATTTTAATGCAACATTCCAAGCTGCAACAGCGTCGCTGATGTTCTTTCAATTAAACGCCTTTTATATTGCCAAATAGCGGTATCCTTAACAGAATTGGCTCGGTACTCGGCGCATTTCTTTTGTAACTCCTTTACGCAATCGGCACGATAATGTTGCATTTGAGCTATGGAAGTGTTGACCGCGAACGAGCGGCAGCCACCTCGAAGGCATGCCCGGGGGAAATGATTGTGTAGCGTGAGAACGCGTTCTGTGCTGTGGAAACTCTTCACATAATCATTGGGTCGCGAGAAGTTCTTGGAACGATAGACATGTTGAAGCATATGCATATATTCCGGTATGTCCTCGTAGGTGTCGCTTTTGGGTTGCTGATCATCAAGGAAATATACATTGCGGAAGTGATAGCTATCGTAACCTTGCGGCTTTAGCTTCAATGAGTCGGGTATAATGCGCGCAACGAGCGCAAACCAATCCTCAAATGGTGCTTTTGGCATTATGATCTCATCGATGTCAAGTAGCGTCACATAATCATATAAGTATATGTTCTTATATAGGCAATCGTTGTATGGTATTATCTCATTTTGTCGTTTATGTGTTCTTTTCTTCTTGAGATAGAGGTGTTGGAAGCCGGCAATATTGGGTTGAGGTCCCGGTAAGGTAAGCGGTATGATGTGCACTTTATCCGAACGCTGGTAGTGCTGTAGTACCTTGGCAATGTTTGGATGAACTTGCAACTCATAAAAGTTTATCTTATCGGCACCAAGTAGCAACAGCAATTCGATCCATTCCACCAAGCGAACCGAGAGATCGTCATATAAAAAGTCTAAGCCCTTAACGCACACGGTGAAGCCTCTCTTTTTCGGCCATCCCTTGTCCTCGGGTCGATTGTAGATGACATGCAGATTGTTTGTTGCACGATCACATTTCTTTTCAACCAAGGAAACAGAACTCGGTGCTTGGACTGGGCTTGTGTCATTAATCTTAGGCAATTTGCAGGTAATTAAGTAGGGCTGATATATACCCTGCCGGTAGTTACCCCACTGACGGACCCAAATGTATTTGTACTCAATGACAGGCATTACATCCGCTTTCCGCTCTCCATCATACCAGAATTGACAATGTGTCTTCACTTTGGGCTCGATACGATCGAGCATACCGAGTAAGCGCACCGAGGGTCCCACAGGTGAGTTCTTTCGTGTGTCATAGTAGGCACCATAGAGTTGGAATGTGCCATTAGAGCTGCGCAGTGTCTGCCAGTAGACATTATTGAACTGCAACTCAAAGATCGAAGGGTATTTAGCGCATTTGCTGGATTTTTTCGAAAGATGTTTCTCATTCTTACGCCAATAGCTGAGTGGTAGCGATGGTATGCGGGACTCAATGTCTTTGATGACTGTTTCGTAATCAGGAGCTGCAAGCAACAGCATTTGATCATTGCTCCATTACCCGTTGAAGAGGACAAAAACTTACCTGCAATTCTATTATTAATCAATGACAAGGTCGTTGAGTTAACGGGTCGCAAACTCAATTGAGGTGTGCTGTACATCTTCATGACCCCGATCAATGCCAATGACCAAACGCAAAGTGAGTAGAGAAGTTTCGCTAGATTTGTAGTTGTCATCATTTGCACGTTACCATTGACACTGTCCATATTTCTGCTCTGGAACTACTGAACTGTTTCACAGAATCAAATAGAACTAAATTGACTAACGGACCCGACCTCAGCCAAGAACTTAGCAAATGTATTCACATTTTGAACTTATCAGAATGCGCTCTGCTCTCTTACTAATCGTTGCAATTATAACGACACCAATACCAACACCACCAACAACTACTTATAACACATGACAACGTCAAAAGTTGTACGTGCTTCAAGTCAAAAAAGTTACTTGAGACGTGTCCAATAGTCTCGTGGTACGCACCTGTTCCGACCAAGCAAGATGCGTTTTGCAAAACGAATTACATAACAATGAGTTTCTCGGATTCAAATTTACAACTTACTTCAGTTCCAATGTTATCTATCTAATAACACCAACAACAACAGATGCTCCCATCTAAAATTTGGTATAATATTTCTACCAAAATGACATGCTCCACATTTGTTTAAGAAGTACATACAAGTACGTGTATTGCCATTGTGCTAAGAATAAGAATAATATTTTGTGAGAAAAATATTATTATTACAATATTATTTGATTTTATTATTATTTTTAAAAGATATTATATAGAGATAAAGATATTATATAGGTTATTACTCGGTCATTCTGACTATTGAATATGCTGAATTGACCCGATTAAGCAATCGACGGAATACATCTCACGATTTCTCCTTCTGCTTCCCGGTCGAAGAATTCACCGATAAATTAAATTAATATTATGGGATTTTTATTTCATTTATTTATTATTTATAATATTTCATGTTTTTTCTATTGATGATTGATACGAGTATCCACAATATTGTGCGTAATATTATAAATATTTTTACCTTACCGAGAAAATAGTATGTACATATATGAAATTTAAATTCAAAAAAATCTCTTATGGTATGCGCAGCAAATGTACGAAGAAAACGAACCAAACGCAAAACAAACTCGTCTATTGAAGTTTTGCAAAACGCGGTGGGTGGAACATCTTGACTCTTTGCATCTATTTTCGGAAGTGTATGAAAGTATATGTTTGGTTTTGGGAGAATGACCAAATTCGAAGGAGTTCAGCCTCATGCATTGCTGGCTTCAATCCAAACGTCTGAGTTCATTATCGTTTAAACAATTCTGATGCCTGTTTTTAGTTTGACGAAAACACTGAGTCAAATCTTGCAAAAAGAAGACTGTGATTCAAGAAATGCGTAGAAATGCAGATGATTTATTTCAGAGCATCTTTGAGACTGCTACAAAAATTGCCGAAGAAGGAGGCTTCGAAATAAAAGTCTCTCGAGTTGTTGGAAGGTAAAAAAAACGAGACAACTATTAGGAGGTCCAGAGCCATATTATCGCCGATCGATCATGATTTATTTCTTAGATCACTATTTAGATTAATTAGATTCTAGATTTCTTCAACACCGTGATATTTTATCAAATATTCAAGACCAACAAAAATAGCAGACCTAGATGTAAAACAATTGAAAAAGACAGTGGCAATTTTTGAAACCCAGTGACCGAACGATGTCACAGTTACTAAAGAGTTCGAAGATGAAGTTACAATGTGGAAAAGGTATTTGTTTTCGATTGCTCATTAAATAAAAAAAATTCATTGCATGGTTGAAGAAACTTTTACTTACAGATACTTCTTGAGAATACCAGATGGAAAGGAACCTAAAACTTTCATTGACACACTAAATTGTTTCTGCGCACGCCCCTGTTTCTTGATCAGCGCGAGTAGACGAGTTGATTTAGTCATGTTCATCGGTCTGTGTGGTCCAGTCTTGAAATTTTACACGAAGACTACTAGGGAAGTACCTCCATACAAATCCAGATTCAAATTCATTTTTTTATTAGAAAACCTTTTTTGTTTTTTGTGGAACTGAAATTTGGACTCTATAAGTTTCTGACTCATATCCATCAAACAAGTAATTTTTAAGACCCTCGGAGGAGTACCTCCCGTACAAAACATAAACTTAGAACAATAATCAAAAGATATAAGGTGCGTGAGTAGTTCGCCATAGCTAAAATTAATCTTCATTTTATTTTTTTTTATCTTCTCTTTTTTATTTTGAATTATCAACTAAAAAATAAGGAAATATTGTGAGATACTTATTTATCATCTACCTGATACTGGATATCCACGTATTTCAAATCACAACATGTTATTCCTTTTAGCAAAATTTCAAATAAATAAATAAATAATTTTATAATTAGACAATTTCTCGTCAGGGATTTGAATGTATTTACAGTTTCAGTACGATAGTTCAACAAAATGGCTTTAGCTTACGGGAATTCGCTCTTATATCCGTATAAACTTTATGGCACCCACGATGTCTATTTCAATGCTTTACAGCCTCGGATGCAACATTCAGGGCAATGTTAGAATGGTCACTCTGCAGCAGTGTTGGAAAATTGTTGTCATTGTTACCAACTTTTTTTCCTTGCTGCCAACTTTTTAGTGGGTTTTCGTTACGCGCCAACATTATAACCTTTCCACAGTGAGTACAATCTTAAGAGTTTTGATATAGTGTACACAGCTGTTTTTTGTTTTGGTTTTACATGTAAAATAAAAGTTTTTCGAATTGCGAGAAATTATTGCAGCTATCTTTTTTACTCCTGAAAATGGAGCTGTAAGAACTGTTTGCATATAATGCGAATTGTTCTTAATCATGTATTTTTCACAGAAAATCAATTTTCATTTCTCACAATTAGTCACATCGTTCCATTTGTATGTATAACCAAAACAAAAAACTGGAGTTCAGGATGCAGAAAGGATCGGACCAACCAATATATCCCATTGAAGATTTATATATGGTAGTACAAAAAATGACATAACTTCAAAGATTGGTAACTTACTAATTGCTATGACTTTGTGACCAAACCAACAATTTCTACATTGACAAGTTCTAGTCAACTAAAATAAATATCTCATATTTATTATATGTATATAAGTATATGTATATATGTATGTAACACAAAGTCATGTTAGCCAATTGTATCGATCGACATGCGAATGCTGTTAATGGTGATAAAGAAAACGTGCTTTTTTTATAATTTTTCAAAATTTATTTCAATCACTTTTCCATTTAAATTTCATTAACTAAATTCTTATAATTTTTAATTTTATATTTTTAAATATTTTATTTTGTTGTTTGTTTATTAATGCAATCATTTTTTAATTAATAAATATTTGCAGCCAATTTTTTACATTTTTATTTCAAGATTCTAAATTCTTGAACAATTCGAAAAAAAAAAACATTTGGGTTTTGCTTATATATTTATATTTATGTTTATGATTTTTTTTTGTTTTGTTTCGTTTTTTTTTTTTTAAGAAATTCGTTATAAGAAAAATATTGATATTTTGACTAAATAAGATATTTTTTTTTTTTGTGAAAGAAAAATTGATAAAAAAGAAACAAAAAAGAAATTGAGTGAATGAAATTGAAAATACAGAATAAAATTGTGGAAAACCATACAACAAAACTGAAAACAAAACATTTAATGAAAAGAAAAAATAGAAAGTTAATCAAAGATAATATTTTTATATACAATAATAATAATTAATTGATTATAGTAATTGTATTTAAAACATTATTACTAAAAAAGAATATTAACTAAAATACTTGGGTTTCTTTTCTTTTTTGTTTTTATATTATTTACATAAATTAAAAAATAAAAAAAATTAACAAAAAATAAATGGTCACAATTAAATACAATAGTAATATATATATATATATATATATATATATAGTATAAATAGGAAAAGAATTATAATATTTAATTTAAAATTGGTAAAATTGTAAAACAAAAAAAAAATGAAAAATATTTACTGTGCTTTACTTTGAATCATGTGATGAGATTCGCATTATAAATCATTTCAAATGTTTAATAAATTAATATGATCAATCGATAATTTTCCTGTAAACTTCTGTTTACTTGTTTCGTCATACGAGTAACCAAGATGTCAATCAATCAAATCCAATACAATATATGATTAATTTGAAGAAGATCAGACCACTCACTACTACATATTACATACACATACTGTTCTATTATATCTTATCAAGACAATATATTTAGAATAGATGATCAAATTGGTGAAGATCAGATCACAAAATTAAACGTCCCTATTATTTAGAAAGATCAGACATCTTACAATATTACAATATACTCGTATATTGTATAATTGTCATATTTAGTACAACATATAGTAGATAGATAGTTTTAGCATACATATTCCCATCCTTTATTACAAACACTTTATCTTAAGCCGATCAATCTTTTGTCTTTGCAATTGCAAGATAAATTATTCAATCGGTTGATTTCCAATAGTCTCTTTGATTGCTATTAGTTTTTAATGTAACCTTTCACACACATGGAATTTTATATTAATCCAATTACTAACTCTAATAGAGTTTATATAATAATAATTAATAATTTCATAATTTAAAATATTATTGTATACATTTTGGAAATAAGAAATAAATAAATAACTTTCGAGGAACTTTACTATATCTATCTTTCTGAAGGACTATTTTATGATTAATTTATTTGAAGACATTACTAGTACATACACACATGTAGATTTGGGAGGTAAAATACAATAGTTCAGTTGAGAAGTCATTCACTATTGAGCTCATTCAAATTTGAAATCGATCCAATTTCTAGTTACCATATAATAGAGGGACATTTGCAATTTCAATTCAGTCAATAGCAATACAATACTATTGTAGATCAATTAAAGTGTTGTGTGAAAGGTTTTTTGTTTTTTTGTTTTGTCGGAAGATCCGAAATTCATGGGTTTCATTTGATGATTTCTGTTTACATTTATTTATATATATATATGTATATTTTTTTCCTATATTTAATTCATTCATTTTATTTACATAAATCACTTAATTATAAAGACAAAAAAAAAAAAAAAAACATGGACAGGGAAGATTATCTACAATTTTTTTTTGTTTGACTTAAATTTTTATGATATTTTTTTCCTTTCTTTTCCAATCATTGAAAGTATATTATTTTTAATTTCTTTTTTTTGTTTTATTCTTATTGCTTTACTATTTTTAATTATTTAATTTTGCTAATATCATTAATAATGTTTTTTTGTTTTTAATTGTTTAATTTGTTTTTCCTTTGCTTTGTGTATCTGTGTATATGTTGGTGTATGTGATATTTTATTTATATATATATTTAATAGATAATTTTGTTTGTTAAAAACAATAATTTAATTCAATTTTTTTATTAAGAATTTTTTTTATCGTTTTTTCAACGTCATCAGTCTTGAACTTAGTTTAATTTTTTTTTTAATTTTTTTTTTAATTTCTTCGTTTCTTGTTATTTTATTTTTTAATTTCTTATATGTTAAACCAATTTTTCCTTTCCTCCAATTTTTACTTAATTAATTAAATTAACACAAAAAAAATGTATATAATATATATTATATAATAAATCATTATACATATACGAGTATGTAGGTGTTTATAATATTTTTTGTTTTATTTTGTGACGCATGTATTTTTTTCTTCCGAACAATTTTATAATTTTTTCTTTAATATTATAATATTTAGTTTTTTTTTTTTTTTTTTTTAATACATCATAGAAGTTTAAAAACTTTTCTAGAATTTCTAACATATAAACATTTACTTCTACCATTTTTATTTATTTTTTGATTTTCTTTGACTTTTATTTTTTATATTGTAGTAGTTTTTGTTAATTAGTTGTTTTCTCTTCTCTTCTCTTCTCTTCTCTTCTCTTCTCTTCTCTTCTCTTCTCTTCTCTTCTCTTCTCTTCTCTTCTCTTCTCTTTCTCTTCTCTTCACTTCTCTTTCTCTTTCTCTTTATGTTTTTCTTTATAGTAGTTTTATAGAATCATATTATAATTTTTATTTATTCATAATTCCAGTTTAAAGGCACAATTTGAAAATAATTTATTTAATTTTATAAAATTAATTCATACCCTTTATAATACCCTTCACACTATAAACTATGCACACAAACAATAGGACCCCCTAAAAAGTAAATTCATACCATATTGGTGTTTAGAATTGATCAGTGGCTAGGAGAATCAATTACAATAAGACATTAGACTGTGCAGAACAGTTTTAACAGTAAACGTTAATAAAAAAAAACAAAATTTTTCATATGCTAATAAAACTAAATTTAAAGGTAAGGTAAGGTAAACGAGTATGTAAGACCAAACATAACTATGTATCTTACATGCATATTCTCAAATTCGACCGATCGTAAGAATATTTTACTTTTTGAAAGATAATTTAATGAAACCTCACAAAAATTAGTTAAATTTCGGCCCAAGACCTGAATATATCTACCGATGTTTTGTAGCGGAAGTAAGTATCGCTTAAAATTGCTAATACTTCCACTTGAACTAAATAGTATATAGATTAAGTAATACGAGTTATTGTGTGTGTCGGACAGAAGCATAAGAGATTGATTTTTTTAGGATCTCGAATCTAAATTAAAATTAATTTTTTTTTTCTTCTTTTCTATATATGTATTGACTTAGGGTGTTATGGATATTATCACTTTGATATCTGACAATAATTACATAAATATTTATGCATGAACATTATCAGTCGATTCGTGTGTCAAGTCTATCTGTTTTTTTGCTATGAAACTGCAATTATATGCAGTATTTGCATGGGTTACAGTGTGAAAGGTATGCAAGCTTCGGTGGAACCAAAGTTAATATTTTGTCTGTTGTTTTTATACGTGGTATGATATAACAAATATACACACTTAAATCTAAATATTATAGTAGTGGATAGATAAATAAATCTCTTATAGGTAAAAATCTAGGAAAAAAAAAATAACAAAAAAAAAATCTATATTATATATATAAATTTTTACAAGTGGTTGGTTGGTTGGTTGGTTGTGTGGTTGTGATTGTGGTGGAGGAGTTGTGAGAGTAAAGTGTTCTCTGCATATTACTTCTCTAATTCCTTATATCTAAATGGTAAATACTACTATGTTTATGAAATTTTAAAATTGAAATGAAAATCTTAAAAACTTTATGCTCAGCTAACTATAGATATCAAAATGATATGTCAACATAGTACAAAATACAATATATGTTTGATACATGCTAAACATTTATTATAAATATCTATTTGTTTTTTAGAGAACTAAGCTAAAAAAAAAAAAAAAAAAAAAAGGAAAGGAAAGGAAAGGTTGAAATAGACGAAAAAAATATATGTATATGTATATGTGTGTATGTATGTATGTAATAAATGTGGTAAGTAGTGTCCTAAAAGACCCTAGTGATGTTGTACAATAAGTAGTAAATAGTAATTAATTTAAGAGCAACAACTAAAAAAGAACAGTTTGAGCAGCACTAGAACACAGTTTGAGCGCAATTGTTTTGGTTTTTGTGAGTTTGCTTACTAAAAAAAGAATTCTTCATTTGTGTTGCCCATGCTATGATGACTGCCACCGGTATCAACATATTGTACGGCAGCAGCAGGATAGACACCTCCACCGCCACCGCTATTACTTTTATCGCCACCACCACTAATCCATGGCGTCCACCAACTTCTACCGCTTAAATCCATGGAGATTTCGCCATTACGGCGTCGAAATCACCGCTCCGAAGAGTGTGTCGTAGAACCACCAATACCGCTATTGCCACCAGCGCCACTACCCAACGCACTGCGTCTAAAGAAGCCCAATGTCTCGAGAGTTTTGATTGTTCGGCGTATGAGCTCATCTTTGTATTTCCAAATGGTTTTATCTTCAACAGAATGTTCGCGATACTCTTCGCAACTCTTCTTCAGAGTCTTCACGCAATCGGCGCGGTAATGTTGTAATTGTGCATCAGCTGTGTCTACCGGATAAGATTTGCAAACGCCACCAAGGCAAGACAAGGGGAAATGGTTATGCAGTGTTAATACGCGTTCCGGATCATGGAAGCACTTGACATATTGATTCGGTTTGGTGTAATTCTTGGCACGATGCACATGCTGCAGCATGTGCATGTACTTGGGTATGTCCTTGTGCCAACCATGCTCGTGCTGTTGATCGTCAAGGAAGTAGACGTTACGAAAATTGTAACTATGAAAGCCGTCGGGCTTAATCTTCAGTGACTCGGGTACTGCTTTGGCCATTAGCTCAGACCAGAGTACCGAGTTGCCCTTGGGCATGATTACCTCGTCGATGTCCAACAAAGCAATATACTTGTATAGATAAAGATTCTTGTAGAGGCAATCATTGTAGGGTATAACCTCGTTCTGACGTTTGTGATTTGTTTTTTTAGTCAAATAAAGGTGCTGGAAACCGGGTACGTTGGGTTGGCCACCGGGCAATGTCAGTGGTATGACTTGGACCTTGCCCTCTTGCTCATAGTGATTCAGTACTTTAGTTATGTTTGGATGGACTTGTAGATTATAGAAGTATATCTTATCTGCTCCCAGAATATTCAACATCTCGATCCATTCGATCAGACGCACCGACAAATCATCGTACAAAAAATCTAAGCCCTTAACGCAAACAGCAAAACCCTTTTTTTGATCGTCCGGTGGACGATTGTAAATCACACGCAGATTGTTTGTTGCTGTGTCGCATTCGCGTTCCACCATAGATACCGAGCTGGGCACGACTCCATGGAAGGGCTTTGGTATCTGACAGGCAATTAAATACGGTTGATAGATACCCTGTTTATAGTTGCCCCATTTGTTGTACCAAATATACTTGTACTCGAATGTCTTAACAATGAACGGCTCCTTTTGGCCATCGAACCAAAACTGGCAATACGTTTTTACCTTTGGTTCAATGCGATCGATCATGCCGAGTATTCGGACTGTAGGCCCCAGAAGGGAAGTGCGTCGAATATCGTAGTATGCCCCAAATAACTGGAATGTGCCATTGGAGGTGCGCAATGTTTGCCAGTAGATGTTATTGAACTCAAGCTCAAAAATCGATGGATACTTGGCGCATGTTGATGATTTCTGTTGCAGGAAATTCTTGTTTTTACTCCAGTAGGCAATGGGTAACGAAGGAATACGTGACTCCACATCGCGCACAAGTTGATCATCATCCATGGCTGCGTTGCATAATATAAAGTGAAATATGAATTAGTAACAAAGTTCTACTTTTATTTGCATCTATGTATAAAAGCTCACCTGTGCGATTGTCCACAAGTATCTCTGATGGATCGAAATGATCTGTGGTCGTTGACGTTGTCTCCGCATAGCGTAGCATATCCTTCTGTAGTAGAATTCGCCCGCTCAACGGCGCAGAAGCATACTCCTGTGGCACAATATTGGTGCCGTGCATCTTAAACAGTCCAATGATGACAAAAGACCAGACGCAAAGTGAAAATAGAATCTTTAGTATGACCTTTGAATGTGCCATTTTATGTTATTCTTATGTTTCGTTTTTGTTTTGAATATGAGTTTCTTGTTGGCTTTTTTTTTTCTTTTAAAGCCAAAATATAGTTTTTTAGCTTCCTTGATGTTGTTCCTCTACAATTTGTTTGTGCTGTAAGAGGAAGAAAATAAAAGGACCTTATTAGTTAGTTTAATTGTATTGTATTATCAATTCTATCATATTTTTGTAACGTCTAACACAGTACATGTAACGTACGTATGTATTGGCAGGCATATCGAAGGGAATTTATCTCATCATGTCCACTTGAGGGTCTAGAATTTATAAATTGTGAGAATATAAGTTAAAGTTTTGCACATTATATCACTGATAAAATGAAGTAAAGATACAAAATTTTGAACAAAATCCAAAGTCCATTAATGTATTAAGTACATACATATTTTATTTACATACTATATATATAAGTATGTAGTATATGGAAATTGTCAGCGTAGCGAGATTATCAGTTCATCCATTCATCTCTAAGTTAATTTACTATTGAGGTTTTGAGATATCGAGCAAAAATTTCAAAAATTTCGAATCGGGTATGTGGCAGAATTCTCTTTTAACCCAATTCCAACCCAATTGCAATGCTTAGTTCGCCAGAAGTAACTTTAGGCGGTTTTGAAATGTCATAATTTTTTAGAAGCGATTTGGGTAAATTCACCCTTATCTGAAGTTACAAAAAAAAAACCAGTAAAATGTATAAGAAACAAAAAATCACAAGAAACAAAAGAGTTTTTCTAATAAGAAAATGTATTTGAATATGGGGGGCTTGTATGGGAGGTACGAACGACCTTGTTTCTAAATTATTTCCCGAACGACGTAGTGTTTCTGGTAGTTCCCGAACGACCTAGTTTCTTAGGTAGTTCCTGAACGACTTAGTATCTCAGGTAATCTCAGGTAGTTACCGAAAGACCTAGTTTCTTAGTTATTTCCCGAACGACGTAGTGTTTCAGTTAGTTCCCGAACGACCTAGTTTCATAGGTAGTTTCTGAACGACCTAGTGTCTCAGGTAGTTTCCGAACGACCTATTGGACCAGGGAGTTTCCGAACGATCTAGTGTCTCAGGTAGTTTTCGAACGACCTAATGTCTCAGGTAGTTTCCGAACGACCTAGTGTCTTAGGTAGTTCCCATGGTGGTCCGATTATTCTGATTCCGACAAATGTATTGCGAATGGTTAATTAATTCATCTTGTCACGATGATCAAGAATATATATACTTTATGGGATCTCCAATATCTCCTTCTGTGTGTTACGACAAACTTATTATACTATACACTGCGTGAAGAGTATAAAAAAGTATCACGAACTGTAGCTTATTGTTTTCCTCGGTAATCTGGATTTAAAGAATTTAACATTTCAGTTGTTTTTAGGCATACATTTTTTTTTTGAAATAAACACTCTTCTATGAAAAATGAAATCTCCTCATCCGCTGGCACACCTACTGCTTTTTTAGCGCGCGAAATTGAAAACAACCAACCACAAAACTATCGGAGATTTCCGGCACATGCCCGATTATGTTGGAATCAGAATTTTTACTGGTGATTAACAGTAGTGCGCTTTTTTGCACTTTATTGCTATTATCGGACGTCACAAACAATATTATTTACACAATTTCTAAATAAACAAATTTTTCCGATAGGAAAAAAATAAGGTTTATTAGATTTGTTGGATCGAAATTAATACTCGTATCCCAACTTGTTTTTGAGTCTCATTTTGTTTCATTGAACTTGAATATTAAGTGAAAGACAAAATACAAATTTATATCCAATGAAATTAACAAATATTTACATTAAGTAACATACGAAGATAAGTGTAAATGGGAGGTTGGACAATGCTACTACATATACAATTGTTAAACCCAAGAACTAAGAACAACAATTGATTTAAATATTTTATGGTGCAAAACTCGCATCTGGATTACTAATACAATCCACACATTGCCTACTCACAAGAATTTTAAGTGATGCAGACTATGACTAACTTGTGCATCTCTCTCTTTTTTCTCATTTTGTCCTTATACTATCTACGGTTGTGTCTTCATAGTCAGGTGTTTGTGTCCCATGAATGCATCTAAAATTTATGATGACCACTACTACTGAGATGCTGTCATGACTGCTTTTTAACATTGCAAAATTGCAGCTGTGGCAACAATCCTCATTATCATTACCTGATTTTGCACTCTCAATCTCTCTCTCCCCCTGTTGCTGTTCTTGTTTAGACTTTCAGACTACAAAACGTACCTATCCACTATGAGTTATCTTAAATGGGGGCTTTTAATATCGCTTTGTGTGTAGAATATTGTTTCTATAGAGTGCGACTTACACAGGTGCATCATACTAGTCAACAAATTAATATTAAAAGGAATAAATGAATGAATCATTTTCTATTCTAATTTGACTAGACACATGTCATATTTTCAGAACATGATGACGGACAATATGATTTGTGTCTCAATTGAGTTGAGCATAAATTGCATGTTTATACTTGCAGCTCAACTGCATATTCCAATGTCGACTGGACCTGAACGGACTAAACCAAGCACTAGTGGTCCGGCATGATCATCATCATCATCAAACACTTCATCACAATTTGAGTTCATTTAGTAGTTTCAGTAGATAGACACATTTTCATATTTGTCGTCATAGATAGTATTCGCACAAAAGAAACCTTAACTTTTTCATTATCTCCATCTTAGAGCAATTTGCGCTCTTTATCTCTTCTCCTCTTATTGGGTAATAAAAAATGTGCAAATTGCATTTACATGACTGATAAATTGAGTGCTTTTGGGTAACTATTGAGGTTATCATTACCATCATTTGTATACTTTTCTTCCTTTCTTACTTTCTTCCTTTCATTTATCCATAACACTCATCTTATTTCCAATCTTGTTTGCAACCATTCATTCGTTCATACTTTTTCTGTGGTTACTCCTTGTAATACTAAGTACTGACTAGTCCTTTGAGAATTTCAACTCAAAACAAAGTGAAAATTTATGTTATTCCTACATCTCATTTTTTTTTATTTTATTCAGGAGCAACAGCATCATAATCAACTTCATTACTATTGTAAACTCATGAACTTTGAGAGTGTGTTTCATAACTTTTGCTTCAATCTATCAACAACATCAAGATAAGTTTTTTTGTTTATTTGTAATAAAATATACATTTATATTTGAGATATGTACATTAATTTGAGAATAGTATGAAATAAATAAAAAAAAAAAAACAAATGAAAACATTTTTGAAATGCATCAAAGAAATACACATTCAAAATCAAAATCAAAATATGTCACAAAAATGCACAATTTTAAACATAAAATTCATTTTAATTTTATTGTACAAAATATTCTATGCTGATTGTGATAATGATGATGGCCATAATAGTAGATGAGTAAAATTATTTGTAGGATGAGATTGAAATAGATGTTGACTTTCTAATCTTAATTGATTATTTCGCATTGAGTGTTTGGCTGAGCTGACAATAATTGTAAACAATCTAAGAGAAGAAAAATTAATGAATTCAAAAATTTGTGAATATATTTCTAGAGACTAACGGTAAAAATACAACATTTACATTTACTACATATTGTACTGATTTCACTTGTTCAGATTCTCCCTTTTTGTACTCATTGTACTCGTACTAGTTGTAGTTGTGTCACAAATACTAGAAATCTTCAAACGCCCAAGGCGTTGTCATGTTTTCAGGTCAAAAACCTGAAATGCTCTATTTGCCTACCTACCTGCCAGAGTGATTGATTGACTGATGGACGGACAGATCTATTGTCAAAATCTAAACAATAAAGTTTAAGAATCTACAAACGTACATGTTTAAATAAATAATTGAAATTCGATGACGATGATGATGATAATTATGATGACAATGATGTCTTTAAGTAATTTATGCAAATTTCGCAAAAAACAAAAAAAAAAAGAAAAAAATAAAACACCAAAGTAAACTTGTTCTAAATTTCATGGATTTTTGTTTCTTGTGTTTTGTTAACAATTTGGGTCAATCTCTTTCAGGTGTTTTCAGGTAACTGACTATCAACCAACCAGCAACCAGGTAGCGTTTATTTTTTCTAATGCAATCTGTAGTCATCAATCTGTGTTGGTAAGCGGCATGCGTCGCTATCATTAAGAAAAATATTATATTATACAGAAAAGGCCAAATTAACGTTAGAGAGCCCGAATTAATGACCGACCGACCAAACAAACAGGTTCCACTTCCAACAAACAAAACTACACTGAGATACTCAAAGATACTCTGAGTATTTTGACAAAATGATGTTTTTCTTTTGTTGGTTAATATGTTTTAACCGCGCATTTAGATCACGAAATCTCAAGTAGCAAAAGAACAAACAAAGAATCTAAGTAGTTAAAAAAAAAGCTATTGAAGTGCGAAAAAAATTGATTATAACGCTTTAAGGAATTTTAATTAAGCTGGATTCATACATAACAGAAATGGGTCAATAGATATATAACTTTTTAATACATTTTACTGGTTTTATAATGTTCCTTTCACATACAAGTATGTACTACTATAGTGAGAATAGAAATTAGATTTGAGCGCTTTGTCATGATGTTTGCAACTCATAGGCACGGATCGAAGACAAACATATGATCAGTATGAAGAGGAAATTGATTGATTATTGGTCCATCAAGCTGAAATCAAGATTGATGATATACGCGTATTCCTCTTCGATTACTTGATTACCAAAGAAAATATACAATAGACTTTTTTATATACTAAAATACAATACGAGTACAATGTCTTCAACTTATTACTGGATGAGAAAAAAGGAAGAAAACTCAGTTAGTAGAATGTGTTTTTGTATGATAAAAATAACAAAAGACAATACTTTACTGAAGCACAGAGATTTCGATATATGTACATATACTCACACATTCGCTTTATCTGATTACTGGATGAGGTAGACAATATACAAAAGCAAAGCAAAATCATTTAGCGGAATTTGTTATTATATGATAACAATGTGCTAAATTCCAGAAATAATATTCAAATCAGATATTCCTATGAATAGTATACTTGTAGTTAAATTGCCAGTAAAATTATAATTTCTGTATGAACATGCCAAACTTTCTATACTCATCGATCAATTTTTTATAAATTAAATATGTAATTCGGAGTAAAGTTTTTATATCAGAAACTTTTTATTATTGTAAGAGAAGTTATTTGTGAAAGGAGATCTGAAGTTAATGTTCCGGCGAAACAAGTTGAGAACAAAAAATCAATTAAATAACAAAGATCTAAAATAATAGAAGAAAAGGAAATATACAAAATGAGAGAAATAAAAGTATTGAATAGTAGAATAGATAATAATAAATCGATTAGTAACTTGGGTACATTGATCTCTGGGTTATTATTAAACAAAAGGAATGAAGAGGATGATGATAATAATGAAAAAGATATGCGAATAGTAATGATGATAATAATAATGAAAATTTGGAATATCAACGGATAAATTTGATGAGCATGCGCCGCATGTTAGTGCCATAAAATTAGTGAGACACAATACTACTTACTTAGTAGTATGTTGTACTAAGGTATATCATAATTATATGGTAGAATCAGGCAAATCATTGTAATTCTACTATGTACAATATTGTTTTATTAATACTTCACATACTACATATATAAATTCTATTGTGCATTGTATGTGTTAATCAATTGATTGACTATCCGTGAGTGAAAGATGAAATGAATGCTTGTTGTTTGGTATGTATGATGTTATTTTTATTGATATTTTGTTAAGCAAATGATTATCTTTGTGTATGTATTTGCCTCAATAAGATCTTTTATCTGTCACTAAATTAATTTCCTACCAAAGAGTATAAGTTTCTTTGAAAGAAACTGAAATAAAAAATTCCATAATATTTCCAAACACATTCCTTAACTCATCATCCTTATACAGAGAATTTAATGGATTCTCTTCCTCTTATATCAATATGAATAAAAATATAAATAAATATATATATATATATATATATATTTATTATTTTCAGCACAAGTTAGCGACCCTTGATCATGAGTTTCTTGTACGAGTATCCATATTTTTGTATCTTATCGGTTGCAACAAAATTGCAACATTGCTGTCTGAGATGTTTTCTTTATAAGCATAAATATGTACATAGTATGCTAAGAAGCAATGATTGTTTTTATGCAATGAAGAGTAGCAAAGATTAACGAGCAAAATCTAGACAAAGGGAAACTTTAAGTTATATGGAAACAGTAACTAAGATAATAACTTAATGGCGGTAGCCACAAAACAAAAACAGGCTCTTGATCAATAGTCTGACAAAATGCTCAATTCCGATGAAAACAAAAACAATCAAAGAAACACAAAACAACGACAACAAGCGACATCCATGGGCTATCAATGATCTACAATCATATACTAAATACATAAATAATAAAAACAATGAGTTCCTTTATTCAAAGAATTTTCTAAATTTCAAAAGAAATACTATCAATATGACTATCATCAAATTGATTACATTAAATATTTTATAATCTCACTGAATCATCATTATATTATATTATATTATATTATATTATATTATATTATATTATATTATATTATATTATATTATATTATATTATATTATATTATATTATATTATATTATATTATATTATATTATATTATATTATATTATATTATATTATATTATATTATATTATATTATATTATATTATATTATATTATATTATATTATATTATATTATATTATATTATATTATATTATATTATATTATATTATATTATATTATATTATATTATATTATATTATATTATATTATATTATATTATATTATATTATATTATATTATATTATATTATATTATATTATATTATATTATATTATATTATATTATATTATATTATATTATATTATATTATATTATATTATATTATATTATATTATATTATATTATATTATATTATATTATATTATATTATATTATATTATATTATATTATATTATATTATATTATATTATATTATATTATATTATATTATATTATATTATATTATATTATATTATATTATATTATATTATATTATATTATATTATATTATATTATATTATATTATATTATATTATATTATATTATATTATATTATATTATATTATATTATATTATATTATATTATATTATATTATATTATATTATATTATATTATATTATATTATATTATATTATATTATATTATATTATATTATATTATATTATATTATATTATATTATATTATATTATATTATATTATATTATATTATATTATATTATATTATATTATATTATATTATATTATATTATATTATATTATATTATATTATATTATATTATATTATATTATATTATATTATATTATATTATATTATATTATATTATATTATATTATATTATATTATATTATATTATATTATATTATATTATATTATATTATATTATATTATATTATATTATATTATATTATATTATATTATATTATATTATATTATATTATATTATATTATATTATATTATATTATATTATATTATATTATATTATATTATATTATATTATATTATATTATATTATATTATATTATATTATATTATATTATATTATATTATATTATATTATATTATATTATATTATATTATATTATATTATATTATATTATATTATATTATATTATATTATATTATATTATATTATATTATATTATATTATATTATATTATATTATATTATATTATATTATATTATATTATATTATATTATATTATATTATATTATATTATATTATATTATATTATATTATATTATATTATATTATATTATATTATATTATATTATATTATATTATATTATATTATATTATATTATATTATATTATATTATATTATATTATATTATATTATATTATATTATATTATATTATATTATATTATATTATATTATATTATATTATATTATATTATAGGTCATGTTAATTAAAAGTTTATATGGTGAATTTATTATCAGTAATTGATGAGCTACATTTTGAAGAATTTTATAGATTATAGTAACGTAAAAGATCAACGGTTTTGCAATTCAATATCTTATAGATTAATGGATAAGTTTCCTACCAACAGACGAATGAATAAAGTTTGTGTTAAGATTAACTTCGATATGCATCACAAAATAGTAATGAATCCATTCAAATTTTCACTTTTCACAATTGCATTCTCTTATTTTATTTTAAGTGGCATCAACGTTTTTTATTCATTGATTGAACTGGCGACTTCACAACAACCACCTTGTTCTCCCAGCCCACCTTACCCTCTTTTAAAAGCTGAACTGGTGAGATACATGAGTAGATTGAGACGTAGATTCATGAGATCACGTAATGAACTTGACAAGGTGGCATGGAGGAGAGTTGCCTGGGTACTGACTCAGACGATGCAAAAAGTTCGTTCAGACCACTTCAATGATCTGATGAGTTATGCTGACCCAATCGAAAAATCTGGAATATAACCTGTGGTGAGCGTGCGTGACACATCAGCCACATAGGCAGCCCCAATTCGTGGTCCCCAAAATCAATGGCTGCGCACAGAGTCAGAAAAAGCTGAAAAGTTCGCGGATGAGCTGGAGAGCCGCTTCATACTATTCAATCTAGCTGATCCTAAGGAGTTGAGTAAAACAGCTGAGGTCATATCGACAAATGATCTGGATCAGAATCCAATCAAGCACATCTCACCAGAATACGTTGCGACTCAGATCCGGAGGCTGAAGTCTAAGAAGAGTCCTGGACACGACCGAATTTGCAACAAAGTAGTGAAAGCCATTTAGTGTAAGGCACAGTTGTTTCTGACACTAATTTACAACTGTATGCTACGGATCTGCCATTTCCCCACACAGTGGAATCACTATAATCTTGTCACTTCATACAGACCGACAAGCCTGTTCTCCAAAATATTTGAAATAATATTTCTGAGTAGAGTGTTGGCAGTAAAGCGCGTCTAGGAAGCCATTCCTGTGTCGTACAACACATCCTTTCTGCGTTTGAGTTAAAACAATATTCTTCCGCAGTCTTCTTAAATGTTAAGCAGGCCTTCGATAGGGTCTGGATTGATGGTTTACTACACAAACTCAGAACGCTCCTGCCTGGCAAGCAGTACCTACTACATCTGCAGCTTTCTGAATTATTCTTTTTCTGAGGCAGTCAGAGATAGGAAATCCACCACCAGACGCATGAAAGCAGGCGTTCTCGCTCCGGTCCTATACGCACTTTATACCTCGGACATGTCGATAATTAATGATGATCAAGCAATCACTGCTATATATGCCGACGGTACGTCTATAGTCTACAACTCCGAATCACCTAAAGAAGCGTCGGAAAAAGAAAACCATTATTTAATAAGATTTCACGCCTGGGCCAAGCTCTGGAATATAATGATCAACTCCGCGAAGTCCAGTAACTGCACTTTCACGTTAAGAAAAGGTATCTGTCCGATTATAAAATATAATGCAAGCATTATTCCACAGACGGATCAAATTCGATAGTTATGTCTAATCGTGGATAAACTGCACTGCGCGATGCTACCAAAAAATTAAGAAGCTAGACTGGCTAGCTAGACTCAAACAAGCTGTCACTAGGCAATAAAAGGTTCATCTACCTTCAAATCTGGGGCACCACGGCTACCTCCAACATCTCCAGACTACAGGCATGTCAGAACAAGGCACTTGAAGAATCACGGATGCCCCATGGTTTGTCAGAAACACCACGCTGCACAATGATCTAAAAATCCCAACAGTGTTAGAGACAATGGAGCTCTATAGCAGTCGGCACTTAACAAAACTCCAGACTCACCCTAATCCATTGGCTTCTGCCCTGTTCCGCAGCCCAACTATAAGGCAAAGGTTAAAAAGACTCCATCCACATGATCTCCCACTAATAGGAATCTAATAATTATAATTTAGTACAACATAAACATGAGGCTCTAAGATATTATATTATTTAAGTATACAACCATCAAAATGTGTCATGCAGAACAACTGCAATAAATATTAAAATAATTAAAAAAAAAAATATAATAATATTCTTTCTAAAAAGAAAATGACTTTTTCGCCAACTCAAAAGAAATCAATTGAATTGCTTTACAGAAGTTTTAATACTAAATTCTAATTGATAAAAAAAGAATAAATACAGTAAAGCAACAACAATAAGTTGATTAAATTTCATAATTTTTTCTTTGAGTTCATTATTAACAAACATAGATTTTCATAAGCATTCATCTACCATCATAGCTTCGTCACAGTTCGTATGAGGCTTGGATACATTTGAACATTTCAATTCCGATGAAAACTAGATTGGTTTTTATTTAATGCAAGATTATATAACTGTATAAATGCTGCGCTAATTCGATTGAAAGAGAGTGGCAGAATGTGAAGTTCCCCTCTTTTCTTGTTAGTTCAGTTTAGTTGTTTAGTTTATATCTACTTGTATGTTTGATGATGAAGATTAAGATGACTTGACTTAGTTAATTTGCATGCGATGTTAATACCAATGCTGATGATGATGGTGGATGTGAATGTAAATTATAATGATGGTGTTGATGATGATAAAGACAAATATTTGGTTCAATAAACTAAAAGTAGGCTTATTTGTAGTCATGAAGTTCATTTTATGTTAATTGTTTGTAAGTAGAATTGCAAAAAAAAATTAGACTTTTTTTATGGAATCAACTATAAAAATAATCCTAAGATCCATACATATCATCCCTTAGAATTAGATTGTATTAAAAACTGACAAAGCAAGATCCTTTCGGGACTTAAGCCCACGCATCAGCGACTGATAACCCTTTCCCTTTCGCCGCTCCTACTGAGATAATATGTTTGAAGAATCATAACTTCTTTACTTCGTTATATATTTTTGTACTTAATGGTCTCCTGATGCAAAAAAACATGAATCTGAATGTTTCCGGTGAGTCGGTTGTGTACGTACATCTGTTGAGAGCGATTAAAATGTTTTGTTTTTTAATTCAATTTCTGTTGGGATTTGAAACAATTGGTATGGCTTTTGACAATTTTTTGTGCAATGGGTTGTATTGTCTCACAAACATTTTTGTGTTGGATTTATTGTCTCAATATACATACTTAGCTTTATAGTTACAAGTTTGATTGTGTTGCTTTGTAGATGTCAAGGAAAAGATCAAATGTCCACAAAAATATTGTATTATATGAGGACTAGTGACGGCGATGATGGAAACTTCAGTGACTACAGATCGAATTATACTGCACCATATGACGAATATAAACACGCTGAGGAGAAAAACAAGCTGCGCAAACCATGACTACGAAGATGGTAGTGAATATGGTATGATATTGCTCTCGATGCTGCTAACGTTGATAATGATATTGCTGCAGATGGTAATGTTGCCTCTACTTATATGTACTTATTATGCATAACAAATTGGAACAATTCCCTATGCTACCTCATTCCACAAATTACTTGTTTTATATACTTTATATACCACCTTTCTTATGTTTCTTGTTAAAACAATTGAAATTGATCAATATTGATATATTGTGTTTATTTCGCTTTATTGAAACATTGAAACTATACATCCATCCGAAAAAGCTTATTGTCATAAGCAGAATAAGCAGATTTCTGCCAGTCTAGTTAGTCATTATAACTTTAAATAATGAAGGTCTTGATCACTTCGCCATAATACTTATTTAAAAATATGTATTCATTCGGTTCTTTGTAATTAAGATATTTTTTTTTTTACAAAAGATTAAATTCCGAAATAAAATTAATTAATTTATTTGGAAAATTAAATCCAAACTTTGAAATAAGTAGAATTAAAACTCGAATGTTTGAAACAGTATAAAAAAAAATACTTAAATGCAATTTAATAAAAAAAAATATTAGTTGACACTAGTGAAGATGATGATGATGTATATCAAAAAATTGAAATAATTTATCTTATTTAATATTACAATAATATGAAAAAATTCAACAAAAACACAAAAAGACTATAAAATTTCTACTCCTTCACTGTAAAATGCCTTATAAAGAATTTGAGATAATGGAACTAATATTGTTTCTAATTTGGCAAATAATTTATCAGAAAATTAAAAATATAATAAAGGTATTTGATAAATAAAAAATAGAAAATACGAATAAGATGAATTATTTCGCAATAAAAAATAAAATTATTAAACGATTTTCTACATTATTATGCCAAACAAATTGAAAACGACGAATTTTATTAAATCAAAAGAAATATATATTCCTTCCTTACGTTTGTTATCAAGACAAATAAATCTCAACTTTGAAATAAGTAGAATTAAAACTCGAATGTTTTGAAGAAGTATATAAAAAAAAACTTAAATGCATTTTAATACAAAAAAAAGAAAATATTAGTTGACACTAGTGAAGATGATGCTGATGTATATCCAAAAATAGAAATAAATAATTTTATTTAATATTACAATATAATAAAATTCAACAAAAACTCAAAAAAACTATGAAATTTATACTCCTTCACTGTAAAATACCTCATAAGGAATGTGAGATAATGGAACTAATATTGTTTCTAAATGGGCAATTAATTTATCAGAAAATTAAAAATATAATAAAGGCATTTAATAAATAAAAAGTAGAAAATATAAATAAGGAAGCATTATTTCGCAATAAAAAATAAAATTATTATACGATATTCAGTATATCACGCCAAGCAAATTGAAAACGACGAATGTTTTTAAATAATAACATTAAATTAATTTTCTTGCATTATGTTTATATTTTCAAAACATCATACATAACCAAATAAATCTCAATTTTGAAATAAGTAGAATTAAAACTCGAATGTTTTGAAGAAGTATACAAAAAAATACTTAATTGCATTTAATAAAAAAAAAATATTAGTTGACACTAGTGAAGAAGATGCTGATGGATATCCAAAAATAGAAATATATAATTTTATTTAATTTTAAAATAAAATGATAAAATTCAACAAAAACACTTGACTATAAAATTTCTACTCTATCACTGTAAAATGCCAAATAAGGAATTTGAGATAATGGAATTAATATTGTTTCTAAATGGGTAAATAATTTATCAGAAAATTAAAAATATTATAAAGGCATTTAATAAATAAAAAGTAGAAAATGCATATAAGGATGAATTATTTCGCAATAAAAAATAAAATTATTATACGATATTCAGTATATCACGCCAAGCAAATTGAAAACGACGAATGTTTTTAAATAATAAAAATATATTAATTTTCTTGCTTTATGTTTATATTTTCAAAACATCATACATAACCAAATAAATCTCAACTTTGAAATAAGTAGAATTAAAACTCGAATGTTTTGAAGAAGTATAAAAAAAAAATACTTAAATGCATTTCAATAAAAAAAATATTAGTTGACACTAGTGAAGATGATGCTGATGTATATCCAAAAATAGAAATAAATAATTTATTTCTATTTCATATTACAATTATATGATAAAATTCAACAAAAACATAAAAAGACTATACAATTTCTACTCCTTCACTGTAAAATGCCTCATAAGGAATGTGAGATAATGGAACTAATATTGTTTCTAAATGGGTAAATAATTTATCAGAAAATTAAAAATGTTATAAAGCCATTTAATAAATAAAAAGTAGAAAATGCATATAAGGATGAATTAATTCGCAATAAAAAATAAAATTATTATACGATATTCAGTATATCACGCCAAGCAAATTGAAAACGACGAATGTTTTTAAATAATAAAAATATATTAATTTTCTTGCTTTATGTTTATATTTTCAAAACATCATACATAACCAAATAAATCTCAACTTTGAAATAAGTAGAATTAAAACTCGAATGTTTTGAAGAAGTATAAAAAAAAAATACTTAAATGCATTTCAATAAAAAAAATATATCTCTAGTGAAGATGATGATGGATATCCACCAATAAAATTAAATAATTAATTTAAAATATACTATTATTCATTAAATCTTTGAACAAAAAAACCTAACTATAATACTCCATTTCCTTTCATATTAAGAAATATAAAATAAATGTTACTCATTTTAGTTAAACAAAAGTCAAAAAATAAAACGAGAATAACAAAACTGCGAAAAGAAAGCAAAAACTTATAATATAAAAAATAAAAACACTCACATCAAAGATTCTAAATTATAATTTCTAAATATGAGCGAGTACCTTCCACACATTCTTGATAAACTTAATAGAAACAAGTAGAAGAAAGAGCTGTTGCAATGGAATAAATAGCAAACACGAGCTCAAAGTAGGAAACTTAAAAATATACTTATTAAATAATTAGTATTCATTATTTCAAATTAAATTAAAAGAAAAAAAAAAAAAAGAAGTATAATATGATGAACTTCTTCCAACCAAAATTAAAATTATTAAACTAATTTTAGTAAAACATTAAGGCTGACAGTTGAAATAACCAGAGTTGAATATCGAACGTTTTGAAGTCGGCAGGGAATTTGAAATATATTTTCATTGATGGTAAAAATAAAAATAATATGTTGAATTAACTAATTAAAAAAATAAATAAATAAATACATTTTATTAAAGGATCTTACAAGGGACGTGGCGCTTCTAAACTAATATTGTTTCCTAAAAATTTGCACAAGATCAAGAAAAAAAAATAATAAAAATTACGTTATTGTGTCTAGTCGCATTAAAATTATTTGTTATTGTACAAAACGAAAGATTTATTCATCATTAATAATAATAATATAAAATCACATAAAATAAACATATGAAACTGGTATAGGGAACGTAACCTTCCAGAAGGAACCTTTTAAGTTTTTTTCTAATCGATTCAGGAAAGAATAATAATAATTATTTGTATAATATTTCAGATAAGTCATTCTACAATACTTAGTGTAAACATTAACAGACTAATGATGATTGTTCAGTATTTAATTTTTATTGTAATATTTGTATTTATTTTAAGAAGTTCAAAACTTTTCATACAAAAATTCATTTCCTTTCATAATTTTATACTAACCCCCACATGAAATATGCATCAATCAATCAATCTATCCCTTTTTTGAATATGTATTGGTGTTAATTCTCTTATTTCAAATTTCTCAGACTTAAATAATTAAGGCCTTTTAGTATTAGTTTTGGTGTGGGGTGGTTAAAAAAGAATTTATTTGATTGTCAGTAAATAATGATTTTTCAAAAAATAAAAGAATTAATATGAATTGTGGCAGACATTCATGAAAAGAAAATGGTTGGGTAAATTTGGTGAAATTAGAAGGTATTAGTCAAGTCTTCTATAAGCTGAGTTTTATATTCTCGACTACAGAAATTAAGTAAAATCACCACCCGTCAAAACTTGTTGCAGCTAGGATGTGTTGCGAGTTGCGACCGACATCTACCATATAGTCCCGACCTCAAGCCATCAGAGTTCCATATACTTGTATTTCAATCGTTTCTTTAAAAGTGCTTAGAACGCTTGCTTGCTTTTGAATCCTTCATTAAACAGCGATTTTACAAGTTTTCATAAAAGACCCAAAAGATAATGTCATCTCATTGAAAAAACCCAACTCAATATTTTATTTGCAGTATGGGTAAATTCTTGGTTTCGTCTATTGCAGTATGAAAGTTTTCTTCTGTGTTGGTCCGTCTAAGCATTCTCTTTTTTTAATATTAAAAATTAATATTATATTGAAGGGATAAAAGCTATAATAATTTCGGAATTCGCTCTCGTGTTACCCATTCCAAGCATAAAGTGAGGATCAGTCGCCCCCAATACATCAACAATACATACATACATGTACAATATTAGTAATGGACATTTGACATATTTTATTTTTAAGAAATTGATAAATAGATACTCGTATATGTTCTATAAATTATTTATAATTTTTCTAGGAATTCTGATAAATGACGATGATGATGTTGATGATGGAAACTAATTTGTAGTACAATAGTATTGTAGTATTTATTCTTGTTACTTAGAAAGCGTGTTTTGATTTAATTATTATTACTATTTTTTTTTCTGATAAGGAAACTTGTTCATGTTGCCAATTAACAACGCAAGAGTGTTTTTATTTATTTATTTATTTTTATTTGTATTTTCTTATTTTTCTCATTTTGTACATATTTGTTGTGGAACTAACAAAATTGATCGATTGATTATACTATACTCGTATGAAGTTTCAATTGAAAGTCGCTACCCAGCGTTGAGAGTCTGAGAGTGATGCAAATTGCAATACACAAGTGTAAAGGGAAAAGAGTAAATAACAGGTGAATTTACGAGTCACGAGAGTATGTGGATGATGAAAACCTGTTGTAGGGAAGAGGGTGACAAGTGATTTAATTTGTTGCAACACATTCTAATTGGGGTGTGGTGGGGTATCGTATAGTTTGTTAGTTTTTTTTTTTTTTGCACTTTTCCAGCATTGATTTAGTATTTAAATCAATGAAAACCAGCATCTTCGGAAATTTGTAAATTTTAAATTACATTTTGGTAAAACAAAATTAAATAAAATGAAATTAAATTAAATTATAATACCAAAAGTTTAGAATACCATACAAAATAATAATGAAAATGAAATTAAATTAAATTATATCATATCATATCATAATAAATGCAAGCATCAAGTTATGAAAGGAAATTCTTTTAAAATTTCAGTCAACTTCAATATTATCATAATGGGGTTTTTAACTATTTTTCGTTGTACTTGTGTGTCTTTTTTTTATTATTTTAAAATTTTGCACTTAATAAAAAAAAAAAAAAAGAAAATAACATAAAAAGTATTTTTCGCTAGAAATTTTTGCAAATACAAACTTGTAGATACGCGCACAAGCTTTATAGATACATTTGTATATTTTTATTCTATTCTCTTCTATTCTATTCTCATCGCATCCCATCCCATTCCACATCTCTTGTTTGTTTCTGGTATTTTTGATTTTGATATCAATATGTTCTCATTGAAAAGTGACAATGTCGCAGCTCATTTGGCAACATGTGGCAATGACAGACTGACAGACACACAGAGAGACAATAAAGTGAAGTGAGTGTATCTTTTTCAAAATGAATTGTGCCTTTACAGCCTTTAAGAAGAGTTTCTGTGTGTGTCGTGTTGTGCCCTAAATATGCGTCAAGTCTGCCACGTACGCAAATAAAAGTATGTGTCACGCATTACTGAACAGTTTTAGTTGTTAAACATTTCTGTGTCTTCTTTTGTACAATATATGTATGTATACAATATATGAAGAACGATTTTAAACGTTGTACTCATAATAAGCTCCGATATATATAACAAAGATATAGATACAATATACTTTGCTTCTAAATACACATTCCCGCACTCACTCCCGATTTTATTCGATATTGTTGTAACTCAAAAGTGACAAAACGAACTTAAGTAACTCGTATGCAGCATTAACTTGTATCATCATCATCCACATGAACATCATCATTATTACCACCACCACCACCACCACCATCACCATCATCATCATCAGTATCGGTATCAGCAATATTATCATTTTCGGTATCAGCAGATGTCTAAGATTTAGTGAGTGTTTAGATGTTCATTTGAATTTTAAAATTCAGTAAAGATACTTTAGTATCTTTGGTGCTGCGTTGGTGTTGTATGACAATAACTTTTTGTGATTGTTGTGTGGCGCGTCGTCAGTCACATTGTCCCGCAATATTTATGGAGTGTTACTTTTTTTTATTATTATTACAATACACATAGTATTTGATATGATTCTTCTTGGAATACTTTGTTTTTTATTGTAGACAGATATGAAGACATGTGTCAGATAGATAGGTTTTAGATCAAAACTTTCCATTTTCACTTTTCACATAAATATAAATTACAATGTTTTTCACATAATAAATCATCGAAGATTTCATAACATCAGCATAATACGATAAATTCTTATAACCATGTCGTCCCTAGTCCAACCAAAAGTTTTCCACTATCAGTCTGAAATTGTACAGTGGAACATAAAGTTTGGTTTACCGCATCTCACATACCCTCGAACAAAAATTATAATATTAGCAGCTATATTAATAATTATTATTTAATTATGGATCAATACTCCTCGTATGTCATATAATAAGTGGTAAAATTTTAAAATCTTTAAGTTTTTTCTATTGAATGCAGTAGGAAAACCAACAAAAAAAAATTTAAAAGCTTCTTGTGGAGGGTTGCATTTCCTAAACTAGTATAAAAGTTTCATATGTTTATCTTCTGTGATTTTATATTATTATTAATGATCATTTTATCTTTCGTTTTGTACAATAATAAATAATTTCAATGCGACTAGATACAATTATGTAATTTTTATTTTTATTTCTTTGATCTTGTACAAATTTTTAGGAAACAATATTAGTTTAGAAGCGCCACGTCCCTTGTAAGATCCTTTAATAAAATGTATTTATTTATTTATTTTTTTAATTAGTTAATTCAACATATTATTTTTATTTTTACCATCAATGAAAATATATTTCAAATTCCCTGCCGACTTCAAAACGTTCGATATTCAACTCTGGTTATTTCAACTGTCAGCCTTAATGTTTTACTAAAATTAGTTTAATAATTTTAATTTTGGTTGGAAGAAGTTCATCATATTATACTTCTTTTTTTTTTTTTTCTTTTAATTTAATTTGAAATAATGAATACTAATTATTTAATAAGTATATTTTTAAGTTTCCTAATTTGAGCTCGTGTTTGCTATTTATTCCATTGCAACAGCTCTTTCTTCTACTTGTTTCTATTAAGTTTATCAAGAATGTGTGGAAGGTACTCGCTCATATTTAGAAATTATAATTTAGAATCTTTGATGTGAGTGTTTTTATTTTTTATATTATAAGTTTTTGCTTTCTTTTCGCAGTTTTGTTATTCTCGTTTTATTTTTTGACTTTTGTTTAACTAAAATGAGTAACATTTATTTTATATTTCTTAATATGAAAGGAAATGGAGTATTATAGTTAGGTTTTTTTGTTCAAAGATTTAATGAATAATAGTATATTTTAAATTAATTATTTAATTTTATTGGTGGATATCCATCATCATCATCTTCACTAGAGATATATTTTTTTTATTGAAATGCATTTAAGTATTTTTTTTTTATACTTCTTCAAAACATTCGAGTTTTAATTCTACTTATTTCAAAGTTGAGATTTATTTGGTTATGTATGATGTTTTGAAAATATAAACATAAAGCAAGAAAATTAATATATTTTTATTATTTAAAAACATTCGTCGTTTTCAATTTGCTTGGCGTGATATACTGAATATCGTATAATAATTTTATTTTTTATTGCGAATTAATTCATCCTTATATGCATTTTCTACTTTTTATTTATTAAATGGCTTTATAACATTTTTAATTTTCTGATAAATTATTTACCCATTTAGAAACAATATTAGTTCCATTATCTCACATTCCTTATGAGGCATTTTACAGTGAAGGAGTAGAAATTGTATAGTCTTTTTATGTTTTTGTTGAATTTTATCATATAATTGTAATATGAAATAGAAATAAATTATTTATTTCTATTTTTGGATATACATCAGCATCATCTTCACTAGTGTCAACTAATATTTTTTTTATTGAAATGCATTTAAGTATTTTTTTTTATACTTCTTCAAAACATTCGAGTTTTAATTCTACTTATTTCAAAGTTGAGATTTATTTGGTTATGTATGATGTTTTGAAAATATAAACATAAAGCAAGAAAATTAATATATTTTTATTATTTAAAAACATTCGTCGTTTTCAATTTGCTTGGCGTGATATACTGAATATCGTATAATAATTTTATGTTTTATTGCGAATTAATTCATCCTTATATGCATTTTCTACTTTTTATTTATTAAATGCCTTTATAATATTTTTAATTTTCTGATAAATTAATTGCCCATTTAGAAACAATATTAGTTCCATTATCTCACATTCCTTATGAGGTATTTTACAGTGAAGGAGTATAAATTTCATAGTTTTTTTGAGTTTTTGTTGAATTTAATTATATTGTAATATTAAATAAAATTATTTATTTCCATTTTTGGATATACATCAGCATCATCTTCACTAGTGTCAACTAATATTTTTTTTGTTGAAATGCATTTAAGTATTTTTTTGTATCTTGTTTCAAACATTCGAGTTTTAATTCTACTTATTTCAAAGTTAAGACTTAATTTTCCTAATAAATTAATTAATTTTATTTTATAATTTAATCTTTTGTAAAAAAAAATATCTTAATTACTGAATTCATTCAGGAATTTTAAAAAATGTTCCAAAGAACCGAATGAATACATATTTTAAAATAAGTATTGTGGCGAAGTGATCAAGACATTCATTATTTAAAGTTATAATGACTAACTAGACTGGCAGAAATCTGCTTATTCTGCTTATGACAATAAGCTTTTTCGGATGGATGTATAGTTTCAATGTTTCAATAAAGCGAAATAAACACATTATATCAATATTGATCAATTTCAATTGTTTTAACAAGAAACATAAGAAAGGTAGTATATAAAGTATATAAAACAAGTAATTTGTGGAATGAGGTAGCATAGGGAATTGTTCCAATTTGTTATGCATAATAAGTACATATAAGTAGAGGCAACATTACCATCTGCAGCAATATCATTATCAACGTTAGCAGCATCGAGAGCAATATCATACCATATTCACTACCATCTTCGTAGTCATGGTTTGCGCAGCTTGTTTTTCTCCTCAGCGTGTTTATATTCGTCATATGGTGCAGTATAATTCGATCTGTAGTCACTGAAGTTTCCATCATCGCCGTCACTAGTCCTCATATAATACAATATTTTTGTGGACATTTGATCTTTTCCTTGACATCTACAAAGCAACACAATCAAACTTGTAACTATAAAGCTAAGTATGTATATTGAGACAATAAATCCAACACAAAAATGTTTGTGAGACAATACAACCCATTGCACAAAAAATTGTCAAAAGCCATACCAATTGTTTCAAATCCCAACAGAAATTGAATTAAAAAACAAAACATTTTAGTCGCTCTCAACAGATGTACGTACACAACCGACTCACCGGAAACATTCAGATTCATGTTTTTTTGCATCAGGAGACCATTAAGTACAAAAATATATAACGAAGTAAAGAAGTTATGATTCTTCAAACATATTATCTCAGTAGGAGCGGCGAAAGGGAAAGGGTTATCAGTCGCTGATGCGTGGGCTTAAGTCCCGAAAGGATCTTGCTTTGTCAGTTTTTAATACAATCTAATTCTAAGGGATGATATGTATGGATCTTAGGATTATTTTTATAGTTGATTCCATAAAAAAAGTCTAATTTTTTTTTGCAATTCTACTTACAAACAATTAACATAAAATGAACTTCATGACTACAAATAAGCCTACTTTTAGTTTATTGAACCAAATATTTGTCTTTATCATCATCAACACCATCATTATAATTTACATTCACATCCACCATCATCATCATCATCAGCATTGACATCGACATCGCAAATTAACTAAGTATAATTGGTGGATTCATTTCTGTTGATTTTTAATACAATTATATTTTATTTGATAAAAATATCCAAAAGAATTGAATATATTTTAAATTTTCCTAATATATTAATTTATTATATTTCTGAATTAAATCTTTTTTATATATTTTTTTTTGAGATTCTTATTCTTTTTAATGTGGTTTATGCTCTCCAATGGGAAATTTATGTCTGCACACCAATTTAGTTTAAGCGTTTTTTTTATTTTATTTTAAAATATTTGTGTATATTATTCCTGAATTATTACGGCTGAAGTAAACTATGGATGTGGTTTTTCTATTGGAAAAGTTGATTTATGCTTAGAAATCTACAATAGAAGTTGTAACCAGTTCTTCTATTAGTTTAAACATGTTGAATTTGTTTCTCATTCAAATATCCCTACTAGGTTCAATATACAAATTTGATAAAGTGGTTGGTTGGAAGGGGTGCAATGCGATGACCGCAGATGATAAGATACATACATCATAGAAACTTGTGTTCAGATGTAAAAACATATGCAGAACACCTTCTTGAAGAAACAATTTTCCACTATGGAAATAAAAGTTAAATTGAGAGAAGTTGCGAAATAAAATGAAAGAAAGAAAGAACAAAACCGCTTGTCAAAAACACATACATGTATGTTGATACATACTTAGGTACACATGCTGACACAAAATATTACAAAAGATACCAGATACTCATATGAACGTTAGTAAGAAGAAATCATAGATACATCATCATCATCATCAAAATCAGAAAACGAATGATGAGAAAGAATCCATGTTGGGATTTGGTTGAGCTTGGTTCTAGTTTTGTTGTCGTTGTCGCTGTCGTTAAGGATTTTTGCGTTATATTTTGATTTTCTTGTCACGTTCTTGGCTAACAACATAAGGAAGCCGTCTTCATCACATCACTTGCGCTAACAAGGCAACTTGCATTGGGCACATTGGCTTGGCTGAGAAGGTGTAAAGGGGCAATTGTAGTTCAATGGAATTTGGAGGATGCAAAGGGTTACAAGCCATCAGAAATGTATCTAGTATATGTGGTAAAAAAAGAAAAATTAAAGTTTCACAACCATCAACATCAAAAACATGCGACAGGCAAGAATTTCTTTGGGTAAAGGGACACATTCGGATATATTGAGATACACTGAGCATGTTTGTGATGTAGTAGTTGAGAGCCAAAAAACTTATCGAGTTGTCAACAATGCAACTACAAAACCAACTAACCAACAATTGAAATACAAGAAGAAGATGTGTTGAAGTAGATGGTAAAGAAGAAAACGAAGAAAAATGAATGTCAATCGAATCGAATGACAGACAAACTGCATAAGAGAATGACAATTCGTTGCTTGAATGCTTCTCACTGACTGACGGGTGAACTGACGAACTGATGGACTGATGGTTGACTGATTCTGATTGCTACTCGGGTATTTATACGAACAAAATTAAATGGAAAATTGTTGCGGAAAATACCGAAAATTCAATTGACTTCACTTTTGCTGCATGTGTGGCATGAATTTTGGTTGCGAAAACTTTTGGCTATAATCTAATTGGATTGTTGTTGGTTCAGCGTGTCTAGCATTGCAAGAGAAATATTGTATACAAAATCATCATCATCATCATGATGAAGATCAAAACATTCAAATAAAGGCATTTGAAAGTCTTGAATGGCGGCATTGCAAATGTATTAAGAGTTATCCTTTTTTGTTTTTCGTTTTAATTCTGTTGCATATTGGCAGCAATGATGATGATGATTTACATCTCTCTAAGGGCCAATCCCCAAAATATTGTAATCCATCATTTTCAAAGACTCACTCGCTCGCTCACTTTGAGTTTTTGCCAAAGTTTTCCTTTTCTGTATTTCCTCCTTCTTTTTGGCAAATTTACAAAAGTTGTCTCAAGTGCATCGTCGTTGTCGACGTTGATGGGTAAAAAAAAAAGAAAGCCCAGAGCAGACCAAGCCATTGCAGACCCCAAACCAGACTCAGACGAGGCCAAGAGAGGGCAAAAACAAAAAAGGAAAGAGGATAGGAAAGGAAATAAAATGTAAAATGTTGCATTAAATTGGTTCAAGGTTTTATTTTTGTTGCATTCTACCAACTATTGGATTATTATGAAAAGCAAAAGTGAAATATAAAAATTTAAAAATTAAATACAATTCATTTCATTCTCAAAAGTCAATTTAAACTGAAACAATTAACAAATCATTATGACAGTGAAAAGAGTTAAAGAATGAAGGATGATTACAACAACAAATGGCTTTTTGTTTATAATACATATGAAACTTGGAAAGCATTGAAAGATAATTAAATTCTACCAGATTATTATTATAAACTACACATTTCTTTACACCATAATCAAATCAGTTGATTAAATTACAAAAATATATTTAATATCTAAAAATCAGTGAAATTTCTAGAAATACCATAAGTAATTCTCAAATAAAACAAAAATTTAGTCATATATGTATGTACGATTATACATATATAGGTATAGTAAGTATTTACGCATTTTGATTCATTTGAAGTAGGTAAATAGAAATACATTTGCTTGGGGTTCTTGTGATGTTTTGGAATAAGTAAATAAACTTAACAAAAAGTCCAGAATTTGTAGATTTCAAATGATAAAAGCATGGGAAGGTTGCCATGGTTGGGCATACTTTCCTTTTTGGCTGATAACTTTCATTAGAATCGGAAATATTATTATTATTATTATGTTCGAAGAAGCGAAAAAGACAACAATTTTGCTATGCATCCGAAATCAATTGGATTGAAAATAAAAATGTTATGGGAATTAAAACAAAAATTTAAAATTGGCAACTATACCCACAGTTGGGCATCCCTTAAAATAATCGAATATGTTATAAAATGATAAAAAAATAAACTGATAAGAAAATTGTATGCAATAAAAAGAAGAGTAGTTTAATGACAAACGCACTTTTATAAATTTCGTGTTACAAGACCGCAACTGGACCAATTATGTGAGCTGTCCAACTATGAAAACCTTTCCTTACATATGTATTATCTATTTAATAATGATCACATATAGTACAAGGTGCGCTGGGTTGTCCATATACATGCAATAATACCAAGTTTTATTATTTTATAGTCACACTTCATAAGCAATCCACATAAATTTGATTGATCTGTTAACATGTGATTTTTTTATTCATCCTATTGGTCAATAAGATTTAGGGATGGACCCATTGAAGTGTATAATAACTTAATACATATTTATGTGAATATTGAAAATAAAAGTAAGTATTAATAGTTTTTATCCAGACCAGACCTCGTATTGCATTATAGATCATGTTGTTATGGTACTTGGTATTTTATATAAAAAAGTACATGAGAATAATATAAATTGTAGCATATTCAGAAATGAAATGCATGCACTTATAATTTTAAACTTCATCTACTTGTATAAAGCTCGTAGACTTGTGTGGATGTAAGTACTTGGTGGATAAACATATAATACTTTGTGTAGTTGGATTTGTGTTTTCATTTCAGACAAAAACGAAAGTCATATTCGTATTTAGTTAACAAAAATATCACTTCAAATTAAGTTTTCTAATTAATCAACTTCTTTGATTTGTTCCATGAAAACCGATCTGGCAACGTTGCCATGCAGCAAAAAAAAAACTCCTTTCAAATTTGTTGTTTTTTTTTTCAATTTTTTATTATTTTTATTTTTTTTATTTTTTTGGTTGTTCGTTCCTATTTCGACTGAAAATGCCAACAAATCTCCACCATTTGTTTGTCGACATTCTCTCTCTATACAGAAAAGTTTGCTTGTGTTTTTCATACAAGTCATAACCCCCCCAACTAAGGGGAGAGGATTGAGTAAGTAGGGTGACTATGAGAGTTGAATAGAAGGAGCCGACAAGAAAAAAGAAGAAAAAAAAAAACGTATGCACATCAAGCTAGGAAATGATCGGGAGAGACAGGGGGTGAGAAAAAAAAACAAGAAACCTGCACCATAAATCGTTGTCGTTGTCGTCCGTCCTTTGTTAGTTGTTCAGTCGTTGTTGGCTGTTGCTGCTGTCGGTGTCACTGTCGTTGTCGGCGTTGTTTGCTCGCTTCGTTCGCTTGCATCGTTTGCCTTCGACATGAAAATGTGAATGGCAAATGTTTGCACTTTAATTTTTTCTCTTTTTGATGTTATACCCTACAATAGTATTATATGAATGACATTATAATGGCATAATGTTTGACAACTTCATCATCTTGCTCCCCTCTAATTGATTATCATTCAAGGCATCGAATTGAATTTAATTCGAATCATGTCCAATGTTGATCTAGAGCCATTTTATGAAAAGTTATCTTATGGTATTATAATAATATATTTCAGTTGAATTATAACTATTATTGAACAGTTTTAACATTCTAGATAGAAGTTTTTGTATGAAAAATATGTTTATCTACTAAATTGAGAGTTTCATTATAGGAGACAACTTCATGTTCTTGATCTATAAAAGGATGCTTGGAAGAGAAGTGTTTTTTAGGGTTCCGTACCCATATGGAACTAACGGGACCTTATTACTAAGCTTACAATGTCCGTCCGTCCGTTTCCTGCTCTATCTCATGAACCGTAATAGGTAGAGAGTTGAAATTTTCACAAAGTGTGTAATTCACTTGTGTGTAGAACGACAAATACAATACTAAAAATATACATTTTTAGAAGCATTGTTCTTTAATTTAACCTTTTGTTTAACAATTTTTTGTTTTTTGTAGTATACTTTGAGCTGTTAATTGTAGTATACTTTTAGGCTATTAAATATAAACATAATTTTATATTTTAAGCAAAAAATCTTGTACGATGGTACGGAACCCTCCGTGTGTGAGTCCGACTCACACTTGGCTAATTTTTTGTTTAATTATGTGGAATACATATTATATTTTTGTCGAAATTCACATATGTATTAATGGAAGGTTATAGGATTCTAGAGATAAGAGAGCGACATCATCTTTATACCCAATGCAAAAGGTACTGACGCGAAATGATTCAAGTCTAATGTCATGTAAGAGGAAACTCGAAAATGTTTCACAATATGTAATGCTTATAGTAAGTAGCATTCTAGAAACAAATTATTCTAAGAATATTTTCTGTAGTTCTCAACTTGGGAATCTGTATTCATTATAGCCTATACCAAAGACATTTTTTCAAATAACGGAATACAAGTGTAAAAATAACATACATATGTATATTTCATGTTGAAACAAATCTAAGAATAAAACATTTTTAGCATACGAAAGGGAATTCGAAAACTAGGTAAGAAGATATAAGAACACTTTGGTGATTTATGGAATTTGGAGTTATATGAAAAACTTCTTTTACTATTGCGATTTATTTTTTTTTTTCATGTATCTAGTAACATCTCCCTGTGTGAAGGGTATTTAATATTTAGATGGAATCGAAGTTAATGTTTTTTTAGTATTAGTTTTCTTTTTAAAAGAATTTTTTATAATTTTTTTTTTTTAATAAATTTTGTTATCAGATTTTTCTATTCCTTTTTCTTTATGCTTTTCTGTTTTTTCTATTTCTTGTGTCTTTTGTTTTTTATTATTTTTTGTTTTGTTTTATTGTTAGAAATAATTAAATTAAGATTTTTATAGCTTAATTGGATGGTTGTTTGCGGGTGACGACGACGACGACATTCACTTGAAATGCTCTTTGCACCACTTCTGGTCTCTCGTTTAGTTGTACCATATATTATAAATTCACGATTCATGCAACTCATGCTGCTGCTGCTGCTATTTGTTTGTTTGTTATATTGCTGCATGTCAATTGAATCAGCAGCAGCAACAGCAATTGAAAATGAGCAACAAGAGAATTTTTTTTTTTTTTTTGTTTTATTTTAAAGGAAAATTTCGTCAAAACAAAAAACAAAAAGAAAAATAAGAACAAAATGAAAAACACAAGCTGAAAAAGGAAGGGTAAATGGCAACTTGTCGTGCTGAGCACATGAGTTTTCATTTGAGTTTGAATGTGAAATTAATTTTTCTTGACATGTGAAGTTAAGTCATGCTAAGTAGTAGTATCTGCGAGAGGTATTACGCAAATGCAAATACTGACATAGTACAATACTAGTGTGTGTAGGTATATAAATGTTTCACACAATCTGAATAGTTATTCATACTTATGTAGGTAACAGTAGGTAAGCTAAGGTACTAATTAAAAGCTAAAATTATTAAATATTGTATAAGAGTTGTGCAAGGCAATTGACACTGCTTAATGGCATCATGCAATTGCAATTTGAGTGTTTTATGCAAAGATACTTACTTGTACTATTTATATTTACCTATATGAACTGAACCTTACCCTACCTAACCTAAGATCTAGAACGGTTTTAGGGTGTTCATGTTCAATAAAGTAAGAACTTGGCTAGAAATACAAATTTGATTCTATTCCAAATATGTCTTCTCCACTCCATCAACTAACTCAATCTTATACTTGACATTTGGACACTGTATATTATAAACATTAAAACACATTGCTATATTGCTATATGATCAAGGCTTTCGCATTTCAATCTTTGCTCTCTGCTGAGTTGCGTTCATTTGCCATTTGAACGTATGCCAAATCATTGCTTTACTTAGTGTATTGTATTTTAGTATTTTATTGTACTCGTACCTACTGCTAAAATCTAGACATCTAACATATTTCTTGAACTTTCGGTTTTCAAATGCAGAATCCAGTGCACCTTTGAAATTGTCTTACTCCTGCTGACTTTACTTCTCCCTACACACAGGCAGATATATAGATAGGTAGATGGATGAAGAGAGGAAGAGATTAACGTGGCCAATAATATTAAGAGCTAGTTCTGCTGTTAGCCAAGCTTAAAACACAACGCCAAATGCCAGCCAGCCAAAGAACCACAGCTGTTTCACACACACTACAATGGACGATAGCACGATACAGAATGAGGGTCACGAAAATGAGAGAAAGAGAGAGAGAGAGAGAGACAGAGGCATAAGAAGAACTGAAGGAATATAGTAACAAATAAGCTTGTGTATTACTACATGTATACACAAATGTCAATCGGTCGGTCGGTTGGTTGGACGACCGGTGGGACGTACGTTTTATGCAGCTGTGTAGGCTTTTACTGGTAAGGTGAGTCTAAGCAAGCAAACTGGAATGAAGAAAGGTAGGATGAATGGTTGGAAGGAGGGCAAGTAAACGAGGTAGTCAGGTAGTTAAGCGGGTTGGGCGGCTGGATGACTTCTCTCTTGACTCATATGGCTGATTTTCATTAGCATACGGCATTGGTGCAAAAGCATAAATTCCATATACAAATTCCAATGTGGTGGGTGCACATTCAGTTCAGTTCAGTCCAGTTCGGCTTAGCTTAGCTGAGCTCAGTTCACAGTTCACTCTGCACTCTCCATTCAGAGCTCACAATTGAGTTCCTTTTTTTTTCGGCGCCATCGCCTTTTCTTTGTTGTGTTTTGCTTTCAATGCTTATGTTGTGTTTATACTTTTCTCTGTTTTGCTTTTGGTTTTTTTGGGGAAGCAATGTTGATGGTAATGGTCGATTTTTGCATACACTTCATAACACTTGTGCGTATCATTTTGGATCTATCTATTGAATGCATGGAATTTTCATAAAGTATTATACATATTCGTCTGATTTTTCTCGCCTGTTCATTTGTCCTTTCAGATGTCACCGGATGTCCAGCTAGATAGTCTCAAAGGTTTTTTATTCATAATATTGTATATAAAGAAAAGAATTTTTTTTTTTTTGAAGCGTATGACAGTTTTGATTAAACCAAAGGTTCTGTTTCTTGTTTTTCATGATTGCGGCTATAAAAAAAAAATATTTAAATGAGGAAGAGAGGGGAATATGGGAATGACATACATAGAAATGAAAACAGAAACCGAGTTGGTAAACAAAGTGGTGTCCAGTAACCGTTATATGCTGAATGGCAGCTTGCAACACTGAACTGAACAATTTTAGGAGTTCGCTTTTACTGCACTGAGGCAGGCAAGAGGAGTCGTAAAAGATGAAGGTAGAAAGGCAACCAGCACGATTGCATGTTTCCAGCTGCAACTGACAGTGTAGTATGCGGCTTTTCTTGTTCTTATTCACATTCTCTATCTCGGGTTTCTTTCTTTGGGTCGTTTTATAACCAACCCAACCATACTACAGTAGCACCACCACCAGTTGTGTAGCCCAAGCTTAGTTTCGGTTCCTCTGTTAGTTTTTGCTTCTTCTATTTTTGCTATATATACCTTTTTATTTTGTTGTATTGTTGTTTCATTTGAAAGCCACAAAAATTGTGCCCTCAAAAGGGAACGAAGGATAAAAGAGGAGGAGAAAGAGGCAGAAGAAGCGAATAAATCGGGTTAATTGAAAAATGCATAACTCGGATGTTTTGAATATCGGGTGAAAGGTGGTAAGAAATGAGCGAGAGAGAGGGAGAGAGAAGTGGAAAGAGATCAAGTCCGGGTGGGCACTATGCAAATAGAAAAACCACTCCTTTTCGTCACAACGTGGTTGTTCCCATCTTCAACATTATCATGTCTTCTTCGTCATCGTCGTCGTTGTTGTCGTGACTTGTGATTTTCTTGCAATTTTCGTTATTCAATTATTAAAAACATTCACTCGCCCATCTTAGGGCTCTGACTGACTCCTTGTGCCAAAGATGAAGACTAATAAAAACTACTACAAGAAAAAGAAAGAATAATGAAAGAAACTCAGGTTTTAAGTAGCATTCTCCTGCCCCTCTCAGTCTTTGGCAAGCGTTGAAAAGCGTGAAGCATGAAAACTCAGCAATGACTAAGTAAATATCAACAATTATAGAAATTTATGTATAAGCCTTATTCGTTCGTTTGTTGTTGGTATCGCCTTCTTTGGCCTGGTCTGTTCTGGTCTAACCTGATTCTGGCTATACTATTGGACAATATAAGCTGCTGCTGGTGCTGTTGATGCTGTTGACTGACCTAAAAAGGTAGCCAAACACGAATTGTAATTGTTAACAATGCACTCATTCTTAAAGTAAACAAAAACAACAAAACAACATTTCATACTGGCCAAGGAGCAAACAAGATGATAATCACATTGACGATGATGTTAGAGATGTTGTTACATACAATACAATTCGCAACAATTGCCAACCAAAAACGACCTGACATCAAACTGCATGCACTTCCCTTTTGTATTGCATTGCATTGCATTGCATTCTATTCTATTCTATTCAATTCTACTTACAATATTCTGTTTAACCAACTAAATAAACTCTAAATTCTAAGAGGTACCAACGACTACTTCTGGATAGTATGGATACTGCTAGTGAGCGAACGGATGGCGACAAGCGGTTAACAATGGCAACATACCTACTATCTTAGTCACCTCCCCCAACTCCATTTCCTTCTCCTTCTCCATCTCCATCTCCCTTCCTTTTTCATTTTCGGGTTCTTCCTTTGGACTCCCTACCTCTCTTTGTATATAAATATGTTTGTAAGTATATTTCGAATTCTTCCTTTGGACTGACGACCATAAGAGCGAACGAAGACATACAATTTGTAATATGAAATTTTGGCAAAAATACAAAAATTAGTTTGCTAATTTTAAATTTATTAGAAAACCACAGTAACGACATACAACAATAGAAAATACAAAACACTGACGACAACAACATCAACCATTTAATATATATTTTTTAATGTATACATAATACAATTACATATAAGAGGACAAATCCATAAATTCTTTTGAAGATCATAAAAAATGACTTCAAGTGAAGGTATGAAACTTAAATATAAAAAGATGAGAAAAAAAAGTGGATAATATTAAAATTCATATCTATGAATTTTTATTATTGGTACCTTCCAAATTAAACTATAATATTTCACATCACAGAAAATCACGTGATGATTTTGTAGTGCTGGTAAAATGAGTGTGACAAAAACTATGGGGCTGTGCTTTAGGATTGCTATGAAATGGTAGATTTTTCTATATTTTTTATCTCCTTATAGTATTTATCATTCAAAATAAGAAGTTTAATAGTGGTTAGACTTGCATTAACAAAATTTTTTCCTTGATCTTGGCAACAAAGTTGTGCGTGTTTATAGCTTTTCTGAAAATAAGTCGTCCGTTAGCATTACTGAGCACACTGTGTGTTCGGCTTTATGGGTTTTTTTTCCATATTTAGACTCAATCACTTAAAAGTCATAATCAAATATCGCGTCATTAAAAAATAATAATAAGTTCCTAACGCCGCTGTATCGGAAATATGACGTATTAAACAAAAATATGTAGGGGTGTGCTATGTATTTGGTAAATTTCAAATTTCAATGTTTAAAAGTATTAACTTTTAATTATTGTATGCTATAACATAATCAACAGTTGATGTTGTCAGAAAGTTAATCCTAAGTAACTTCCATCTTTTTTTTTCTTTTTATATATCAAAGTCAAAAACTTTTTCGACTTGCAACAAAAGACAGAACATTTTGGATGCATTCAGCTCCATACACTTCATTCCATTCCATTAATTTTAGAATATTTTAGACACCTCTCATAGTGGTATATAGTAAACTCTTATGTATACTATGATTTACCAATACCTAATTTCTACGACTTGCATAAAATTAGCAAAAACCAAAAACACTTTTCAATACTTACAAAATTGTTCTTATTATATTAAACTATAAGTTTTATTATCTCTTTCCATTTCTCTCTCTCTCTATCTATCTATTTTTCACAAATATCCTTTCGCTCTTTCCCTCTGTTTTCGTTTTCGTTTTTGTTTTTTTTTTTTTTTGATCTCTCTTGTGTTTTAAGTCAGTCAGATTTATTTTAATGCGGTCGCGCAAAGCCTGAATCTCAATTATGCATAAACAATTTAGAGTTGTCATAGTTTCTTCTACTTTCGGCAACAATTCAACAACAACAGCAAACAATTGAGTTTAATTTCAAATTTTGAACAGCAGAAGAGTAGAAGCAGAAGAGAAGGTGAAGGTGAAGAACAGAAGCTAAAGAAGACAGATAAGCATAAAATACGCCACAGAATGCAACCAAATAAACCACAAAAACACCGCCTATCAACAATCCTAGTGATGATGCAACCATCTATTATCATCATACCAATATTAGAACTAAAGCCAGACCCATAGATAGACAGACATAGTACAAAAGGATAACGAAACCAAAAGAGCAAAGAATAGGAAAAGAGAAAGAGAGAGTGCGAATTTGCCATCAAATCGGCATTCGGGACAACAGTTTGCAACATTTGACAAAACTTTTTGCCAGCGTCGTCTATCTCGCGCAATTCATTCATTCCGTCCATTCCTTTGTTTCCTTGTACTTTGTTCTATTCTTGCGTTTGCCTGTCGTCTGCTGTATTGAAGAAAAGTTTTGTAACAAGTTGCACTGTTCATTGGTATTTCTTCTCGCATAATCATTCCCAACTTTTCACTACACCAATATTGTGAATTAAACCAGTAGTTCTGAAATTGTAGTCTTTAAATCTCCTTATGTGTCCTCGTTGCTATTACTTCGAAAACTTAACATGTCCAGCTTATCAACATTTTATCAATATCCATTTTATTTGCAAATATTTACATAAAAAATATACAGAATTTTAGAAGATTCAATCTTCTTGCTGTTTGAAAAGAATTGACTCCTGCCGGCTTATAATTTTTAAAGTTCTTCAAAAATTCAAAACAAATTCTGAAACAATCAGCCGAAACAGAGTTTTTAGCCTCTCTGAATTATACATGTTATATTTTAGGAACGAGGTAAAATGATCAGATTTAAACTATGTTCTGGCTGAGTTCATGCAGAAAACAGAGTTTTCACTGTAAAAAGGCTATAAGATTGGGATAAAGTCTGCGAAAGTTTAAGAATCACTGTATTAAACTAAGGTAATGGGGCACAAAATGGAGACAACCCCCTCTCCCTACTTAATTCATCATCATTGGTCCACCATTGTGTGGACCGAACGAGCGTCGCACATGGGGAAGAAAATTTCAACCAACTTTTGGCTTCGCTAATAAAGTCACTTAAAGTTGTCTACATAGTCAACATCAGCGTCCGATGGCAACGTCTTTAAAAGACTGCACACTCACATTTTATGTATGGAGTAACACCACACCACACCCACTCTCCCACTCGGTCACTCTTTCTCAATGACTCTTATTGTCTAACGGTATTTGACGCTGCACTTGACCGCGTCTAATAAATCTATTATTCCTGTATGGTCTTCTAAGCGGCCTGTAGACTTACAATATTATTGCCCACTATATGTATATGTACTTGGATTCGTGCAATAAAATTGATAATTTTTTTTTTAATTTTAGACTAAAAGATTGTACAATAATATTATTTATTGTGGAAAAAAAAGATGTGAAAAATAGTTGGAAATATGTAAATGATTGGGGGAAAAGACGGACAAAAGAAGGCCTCCGGTCTAGAGGAACCTTTAAATTTCGGAGAAATCATTTATAATAAAGTCAATCCTAGAGAAAATGATCTCAAAGTTACACCAATAAAACAAAATCCCTTCAAATACATACAGTTCAATGTTAAAATCATAAATTTCTCGGTCGACTGTTTACTGCGTCATCTCCTCGGAGGCCTTAGTCCGCTAGTGGAGTATTTGCGCCATTCTTGTTCATGGTCCATTCGCAACTCTTTACTGATCTCCACACTATAGTATAAATTATACCACTTGTTGTTGTGTCTTCTATCTTAGTGCACAATTTGATGAATGAGAAGAAAGAAAGGGTGAAGGAGTGAATAGGGAAGTTGTTCTTCTTAGTTTGTCTTTGTAATATTTTATTTTTTTTCGATGGCGCGCAGCTCTTTAACTTTTAATTTGTTTATGAAACTTTTTGATTGTTTATTGCTGTCGTCGTCGTCATCATCATCACCGTTTTTCTTTTCATCTTCTCTTCTCCTTGCAATTTTTTCGCCATTACTTCCATTTACCGTTATTGTTTCGTTTGTTGTATGCAAAACACTTTAGACACACTTCAATTTGCTTAATTCTAAGTGCCTCGCTTCGTTTTATTTTACCTTTTTGCTCATCCCGGTTTTTACTTATGCTTCTATTTAGATGTTTCATTTTAGTTTTTATTTCGTTATCTTTGTTAGCATCTTTCTTTCTCTTCTACTCGTTCTCCATCTTATTGTTCTTGGTGTTGGTGTTGTTGCTGATGATGATGATGTTATTTTAGTTAAAGTTTTTAATTTACTTTTATTGACAGAGTAGTCAAAGTTGTGACGTTCATAGCGTAAGTCAAAGTACACAGAAGTAGTACTAAGCTAAGCTAAGTTTAGAAGAGTTTTAAAACGCTTAAGAAAAAAAAAACACAATTTCTCAAACGTTGCCAACGAGAAATTTTATCATTTCATAAGGAAATGTGATTTACTATTGACAATAAAGAATCGCTAAAAATGACAGACACTTCATGAAAAAATTCGTATAAAAAAGTTCTTAGAAAAGAATAGTCAAGTGAAGAGGAGAGGAGAGTAGAGGAGTGAGAAATGGCACTGTTCATAGTACAATATAATGAAGAACACGTTTCATGCTTACACATAGAAGATGAAGGCGCAATAATAAGTTGTAGGATGCTTGGTTAGACTGACTGACAGACAGACAGACAGTCAAATGGATAAATATATATCTTATTTAGATGATGCTAGGTAACCTTTGACTTAACATTTTACTATAGTACTATCTAGGCTTCCTTCTTTCTCTCCTTCTCTCATCTGCACATAAAATCGAAATAATGAGAAAATTGAAATAATTTTCTATCTTGAAAAATGAGAAATGAAAGAAATGAGATAATGAAGTAAAGTGCTGGATGGGGAGAGGAAGGAGAGAAATGAGGAGTAGGTTTATGTAAACAACAAAGGCGGTTAAATGCGTAGCAAGTGGCACTCTAAAATACTGTAGACAGATGTTCGAAACACAAATGATAGAGAACGGAAGGAAGGAAGGATGGAAGGAAGGGAAAAATGAATGCAAAGCAAGCAAGGATCAAGACGACTACGACGTTAAGCTCGCTAAATATTTGCCTCGCCTTTGAGTGGCATTTAAGTTAAAATATTATTTTAGACTTGTTTGTTCTACTTCTTCAACTATACTCCTTCGTCCTTCTTAAGTCTTTTCAGGTACTTTCGCTGCTGGTCTTGGTAGTTTAACTGGCTGTTGCCACTGCCATCTTTGCTTCGTTTACCTTTTTTTCTTTTTGCATTATTGTGGTTGGTATTAAATAAATAAATATTGCTTTTCATATTAAGGATGCACACAACCTACAAACCAAGCGAATGCCAAACTGATGACAGGCACAAAGCCTTTTTGAATGGCAAACTAAAGAAGAACTCAAAGGCAAAGTCAGTCAGTCAGCCAGTTATGTATGTAGTTGGTTAGTCCTTTACAGTTGTCGTCGTCGTCATCATGCGTGTGACACACAGACGCACATTCACAAGACACGCATCCGCATCCACATTCAATATAGAGAGCAAGTTTGCTAAACGACATATCAACTGTCAAGTAGCTGGCAACAAGGCAGGAAATATGTCGTCGACTTTGTTGTCGACACACCAGCAAAAGAAAAAAAAAAAAAGGTTGCCAACTCAGGAAGGAGGAGAAGGCTTGCTGACAGGCACCTTAGATATCCTAGACCAATGGGCATACACACACACACACACACACACACACACACACACATACACCTTTGAGGTCATCATCAGCAACATAGCACACCACACCGCTAACATCAGCCAAGTCTTAGGAAAGACTTTGGTAAACAAAGTGGGAAAAACCTTGGTTAGGTTAGTATAGTGACATGATGAAGTTCTTTGTTATGCTCAGAATATCAGAATTTCAGATACAAAAGATGTATTAGCATTGCTTTGAAGTCAATTTACATAAACTTCGCTCTTCTTATTGTACTTATCTTTAATAAAAGAGTAAAAAGATGTCAGATTGAGTATGCTTTACTTTAATAATCGAAGTCGATAATATTTCAATGCAAATTAGAAAATTCATACAGAATAAATGATAAATACATACGTAGTAGGAGAATAGAAAAATATGTAGAGCTTTTGTAACACACCACCAAAAGTGTCAAGAAACTGACATATAGATGGCGCTTTTATGTCTATGAAAATACAATACACCTGGTGGAAATAATATTTGGTTCATGTAAAAGTTTCTTTTTACCATACGCAGCACATTTGTCGGAATCAGCCAAATCGGATCACTAATGCGGGTACCCCCCATACAAACCTGGATCCAAATTCAGGTTCTTATTAGAAAAACTTTTTCGGTTTTTGTACTATTGACTCAAAATTTTGACATAAGTGTCTGACCCATATCCACCAACCTTATAAATTTCAAGACCCTCGGACCACTAGCTGGGGCGTGAAGAGTATTACAACTTCGGCGTAGCCAAAGTAATTTTTAATTTTTTTTAAATATAGTATAGTCCAAATTCCAAAAAAGCCAAGTTCTTTGTACCACTTATTATTTCCCCCAGCTATGTGAAGTATCTTGCCAATAGATTATCACTTATAGTGATTTTAGTAATTGCGATAATTGCGCAATGTTTAGTTCAGGAAATCTACTTTATCAAATGAAGGTACAAACACTGATGATGAGCTGAGCTGGTCGTTGTTCCAGAAATTATCACAAGAAATCCTCCTCATCCAAATTATTTTGAAAGACAAAAACTTAAAGTTTTGTGATATAGTCACACCTGTATCTTTATATCAAAAGATAGTATTGACCAGAAGTTGTGGGTGCCGCATTTGCTCATAGATACCTATAAACAGCAACACGTAGATGATTTAGAATGGTGTTTTGCAGCTAAATAAATATGATTTTTTGTTTCGGTTTGTGACTATAATGATGGCATTTGAAATTTGACATTGTTGGCAGTGGGTTCGAAAGAAGAAACAACATTCGTATACTTTGTAAGGCAATCCATTCTGCAGTGTTGACAAAATAGCAAGAATTAAAGTTCGAATTGCTTTCTTATGTGTAATTATATTCCGACGATAATTTTTATTCTCAGACCTCATAAAATGCTCTGGGAAAAGAGATTTGCGTTAAATGCTTAATCTATTGAATCCAAATACAATACTAGTACAAAAAATAAAATTTAATTGGAAACTTGAGTATGTGAAACTTTTTTCAATCGCCTGACGGTGTTATTGCTGTCAAGAGGTATTTCTTCTATTCTTCTTTTGGCCATTTCTTTCCTTGGTGTATGTAAAAATTGCTAACAATATATCAAAGTTCATTGACAAGAATATTTCGCAGCAATTTGTTTTGTTAAAGTTTTATAATGATTTTCTAGATAAGGAATCTATCCTTACCTATCTACTATGTGTGCCAAAAATTAATGGATAACTTTTCCGTTTACTCTGTGCTTTTTAAATATTTTACTATTAAGAATTAATAATTAACAATAAAAACAACAACGTAAATAATAGATTCTTAACTAAAAGACAAAAACACAAAACAATTATTGCCACAAGCCAACAAAAGCAGCATAAGTAGCAAAAGTATCTACATAGTAGATGCAAAATGGACTTGAACCAGACCAGACCAGAAAGCTTAACTTAGTCTTAAATCAAGTACAAAAACAATAATAATAATAATGGTTAACAAAGTCAACAAAAACAAAAACTATAAGAATATGTAATGACAAACAAAGTCAAATAGTTGTTTACTTGTTTGTTTGCTTACTTACCTTTCAGCACATGTTTCTATTGCCTTACACTGTACTGCAATGGACTGGACTTAAACTTCCAACCAAGCAATCTACAACAGCCAACACTCGGAGGTGGCCAACACCTTATACATATAAGCTTAAGCAAACAGTCATCATCTTTGTCATCATCATCGTCATCTATCCACCATCATTATTATTATTTCTAACTTTACTTGACTAAGTAAAACCAAGCTAAACTAAATACAATAGTATTCAGCATTCAAAACAAGTTGGTGGCAAATACAAAAGATACTAAGTTATATAGATACAATACAAATGTAAGCTTCCTGTATTTCCTGGTTGTTACATTTCTTGCATTTTAATTTATTTATGAAAAATAAATAGAAAATAATTGTAAGAAAAAAATAATGAAAAAGAAAAAAAAAAAAAACGAAACTCACAATATGAAGTAAAAATGGCAAGCAAGCAGACAACAGACAAATAATGAAAAGTATCTGATATCTAACTAACACAATAGTTGTTGTTCTTCTTATTATTATAATATTTTTGCACTTTACCGTTTCAATTTACTCATGTTGTTGTTGTTGTTTTTGTTATTATTGTTGTTCTATTTTAATTTTCAGAAGTTTAAGTTTTTAAATATTTTTTTTTGTCTTTTCTTATTTTCATTTTTCTTTGTTCTTATGTTGTCTTTTTGTCAAAGAACCTTGGCTCAAGTGATTTCATTTCACTTTTTAACACGCTTAATGAGTTTTTACTTGTGCCACCACCCTCCACCTCCCTCCTACTAATTAACTTTTACAACAATAATATTTTTTTCCCTTTTTTTTCTTTCTCAATGACAATTTTCTCCATTGAATTTTAATAATATTGCACTATATTATAGGAAAAAAAAACAACCAGATAGTTTTAATCATTTGCAATTATTTACCACATTCCTTTTAGATAAAAAAAAATGTAGAATTCTCCAATTAAAAAATGTACTAACATAAGATCTACCCACATAAATCAAGTATCACTGACAGTTAGATACCAGAAAAAAACAGAGAAGCAGGAAAAGTGTGAGTGGGTGTTTTTTTAATCGATCTAAGAATCTTGTCAAAGCTTCACTACACCATACTCGTATTGCATATATAATACAATAGTTTCACCTTAAGATCACACAAAAGTTGATTTATTAGATTAAAGATAAATTTATTTCTACTTATTGGACTTCAGACTTAATCCCGTCTTTGCTAATTAACTTAGCTAATACCACTCGTTTTTCAACATAATATTAACTTCACCGGTTTACCGAAGCTTACACATATAGAAAGAGCATCCAGAGATTGGTTCTAACAATTCAAAAAAGGTGATTTTGATCTTGTCAACAAAGGGCGTGATAGACATGAGAAAAAGCTCAAAGACATCCAATTACAAGCAGACGCATTGGAAGTTGGTCAAGAAAGAGTTTCAAAACATCTACGAGCCGTAGGAAAGATTCAAAAGAAAGGAACATGGGTGCCATACAAAATAAGAAAAATTCTTGTATAGTATCGTCACTGGCGGTGAAATTGACTTATTTTAAACTAAACCAGCCCATTAATCGTTGGATGCACTAGGCTGGGAAGTCTTACCCCACAACTTTAGTTTATTGCAGCACGTACTGTCGGAACAGCAAAGAAGTCGAAAATTGGGTGATCCAATGGATTGCCTCAAAAGAACATGCTTTGCCTGACAGATGGGTGAAAGTCATGAACAGCGACGACAATAATTTTGATTGACGTATTCCTTCATTTTGATTACAAAATAAATGGTTCGATTTGGCGGAAAAAAGGCAGTTTCATAAGAATAGATCTAATATTATAATTAATGAGCTAGTTTAGATTATAAAAGTAGATAGATTACATAGACTACAAGAATGCGAATTCGAAAAACGAGACTTTAGTTTTTGTATGGAACTACTTCATCCAATAATCGGAGAATCCCATTTCTAACACACTCGTATTATCTTTATTGCAATATATTAATTTTAACTCAATGGCTCAAAATCTGTTTGCATAGAAATGAAGTAACATATGTTCGGTCCATTTGATTTCTCCCGCAATTGAATACTTTGTTGGGCCTCTAATATCCTCTCAAACAATAGATTTAATCAACTGAGTTTCTTTATAAAATTGTTATGTGTTATAAGCTGAGAAAGTAAGTTTCATGAATTACACTGCTGAGTTATCATTTGTTGATTGGTGATATCCATTTACAGCATTTGGTACTAGAACATAGTGTGTATCATGTGTATGCAGAACCATACCAGAAATAGGTTGGCCAAACAGGTGTAATAGACCAAATGCCACAAAAAGAAACTTAAATCGAATTTAAGACAAATGATGCGCGAATTTTCATTACAATTCTTTTTATTTTTTATTTTTGTCCACATTTTCCTTTTAGGTAAATAAAAAAGCACCAGTCATAGAGTGTTCCAATGACTTTTTTCAAATTCAAGACAAAGTCGGCGAAAGGAAGATATAAGTAGTAGTAAAGGTAGGAAATTGAAGAAAAAGAATTTTCAATTGGGGAAAATACAATAATACTTTAATAAAAATACGAAGAAAAAAAGGAGTGCGGAAAACACAATCGAAATGAAAATGAAGATTCAAGTCTCACTTACCTTTTGCAGATGTTGTTGAAGTTGAAATCGTTGTCGATGCCGATGACTATGATGGCAATGGCAATGTGAATGATGACGACGATGAGACTGAAAAGTAGTTCATGCTGCCATCACATCACAAAAACAGAGAGAGAAGTCTTCAGAGGATTTTAGGTGGAAGACGTGAAGATAAGCAAAACTGAAAAGAAAAGATTTAAGAAAAGAATAAAGATTATTATGTTGTGTACTATTTTTTGTGTTTCTCTTTTTTTTTCGTCTTCTTGCACTTAAGTTCACAATTACTTTGGAAAATCCATGAAATTAAAAATGGATGAAGGTATTATAAAAAGAACTAAGCAAAAAGATTTAATGATGGAAACAAAAATAACAAAATAAACAAAAAAAAAAAACTTCAAAAGCATTCAATTTCTGCACAAAAAAATTAAGATACTTAAGAATTGGAGATCCAAAAGAAGATGTTTAACCAAAGTCAAGGTTGATGCTATGGTTCAATTACCTTCGGATCAGATCAGCAGCAATTTAGCCTTACTTTAGAAGCTTGCTGAAGCTGAAAGCCTTCACCAACATCATCATCATCATAGTCATCAAGACTAATTGTAGCCAAAGTCAAAAGGTGAATGAATGAAAGATAATAGTAACAATAGTTATAACAAGATACATACATAGATACAAGACCATACACCAAGACCAAGACCAAAGACACAAACAAATTATCCAACAGACCAACTGACAGATACAAAACATGCCAACAAATTCACAAAGATACAGACAGACAGATAGAAAGATACGAATAGTTAGATAGATGCATAGATAGACATAGAAAAATGGGGATATGAATGGTATGTTAGGGAGTGAGGATTTAAGATGTACGCTTAGTACACTTACTTAAGTTAATTAAAGGTATTCAATGGTCTTGCAAACAAACAAACAACAAAAATTGTTGAGAGAGAGAGAGAGAGAGAGAGAGAGAGAGAGAGAGAGAGAGAGAGAGGTTCGGTTTTGTTCGTTCCTAGATAAAGTAAATTTGGTTTTTTGAACTTGAATGGGCGGCTTAGTTTGGGTTTAGTTATGAAGTTCGATTTTTACTTTTTGTTTTAAATTATTTTTTTTTGTTACCAAATTAACCAACTAAACTAACCAAGCGACCAACCAACCAACCAAAACAAACAAACAAAGTCTAATCAAAGTTGAAGTGTCTTAGATCAAGTTTTTCACCAAGTTGATGGTAGCAAGTGAATGAGTCCAATGACCATTTGTAGAGCAGATGCTGACTTGGTGACGAAGATAATTATAATGATAATGATGCTGATGATGACTTTGGTGATGATGATGATAATACAATAACAAGTTTCATTTTGTTGTTGCTGTTGTTGTCTTGTTACGCTTTATAAAATACAAATTAACATTTAATCTTGAGGTTTTTGCGAAAGTTTATGACCAAAAAAAAGAAAAAAAAAAAACAAAATTAAAAATTAAATAAAACAAACATTGAAAATAATAATAATAATGATGATGATGATGATGATTATATTAATGTTGATAATGATGTTAATGTTGATGATGTTAAAAAATAGTCATTGCTAAGACTAAGAAATGTATCAACTTTCGCTCTTTTATCAAATCAAATGCCAAATGAATGAATTACAAATAGTTGACTCGACTTTTTGGTGTGAATAAACTCTTTTTCTCTTTATTGCAAAAAAACAAAAAAAAAACAAACAATCAAAGAAACAAGTTTCTTACTATGATTAACCGATTGTTATTATTATTAGTATTATTATTGGATTTTTATTTTTTTTTACAATAAATTAATTGATTTATTTTTCAATGATTCAAATGTATGAGTAATTGACATTTGGAATATCAACAAACTAAATTTAAATTTAGATTTGAATTTGAACCAAATAATTAATGCATAAATACAATTAAAATTCATTCATTCAAAAGTATTAATTGTGTTATTTGTGAATTTTGTTAAATTCTAAATTCTTACGGAATACTGAATCGAATTGAGCATTTATTCTCAACTTCCTCAAAGCGAATTAATTGATTTCGATTTTGTTGCAGTTAAAGATTGATTTTATTTTTCAAGTTAATGATTTCCGCTTGACAATTTCTGTGTGTTAAAAATATAATAACAATAATCATAATAAATAAATAAACAAATGTTAAGTGCGCAGAAGAGTGAAAAAGAAGTAATTCAATTCTATTTCATACAAACGAAATGTGTGTGTGTAAATTTGATTTAACTTTTCTTAAGTTTTGCTAATGCTTTTACTATTACTATCATTATGGGTGCACTGAGTGTACTATCCATGGAATTTGCAGAATATTTAAATGAATTTAAAAGTCTTGGTTAGATCAATTGTTCTTTGTTTCAAATGGAGGAATTGTATTTATCCCTTATATGGAGAGTCTTTTCTTGGAAATTTCTGTAGAGATCCAGTTCCCAGAATACAAAGATCTCAGTGGTTTAGAGGTATTAAGATCCATCCTATATAGTTGGACTTAGTTTCTAAGTAGAAGAAAAAAATGCCTTGCTAGACTTACATCACATTAGTCATTAGTCTCTGGTATTATTATTACCAATAACTTGAAAGTTTGTTGTCCTATTAAGTAGGCTTTGCTTTACCAAACGGTAAGCTCTTTCATTACCCTCTAAAGACTCGTTCTTGTGCCCTGGTATCTACTTAATTGTTACGTCAAAGAAGCGTCCTTATTCGCTTCGTATTATTGATTAGGATGAGCATTGTTCAGGAGACAAAGACATTAAAAACTGTTGGATTATCTGGGGCATACATATGTACATATTTCAGTAGCGTGTAACTCTGCTTAGAATATGATTGAAATAGATTTTTAAAACCCAGGCCCATGGATATTCTCGCTCGATAAACCATGTATGGTATTCATCATTAAATCTCACAAATTAAATTTTTATTATTTAAATCTAAAACTTACCAAAAATGTAAGAAAATTGTATCTATGTATATAAATTTGTTTTTATAGAGATAATGCAATATTTAATTGATTCTATGGTTTAAGGACAAATATTAGAGATCAAAAACAAAGTTAATCAACAGTGAAAGCACGTGCATGTGTAGTAAAAGCAAAGCACAAAATAAAAGACTTACAAAAGAAAACAAAAAAACAAAATAGTACAATGAAAATTTTAAAATAAAAAGAAAAAAATTGTAGATAAAAACAAAACCGGCTTAACATGTTGGTCACAATACAAAACAACACAACACAACAATGCGTACGAGTTGTAAGAGCAACTGAACTTTAAAAGTAACAAAACCAACAATTATTGCGTTTACTTGACTATACTTTAACTCAGATACAATTTTGTATCTTGTTGCGTTTATTTTATTTTACTATAGTTCAGATACAATTTTGTATCTTGTTGCTGTTGTCGTTGTTATACGATTTTCCTTTTGGCCATCATCATCTATTTCACTTGAATAGTTGTTTTGGTCCGATAGCGTTGTTTTTGTTGTTGCTGGCGGTGTCAGATATTAAACTTGAACTTGCTTGGCAAGGTAACAAGAATAAAAAAAGCATTTACTCTTAACTTACTAGATACACTCACTCCATGGACACACTACAAGACAACACAATACATCATAACAATAATATGTTTAGAGATCTTATGCCTATTTACAAATAAGTACTTGGACAATGATAATGTGTACTATGTCTATATATCTATGACATTTATCTATAGGATAATTTAAATATTCATAGAAGAGCATTCACTTCTAGTACTAAAGTATTCATCGAAGGCTGAGTGGTGTTTCATTGCTTTGAGTGCATTGAGTGTTTTATGTCTCTTAAGAGTCTTATTTGATTATTGATTTAAAATTTTGAGTTATAATGATGAAATTACTTTATATGAAGTGGAGCGCAGCAAGTGCATTTGCTTGTCTTTTATTGCACTTGTATTGTATAATAAGATTTAATTGTAATACTTTTTACAAATAAAGATTTTATATTATATTAAAATGTTTTGATTACTTAAAAAGTCAATATTGTTTATCTAAAGTACACTTACAAGTACACACCACTTAAAAATACCCTTCATAGGTAAGTACTTAGTAAGTATGATTGAAATTAAAGAAAATATTCAGAAGCAATAATTTAAGGCGAATCTTTATCTTTATGTACCTTATTAAATTGTTAAGATATCAAGTGGAAATTTCATTATCACTTTGTTTGCAATACATAGAACCATTGAACCCTAATGGAAATGATCAGCATTACAAGTGATTCAATTAAAATGTCTGTCTGCTTTTATATAAATTATGTTCTTAGTTATTGAGTTTTCAAGATGAAATTGGCTTAAGCAATTTTAGTCCGAACAAATAATATGTTTCATTGGGTAAATTAATCATATTCCTACTTTATTATCTGTGAACAATTGGCTTAAAACAAAACCTTTCGTTCCTATCTTACCAAAAATATTACCAAAAGTATTGTTTACATTCTAGTAAATATATTGAACATGTACTGTTTGGTCAATTGTGAAATATTTTCAAAAGTTTTTGTTTCAATTGTATTCAATTTATTTAAATTATAAAATTAATTGGAATCAAATAAAATGTAGAGATTCTAACACAATCACTGTTCACTTTTGTCCCATAAATGCCGTGACTACAAGTATAACTTATGACGGTCGTATTTTGGATTAAGACTAAATTACTCACATGGATATATTGAATATTGATGTTGATGATGTTGTCACACAACAGCAGTTGGACTTGCAAATAACTTTATGTTGATCATTAAGTTTGTTGATTACATAATTAATCACAGTGAAAGGAGAGATAGTAAGCAAAGAAAAAGTAATGTGGCGATACAAAAATGGATATGGGCATTTCCACAGAAAGGTCAACCGGGACCGAAATTTTAAAAGTTAATAAATGATTTTTTTAATATTATATTACAGTTTATCTATGCAGTTAAGGTAATCATAAACTTAAGAAAATTGTGGATCATGCTTATGGAAAGTCTGATCTCTTCATGCATTGGTTCCAAAATTACCACATGATTCAATAGTTGACTTACTCATTTTTCTCACTTGGCTGTGAACAGAAGTTACATTTCTTTCGCAAAATGTCATTCATCAATTATGCAATTTCATAGATGAGTCAACACTTAGAATGAAATGATTTCTTTTAATATTCGTTTGATCAAGTCTCCAATATCAATTTATCAGTTTCGTACTTTTTAATAAAGAAATATTTTCTTTGATTTGCATATGAAATGAAAGTGAAGGTGTTTCATTATTTTTTTTTTTTTTGTTCATACAAATGAAATTTACCAACGAATAGTAAAAGCAACAATAAAACAAAAAAAAAGTTATGCAAATTTTTTTCTTTTGATATTCAAAAGAAAGGAAAATTAAAAAATGAAAATGAAACGAGTCAAACGAACGAGAAAAGTGAATGTGAGGCGTTTAAGCCAAGTTTAGTGAAAAATAAAGTCAGCATAGCAAAAGAAACAACAACAACAACAACAAAATTGAAACAGTTTTTCGTGTTAATTTGTCAGGTTGTTTGTTGCTATTGTTTCTGTTCATTCATTCATTCACTTGTTCATTTATTTGTTTATTTATTTTATTTTATATTTTCTTTTATTTCTTTTAATTTTATTGTTGTTGTTGTTTCATTGCGCTTTTTACCTTCTCAACTCAAGTTGTTTTATTTTTGTTTTTGTTTTTGTTTTCTTTTCTTTTTCTTTTTTGTTTTTCTTTATACTTTTTTGATGCTCAAAGCCAAGATTATGTAATTTATGGCAATGATATGTCTGTCATGTTTGAACATGATTCCATCGTCAGTTAGTGAGTGAGTGGAGTGGAGTTGAGTGAAGTAGAGTAGTCAAGTCGGATCGGGAGGCAACTGGTCTGGCGTGGTGTCCATAAATTTTTGTGTTACAATCTTTTGTGGTCTCCGGTTACACGCTAAACTGTTAGACAGCCACGCCGCTATAAGATACTTCCGCTTTCTGGTTATTATTGTTGCCATTATTTTTATTATTGTTTTATTGTTTTGCCTTCTGTCCGTCTGTCTATCCAAATAGTAAATTATAGATTCAATAAATACGTATAAGTACAAACATCATTTAATGTTAGCCAATCAATGAACTTAATTTGGTTTCGTCAATCGATTGCATACTAAAGTAAAGGGGTCAATTACCCCTACAAAAATTGGAATGATCATAGTACAATACTAAGTAACTAACATACATATCCTTGCAATTTGAAGGGTTTGCAATCAAAAGTAAGATATATAAATGCTTTTCATTGACATATACAATATTAAAAAAAAAAATCATTAAGAATATACAATACTTAATAATATGTACAATAATAAATTAAATGGATCACCATAGAAATACTCGAAATCAAAACTGAATACACGTAACAAGCTGTTACTGTATAATAGTGAATTTACATCAAAGTGATTCATTGAGAATCGATTCTGCGTTTACACTGGCGATTCTGATTCTTGAACAGCTGTTTTTTGTTTTGGTTATACTTACAAATAGAACGTTGTGGCTAATTGTGAGAAATTAAAATGGAAATTGTGTGCACAATACATGATTAAGAGCAATTCGCAGTGTATGCAAATAATTCTTGCTGCTTCCTTTTTCATTACTGCTACTTATTTTATTAATATTTGAAAAAAAAAATTACAATTTTTCTTCAAATTGTTTGTGCCATGATCAGCTGTTTTTGTTTTGGTTTGAAAGAAAAAAGGAGCGGAAGTCTGTCGAAAATGCCAGTTCCGGTTGGAAATTACCGAAAATTTTCCAATACTAGCAGAAATTTGCCAGCCCTGTTACGATTCAAAACCGATTCCATTGTTGAATCTAGCAGAATCGATTCACATTTTACAACAAAAAACTGAAATTTTTCCATGTGGTTGTTGTCCGATTCAATAGTCGATTCAACAAAGAATCGATTCTTGCTTGGTGTAAATACACTATAAGACTATACTGAAGCCAGCAACTCAAATCTGGAATTTCTTTAGAGATTCCAATCCAAGCAGCTGCGAAGATTTGTCGGTGCGGTATTATGTCGGAAACTCGATCATTTGCCAATAATTGAAGATTCCAACAATCGGAGAGAATATTGTCAGCAACAGACAAATCTCAAAGTTGGCTGACCATGCCAATCAACTGAACAACAGCAAACACACGCGTCACCTGAATAGGCAACACCCTCTGGATCTCCCATTACGCTTCCCGGACGAGTGATCCACCGATAAATTAAAAATATAAACATGTGATTTTTCATTCTTCATTCTAAATTGCCTATTCTTGTACATAGAGAGACAGACAGATAGATTGTCAATATCTACTATTTTTAGTTCAAGAAATGTATCAGAATAACAACAGTATAAGGACTAAGATACCTTACAAAGTGTTAAATTGATCTAAGTTTTTAAAAGTCCATTATTATTATTATTACAAGAAAAATAATTTGAATATTATTTTATTTATTTTATCAATCTAAAGAACTAATTCATAAATAAAAGAACATAAATATATGGTTGGTATATGACAAATACTAGTATTACAATTATAACATATAATGTCAAGGTTTTCTAGGTGAACTCAACCCTTGTATTTCGCGGAATAACTTAAACTATCCTAACATAATTGTACTCAAACAGAACTTAAACACCAGTAACTTAAGCTTAATATATCATAAATACAACAAATACAAAAAGCAAATCATAATCGTAAATCATCTTTTAGAAGACCTTCAATGTTATGTTGTAGTTTTTAATTATGTCCAATGTTTATTTTTATGTAAAAACTAATGAAATTCTACATTTTTATAAAATTTGATGAGATCATTGTGTTATTAAAAAATCACAATATTTCTTAAATACTTTAAGTTATATGTATATACTCTGTATACCTTAATGGACATTTTTAGATTTATTATATAAGAAAACATTAAATTAAGTTTACCGCATACTCGTTATGTACTATATCAGTTATGAAACACCACAGAGAAATTAAAGTCTAAGAATGCAGTCACAAGTTATTGTATAGGTTCTACCTTATCCAGTAATCGGGGAACTCTTAGCATAATATTTGTACATATATGATAGATATAAGACATTTCTGTACCAAATTTCAGCTCGATATCTTAAAGGCTGAGAGACAAGTTTGTACGACTCAAATGTCAAGCTGGTCATTTTCATATGTGTGGACAAGTTTCATCTCTATCGGATAGTTCTATAAACACATAAAATACGATGTCTATTTATACTTGCGTGAAATGTAAACCTTGCTCTGCTTTCGCGATTGGAGATGATGATGACGATAATGATGAAGATGATTATTATTATTAGGTTTCTAGTACTAAACTTCATTGATGGTAATTCATAATCGGAAACCCGAGAGAAATAAAGAAGAGAGCAATCAAATGATGGTGAAGTGATGGTAATGTTGTGCTAGTTGATGGTGAGAGAAAATTGATTATTTATCATTAAATATTTATTAGTTACGGTTTATATTTATGATTTATTTTTCTATTTCTCTCTTCTCTTTATTTTCGCACATAACATGTTTCATTTTATACCATTTTCTGTTTTGTTTTGTATTGTTTCGATTCATTTGTTGTTTCCGGTTGTGATTGCTTCATTGATGATGATAATGATGATGACGATAGCGATGATGAAGAGAGCTTGGTAAGAAGCTTATATAATTTTGGATGCAATCAATCTTAAAAACAAAAACAAATAGAAATACTATATCAAACAACACTATTAGATCACTGCTATTATACTAAATAATAACACATGCATCGTAATAATTTGTTGCAGTAGCAGTTCAATCTTTTTGGCGTTGGTTAGGTCAACATTTGATTAGGTCAACAAGAGCTCACCGTGATAATGATTAGGTTAATGTGTTTTGGATGATTTCCAATGGAACCTAGTCAAATGAAATGAATAGTGCTAAAGGAAATGAGTCAACGAAAACCATAACTAACTTTAATTAGTCACAGGTAACTATCATCCATCATTTATCACTCAATACAACTATCACCCACCCCTCACATTTCGAACGTTACACACTAAACTATTTACCCAATTGACATATCACTAACACACAATTTCCAATCCCTGTATTCACTGCAAACCATGTAAATACTATTTCGTTTTCCGAAAATCACCATTCACCATGAATCAAATTTATGTGGAGTCTTGGCAACGAGGGGGACCAGAGATGTGAGTGAGTACATCACATAAAATAGAAAAACTTGTAATTAAATGACTTGTATTTTTGTACTACAGTTTTCCCACTCATCATTGTCGCTCAAGCGCATGTTTGTGTGTGTGTGTGTGTGTGTGTGTGTGTGTGTGTGTGAAAGAGTCACTGACTGTACTTCTGTACGTATTTGTACTGTGAATTTCAGTCCAATTTGTAATTGAAACTTTCATTTTCATTTTCCATTAACAATTTTCTCTAATTTTTTCTCTGTTTTTTTTTTTTATTGTTTTTCCCTCGGCATTCATTCATTGATGGCCACGCGAACAATCATCAAAACTTGAATTTTAATATAAAAAAAAAATCAACTAAAAAATCGAAAATAAAACAAATACAATATCAGTTATTGAGGATTTATGTAAATTTTATAAAATGTGACATTGTGAAATATGTTTGCATACGTTTTTGTTTGATTTTATTTCATATGCATTTTTATTTATCAACATTTCACACGATTTTCGTATATTAAATTCCGTTCTTCATATCGATTCGATTCGATTTGATTTTGTCAAAGTGAAAAGGATTAATTCAAGTTGAATTATTACCATTTTTCCAATATCATTTATTTGCTAGAAGCATGAAATATTGTAAAATTAATATTGGTTATAGTGTATCAAAAAACGGGCAATGTAAGTCAGATATGCGAATTGAGAATTCGTTGTAGGTGTTTGCCTTTGCCTAATGCAATTCTGAAATTCAATAAAACCTTTCCTAGCCTATCCAGCATGCAATTGACATTTTTTGAGTAAAACGGAAATTTACGAATCAATTGTTGTGATTAACTTTTAACATTTCGCTCCTAAGAGTGCCATCAACAAGTACCCAGAACAGAACTTACAAAACAAGAAAACCGTCCAATCTCAATAAAAAGAAACACTAAGTTATGTATGCGTCGTAAAGAATGCCACGTATAATGGCTTATAAAATAAGTAAAGGTTAACTTTATAAGCAAGTATCTTTAATGCCCCTCAAATCGACTAATCGACTTGTCTTCACCATTACTGTCCAGTACACTTACTTATTACTTATTAATTATAAAATGGGATTCAATTAAATAAAATTTCAAATGATCCACACTACATATAAAATCCGTAAGAAGGTCCTCAACAAAAAATCCTCTACATTTGTATTTCATTTTATACGAACATAATCATGTTCCCAAATAAAACTCAAAGAGAGAAAAAGGGAATTGAGACAGACAAGTTGCACATCTCTCACGAGAAATAAAGTTTTCTATTGAATAAAACATACTAAATGTTAGAACTACCCCATGTATGGGGATTACTTGTGTTTTTGTTCTTACGTTTGAATAGATGGAACTTTCTGATGATGATTTTAAAAATATGTACATGATTCTAAATAATAGAAAAAGCAAGAATAACCTATGCGAAGAAATATGAAGTACTATACAAACCAATTTAGACTTTAAATTTAAGTCTAGAATATACTTACTATAATATAAAATAATGGGAGATTACTATTAATAAAATAAAAAAATAATATTTGTAGTAATAAGATTCAAATTGTATTTGTATTTATCATAATCATCATAATCAGTGAAATTCTTAACAAATTCTTCGAGATAAATAAACTTGCATATCTTCACAAGTCATTCGTCATTCTTATCCGTTTTACTTTTTATTTATTTTCCTGTTTCTTGTATAAAATTTATCTTCAGAAAAATAAAAAAAATATCTTTAAATCATATTTCACGACGTAATTATTATCATTATTATTATTTTATTTCATTTTATTTTTTCTTCTTCTTTTATTATATTTGTTTTTTATTATTTGTTATACCCTACCCTATATAATATTTCTACAATGGTACACACTTGATGTTCGTAACGTAATAAAATACTCAAAATATGGAGCCAATTATCAAATTTAGAGTAATGACTCTAACCATATATCAAGAGTGGTTTATAAAATTTTAGTATCTTTACTATGTTCTAGGCAAATGATAGCTGGAGAATATACTATACAGGATCTGTCTGACAAGTGACTGTGAGAAAAATACTCATTTAACCTAGGCGATATACCATTTTCTAAATGTCCAACTAACTTTATTTCTTAATCACGAGTAAGTACGTATATTGCTCCGATATTTCTACTATATACTTTATTATTTTATATATGTATAGTATTTAGTATATAGTGTGTATAAGTATATGAAAAGCATTTAATCTTTTTTGATTCCATTTCATTTCATTTTTGTTGATGACTTTCTAACTTTAATAACTTAATGCGATTTAGAAAATTAAGCCATATTTTTGTTACCATAGTACAAAAGCGAAAGTATTTCCAAACTCGACTAAAACTAGACAATAATTGTTCATAAAGATTTACGATGATGATGACCATTATATTTGAGATACACTTTTTCACTTTATTAGATACACATCTTCTTGTTGCGTGATTTTCATTTAAGTTTATCCTTACAATTGGTTTGAATTTTATTATTACACTTGTCTATTCTTGTTACATTTTAGCTTAATACACGAAGCACAAAGATTCTTGAGTTCGACAAGTACTTATTTCTTAATGATCTTATAAGGCGATGCAGTAACCCCCATTAATCGTATGCTTTTTTGGAGCTAGTTTACCCATTGACTTCATGATGATAGAACGTCGCTGGACATCATTGAAATTGCTTTGCGATGTTCCCCATATTGGCTGCAATAAAGTAAAGTTAACATTGCAATGGTATCAATGTTGCATGTCTTTTGAAGAATTTGTTCATCACTATTTAAAATAATGTTGTTTTTCTGTTACATAACTCAAATCGCTCCATTTTTCATTCTCGATCATTTAAACTTAATTTTTTTTTTTTAACCTCAAAAGTTGGTAAGCTAGACGAAAGTCATTGTAATTGACGAATTGATCGATTTCACCCTTGTCCAGAAAGGGTATAGTTTTTGATGAATATATATGATTCCATTTATATGAGATATTGATAGAAAATAAGTGTATGTAAGCTTTGGAAAGACCAAAGCTTCTTTATTTAATTTAATTTTTTTATATTTTTGGTAACATTTTATTTTCTTTTTAATTTGATAAGCACTTTTAGTTGAAAGTCTTTTTCTCTTTCTCTCTGATAAGATGAAAGCTAAATAAACAAATTCACCCAGACTGGGCTGTCAGTCAGATCAGATATCAGTTGAGTTAAGGTAAATATAGTCAGACGGAGACATTGTTGCGTAAATTGGCTTATTTTTCTCAATATGAAATAACATTAAAATCCGATTAGATAAATTTCTAAAAAAATATTGTAGTTTAAACAGAATCTAGTTGGGTTAATTCCACACGCAGTTCAGCTCGTTTCAGATTGTTTACATTGAACCAAATGAGTTGACAGTTCTTGCGGCAATCAAAATTGATTAAAATGCCCCATGATTCTCTTTGAATATAAGATTTAGGTGATAAGCTTGGTGACAGGTAATAAATCATATCTATTTTACCATAAAGACTTTATTCTTAAAACAAAAAATTGTTCAAATTTAATTTGAAATCGAATGAAGAATTTAATCTGTAAATTAATGAATTTTATTTTATTTAATTTAATTTTTTTTTTTTAACAATCTATTGTGTATTTTTCATTGAATTTTGGTACATTAAAATCTATAGTTCATAGTTTATGATGACTATTGTATTATATGTATATATGTAGTTGTGTATTTAGAGTTGCATATACGTGTATGAAGTAAATTAAAACGTTAAAATGGAAAAGCTATACTACAAAAATCAAAAGAGAGTTTTGACTATACGATATTTACCATATACAATTTAATTTTTTAAATAAAAATGAAACTGATTTTATAAAGAAACTATTGATCAGGTTAAATGGTAGAAGTCCACACTCTAAAAAATTACACACTAGACAATAAAATGTGAAGTGTCCCATTATTTTTTATAACTGTATTTACACTAACATAGCATAACATTGGAAAAAAATTGGATCTATGGAATATAGATATAGTTGTAGAAATTTAAAAAATCAGCCAAGTGTGCGTCAGACTCGCACACGGAGGGTTCCGTACCATCGGACAAGAATTTTTGCTAAAATATTTAAAATTATGTTTATATTTAATAGCCTAAAAGTATACTACAATTAACAGCTCAAAGTATACTACAAAGAACAAAAAAATTTTAAACAAAAGGTTAAATTAAAGAACAATGCTTCTAAAAATGTATATTTTTAGTATTGTATTTATCGTTCTACACACAAGTGAATTACACACTTTGTGAAAATTTCAACTATCTACCTATTACGGTTCATGAGATAGAGCAGGAAACGGACGGACGGACATTGTAAGCTTAGTAATAGGGTCCCGTTAGTTCCCTATGGGTACGGAACCCTAAAAAACTAAATAAAAACAACTGAAAATTTACTTGGTATGTTCAAAAAAACCACATAGATTTAAATAGAGATCTTCTGAGACTCAACTTACTTCCAAATCAATTGGCACACAATCTTGTCAATATTGTTTCTATATTGCGCAGAATTAGTTTATCCTATGGTTTTCTCCGATTTATAGTATAGTAGAATGGTTTAGGATTCACAACTCCTTTTTCGTTATTATTATGTTCTTATCGAACTGGACTGAAATTCTATTTTGATATTGCAATGGAATGAAGAAGAATACGTATTACATTTAAGATTCACTATAGATAGATTTGCTTTCCCTAATTAAACCTAAGATGAAAGACCATGTAAAAAATCAAATTTGTAAATTCTGACCAACTCAATTAACTCAATTAAAGGAGATTTAACAATTATTTCAATGTTTGATTGTCAATTAACACTATAATTTGATGGCGCGAAGATTGAAAAGTTTAGAATGAAACAGTTGCGGACAAAAATTAGTTCCTTATATAATTCAGGTTAAAGTTTTTTTTTGAAGGATGTGAATATAACATACTATTGTGCAAAATGGACAAATGAGGAAAACAATTTAATTGAAATTTCTTTTGAATTTTTATCTTTATTGTTTCTCTCTGCACTTATTTAAGTAACTATGCATGCATATGGTAAGTATATATAATAGTAATGTATAGTATATAGAAAGTTGTTTGTTTTGTTAGCTATGTGATTTATTGATTGGTGACATAATTTGTTTATTGACCCGCTTTTTTTGTTTGTTTTTTCGATTAATTTCCCTTTTGATTTCAATATAATAATTTTAAATTCATTTTTCACATACACCTCCTCATTCACAAAAACGACAAAACAAAACGAACAAAAGTTATTGGTTGTGAACAATTGAAAATCATTCATTAAATATGGGTCAATGATGTATGAGCGTACGAGAGTCGGAGTGTCCACTATAATAATAACAACAATTGCATATCTGATATGTTATATTTTTTTCTCTGTTGTCTGTTGGAACGTTGGAATTCGATTAAAATTATTTTTTTTAATTTAATTTTTTTTTATTTTTTGTGTCTTTGTTAAAAATTATTTTTTTTTTCTCTTTTTGGGTATAACATTGTATTACTATACATGTGTTGTATATGGAACCTCAACCGCAAATTGAAGTAATTCATTTATATATTTGTGAAATGCGATAAAAATGAACTCCGAAAATATGGGGGAATCTGTTAATTTTCAATAATAATATACATTTTTTTTTTTTTTAATTTCATTTTATTAATTTATTTTGTTGTTGTTCACAGTTTATTAATATCAGCTTTGTTTGTTTGATTGTTTGCTGTTCGCTGTATATAAATAATAATAAAAATCAATGAATTTGTAATGAGAGCAAAATAATAATAAAAACAATAGAAAAAATTAAGGATAAAAAATAAAAAACAGTAAAATTGCAGGAAATAACTCATTGACTTGCTTTGTCAGTTCGGTTCAATTTGTCATTCATTCGTTGGCTCGTCCATTGACTTACTGCTTTTTATTCAATTTGAGAAAATGAATATAATCATTCGCTTTTTTTGTTCAAATTAAATAACTTAAAACTCTTGCATGGGCAGTTTTTAATTACAACCGAGTGAAATCATCATCATTTAAGCTATTGTCGCTCATTTTATTTTATCTCATCTCAAACTATCCCATCCCAACCCATCACATGCCAACACATCTCAACCCATTTCAATTCATTATTTTATCTATCTATCTATCTGTCTGTAGTTTTACTATTGTCCATTGGTTAATCCGCATTGCGGTTTGACATCCACTACTTCAACAACATTTTGCATCATTCATTCATTCAGTCAGTAATTGATTCATTCACCCATTAACTCACTCACTCAGTCCTTCATTCGTTCATTTATTTTATTTGTTTGTTTAAAAAATTAAAGTAAAGACAACTTCATTTTCTGTTTCTTGTGCCTTCTTTAACAACATTTTAATAATGATAATTTTGAAAAGCTGCAACACACCAAACTACAGATGGGCAAACGGCGGGTTGTAGGACTGTCGGCCGGATATGTTGGATGCATTTGTCATCCTCTACTTTCCTCCTCATCCGCATCCGCATCCCAATTCTTCATCCCAGAGTCAATTTATTTGTTTGTTTGTTGAATGTTTTTTCCGTTCGCAAGTTTATTTATTGCTGCCGCAACTTCACTTTTAATTTTTCTGTGTTTTTTTTTTTTTCACGCGTGCATTTTTTAATGCCTTTAATGAAAAATTCATTTTTAATTATTTTTACTTTCCACCGCACATTTACCTGGCGTATGCAATTTCAGTTTTTTTTTACCTTTTGTTGCATTTAATTTTAGTTTTAATTTTTTTTTATATTTCTCTCTGTTATTTCCTTTTTTTTATGTTTAAACAAGTGAGTTTTTCTTTTCATTTAAGCAAAAAAAAAAAAAAAAAAAAAGAGAAATCCGAAAAATGTATTTGCGGCAGCATCTCTGGCATTGACAATGCCGCTTAAAAGATAAATTAACTTTAGTTCTCTGGTGGTTGTTACTTTTTCCTCTTGTAGAATATCAAAGCGAAAGGAAAGAATCAGACTCCGAATTTCGGTTCACATACTTCTTATATAAAGTTGTATTTTTTATAAATTATTTTTTTTTTTATTATTATCATAAAAATAATTATTTTATTTCAAGGGATTTCATCTCAACACAGGCAGTTTCGTGTGTTACAAATATCATGAAAGAGTGATTTTACCCATCGAAACTAGGGTGAATGGTATAAATATTCATGCAACCATCAGAATTACTCGTACATACATTCGTAGGTAGGCAACAGGGTAGTGTGTGTTATCAACTTGACAAGAGCAATAAAAAGGAAAAATGCATCCAGATTACGTTAAATTGTGAATAAATTTTTCTCTATCGATAGATCAAAATGTATGTATACCATAAGGAAGAATCAAAAATTTAATATATGTATAATGAAATAATATTAAGTCATACTTTACACCTGATTCATACCGCATCTAGAATTAATGTAAGTTTAATCAAACATTGGATGCACCATGGCTATATATTCAATTCAAAAACAACAACAGATGATTGCACAAAACAATTTTAAGTAAATTGCAAATTGTAAAATTATTGTTAAAATCTTAATAAATGACGTAGCAAGAATTAAAAAGGGAGCTGCAAGAACTCTTTGCATCTAAGGTCTAATTTCTATGAAGATGATGTCACTTTTCGTACCAACAATTTACTATGTATATATTATATTAAAAAATATTTTCGTTTAGTGCTTAAGATGTAGAAGGTTTTACCTAAAAAACCTCTGTGAAGCCTAAGAATTCATGATCATTGAAATGATTTCAGTTTATACATGCAAATTTGTTATTAGCTGCCTTGAAGGCTTCTTGAGCAGATAGAAAATTTACTAAATGCCACCAAAAAGATCAAGTTACAGAAGTGTTTCGGAGATTGGAAAAAGTCGTAGCAAGTGGTAAGAGTATTTTTGAAAAGGACTTTTTTGAAAGATGCATATAACGAAAATGTCAAAACATATTTGATCATTTGAGTTTTTTTTTTTTTTTTTTTTTTTTTTCATTTAACTTTTCAACCATTCTCTTCTCTTAGGATGTTACTAAGGTCAATTAAGATTTCTTCCTGTGTTAAATTTCCTTTTGTTGTTTTCTTTAGCGCTAATAAGCTATGAAGCCATTAAGCTTTCACTGATATGGGGCAGATATGTACTTGCACATATGTAGTATAATAATTGGTTTCACATCATCATCATTCAACGACATGGTCAAACTGAAAACGTTCAAAAATATTAAATTACAACGAGTTTATCGGTTTTTGTCTTCTTTTTCTTTTTACACTGTTCCGTGAGGGATCATATTATATTAGTATATGTTCAATATTTTCTTTTAAAACATTTGTCTTTCTATGAGTATTTTATCTGTTCAATATACTTACTAGTTTCAGTACTCCTTTGGTCATCTGCCCCCGTTCATATTAGGCCCTTTATCATTCTATAAAGAAAGCAAGTAATTTCCGCTTTTGTAGACGTCACTTCTCCGATTACAAACATGATAACTAACTAGGGGGCATCATGATGGAAAACAACTTTAAGTTTAAAGTTTTTGAAGCATGAGAAAATACATAAAGTTTATTTATAGAGGAGAGAGAGAGTGATGAGTTAACATAGTAAATATAAGCGGGACTGTGGCAGGGAAGAGGCATATATGTGTGTATGCATGTATATGTACAATACAATAGTTTAAAATTAAATTTTATTAAAACTGAAAATGCCATCGAATCAATATTGAATTTTAAATAGATTTGATGGCATCATCACCACTCATTCATCATTATCATTATTTTTATTAACAGAAAAATCACAATTTACATGTTTTGATAAAACGAAACAAAACAAAAGACAAAAACATAACCAATCAATGGATTTTGTTGACTCAACTTATAGTAAATATAAGTATGATTTTTTTTTAAATTTTTGCAAATTCATCTTCATTATCAACATCATCATTATTATAAATAACAAAAAAAAAATTATTCTTTAAACACAATCGTGATGATGATGATGATGATGATGTTGATGCGATGACGAATTTGTTTGTGGTCGATGCTTCAAATATACAATAAAATGAACAGCAAATAACTCAGTTTATTTCACATATCAATTTATTTTTTTGTCTTTTTAATTTTTAGTTCTTTAAAATTCATTCACATCCTATTTACTTAGTTACTAGATTACCCTCATAGTAGTATTTGTATATTTTAATTTTTAATAAATATTTTATTACAAATAACAATTCACGCAACATTTGATGAAATATTTATTTCTACATGGAATTGATTGCTTGTTTATTTTAAATATTATTTACCACACTACACCTCACTCAGTATCAGTAAATATCATACATATATACTATTAGTAGTAAATTTGTACAACTACTATGTTAGTATGGTATAGCACATTGCCTGGCCACAAATCAAAGTGGCCAGAGTTGCCGCGTTGCATTGCAAAAGTGCAAAAATGTTTATGTCATGATTTATTTGTGTTAAAAAACCACGAAGAGCATAAGCTTCGGTTCCACTGACCTTTTACACCCTAACTAAAGATAAATGATGAATCTCTGGTATGTTGGACTAATCGGCACATTAGTATTAGAAGTCATATAGAATTTACCACTGATTAACATACAACGTATGTACTTAGTTGACAAAACATTGTTGATTTGTTTTTAGCAGGGACCGTAACGGTTATAAATTATAATTAAAAAAATTGTTTTTTAAGAATTATTTGTGAGTTTTATTTTTTACTCAGACAATAAAACTTAATTGTGAGTTTTATTTTTTTTCTCAGGAAATAAAACTTATTTGTGAGTTTTAATTTTTACTCAGAAAATAAAACTTATTTGTGAGTTTTAATTTTTACTCAGAAAATAACCGTTATTCTTGAGTATTATTTTTACTTAAAAAAAATTAAGACATTTTTGGATAGTTCATGTGACGATCACATTGGTGTACTCCTTTTCCATGTAACATTTCTCTTTCACTGTGATTTATTTAGCTTTAAAATTGACCAATAATCAATATTTGCAGTTCCTGGTTTCTTGTATGGCGAATACCTCTTACAATATAATCTATCTGTCAAATCTGAAGGTAAAAAAGGTATTCATTATATATCGACCTATATACGTGACGACATTGAGTTACAAACATCACAACAAAGCGATTATAACTATTCATACTAAGTGTGGAAAAAAAAAATTTTAAACTATAGCACACTCTACATACACAAACAATTTCAAGTACTCCAAATAAATAAATTGAAAATTCAGAAAAAAATTGAAAAACATTTTCTAGAAAAAACAAATTGGAGTAAAAACAAGACTTAAAACCACCGCCGATTATATACCCTTTACATAAGCTAAACATTTTTTTGTTGTACAATAGACAACAACTTTATACAATACAATATTGTATTTCCAAGTTTGTTTATAATGAGTTCTATGAATTATAAAAATCTAATAATACTAAAAATTTAAATCTAACAAAATTTTTGTTTGATATCTCAAATACTAAAGAAGTTAAACTATCTTAAGTTATACTTACTTAGTTTAGCTATATTTTGCAAGTAAGAAATCATAATAATGTTTGAAGTACCATATAAAAATGATAAAAGCATATAAATGCATATGTGTGATAGACAGCGCAGCATATTATATTAAGGGTAGGGTATTTTGCACTCTGTAAATTTGTTAAAACATTGAAGTATTATTCAAATGCTGTGCTCACAAAATCTGCATATGAAAAACGTTAATAATTAAAAATTATAACTACTATGAAACCAGATATTCCTAGGTATTGTACGAACAATCATTGTAGTTGGAAGGGTTGAAAAATCCATTCATAGATTTTCTGCACTTCCTTAATCCTTTCCATCTTTTTCACTTATTTTTTTTTAGTATGTCCATTGTATGTGTGAACGTTTGTAAATAATGAAAGTGTTTCAATTTATTGCACATACACTATTCGAGTATATAAAAAACAACTGCAACGGCTTAAAGATGAAAAGATTTAACTTTTAAAACTACATAATTTTATGTTTCAAAACCATTATGGCATAAATATATAATTTGTCCTAAGTATTATTAAGGTTATCTTAATGCATTCGTCAGATGGAGAAAAGAAAGATATTTTGGTAAGTTTTTAAGTGGGTTTTTGTTTCTGCAAATAATAGTAATATGTGAGATGCAGGTAAAAACCCGGATGTAAAATAAGCATTTCTAATGTGTAATGATTGATGTGGCTGCAGCAGAGGTGATAACACAGAAATATTTAGCTTACCAAACCCGTAAAAGCATAACTTGCTTAGTACTATGTAGTACTTATTATGCTGACTTATATCGCCACCAATCCATAATACAATATGGACGTATATGTAATGTGTAGGAGTAAATACTCATTAATTTAGTAACATATTTACCATCATAATCATCATCATCACTGAGTGAGTGTATTTTCTGATACTTAGTTTTTGCATAAAATTATTGTACAGTAATATAACATGGAATGCATTACCACACCGTAATGATAGGTATTAAAGTAAGTATATACATATTTTTTTTTTTTTTATAGCATTTTTACTTGTTTAAGCGAAAACTTAACTCAGCATTAACTCTCTTACTTTGTAGGAATTTTCAATATGAATCTATCATTATTTCCTTTCATGTCACATTGTGTCACGCTGTGGTATTCTACAATGTTGGTCAATGTTGCCTTTTAAAATGGTCATACGTATAATAGTCACTTTACAATAAAAATCTATAATAATAGTAATAATACGTAATAATGATGATAAAGATGATGGTGATATTGACACCAATAATGTATTTGACAGTGTTAAGAATCAGAATAATGCATTTTTTTAATATTATATACTTATTTGTTTAGAATTGATTTTACCCTACCTGAGTTGGCTTGATTAGACTTCAATAATAATTATCTAAATAAATAGAACTCACCATTAGTTTCGTATAAAATTTTAATTGCAATTGAGCTATAAAATAAAAGAGAATTAAATTATTATTAGAGATTTTCTCAATTCTTGTGATAAGATAAAGAAATATACAATGTATGTAGGTATTGTATATACAATATATTAATTCTTTAGACTTTAGTATTAAACTTATACAAAAAAACACATACTACATATTTATATAATAAAAACAAATAAATTATAAAATAATGTCGCGTGATGAGAGACAACATTCCCATTAAGGTAAGACAACGTAAGGTAAGGCAAGGTAAGACATTGCAAGCAATCATTGTTAGTTATCATTGACGTACTGTTTTCGTCGTCATTACTACATTGACAATATGCCATCGGTCGCTTTAGCCAATGTTATAACGTATAGTAAGCTTCATCCACGTGCTGAATTAAGAACGGAATACAATTAACTGTTGGCTCATACTAATACATATTGTATGTGTATGCAACTGAATTCAGTGAATATTCATATGCATATGTATGCAGGTATCTTGATACATTAGATTTATGACATTTTCTTGTTGCTGTCTAGGCGGCCATGCGTTCGTTCATTTGAAAGTTTTATTCCATGGAACTATAATTCTTGTACATTGTATTACGAATGCATTTTATTGGATCGCAGTGTAGGCGTACGCCAGCCAGTGGCTGATGATGGGCATAGAGCACAAAAGATATGAATATTGGCTGCGGGCGGCTGGCATCTGGTGGCTTCAGCTTCATACCCAATATACGCCTAATGAATTTATGACAACATGAAATGAGCATTAATAATTTTTACTTCAACACAATGTCTAAAAATAAACTGACTTAAGAAATACAAAACAAAGAAGAAAAAGAAAACAAGTCAGTACGCTAAAGTTTGCTGGGTCCGACTAAGAGATTCCCTGTTCCGCCCAATTATTTTGAAGTTTAAAGAAGACAAATAATAAAGAGAGATTGTAAATAATTTTAATATTTTAAGAAGGGAAATCGTAAGAGTTCATTTCTTTCAAACTCATATATCTTAAAATATTGTATAATTGTTACGAGTATAAGTGAATACAATATATGTATTATAAAGCTCAAAGTGAGAGAGATAAAGATTAGCACAAAATGTATACCTAATAAGTAGTTTCTTCACAATTGGGAGGATGTTTAAAATAAACTTGGCCTGCCCCTAAAGAAGATGAATTTGAATCTGGATTTGTATGGGAGGTACCTCTCGTAGTGGTCCGATTAGGCTGATTCTGACAAACGTACTCCGTATGGTGAGAAGAAAGTTTCGTGCAGCTCCCTAGCTCAAAATCTGAGGGACTAGCTTGCATACATACAGACGGACATGGCTAAATCAACTCGTCTCGTCGCACTAACCAAGAATACATATATGTATGTAGTATATACTTTATGGGGTCTCTGATTTCTCCTTCCGTGTGTGACAAACATCATGACAAACTTATAATACTATTCACTGTGTGAAGAGTATAAAAATAGACAAATAGAAGTATGCAAAGAAAAATACAATACTCAATCAAAACCAAATATTCAGCTTTAGTCTATTGAGCGTGACTCACGCTTGAACAACTTCCGTTAGTGTTTCAGATTTGAGTTCAAGAAACTTTTGTTGCTTTAAGTCATGTTAATTTAAAGGTCTTTTATTTTTGGTACAGAATTTTTTTTTTTTTTTTTAAATTTGGCAAAAAATAAAAATTAATATATGTGCGAAAACTTGCATTCGATGTTTTTGATCGGTTAGCAATCCACCAAGAAAGTACAAATTAAACATGTGCAATCATTATTATCGTATTGCGCACTTCTGTATGTACTCTCAATATGTACTACATATTAATTTAATCAATTCTCATAGTATTATTAAAATGTACACGCGAGAAGAAAGGTAGTACTTTTTTATACACCAACTCCAAACGATTACTAATAATAATCATAATTTTTCGAAAAGTACATACTTATGTACATATGTACTAGTGTTGTAGCGAATATTCGCATATTTCTTGACATTCGCATTCGTATTCCCATTCACAAAAATTAATGCGAATATTTTGCGAATATGACCATCAGAAAAAAATTCATAACATAATTACACCTTATGTAAATAATATTAAGTAAATGAAACAAAGGCATATTTATTTCTTATCCTTTTTATTAGAAAATGTTGAAGCCTGAACAAGTCGAGCATTCATGCAGAGTGAAATCCAGCTAGCTCGCACTCATAAAAAAAATGAATAGTGAAAATGAAGAAAGTGATACTTCAGCTTCATTTCCTTCATTCTTCACTCTGGATTTCTTCGATTTCTTCGTTTTCTTTATTTGATGCTCGTTTGGTTAGGTCTTCTGCATGTATATGTACACACACACACACACACACACAACAAAATGTAGCATGGGAAAACCAATCCATCCTGCCACCAAAGCAAGAAATGAAACTATAGTAGATTGCAAACGAAAAGGTAGAGAGAGAGAGAGTTCTAATGATAAACATAATTAAATTTGTCTATGATCTGATTTTCCATTTAATATAATTTTTATTTCTTCTATATGCAAATATTTTGCAGTTGTCACTCAAATAATATTTTTGGAAAAAATATAATAGCATGTAAAATTCTTCTTCTGGAGGTTGCATATCTTCTTAACATGCGGTATTATTTTTGTCATTTTTATTATTTTAATAAAGTCAAAACTAATGTTGAACTTAGTATTTTTGTTATGGTAGTTATTTGTTAATTAAAATTGTTTATTATATTTTTTAAATAAAATTTATTTTAAACCATACATTCCGTGCTGAAAATTTTTAATTTTCTCCTTTTGAAAGTTGATTTTTAATTTTCTACAATGTTTACATTCGGTGTTCATTCCTGGAGTCTTTTGATTTTCAGATAAACTCTGACAATTATTAATTTTCTCCTTTTCAAAGTTGAATTTTACTTTTCTTCAATTTTTAACAGTATATTAAACGTTACATTCGATGTTCAGTCCAAGAGTCTTTTTTTTTATTTTAATAAAAACTAAAAAAATTATACTTTACTCATTTTCGAAATTTGATTATTAATTTGTATATTTAAGTTTAAAAAAAAAATGCATTTGATGTCTGAAGTCTTTTTATCTCAAGGCGAATATTCTTTAATTTCATATTTTTATTGAATTTTCTTGGTTTAAGGTGATAACAATATTTTATTTTTTTTATTTAAAACTCTGATTTGGACAGATTTATTTTAATTTTTTATGAATTTTAGAAACAGTAGTTTTGTTTGTTCTGCGTGGGATTGTGCTATTTATTTATCTTAAAATATTCGCAAAGAAACTTAAAATTGCGTGAAATTCTTGTATTAAAGTTTATTCTAAATTTTAATTGATTAGAAAACTTCCCAGAATTTTGTGTTTTTGGATAAATAAAAGATTATTCACTCTATTCCAACTTATATTTATCAATTTTCACTTGTTATATTTGTTTTATAAATTTATTAATCATTTATTTAAAAAAAAAAATCAATCGACGTCTGAAGTCTTTTCATCTCAAGGCGCATATACAAATACAAATATGTATCATATCGATGCCGTTTATACACAATAATCCAAAAAGATGTGATTTATATTGGAAAAGTTGAGTACAAAGTGATGGACAATAACCATATCTCGATAAGAAGACGGCCAGATTTTTTTTTAATCTCTGCATTTTATTAATAATTTTCTCCTTTTGGAAATTGTATTTTACCTTTTTATAATTTTTAACTAAAGTATAATTTAAAATTTTAGAATTTTTGTTTCTCTTTATTTTTTGTTTAATGAAATTAATCGTTCTTTGAAAAAAAAAAAAATCATTCGATGTTTGAAGTCTTTTTATCTCAAGGCATATATTTTATAATTACAAATATCTATTTTTCTTAGTGCTAAAAATATTTTGATCTAAAATTCCGGTTAGAGAGATTTATTTTAATTCTTTAGTATTTATTTTGGTTACATTTTCTTATGACATTTTTTTTTTTATAAAATAATTTTATATTTAAATTAAACGAATTATTTTTGGCTTGTACAATTTTTTTTTTATTTGTAATTGTTTTTTCTTTGTGTTGGTATAGAAGAATTTTACATTTACAATGATTTATAGACATTTCTATAAAGATTGTTTTCTCCAAATGGGATCTGAACAACTACGATGAGATTTTTCTTTTTTTGCTTTGAAAATTAAATATTTTTGTGTCATTGAGTCCTGTTACAACTTCAGTCGTTTTCTCGTTTAATCCAAATAATTTTTAATCTAAATTTGAGTTCATACTATTCCATCCTTTATCTTTTTATCAAGTCCCCATTAATTAGGACTTGGCTTCAATAATTCATTTATTTTATTACTTTACTAGTCATTTCTACCATCTTTAATTAAAAAAAAAAAAAATAAATATATAAATTTCTCTCTGCTAGTGGATTTCTCTATGAAAATATATGCTGTACGTGATACTAATAAATATTTATATTTTTCGCATTACTTTATTTTGCAATCGATAATTTTTGCTGCCTTTTCCTTTTATTCTATAACAATAATATAGAAATTCTTTACAACTTTAGTTATTTAAATTCAACTGGGTTTCATTAAAATTTTTGCCTCTCTCCGCTGCATGTTCTTCTGGTGTTTTAACGGAGGTGTATTAACATTTTGTCATTGCATGCAGCGACATGCGTGCATCATTGCCGAATTCAAGCGTCTGACCTATCTTGGAAACGCAACGAAGAAAGCGGCTAGCGAGCGAAGGAGGTCGGAGTTGCAAGTCTAAATTTTGATTGCCAATTGTTTCATCTATAAAAATTCACTTTTATTATTAACCCACTTCTCCATCCGTTAACCACCGCTTCTGCTTAAGTCAAGCACTGAACTGCCGTATCTGCCACCGCTACCGCACAAATGGCTCCGTTATAACTCTAATTAAAATAAGAGTTCTTTGATAGCCTGGTGACGAATTGAGTATGCAGAGAGGATTATAATTCTGATATATGTACGTATTTAGAAATTTGTAAATATTTCAATATATTACGGCAAAATCATAACACGATTTTAATTATACGAGCAGTGTTCCAGAAGTACCCGACCTGATGTATAGATGGCGCTTGTTATTTAAGAAAAATGAAAGTGTACTCTACTCTGAGGGACTTTGATCCTTTGTTTACACACTAAAAAATTGGGATGCAAAGCTTAAAAGCAGCTGTACGAGCTACCATGAGGAACGTCGCAGGAGTCGACCAAATTACGTGAACACATCAGAAATGATGAAAAAAATTCACAAATGGTATTGGATAACACCGATATTTCAATTAAGTGTTTGGCGGAGTTGCATTTCAAGAAAGTCGTCTGACTCTGCGTTGATTCATAGCTACGGGTCCATAACTTCACGCCTGTGGTGAAGGAACAGCCAAAACAATAGACTGAAAGGGGAGAATTGGCTTTAAAGTAGGCAAAGACAGTTCCATCTGCAGGCAAGGTCTTGGCGTAATTTTTTTGAGATGCTTCTCACATAAATTTGTATTGATTACCTATAGTATTCGCCAGATTTAGCCTCATTGGATTATACTATGTTTTCAAACTTAAAGAAATGGCTCGAAGGTAAAAGATTTACCAACAATGATGAGGTACAATCTGCGGTTAGCTATTTTGAGGAGCTTGGCGATTCTTACTAGAGCTTGGCGATTCTTACTATAAACAATATATCAAAGCTTTTAAATGTCACAGGGTGAAATGTATCCAGCTATATGAAACTGTGTAGATATAATAATATACGAGTAGATACCTTTTCCAAATTTTTTATGTTTACTTTTTTAGGTCGGGGCTTCTCTTAAAACAATTAATGCTGGAAAAGTACACAAAGACTAACTAATAATTAACATGATGGGGCTCATTAAATAATAAATTTCTAATTTTTTACTTTTGTGCGAATGGCTGTTTTTCGAAAACTATCTAGAAAGCTTCCATGGACCAGCCAAATTTACGGATGTCATAAGTACCTCTGGTATGTAACTGACTTATTATTGTTTCGTTAATAACCTTTTGATAATCTTTCTACCAAATTTTAAAATCTGATCATTTAAACAACTGATTTATATGTGTGGATTTGTTTAATAAACATTTCAATTGTTTTTAAATCTTTTTTGCATTACAGCAAACAACAAAAAATCAATGCTGGATATGCCAACCTGCTCGTATTTACATTTTAACATTTTCGAAGATTCAAATTTGTCTTTAATTCAATTAATTGATATGTTAAAATAAACTATACATGTTAACAATAAAGCTGTGATGTTTTTATGCGTGGAAAGTGATTAGTTCAGTGAAAAGTTTAAGGAATTTCATTGATGAAAGTTGGCATGTCTACAATGAGTTAAAGGGGGCTGTTTTACACGATTATTGTTAGTTCAAAACGGAATTTTTCGTTGGGTTTTTGTAGAGTGAGGAATGTGAAAGGTAGCAAGAAGTTTCAAAATATATCCTTGACCTTGAGAAAAAATACTAGCAAGAGACACCAAAGATTCTCATCAACCAACAGAGTCGCTACGTGTAAGACGTGCCTAAAACAAACACTCTTCATTCGAAAATCAATGTTAGAAAAATGAAATCTCCTCAATTACTGGCAACATACGATTTTTTTGGGCGAAATTGAAAGCAACCGACCTCAAAACCCTCGTAGATTTCTGACACAAGCCCGTAAATGTATACATGCACGGATTGATAAAATGCTATCGAACGAAACGATATAGTCATGTCCGTTAGTTTGTCTATCCATATGATGGTATGAAGAATCGTATGAAGGATCCGAGGTAAATATGGATGAAATTTTAAACATTAACAGAAATATATAAAGGGATAATAGCGTATAGATAAATACTTTGGGAGTCAAACAAGTTTTGAGTAAAAATAATAAACAAAAGAGATGAGAAAAAAAAACAACATGAGGCCTTAATAATTCAAGATTTCGTTCCGATCAACGATTTTGTCGACTTTGAGAACTTCCCAAACTGAAATTTAAATTTTAAATTAAATAACTTGAAGTTTTGTGTCTAAACCCTCACTTTAGGGTGATATTAACATAACTCAGATATACTCATCGTATCTATGTATATGTAGTCTAGCCTATACATATGTATATATTTTGATAAACATTGCTTTTTCTATTTATACTATAAAGTAAAATTGTAAACCATTGAAATGAGTTGTGTTGATGAGATGAGATGACATCATTTTAGTTAATTACTTATTTTTTAGGTTTCAGTAAACTTCAACAAAATCATGAACCTAACATAAATAGCAATTTACCTTGGTTCTGACCAGGCTACTTACTACTTATCATTGGGCATTGATTTGGTTGGCAAACCTCATATTTATAAATAAGTACATACCTACATAGTTATATCTAATTTAAATTACACAAATAATACTATCACCACCACCATTGTCATCATCACTACCAACTGCTATACATATCAAGAAAGCTTATAAAAACCGGATTTCATATACACGTGTATATGTACTATACATGATAATGATGATGATGATGTTGATGATGAACGATGACCGGCCACAACTAATCATCAACAACAAGAATATTATTACGTAGAAAAATGTGTTTTATTAATTCTTTTGTTTTATGTAGGTATGTACTACGCAAATCAATATCTATTAATTTTTAATGTTGAATCTTCATTTTTTATTATTATACTATCGTATATGGTATTTACTTATAGATATAAAAATTCTCATTCATTATAGTGATTATGAAGATCATCATAAGTTATAAGTTTTGTATTCTTACACACATTGGGTATATGTTATTTGCAATAAATTATAGGAGAGTATGAAACATTGATTGAACTTATGCAATAATATGTTATTGTTAAAGTTTTCCTATATCATCTGAGAATTTTGTTTTCAGTAATATGTTAATATATGTCTATTGTTATAAATTTAGCTAGACGTTTTACTGGATTACTGGAGAGATAGGCTGATGTTAAAGAGATCAATTTACACAATACGATTATTTTAAGTAGTTTACATTTAAACTGAAACTTTTGCCTTTCTTAAGTAAGAAAATTTTTGTGTATGATGATTTAATGTTTATTCCAGTAGTGTCAGCCTTCCGCCAACTCGTATTATATCATCTGAGTCCAGGAACGGGGATAGTCATCTAAGCCGTTTATTCAATACTGAAGGTCGGCAGATCGAATTAAACTTCAGCAAAGTAACACTCATGGTAAAAATTACGCCTAAACATGCTGTATTTATATTACATTCAAAGGTACGTCGGCCTTGATGCCCCAACTTTAGCATTTAGCCAATACTCCTCATTTTGGCCCAGCAACTAGAACCTTAAAACCCTAAATGGTGTTCCAACAAAAATTTAATGAATCAGTTCAAATTAAAAACCTGACAAAATAGATATTTTTCTAGTCAAGCTTTCTATTGATTCAACCACAAATTTCAAATTAGCCAATGTTTCTTAAAATAAAAAAATAAGTGATTGATTGATTTTGTGAAAGGTGTTAAATATTTCGTGGTGACTGAAATTTAAAACTTTTTTTCTACCAATTTTTTTTGTTCATTTTGTCAGTTAAGTTTAAACGCTTCGTTGAATGCTCTTAAGTTTAGTGGACATGCTAAGAATAATTCATAGATACTATATAGATACAAATTGTTGTGTATATTATAGATAGATACATATACATATGTATATAATTTTTAGTTTAACTATTACTATTATTGTGTGCATTTGAGTGCCGGAAGTCACAATTTGCAGTCGAAATGGCAAATAATTGATGGTTTGTTTGTTTTTTAATTTTCAGTTTAAGATACTAAATTATGTTCGCCTCATGGTAATAATGTGGATGATGACGATGACGACTACAACGACGTCGATTTCATGCTCAGTTGATGCTTGTTTCAAACTCCAAAGAATCGTTAGAATCGTTCAACAACAGCAACTTAGATAACGAAATGTTCAAAGGAGAGAGGATAGAGAGACGGGAAGATGACTCTTCTTCTTTATATTGTTCTTAGCATTTTAAGTTTTTAAAAGTAGTTTCTTCTTTAAGTACGAGCATCTACATGTAACATACACATACAGATAGATACTAGATACTAAAATGAGTATTTGTTGTTGCTGTTCCGAATTTTTAATAGCAATGTGCATGTTTGTTCATGTCTCTTTGAACGCGTGCATTCTTGCGTTTGTCTGTCTCTTCTACTTAGATTCTTTAGAAAATAGTAAGTTAAATCCAAGTTGTTCCGCTAAAGACATGAGAATGAATTTAAGACATCTTATTCTAAAAGTAGTAGTCCTCCTTCCTTAGATGTCAATCTATTCGCACATTCATCTAACCAATCATGCAAAGCAACCAACCAACCAATCAACACACCATAGTATGTCTTCAACGTCATTAATTGAATGCGTATTTCTTGACAACATTCAAGCAGACAACAGACAGAAAGCAATAACAGATCTTCAATATATAAAAAAACATTAACTGTGCTACGCTACTCCAAACCATCCGAACCGATCCCATCCTCTTCTAATATCGCAATATTGTCTTCGTAGCATTAGTAGTGCTATTTGTGTTTCGCTTACCAACACTGAGAACGCGAAGTGTAGTGCAAGCAAACACCCACAGGAAATGGGTCAGAATAGTTGTTGTGTGCTTAAATTCAAAAGATGGCGCATTTAATTGTATGTGTGTATCCATTTAAGATCCATTTCCACTTGTGTGGATCGCAACATCATGCCGCAACATTCGGGACCTGTTTTGTGCCTACAAGACTTTTTCACGCATACCAAACTTTACTATACCATTCCATTAAATTTCATACAATACTTCCACCAGCCAAGTGAGTTTATCTTTTGAATTTGTTCTTTGTTTGTTGGTATTCAAGAAGTGTAGGGAATACAATAAAAGAAGACATCGGTCGCATGTTGCAAGCTTCTCTACTCAGTAGTAGTAGTACAACAAATAGTTGGCAACATTTTTCCAATTAGCCTAATTTAGTAGTAACAGCTCCTCTGCTCATTTCATCTCATCTCAGAATGAAATAGTGGCGAACTCGTTCTCGATTCCATATTAAGAAGGTATTTTCATTCCTTTGGCAAAAACAAAACCAAACCAAACCTAAATACTTCTTCTTTACAAAGAAAAAAAAAAGAATTTTTGAATAAAAAAATTAAAATAAAAAAATATTGTTGTAAGAACCAAAAACCAAAGATTTTTGCCAACTTGCTTAATTCTAATTGGATTTTTGTTATTCTCTCTCTTCTCAATTGGTCTAATTGCATTCATGGCTAATTGGTTTTGGAAGCATGTAAGCCATGTAGTAAGTAAGCTATCTTTGCCAAAATGTTCCTACTATAGGAATTACAAATGAAGTCAAATTGAATGTAGAGTTTTAAGAGATTAAATAATATGTATAGAAAAAGTTCATTGAAATTTGTCACTTATGAAGAACTACCAAATTTCTTAACAATTCATCAATCCATTGCTCTAAAAAAATTATGTTTTTTTATAAATTGATTGGATGATTGAAGAGAAGATGTTTGAATGTAATAAATTCATTCTCCTTTCACTAATATTAGGAAGAATACTCTTTTAATTCTTTTGTAAATATTCACAAACAGACACAATTGTATGAAATATGTTTTATGATTTTAATGCTATAGATAGATAGATGATGATGGGAGTGAGAAATACTTAAATCATTTGTTTTATTGCCAATTCACCGCCATCAGCCCCTTTCTTCTTATCCAATAATTAGGAAGTAATACAAATTAATAACAAAAAAACATTTTTATGGGTTTTCCTCATTTTTTTTATTGTTTTTATTCATCTTTTGGAAGGGGCATTCTTCAGTGCTTCACTGTTTGGATTTGGATTATATTGTTGCTAGAACAAATATACTATGGGAAGGAAGATGGAGAAATGTGGATGAAAATGGTTGGGTGGCATGTACGGGCGCAAGACATTTTATTAATTTCTTATCGTAAGGAAATTTATGAAATTTCACCTTTTGTGCCAAACAATTTGCCGCATTCACATTCTTTATTAGCTCCTGCCAACAAGAATTTTGCACTGTACTAATGTTGTTGTACTAATGGGGTGCAAGAGGCTTTTGGCCTGGAGTATCTAAATCAGAAATATGTTGCTGCTACTCGATGTCGGGAACTTGCAGTAAAGTTTTTTTTTCTCTTCCCTTTTTCATATTTCATATTTCTTCTTTTTTACTTTCACTTAGAAAATTTTGGTAAAAAATTCTTCAAAGTAACATAAATTTGCAACAAAAGGCACTAACACAGTTGACAGCCTCTGCCCCTTGCACCTCTCAAAAGTCTTTCATCCTTTAGCTTTGAATTTGCTACCATACTTTTTCTTTCTGTGGTGCCTCGTTTTTTCTAACTTGGAAAAGTTTTTCTTAAAAATAAAAAAAGGTATGTTGTAGTACTTTGAGACTTGTTTGAGCTAAAAAAACAAAAAAAAAAAAAATATAAAAATGAAATGAAATAAAGAAGTAACAAAAATAATGACAAAGAGAGTTTGAGTGAGATTTGTTGAGAAGGGAGGAATGGAGGCAGGTAGGTAGGTAGGGATAGACGAAGTAAAGTCTGAGTGAAAAAACTTTGTCAATTTCAAAGTCATAAATTTTCAAGCAAAAGTCATATACACTCAACTTTAGTCAGTTAAATTTGCGAAACTTGGCTTGAAGGAACACATCATAACGGCTCAACTCCAGATGAGCTAAGCTGATTCCATTTTAGAGGGTATCCCTGACAAAGGCGAGAGACTACAAAATTAAATTGGTCTCACCCTTTTGTGGTGGTGTTACTCCTGACTGGACAACTTAATGCTTAAGCGTTATTAGATGAATCAAGAACTTTGAAACTCATTAAGGGCAAACATTTTAGTTCTAACGCTTTAAACTTGAAGTGTTTTGTTTTCCCACCATAATTTTGGTTTTAGGAGTCAAACGTTTAAATTTATATTACATGGTGCTGGGTCGCAATTTCCAAATGCTGTTTCATTTTAGAATCTAAAAAAGGATTGGGCGCTATCGACATCTTATAAGTACAATAGTAAAGGTCTAGATCAAACGAAGGATCCAACTAATAACCGGATGACTTAAATGATTCATCTTATTTTGTGGTACCAATTCATTTCCATTTCCTTAACTTAATATACCTTGTTTGGATACAGGGTATATTTATAGAAATAAAAACTACACTATTCTCTAATGTGCCGTACATATTTGATACCATTTTAAATGAAGAAATTCATTCACGTACTTATGTTCAAGCGAGAGTTCAACACATGTTTTTCTAACTTGAATCCGCCGAAGAAGAAGAAGATTATGATGATAATAATAAAAGGAAATGAGAAAAGAAAACAAACCAAATTTGTCTTTGTGACCCACAAAATATTGAAGAAGAACCTATTTTTGAGCTACTACTGACTCACAAACACAATGAGCTCTTAAGATGGTTAAATGAACGACGATGGTGGAATGGTGGAGGTAGAGCGGTCATAGAGGTATCAAGATGGTCTTCATCGTCGTCATCATCATCATCAGAGTTAGAAGCTCTTAAGATCTTTGTCACATACTCGTAAAGATCGCATTAAAATGCCATAAAAAGCGACACATAACTTTTAGTTTTGACTTGAGTTAACTTTCATGCTCTTCATCATGTTTTCTTTCCTTTTGGCCACGATAAAATGACATGACAATGATGATGTCGAGTCAATGATGATGACGATTCTGAAAGCGTCACGCGCGTTTCTTCTAAAAAAAAAAAAAGAAAAAAACACAAACACACACACACACACACACACACACATATATATATAGAAAAAAGTCTAATAAGCGTGAAATAATTGACATTTAAGCGAATACATGCTCGAACGGACATTGTAGGCCAACCAACCAAGCAGTGAATGTCTATATATCTGTCTGTCTAGATACAATAGTTGAAGACACAGAACCACTGAGGAGACACAGATAGACATCATGTCGTCTGGCATCTGTCGATCAGAGCTTGTCGAGCTTCTGCGGTGGGGACGACACACACAATGACGTTTGTCATTATGACAAACATGACAGATGACCGCACGTAAATTTCATTTTTCACAAATTTTGACAGACCGACAAAGAGGGAGACAATGGAGAAAACATGGATATATAAAATAGAGGAGCATGTCTATTGCAGTTAGAACTGACGACTCATTCATTCAATTGTTGTTATGAAAAGACCCACATTGGTATTGTATTGTACTACAATATATTTATAGTATTGAAGTTTGGTAGAATGTTAAATATTTCATGGGTGTGACTACTATTGGTACATAAAAAAACAAAAACCAAAATGTGGAGATGTGCAAATATATCGACGCCCATTTATATTTTTTAGGTCATAAAAAAAAAGCCAACATAGAAAAAACAACAAACATCATTACAACATCATAAAAATTAAGATAAATATTAAAGTACAATAAATAACAAAAAGATGATAAATAGTACAAGGATATGAGTTACGAGAATTGGAAGATAAATGGAGAATTTTCTCTAAAGTTGCGTTGAATTTGTGAAATGAGCAAAGTCGTGACAAATATTTTTAAATTTTTAAAAGTTTCAAAGAGATTGAAATATGTAATTTCCATCAAACCATAAAATAAATAGACTACTCAGGAGGTAATTTTAGATTAATTAAAAATCACTTGCAAGCCGCACTCAAAAATTTAATAAGTCACTTCACAAATTGAAAAATTAAATGCATGAAAGCTTTTAGTTAAATTATTCAATACGCTGAAGACTGATAGAAGTCTACTTTCATACCACTGCATAACAAGAAGAATGCAGTACAGACTTATTAGCCTAATGTCGCATGTATTTAAGATATTTCTTAAAATTATATTGTACGAGTATATGCCAGAATATATAGAGAATGCGAAGGAACTATGGGCAAGTCGCAGTTTGACTTTAGAGAAGGATTTGGAACTCGAGGGGTCTTGCTATCTATTTAAATTATGGTTCTATCGCAGAATCCTAAAAATACCATCGACGGATCGTGTTAGCAACGCTGAAGTTTTAAGAAGATTACGTTTTGCATTGATCGACGTATTAACAGTTGTATAAAAAAGAAAAAACAGCCTACTTGGAACATGTTATGAGAAATCCCAAATACGAGTTGATACAATTTATAATAATGCAAGGCAAAATAAATGGAAAGCAGGGCATTGGCTGGAAACAATTTGCATGCCTACGAAACATTCGAAATGAATGTGCATAGAAATAGAGACCTTAATATTCATTTATACCGGTGAATTTGCAAAAATTCTAAATCAAAAATAATAATAAAATCAATAATAATAGATATAAAGTTACGGTAAAAGTAAAATCTTATGATTCAACAAATATTAAATTGGTTTCATCGAAAAGAGATGTCGCAGAAATAATGAAGATGGTGGGAATGTCTTCTTCCACTGATGTCGCCGTCGTCACCGGATCGAAATAACAATAATAACTACGAAATTAATTAATTTATTCTTTATAAATTATGATAATTTTATTAAAGTGTATCATAGTTCAGCAATTATTTATCTCATCTATGACTCAACTTTAAATTACAATTTTAATCAATTTGTTAAATTTAACCTATGTTTTGTTAGAATCTTTCATCCCATCGGGAATTTATTTATTCCATTTTTTTTATTTTTTATAATGTACATATACACACAATGTTAACCGTTTTCTACAAACACCATGGTCGTCCCAGTTACAGCTATCCATTTCGTTGGGATGTCATCAACTCCAGTATTCGCCTGGACGAACTGATGCATCACAGCAATCGGCTGGACAAGCTGTTGCGTCAATCCTGCAATTTCGTTGGACAACATCAGCCCAGCATTCTGAAAGTTTATCGGCATTCACTCAAGAGTATCTCAACTTGGGCCACATATCGATTATTGGACCAGGGTAGTTAAACAAGTGATGTTGAATGCATACGTTCTTCAACGGGGGGAGTATGTTTGATTATGCGAAGTAAATATATGAAAACATAGCAGTGGTCAAAGCAGGTTTTGCTCGTACAAATAAGGTCCTGTTATGTTGATTCACTTACTGCGGCTTCAAGTGATTTCTTAGTTTAGTTGCTGTTATAGTTTCGTCGAGTTCATAATGAGTACTTCACATAGTGCTGGTGGTTGGAAAATCTGCACCAGCAGCGACAACAACACTATTGTAACAACAACGCTAGCAGTATCAGTAATAGTCAACAATAACAACAACAACACGAACATCATCCGTATCAATCACAACAATATTACTAGCATCATCAACATAACATCAGCAACAACAATATCAGCATAAACAATAATAGCAGTATCAAGTACATTATAAGCAGTATCAACACCTATAACAACAATAGCAACATGTAACAAGATTATGCTAAATAAACTGTGAATCTTAAAGTAATTATTGATTTAATTTTTGTGTTCAATAATTTCGCATTCAAAGGGCATCGAAAATGCTCGTGGCTTTGTTGTTTCTAACCGACTCAAAAAATTAATGTTTATCTGTATCTTGTCTCAAACTATAAGAAATAAGAGATATAGATTAAAACATAGGAGTATATTAGTGTAATTTTGAAGTATGTTCACGATAAGTCAGTTAATTTTTCTCTGAGAGAAAGATATATTTGAGCTAGTGACAAAAGCAAAGCAGGGACGGGATGGTCATATAACTCTTCGCTTGACAGATAAACGGTGTATCAAAAGAGTTATGAAATGGAGAGGAAATTTAAGAGACACTCTTCAAAGAAGAGACCTATTTTCAATAGTGGATGCGATTGGCTAAATCATGATGATGCAATACTTTAATTTTGTTATAATCTCCCATGTAACTAATAACTAATGATAATTCGACAGTTTCAATTATTTTTAACTTTAATCACTTAAACGTGCAGTTCGACTTAAAGAAACACATATCGGATTAACAGATTAACTTTTCATATAAGCTGATTCCATTTTAGAGAGTATCCTCTAGCATATTGATAGATGTTACCACTGAATGGACAATGAATCAAGAACTTTGAAACTATTTTAGACAAACATTGGCGGCATTCTTCTTACTACCACTACTTCTCATAATTTTTGTCGGAATAAAATTATAATACACGATTATATTGTACGAGTATTTGTGCTAAAGGGTGAATCAAATACATATTCACTTTTAAGAAAGCCCATGATAATTTGATTGTTTTCAAATTTTGTAAAGCAATGAACTTGAAAAGTATACAATTTCATTTTAAAATTTCTACAACTGTGGAATTAGTTTTTTAGAGTACAATCGGTTGCTTGATAACTTGTGTGCCTCTAATGATTTGATTGGCGGCATGATTAATTATCTTAAGGACTGTTGTTAAAGACAAATTCTTAAGATTTCATATTTTGTAAATGGATTTTATCTGTAGTATAGTGGCTATCAAAAATTGTCTATAGTATAATTACTCATTAATGTAAATGATGAATGTGCGTCACATTTCCATTATAATGCTCCTTTCTCTCCTTCTTTCTAATCAAACAAATGTCTTAGACTAAGTTTTGTTTAAAATGTGAAAGTGAAATCTCATTAAAACTACGAAATCTAGGCATGCATTATGAAATCATTTAACCAAAAGAGGTGATTAGTGTGGTCGGTGGGTCGGTCTTCCGATTTGACTTCCGCCTTCCACAAAGCCAATTAGCTAAAGTTTTGAGAGAGCGAGAGCCTGAGACTCTTGCAACTGTTGCCACAATTAACGACTAATCGCATTTTGAAAGTCGGCAAGCATTTTCTATTTTTCAAATGAAATTGAGAGTCCCTTTTCGTTAAGTTTGCTTCCTTTCTGTGTCCTGTGTCCTGTGCCCTGTTGCGTTTTGCTTTTTTCGCCGTAATGGTTAGAACGTTGGGGGCATTAGAGGGTTAGTTCCATCCATGTACGTACATTCTATGCAGCTTTTGTTTTCAATTAAACTTTGACGTCAGCCTACAGTAATACATATGTATATATGTATGTATGCTCAAAGAGAGGCATGCGGTAGTGTAACAAAAAAAAAAAGAAAGAAGGATTCAAAACCTTCATATCGCGTACTTTGCACAGACACATATTAAACAAATATCCTGCGTGTCAGCAGGATTTTAATCAATGAACAAGACAAAGTAGCGAAGCGATGCCAATGAGTATGAAGTGTGAAGTATGTGCCGGTGTCTGGGCTCTGCTGAGATGCGTTTGAATACAATCATGCAAAGTGAGACCCTTGTGCAGGAAGGATCAGAGAACGCAACCCATCGAGATGTTGGTACTCATGTTGCTGTTGTTGTTGTTGTTTTTGTTATTATTCTTATCCTGTACGACGGCATTGTCAGAGAATTAAAATGGGAACGGTAAAGGCACAACGTATGAGTTTTGAATTATTGTTGTTGCTTTGTGCGAAGTCGTCAGGAAGGGCGACACGACGACAATAGCGAGCGAATGAGCGAAGGTGCTGATGCTGGCAAAAATGTGAAATGAAAACAAAAAGAGGACGAACGAACGAAAATTACAAAACAAAAGGATATTGTGACAAGGATTTATTAGTGCAGCGCAGCACGCAGCTTCTAACAGAACAAAGGCGCGAAAACAGGACAAAACAAAATACAAAATACAAAATACAAAACTAAACAGAACGAAACGAAACGAAATAGACGACAGCAGTAGCTCAGTTCCATCAGCTTGGTACTAGAATGGCATGCATGAAACAAACGTGTCATGGTTCTCTCTCTCTCTCTGCTTTGATCAACGTCTACTTCATCGTCTTCTTCAATTATATTTCCAGGGGTGACTTCCGACAACATCCGCTCATTTGACAGAACGAAAAAGGAGTAAGAGTTGAGATGAGATGATAGAAAAATTAATATCAAAAAATCATACAAAGAAAAAATTAAAAATAAAATATTGAAAAGAGTTCATAGCTGACGAGTGCCTCTGTCTGAATGTCTGTCTACCCGTCTGACTGAGTTTGAACTGCGTTTGAGTCATCGTTCTCGTCACCACATAAAGTCTTTTGCTCGAGAGTGTCAAAGTGGAAATCGCATGCACGCATCATTCACTCACTTCCATACTAGATTGATAAGTATCTCATTTCTTTCTGTCACTTTTATGCAACCAACTAACGAATTTTTTATTCCTCGCTTAACGACTTTACCGATTCTTTTACCTATAAAACGACCAGGACGACGGAGAATGAGGCGAGAATGAGTGAGCCCTTGGCGCCTTTTCCTGCCACAATACACTTACTCAGCTCAGCTGCGATTTATTGCAGACAATCTGTTCTTAGACAATCCACTTTCGCAATTGTTTTGCTTTTTATTTAATTACACAACGATGAGAACAACGACAGCAACAGGAATAGCAACAGCAACGACAAAAGACTATTATTTCATTTCATGATGAATTTTCAGAGATTCTCTCCTTTTTTCATTTTTATCAAAAAAACAAAATGAAGCAACACTTGATTAATTGGTGTAAATAATCTTAAAATCGTCTGTGCTTTCATTATTGAAACTAAGAAGCTTCTACAAGGATCAAACTTAAGTAGTCACAAACAAACAAACTATAATTGTGGGTCTCGGTCCAATACAAAAAAGACAAAAGCAAAACTATTGTACGAGGCAATTTTCAGCCTTAATACTAGTAAGATAAATTATTTGACATTTGGAGTCTCTTAAAAGAACAAAAAAAACAGCAATTGGTATTTTTCTTAGACTTTCAGATTATATCTTTAGCATATGCAATTAAAAGCTACAATCCCCAATAGTGTAATCACAGCTGATGAACTCCAAATGAAATAAAGTTCAGCATATTCTAAGCTCTACTAATTTTTTTCATTTCGTAAACTCCTCTTCAATTTAATAGCAAGTTTTGTCATTAAGACATTTCAGTACCACACACATTTCATTTAATAGAACATCTGTAGTGTATGATACGAGTATACATATATTGTAGTATGGCATATTAAGTTTCTGCTTAAGCTTGTAATAGAATAAAGTGTGACCTTGCAAATCAATAAGATTATACGATTACTGATTATTCATATGAATAGAAATAGTGCATAAATTATTTCTTATCATTCTTAAATATCATATATGTATATATATTATTATCATAGTATCTAGACCCGGGTAGACGTTGTTCTACCTTTCCTTGCCAAAAAAATTAATGGATACCTGATGAGATGTTTGACAAAGACAACTTGATTAAATTTAACATACATATATGTCTCTAGGCTTTGTATGCATCTCACTTGCACTCTTTACTTTTTTCGATTTTTTTCAATTTCCTTTTACATTTTTCGGCTTTTCCTTTGGAGTTTTCCAAATGTTTTTTAAACCTTCCTGATGAATCTATCTCTCCATTTGTGAAAATCGTATGAAAATCCGTTCGGTTGTTTTTATGTTCATAGCGTACAGACATACAGACAGACTCGACTATAACAATTTATAGAATATAAGCTCAACGTAGAAGCTATAGCTACGAGATCATGTGCTTCGTGTAGATCTGATAATTTAAATTTTAGATGTGCAAAAAATTAGAAAAATTAAGATTTTAACAAGATCGATCATATAGATTTAGATGAGATTTCCATATAAATAATAATTAAATTATTTCCACAATACTTAAATTGGGAACTTTAAATTAGGTGTATCGAAAAAGTGTCGAAATCATTTTGCAATTATCAAAATCCGACTAATTTTTCTCTATTCTACTTCTCTATTATGTACTAGTAAATACAATATTTCTAATATATACTATGTCAACTTCATTTCGGTCTTGAGTCCATTCGACTAAATCAGCTAAATTGCTTAATTTATTGCTCGTCCACGATGCTCGCAAATCGTGTAAAACTTTTCCATTTTCAAACTAACAAAAATGAATTTTGTTCAATTTCTACCATCTACTAGCATCACCATCCTTCAGGACTCATTGCTGTTCTCTTGCTAAGAAAATGTCTTCTCATGATGATAGAGGCGAGTGCAGAATGAAGCAAATCAAATTACGTAGATTCATGGGTAAGTAAGTAGCTAGGTAGGTAGGTAACTAGATATATATTGTAGAAAGATTGGTAGGTGTATCTTTCTATCTTTCTGTCTTTATATCTTTTCTCTAGTATTGGTATTGCCTTTATAGTCTATCGTTATTCGTTTCATTGTTTGGACTCAGTTGGTCTCTTGAGATTTGTTACTTAAGATTTTTACATTAATAGACTTTTAATTACCTTCGTTTTTGTCACTTTATATTATTGTTTTTTTCCTCCTGATGACGACGATTATGATGATTTTCAAAATGTTTAATGACGCATACCATAGATTCGTGAACAATTTTGCCAAGACATAGAAAAAAAAAAACAACTGCAAATAAAACAAAAATGTAGAGAATTTAATTAGAAAATAATTTCAAAAGTTCTTAAAGTGTAATTTCAGTTATTGTATTTATTTATTTTTTTTTGTCTTTTTTTTTTTGTCAAGGCTTTGAGAAGAGTTTGGGTCAACTTGAAATTATCAAAATTACAAATTTGCATGACTAAACGTGATTAGAAGACCCCAAAATCTACAAAGAAAGACCCTCATCAAATGAAAAGCACAATACAAAGGCATAAACAAAGTCATAAGCTAAGGTAAATACTACGAGTAACTCTCGTATAGCAATCATTTTAATGACTATGCAGATGATAATGATGATAATTATCAAAAGATGTAAAACAATTTTTATCATAATTTCAATTTAGGAAAATGTAATTATTGTAAGTTTAATTTTCATTATAGTTTTTGTTTAAGTTGGTCAAGGCAGGGACGCACGCAGCAGTGATGCCTGATTAGCTTAGTAACTAACTGAAAAAACTCATTGACTTTTGGCTCAGTGTCGTCTACCCTCTGGTTGATGGCCCTGGAGGTGTTTATACTAAAATATTTATTTAGTTTATAATCATTTATCATTTGATGCCATCGCAAGCACACGAACGACAAATTGTGCAAATCGATCGACAAACCGGGTGACATGAGCTATATTACATAAATTCAATTTGTCAAAAGCGTATAGTAGTAGAATACAATAAAAATGACAACAAGGACAATTTCAATTGTTTTCCAATCGTCATGGGTTCATAGCGAGAAATTTATTGTTCCTTTGTTCTATAATTTGTTCAAATGGAGGGGAATAGTGATTTTTTTTAATTTTCACATTTAATTGAATAAGAAAAATAAAGAGAATAAATTATTTTTAGATGAGAATTCATATTATGTTATCAATATAGATTTCAATGTTTTCGATTTTAATAGGTTTGCCGATTATTATGAAATGTCTGTATTAGTCAAAATAGTATGTGAAATATTTACATATTGATGGAGTCTTTTGCGTTTTTGTTTCAGCCTTCAAAACTAGTATGATCAATCTAAAAGATGTTCCATCACTATTAGAAGAATGTGACTTAAGCATTGTAGCAATAGGAAAAAGAACTGAGCAAATCTAAGTCAAATCTAAAATCAACTCGGCTAGAAGTTCATTGCTTGAGTTAGGAATCTGGGCTTGATCACATAAATCTGCCAATTGTGCAACTTATGCAAGATGTTTGGTCTTAAAGGAGCTAATATTTCTACAGAATTATACTTACTTATTTTATGTGACTTTTGTTATCGTATTCCTGAAAATTTTCATTACCAATGCCACAAATAAATCCACAACAACCAGTATTGATAATATTATTTTTATTTTATTGGTTACAATCAGCGGCCAAATGTAGAGGTCTGCGATATCAGCTTTGCGAGACCTCTTCATTTCTCAGTCAGAATGAAAACGATAAATCTATTGGAACTGATCTATAAGCATATGAGTCTTATTGCTAATCAAATGTTAACAAAAATTACATAAACAATCACAAATTAAAACATATAAAAAAAGACAAACTTTGGCTATTCCGAAGTTGTTATACTCTTCACGCCCCTTCTAGTAGTCCGAGAGTCTTGAAATTTAGAAGGTTGGATGGATACGGGTCAATGTCCAAATTTTAAGTCGATAGTACAAAAAACAAAAAAGGTTTTCTATTAAGAACTTTCATTTGGATCCCAGTGTGTATGGGGCGTACCCCCCTAGTGGTCCGAGGGTCTTAAAATTTATATGGTTGGTGAATATATATCAGGCACTTCTATTGTCCAAACTTCAGTTCCATAGTACAAAAAACAAAAAAGTTTTTCTAATAAGGACTTTCATTTGGATCCCGGTTTGTGTGGGGAATACCACCCCTAGTGGTCCGAGGGTCTTCACATTTATATGGTTGGTGGATATAGGTCATAAACTTATAGTGCTCATATTTCAAATCGATAGTAAGAAAACCAAAAAAGTTTTTCGAATAACAACTTTCATTTGGATCCAGGTTTGTATAGGGGGTACCCCCTAGTGGCCCGATTCGTCTGCTCCCACAAATGTAATGCGCAAAGTAAAAAGAGCTCCGTGCAAAATTTCAGCTCTCTAGCTCAAAATCTGATGGACTAGTTTGCATACATACAGACGATCACTGCGTGAAGATTATAAATATACGAATTTTTCGGCAATAATTCATTGTGGATGTCATGGGTCAAATAATGACATAGTGCTCCCGTAGTGTTAGATCATATTTGGATAATATTTAGTTTAATTAGGTCTATGAAATTGCTATTTTTGCTGACGCTCTCATTAAGGTTAAGGGATTCTGGATGAGTTATAAATGACAGATTGTGTAAGGCTAGGTAGTTTATTATAACATTTAGTCTTTCAAACAAGTTATACCAAAATTTTTGCGCTTCTTTAATCAATTTCTAATTTTCTTGATCTATTGTTTGATTCTTTCATAAAATTACATCCTTTTAATCATGGACTTCATTTATATCATTGCATAATCCAACTCAGATCTTTTCAGTCATAACATCCTTCTTTTACCATCTGTGTCTGCAAATGTGAAAAAAGCCTGCATGTAAAGCAATAAACTGTATTGCATTTTACTGTACTTAGTTTTCGAGTAAAAAGAAATTTTGAAAAATTTCTTTTATTTGCGTCTTTCGGGTAACTTTCATCAGATTTCTCTAAGTTTTGATCGGCACCTATTTGAATTAAATCATGAAGCTGCAAATCGTTTACTGGAAAACTCTTCGCCGGATCTAGATCTATAAATGACTATCTTAATTGATTTGCTTGCTTTTGATTTTTGAATCGCAAATCTTTTCACTTTTTAACTCTTCAGTGGACTCTGAATCTTGGGTCACATTTGATTCACTTACTCACACTTACGGGTATTGTTAAGCTTTTTTTGCGACGCTCCCTCTGATTACAATGATTCTTTTAAAGAACTATAACAATTGTAGGTCGGTAGTGTGGTTCATCTTCAAGGTAGGTAGAAACTATTTTGTAGTATGTTACCCTTTGGTGAATTGCACTATTAATAAGATATATTGCATAAAAAAATTATTAGAAGGTTGATTAGTTTTTTGGATATAATATTGATGCCAAAATTGTTCACAGACCTTCAGCAATGACACCATTAAGAATATCTAGATCATATTTTAAGCACCACTGCGATAGATTATAATAAGCAGTAAGTAGACTAATAACAATGGTAGTGATTTTGTTTGAGATTAAAGAGAATCCAAGAGCCGGAACAACAAAGTAATTAATAGTTGGGTCTCCTGCTTTACTTTGTTGTTTTTTTTTTTTTTTTTTTAATTTGAAAAAGTTGAAACTGCGTAATGGTGTCAAAATATTGTCTCTAGCTAAAATATAAAGTTCGAAATTTAAGTGGGTGTACGAGTGTTCCTGATACACACTTGAACTTTAATCTACCGCATCCATACGGTATATAGACTAGTTATGTGCGTATAATATGTGAGTAAGTTAATGTTTTTGTTCTTATTCAAACGCACATTTACATTCACATCTAATAAGTAGAAGTGTTTACTTTCATTTATACAACACATGTATTGTATGTCTACAATACGAGTATATTTACTCGTATATACATACATAATTACATGCATGCGTGTATCTTATATGATAATGGTGGTGGTCACTCAGGACTCACTCACATGTGTATGAGCCATGTTCGTTTTAATAAACAAACATTGCGCTAATAAAGTGCGAAGCCGTAAGGCAATCCTACCATGCGGATTAAACCCCGCCCGCCGACAACGATTCACGCTGGAAGCGTAGCTGTAACCTTTGTAGCCACCCATTGCCAAAAACATCTTATCCATCCACCATTTCATTGAAATCTTCCTTCTCCAAATCTTCCTATTAGCTGCTTTTGCTCACCTGTTGTGTTTGTATTGTGAGTATGGAAGGAGTTAGGGGAGAAGGTATGGAAGAAGATATGGAAGAAGGATGTAGGGATGGATGCATGGTGGCTTGGATGGATGGATTTTTCCTTGTTTGCTTTTCGATTTAATTTTCATTCACTTATGTTTTTGTTGTTGGTTGTTGTTCATTTCTCTTATTTCTTCATAATTTTTGTTGTTCTTTTTTTATATATTTAGCTCTCTCCTCCACCATTTTTGAAATGTGTGTGTGTGTGTGTGTGTGTGTGTGTGTGTGTGTGTGTGTGTGTGTGTGTGTGTGTGTGTGTGTGTGTGTGTGTGTGTGTGTGTGTGTGTGTCTGTGTGTCTGTCCATGTGTGGCTTACTATATGAGTTCAAATTCTGCTGGTTTTCGTTCATTTGTTTCATAATTTTCTTAAATTTTTTTTTTTTTTTTGTTTTTTTATTCGTAAATTCCTCATCTTTTGTTTTTAAGGTTTTAAATATTTTTGAAGTTATTGTGCGCTTCAAGCATTTTAATTAGATTGGTTTCCTTTATTCTTTTTCATCTTCTTTTCATCTTTGTCGAATCTTTTCAATTTTCCATTCTACATACTACATATTGTACATTGTTGTGTTGTGTTCTATTGTATTGTAGTTGTTCATGTTATGTTGTTGTCATGTTCAATCTGGCGTAATTTCATATTTCAAATTCAAAATCAAAAGATTAATTTCTACTTAATGATTTTATGTTACATACAGTGAAGAAATCATGAATTTAATCATAACAAAAAAACAAACTTCAATAACAACAAATGCAACCAAATAGGTCTAAAATAAATGGAAAAGGCTTAAGTCTTTAATTCTCATTCAATTTATCATTTATTTTATAATCTTTGTATTTTATTTGGAATTTGGAAGCATATTAACTTTGATGTGAAGTTTGTAAATAATCAAATAATTTGACTGTCTGTCTAAACGCGATAAACTCAAAAACTACCGAACGGAGTTTTATACGAATTTCACCAACGGACTGAGTTTTTCATGGGAAAGGTTTAGGAAAAAAGAAAATTGGAACAACCCTAAAGAAACAGCAAAAAAATGTTTACAAAAAAAAAAAGGCAAAGTGGTAGGTATGTAAGTGAAATGCATATAGAGTTTAGAAAAATATTTTAAAATCAGTCAAGTCGGTTTTGACAAACATCCCATCAGGACAGCAAATCAGTATCCATTATTATTTTGGGCAGGAGAGGCAGGAAAATATATACCCGGGTATCTATTATAAAAATAGTAACATAAATATTATTAATGGATATGTTTCATTTGAAGTTCTTCGATTGTTGGATATATTGGACCATATAATTTGGTTTATTCGCCATATATATTTACATTTGTAATATTGCTTGAAGCTAGCAACTAATATTTATCAGAGTTTAGACTTACTGTACAGCTGAAATATTATATTAATATTTAATTAATTAAATTATTAACATGACCAAAAAAAAAAAATATATATATATATATATACCATATATTTTCCATGCTAAATAGATTTTCTTAATCACACAAAATATACATACTACAAAAACATTATGGTTTTGGGATAAATCCTGGTCCTTTTGTCCATTCTATTCTTTTTCATAGTATCAACTGAACTGAACTCAACTCAATCAGTCACATGCAAATGCCAACCAATTGTCAATTCATTAAAATTCAAGTAATTCAAGTAATTAATCCTAGTAGTTAGGTAACTTAATAGTAACTTAACTTAATAATGAAAATAGTTTTTTCAAAATTAACTGAAAGATTTTAATATCAAAAGGCAAGTTCTCGGAGCCTTTTCCTTAAGTAGATTTCACAAATGCTTCTTTTGGTTTTGGGATAAAAGTGATTGCAATCGACATCTGTTCTATTCAAAACACAGAATACATATTTCCCATACCTAATGAACCCTTTTAAAGCCCAATGAATAATTATTGATGGTTAGGCAAAGTAATACGTTTATTAAGGTCAAAATGGACTAATGATCTGTGAAGTAAAAATGGAAAATCTCAATAATCAGGTAACATGCAGGTCAAGCTCAATTCACTCCCTTTTTCATATGGACTAAATTAAATTGGATTTATAAGTTGTCATATTAATGAATCGATCTAGATTTTGATGGATTTTTTTTTTTTTTAGATACATATTTTGTATGCAATGCAATGCATCCATCCATCTTATTGATTTGAAGGGTATTTTAACAATGTGAAAATTTTTCTAAATATTTTCTGTTGTCTTGATGAAATCATGTTGTAATCGAAATAAGTTCAAAATCAAAGGCCAAAAGAAAAAAATCATTAATCTAAGTAATATTACAAATAAATAATTTTAAACCATTTCAAATTTGAATTTCAATTAAATCCGCTTAAGTGTTAATACCAATTTCCGTCATAGATGATGATGATGATGATAGTGATAGTATTAATATTAATAATAATATAGACAAAATAGTATTAAAAATAAAATTGAAACCGAAACCATTGATGGAGGGTGGATTGAAGGTTGGTTGGCCTTGTAAAACAATTAAGATGCAACAACAATTTATTTATTTAAATAATTCCAATTTCAAGGTTAATAGAAAAACACAAGACAACAACTCACTCGTGGCTTCGATATTCGATTTCTGATTATTTTTGTTTATTTTCTTTACTCATTTTGGCTTTAGCTCTCTTCTTTAATTAATAAATTTACCACGTTTTAACAATTCCAAAAACAAAACTAACATTAATCCAAAGGCCTTTTTCGGTGTCGCACTTGAAAATCAAAAATCTTCAAATGGAATATTAAATCCACAATTATGATGATGATGATGATGATGATGATGATAGGTTAAATTGTTGCCAACTACAATGAATTACAATAATATGATGAACTCATAACTCTAATATTGAAATTCAAATAATATTGAAAATTGCAGTTAAGTATTGTGTATCATTTATTTCAATAGTAGTCAACTGAATAATAAAATAATATAGAAGGTTCAGTTAATTCGAAATGAGTCAAGTGCAAATAGCAAAAATAAAATGTAGTTTTATTCATTAAGCGATTTTAAACAGAAAAACATAAAAATGTGTCACTTGAAAAGTGGTCAAGAGAATTTTAAATGATATAGTAGCATTGAGTTGTGATAAACCATTTTATAGTACTATATGTACTCGTTTTTCTTTATATAAAAAAAAACAAAGTCTTCAGAGTGAAAAAAGGCATGAATGAATGACCTTTATGATTGACACACAGTCAAGTCGAAGAACAAAGAGTCAAAATCACTTTTAATTGAAAAAGGTGTTTGCCCTCATGCGTTTGTGTGACAAGGCTAAAATGTTATTTAAAAACGAAAGAACCATAGTGACACTTGTTAGCACACCCACACCATTGTCACACATGTACATAGATATACATACATACATGTGTATAAAAGAAAACCTCATCAATCACAACTACAAAAATAGTTACGACACACACAACAATTCATTATCACTTTGAAGAACAAGGAAAACGACAACATTCTCGCGTCAAATATGAAACAGACATGAATGAATGAATGAGTGATGGAATGAAGGAACTAAACAACATCAAACATAAATACTTAGTAACAAGCCAGGAGAAGAGAGTGGGAGTGGTACTGGGACTGGGAGTGAAAAAACTGACAAGTGAAACACGAAAAGCAAACGCCCCAAAACCCAACCCCACTAAAATGTCACATATTTATTATATGGACACAAAATGAACAAACTAAAGGAGTGAGATAGCACTATGAGACTATGATTATAACTCAGAATCTCCATCACATCCTTAGTAACATCATTATCATCATCACCATCATTGGCGTCCATTGTCATCACCAACATCAACATCATCATCACCATACTTGTCATTCTTATATGGAGTTCGGGGAGGAGTCCGTTTTCTAAATGATTTATTACAAAAAATAATGTCAAACAAAAATGTCAAATTACAAAAGATACTAGGAACAACAAAATATTGTTCTACTATCACTGAGACAACGACGACGATGAACGATTTAATTTAGTATGCAACACTTGACTTTTGCTACAAATATTTAAGCATGGCTTAGTCCAAGTTTCCCATACCATTCTCACTAAGTCAAAATCTTAAAAACCAAAAAAAAAAAACCTAAGATGATAAAAAGATAGACAGATAAAAGTGATGATGTTGATGGAAAATAATAATTTTAAAGTGATTTTTTATAGTCTAGAAAATGATACTAGCTAAGTACTTGTAAGTCTCTCAACTTATCTTATTTTCAAATTGATGCAGCAACTTCAAAGGAAGATGTTTTCTGGCTTTTATTTTTTTATCACAATATCATCCAAAGGAAACGAAACATAAATAAGGAAATCACAAAATGAAATCACCACTATTACATTTTTGCATTATAAGAAATAAAAAAAAACAGAAGGGGAACTTTGTTGGATTTATCCAATATGAAAAATAAAACACACACACACAAGCAACACTTTATATTTATCATTTAAATGTTAATGGTAGAAGTAAAGACTTAAAATCGATTGAAAAGAAATAAGAAGATGAGGAAAACGAACAATAACCAAAGATATTTGACTTGCAACTACAAAAATCACTGAGCGATTGATTGAAACCGACTAAAGATCCTGAGTATGAGTGCGTTACTTATACATCGTCATGTGAAACTACGAAGAAGAAGGATAGATGGACAATCGCTTTGCATTTCTTTACACATGCAAAAGAGTCCATAGTTCAGTGTCTATGATTGCACGATTACCTCCACTTGTTCCTAGCAGCCACAAATGCTTTTTTGAAATGAAACAAAATGAATGAACGAGTAAAGTGGCTATGGCTGGTGGCAAGCATACTGTGGAAGGAGGGAATTGTGACTGCAACTGTGGCTATAGTCGCTGTTGCACGTTTGAAATTTTTCTACTTATTTATACTCATAAAATATTCATGTAATCATTCGGACTCAAGTGAACTGAACTCCACTTGACTCGACTCCACTCGAAGGACGAGAAGGATTTCGTTAAATATATTCATTGGCTCTCATTTGAAGTCGTCAATCGGAGTGTTTGGTGTGTCTGATATACTCTTACCAAGTATGAAAAGAACTACTTGCCACACAGCACAACACCTGAGCTCACAACAGGCGCATCCATCCATCTATTCGTTTGTCCTTTCGTTCATCCATCGTCCAGGTTCGTTGGTTGGTTGGTTTGGTTCGGTTTGTATTGGTTGGTTGGTTGGTTGCTGCTGCATTTCAATTAAAAATTGTTTTTCAGTACATTTGAGTTGATTGATTTTTAATTGATTGCAATTGTGGCAATACAAGGAGTAGAAGAGCTGCCATGGACTTTCCATTTTTCCTATTTACTCATTTTTAATGCTTTTTCCCTTTGATCGACTTTTATCCATATAAATTTAATCTTTTATAATTTTTTCATGATTTTCTTTCATATTCTATAATTTACGAGATTACAAAAAAATGAATATGGCATATACTCGTACATTTATGATTTTATGGGAACCACTACTTTTCTTGTATAGTATGTATAGTATGTGTTGTATATTTTGTATTTTGACAATGAGATTCATTTTGGATTTCACATTAATCACAAGCAAATCTAAATGGAACCCAAGACAAACTGACAGACTAAATGAAATAAAGTGAGAAAGGATTTTAATGGAGCAACACATGGCGTATACGCATTAGGAGGGGAGTAGAAAAGCTAAAGTTTGACTTGTGAAAGCGGAAAAAACATAAAACAAGGACAACAAAGGATAAAGGAAAAAGGTCACAACAAACATATTTATATGTGTATACACATAAGTACATATGTCGCCCATTAAGCAGCTCACATGGTCATCATTCAGTCAAACGAGACAAGAATTGTTGCCCTTTTTCTCAATTCTCCCACCTTATGTCATTCGTTCGTTTGTCGTTGTTTGGTTGGTTTGACATTTTACCTGAGAATTTATAGCAATTGTCAATTTCGCAAAAACACACACATAATACATTTTGTACACATATAGTTACAATGTATGCATGAATTATGTCATCAGTCATGTGTGTGTGTAGATGATGTTGTGAGCCTAAATGTAGTATTTCTTCTTTCCATTTAATTTTCTTTGCTCGATTTAAACCGAAATGAAAAACCTTTTTTCGTTTTTTGATTTTTAAGTTAAATGTGAAGTGACATTTTGTGACGTGTCCATTGATCTAAACAATTTCTTTTCTGCTTTTTGTGTCCTTGGCTACTTTTTAAGCTTAATGGGCGTGTAAATAGATAAGAACGAAATGGAAAAAAAAACCAGGGAACAAAGAGGAATATTAAGTCCAATGTTTTATACTTGAATTCATAAATTATGGAAAAAAATAAATGAAAACATTACAGTCGAATGGATACAATACTATATACTTATAATATGCATGATAGAATACTTAAATGAAAGACAATAGTAACTAAGTCACATGCCCATCTTATCATCTATACAATCATTAAGATTTACCTATTGGGACAATCATTAAAGTATTAGAAATGTTCACTTTCCTAACTCCAAATACTAATCATCCATTATTACAGTGCCAAAAGCAATTTAATTTAATATGTATATTCTTCTTCCCAAAAACTTGTGACCTTTTAGACTTAATCTAATATTATAATCATCGCTTAGAGTCGAAGGACTAGCAGCAAGTGCTCTTATGATAATAATTATTTAATGTTATAAATGACGAAATGAAGTGTTGCTTTTCAAGAAATGGATCCGCCTCAGATGTTAGAATGATCACTCTTCAGCAGTGATTGTATTGTTGGAAGTGTTGCACATTTTTTTAGATATACTCGTATGTACATTATTATAAATAGCAACGATAGTGTTAGCTGCATGATTTTTAGTTTGACCCCTAAGATTTTTCATTCAGGTCTTAAAGTTTTGGAAATAGTTGCATATACGAATATACGCCGTCAGAATTTTCTAGAAAAATCATTCATCGATTTTAGACATCATGATTATTTGTTGTTTGCAGCGAAAACAAAATCTAAACAGAGTTTGTGATCATAAAGAGAAACAAATTCTGGGTAGTAGGTTAACCGAGAAGATCTTATGTACTCTCCTGGAGAAGTTGTTAAATAATACAAAATACTAAAATAAAATATACGTGTATTCTTAAATTTTCTTTACTTTAATTCTACAAACACTTAGATGGGCATTACTTATGTAAAAAAAAGGAAGAACACTTATTAGGCATTTGTTGTTGAATTTGGAAATTTATGAAATGACATATTAGGGCACTTAAAAACTATGCAACAACAACAACAACAACGATGACAACAACACGAAATAATAATGGGTCTATGAGTAAAGAAAAACATCCTTTAATGAGTTAAACTTATGTACTACTACTAATAACTACAATATAATACAATGATGCTTGCTATGCATTATAGACAAAAAGGGATATATGAGACATAAATAAGAGTGAACGAAAGACTATGCCAAAGAGTCTTTTTGGCCATATTTTTCCGATTTGTTGTTGCTGACGCTGTTGTTGTTGTTGTTGTTTTGGATGCCCAAAGTAAAAACAAACTCATTGCAAAGCTATTAGTCTGAACTCAACAACTTAGCTCAGTGGCCTATTGCTGTTGGCCACTTGTGCCCATTTTGTTTGAATTGTGTGTTTTGCTGGTGAGTTTTTTTTTCTTTTTTTTTTGCTACATGTATTTAAGTATGAGTATATGCATCAATGTGTGTGTGTGAGAGTGAATCTGTGTGTTTGTGTGCCCCCCATTTCACCTTTTTTGTTTGTCTTCCTCCTTAACACGCACTACCACATTCCTCACATCTCACCCATGTTTTGCATCACTCACTCACTTCCTTAAACATACTTTAGCTGTTATGTTGATGTTGCCTTTGAATGAATAATATTGGTGTGTCTCAAAATTATCCGACCTACTATCACAACTCCGCGATAATATGTTGGTACGACCTCTAGGGTATGGATACGAGCGTAATTAGCAGAACCTCACGATCTCGCCGCCTACCGTAGCTATCGATCACGAAACTTGTTTAGTTTTGTACATTGTTTTGCTTTAATAGTGAACCCCGTTCTGGCCAAGCATATTAATACTACAAAAACTTCCAAGTATTTTCAACTTGAGATCTTAGAAAATCGTCGTTTAAAGAAGTACAAACAAAAAATAATCTTGGATTTCTAAAAATTTGCAGAGCAGAAAAAGCTTCGATTGAAAGTCGGTCACGAAAATTTGATAATAACCGCATATGTTGAAAATATGCTTAAAAACTTTTGGCTGCTCCCAAAATTTAAAATAGTGACCTTAGATGATTGAAAAGAATGCGACGTGTGTATTGAAAGCTATTCAGCAAACTGACTTTCAGAACTGCTTCAGAATGTGGAAGCACCGCTGATGAGTGTGTGTTGAAGGATAGCACAAGCCACATAATTAAGAAGAAGTCGAATACTTTCGGGGCACATCTCTTTCTCTCTTTATTTGGCTCTTAAGTAGTAGTAAATAGGGTATGTTGGTATGTGTGGATATTAATGTTTGTTTTAGGGTAGGAGTGTGGAAATGTGAATGTGTATGACGAGGTGTTTACAAATAGTAGTTCTATAACTAGTCTCACGTTGACCCCCAGCACAACAAACTCAAAGTAATGAAGGTCATTAGAAATGTGCTTTGCTTAGCATCAACAAACTTAACTGCTTTGGTTTTAGTTTTGGTTTCTTTTTTTTTTCATCTTTTTCTGTAATCAGGCTCTTTTACTTTTGACTCAACAACTAACTATAGCACTAGAGGCAAAAGGCGAAAAGAAAAACACTTCACTATACTATACAACTTAAATAGAAGTGTACCACCACCACCACCATCTTCTGCTAAATCCTCTCTTAGGTATCAAATACTCTTAGAATGATGGAATGCAAAATGAAAGCAAAAGCTATACAAAACGATAAGAAAAGTATCTTAACGCGTTATACTAACATTTCTTCCATCAAGAGACCATCAGCCAACAAAATCATCATCAGTACCATCATCATCATGATAATCGCTTACTTAACCCATACTCATGCCTAACTACTAGTAATGTGAAAAAGACATAAAACAAAAAAAAAAAAAAAAAAAAAAAATAGAAGAAAAACCAAGGAAAAGTGTGAGCAAGAATAACAAAAATGTTTGTTTTCTGACAAGGTTTGGGTCATTAGATTGATTGACGATGGTCAACAAATGTCGCCGGCAAGGAATCAACAAAAACCAAAAGTTCAAAAAAGCAAAAACCCCAAGAAATGAGGAAAAACTTTTGACCAAAAGAAAGAGATGATGTTGTTATTGTTTATTGGCTCTTGTCATTGTTTATTTTTTATGTAATTAGACTTGAAAGACCAAGAAAATAGACGAATTTAGATGAAATCTTATAAGAATAGAAAAAACAAAATTAATATGTAGGCTAGGACAGTGGTTCTTAAATCCATCCAAACCTGTCGTTCTTTAAACACCATAGTCTTGACAAACCTATTTCCAAGATTCATAATTTCTCAAGATAAGTGTTTATTAGGGCTACGAAAAACTTGACTTCCGATATTTTTTTTTATTTTTTTTTTATTTATGAATTTTAGATCAGGATGAAGCTCATTTTCCTTGTTTTATAGAATCACAAGTTCCGATGTAATGGGCATTGCAGTCAAATCTCCCGTGTGCGCAAGAAGAGTTAATATCCCACAGTCTAAGAACCCCTAGGAGTTGTACATAACTCAGTCTGTTTGTAAGGATTCGATGATTTCAAATTTTAATCATCAAATGAAAAAAAAGGAATATAGTAAGACAGCAAAAATGTTAATTAGGATATTTAGAATGTCGACAACACTGAAGAATGATGAGCAAGCAACTTTGACAAACTTTTAATTTTTTATTAACACAAAAAAAAGTTTGTTTTTTTTTTCTTTCAATTATTGTCCTGGACAGCTCCGCAAAACATCGAAAGGTAACTTCAAGTTAAGAAGGATATGATACAACATAGAAAGGATATGACAAAAAAAAAGGTTTATCTCTCCACCACCCATAATATCTCTGACATTTAGTTGTATCCCTTTTTTTTTTTTTTTTTTTTTTGTCAAACATCCCAAAACAAAACCGAACCGAAACAAAACAAAACAATACAAAACGAAACAGAATACTAGAACTAAAAACTGATGTAGTGAACCAAAAAGGGGAAAGGAAAAAAATTGCAAACAGCGCGCACATTTTCAACGCGTCTTCTTACTTTCATTCTTACTTTATTTCTTTCGATTGTTTGTTTCTTTCAAATTTTTTTTTTTCTTTGTTTTTTCTTGTGTTTTTAAATGAAGTTGACATTTTACGTTAAACTTTTTTAATTAGATTTTATCATTATAATGAAGTTGTCAGTCAGTCTGTCTGTCGATTTGTTTGTTGGTCTTTAAGTCCCTTCCCTAGAAGTGGGCCAACATTTCTAGATGCTGTAATAACATGTCTTCTTCTGCTTCATTATCATCATCTTTGCTTCAGTTACACATTCTTTCATCCTCATTGCATTGTACCATTCTTATTGTAGTTCTTTCGTTACATTTTATTTATTTATTTATTTTGCACTTTTCTTAAGCGTTTCTCTTGCTGAAAGCGAAACTCATTTTCGTGTAAACAAAGATATTTTCTTCTCTAATTTTCTCCTCCTGACACGCACTTGGTTTTTCCCGATTTCCCCTACTAGTATACACATATATATATATATATACTTACTTACAAGTAACAATCTAATTAAAAGTAGAAATAGCAAACAGTCAAGTTGAGGAAGCAAAGTGTTGAACGGAAGGTCAGGGATCAAACAATTGACATTTGATCTAAGGTGGGATGGAACTCATTCATGATTAGGTAAACTGAGATTGCATTGAGATCAAAGGCAGGGCAGTTTTATGAGTGAGTCGAGAAGTTTTAGTGAGAAAATATATATGTACAAAACAAAATCCTGCCTATCATTTTTTTTTTACAATTTTGTCAAGAGATTCATAATCTCTCCAACATGCTTCAGAAAGCTATTGTACTTAAGGACTCGTGGGTGTTGGATTGGGATTGGCTTTGGTGTGGAAAGACCCTCACAAAACTTTGGCCAACTTAGTAACTCAACTGAACTCAAGACTCTGAGTAAGCAGATTTACACAAGTTAAAAATAATACACGCAGCGACGCACACACAGAAAGAAGGAAGTATGTATATGCGAAAAGTTCATGTTTATGAAAGGAAGAAAACAGTGAGAAGTAAGTGGATGAGAATCAGTAAGAAAAAAATGGTTCCGAGTAGTAATCATTATCATCATCATCATTTTGTCGTCACCAGCATAACAAAACAAAAAAATAAATCAGTATGGAATATTTAAACTTTGTTTCATTGACGCTTACATACCGTTCACATCCCAATAGTATAGTATAGTATAGTATACTATGTATATATTGAATTAATAAACACTTCAAATTGATTTATAATGGCTATAAATAAATAAAACAAAATTCCCAGTTTTTTAGTGCATTTTGTAAAGGGAGACAACTTTGTCCAGACACCAGAGAACTCTGAGCACGATAATAAGTACTGTTTCTGTACGAAATTTCAACTTAAAAAAACTGGGAGCATAGCATGCATAAACACAAATGGACAGACGGACCGACCGATTAGGCCCAATCGTTTCGCCTCGTCACGTCTATTATTACCTCATAGATTGCCATATTTTCGTTTTTGGCTCATCATTTTCATTAGAATCTGAAATAATAATACAAATACCGTTGGAAAGACCATCAAAAAAAAAAAAAACATTTTTGCAATGCATCAGAACTCAATTGGATAGTAAATAAAAGAGTTATGGGCATTCAAAATAAAAAAAAAATAAAAAAATCATGGCTTGGCCATTGTGTCCATAGCTGAGCCATCATTCAAATATTCAAAAAAATTTACTTAATACTTCTGGTTCGACTGTGACTGCTGAATTTTGTTCAAGCAACAGTCGAAACAACAGCAAATGAAATTAAAATAAATGACTGGTTGTACACACTGACAAAAATCAAGGCAAAGTGATAATTTCTTTTCAATTTATATTTGGTTTCATAAATAAAGCATTCCATTAAAAAACCTACAAATGTTTATGTCACTTAAAAACCAGTAAAAAGAAAACTAATTTGGCTATGCCGAAGTTGTAACACTCTTCACGCCCCTCCTAAGGTCTTAAAATTTACATGGTTGGTGGATATAGGTCCGGCAATTGCAGTGTTCAAAGTTGATAGTACAAAAAACAAAAAAGTTTTTCTAATAAGAACATGAATTTGGATATAGGGTTTGTATGAGGGATACGCCCCTAGTGGTCCGATTCGGCTGATTCCAGACAAATGTTCTGCATATGGTAAAAAGAAACCTTCTCGCAAAATTTCAGCTCTTTAGCTCAAAAACTAAGTACATACAGACGGATAAAGCTAGATCAACTCGTCTTGTCGCGCTGATCAAGAATATATATACTTTATGGAGTGTCCGATGTCTTCTTCTATGTGTTACAAACTTCATGACAAACTTATAATACTATTCACTGCGTGGAGAGTACAATAAAATATTATAATTCGTCTATATAAAGAAGCTACATACCATACATATATGAACCATATTGTATTGATATTGTGTACTACAAGTGTAAATGGTTTATATGGGTATTGACTTTTAATATTCTGTAAATGTGTAGTAATTGGGTGACTTCTTTTGAAACACATCAAGCCTCCGTTTAAATAAGAAACATATTATAGAATTTTAGTTGATTTGCCAAAATCTTAGGAACAATTTCGCACACTAGCATATAGAATATTTATGACTGATATCAATCGATTCCACTGTCGATATTGTCAGAGCGAATCTGGAAAACGCTAAACCCTTTCTCTCTGACTATTAAATGTTATTGTTGCAACATAGTAAATACTTATAAAATTGTTGCATAAACTAATGTTGACTGCATTCGAAAGTAACTAAGTATGGATCAGTGACACAAGCAAAAAGAAACGAACAATGATATAATACTAAGAATTATACTTAGTAAGAAGGCCAAAGTGACAACAGACAATTCCTGAAATTTAAGAAATTGGGTTGAGGTTATTTGCAACATATTGTTGCATGCATAACATAAGCCAAGAAAAACTATCAGCATTATCATCTTCATCTCGTCATCGTCATCGCCATCACCAAGAACAAACATGTCACAGCACAAAAGCAAGACTCACTCAAATAATAAACATTTGCAAATTGATTTTCCTGTTTTTGGTGAACATAAAGCGTAGATACAAGAGCAGAAAATCAGGACGATAGACGCCAGTATGCCAGCCAGCCCGGACGAACGATGACTACATACAAAACTGACATCGCGTCACTCTATAAAAGCGATATACAAAAGTGAATATGTATAAACTGTATACTTTAGGATGAATGGTAAAAAGAAGAAGGATTGGTCTTTTGGTTGGCTGCTTTGGATGGAAGGTTTATGGGTTGGCAGGTTGGATGGTTTGGTTCGTTCGTTGGTTGGTTAGTTGGGTAGGAAATGATTGTCATGACTATGCTTGTCACACTTTGCGTTGTTGCAATCATTTTATTAGTATGCCAGAGAGATGCAGAGGAATGGAGGTCTTAACTGTGCCACAAGGCTTTGTGACTGTTTTGCATTTGCTGCAATTTCATTTCATTGCTACAATAACAAAACTCGATAAAGCCTTTATGTTCAACTAAATGAAAATCCTTTGAAACCCAACAGAGAATATTGAGAAGAGCAATAGCAATAGAAGATAGGAAGGGAGTAAGGATGGTAGGAAAGCAGGAAGAACGGATGCAAGGTAGTTACCCAACAGCAACAACAACAACATTATCACCATCATCATCATTATTATTGTCGTCGTTGTCGTGGCTCAATTCATTTGAGCCGCTTTTGTAACTGACAGCATAATTCGGGCATTATAAGCAATAGCGAAAGCTGAAGCTTGGTAAAGCAAAATGTACCTTGTTGTTGAGGCCAACAGATGTCGCTGTCGATATGCACAAAATGCCATCGTCATCAGAGGTATGTATGTACGTGTCACAACATTTGAACCCTATCCGACCCGACCCGAAGCTACCCTACCCGACATGACCCTACCTACGCTAACAATACTGATGACGCCGCCGACGATGAGGCAAACGACAAAAATTACCACGACACAGTAGCAAGTCGAAGAGGCAGCCATCAATTGACAGTGTCTGGATGCCGTGCCGTTAACCAGGGATGGTTGGTTGCTTTAATGTCGTGTTGGTCTACCTCTCTGTCTCTGTGTCGATGTGTCTGTCACTCTGTCTGACAAACGTTTCCTCACGCTCTTGACTGTTTGCAGTCAAGCGTAGAAATCAAAGCCGCAAACCTATCAAGACATTTTTATTTTACACTGGCTGAGTGGGTTGTACGTTGGTGGGGCACTTCTCGGATACTTGTGCAGTGCAGTATTGTAGAGTAGAGTAAAGTAAAATAGAGGGAGGATGGGCGGATAGCTGGTCGCTTGGTTGGTTAGTAAACTGGTGTCTAGAGAGACTGGGATTATTGAGCACTCAAAGTCGATGTGCGAAACGTGCCTGCAGACGTCTGACTGTCTATTTGTTTGTCTGTCTATCTGCCTGTCGGTCTGTGGCAGAGTCAATTCAACTCAGCTAGACAAGCAGACAGGCTAGACAGGCTTCCACCATTATCATCAACAACTAAAGGAAGAACTGAAGGTGAATGTTACGGTAAAGGTAAAGAGTAAGAGAACAAAAACCGAGACTGCTGCAGCTATCGTCTGCGGTTAGCCGTGTTAATCACTATTATCCAACCAGACAAGGAACGAATGACAAAGTATTCAAAGTCAAATGAAATATTGTATTATAAGTAAGTAAATGGATTTATACAAACAGGTATTCGAAAAGTATTTGCCGCCAAATCATAAAATGCTAATAGATGAAGTAAAGTGTTCTCAAGGTGATATGATGAGTTCCATGGACCTTAAAGAACCATCTACTGGAAATGATTCCCTATGTGGTGATCTTAAATAGAAATTGAAAATGTAATTTTTTTACAATAAAAACTTACAACTAAGAAAGCGATGACGAAGCCAAATTGAACAACGTTCAGGTTAATGTTAGGTTATATTTTTAAAAAAAGGTTTTTATATTTTTTTCATTTTAGGTCCTTTGCAGTGAATACATCTAAATATATACATATGTGTATATAAAAAAGTAGACTTCGTTTGTCTGTTTGTTTGTGGGCGCATCACGTAAAGCCACTCAATGGATTCAAAACCGAATTACTGAAAGATGTGAAGCTTTATTGTGAGTAACATATAGCGTGAATTTAATCAAAATCGACCAACAGAATCAATCGAAATTGGTGGGTCAAATTTTGCATATAAAGCTTAGAAACATACAATATTTTAAGATCAATCAAGTATTTTTTGTCAAACATCTATTTTTGAATGGTGATTCATCAAAAAAATTAAATGCATACATTCTTCCATTCCCGTGCAAAGTCAGTATACAATGAGTATAAGTTAAGTTATCAAACATAAGTGAGAAATTATTTAATCCATATTTTTTTTATTCTGATGATTCTGATCTGAATAATATTGTTGATGAAGAGTGTTAACTGTAATTAATCGTTCGGTTAGTGGCTTGAAGTGATGATGATGGACAGATGAATTTTTCAGAAAAACAATGTCAACCATAAATTTTAATAATATAATTACCCTTAACTATAGTGTGTCAAGAAGGTATATAAAATTTGTGCAAATACATGTCACATGATTGGTTCATGAGCTATTTTAGTTTCCTTCAAAATTTTTAGGAGAAAGACCTATAATTTAGTATGTAGCTCATGCTATATGTTAATGACCCAAATGTTAGTTTAAGAATACCTCCTGTAAAAAAGATTGTTTGATTGTTTTTGAATATTCTGAATAGTCTATAATACTAATTCTTATCTTCCCTAAGTATGTCAACAGTTATAATGCATCCGAAACCTACTATCAGTGGGCAACAAACATCTTACTTATTCCATGATATGATGGGTACCAAATAGAGGGTATACAATAGTCGGGACTAATGGCAATTATGTAAAGCATTTCATTTGTTTTCGGTCTTTTCACATTTTTAATGAAGTCGAGGTTTTAATAAAATGTTCATTGGTTAGCTTTTGTTAATTAACCGATTTAATATTTTATGTGAACCACAAGCGGCGGCAATTCCAAAAAGTACGCAGGCCAAGATCAATCTGAATAATCATCAAAAACAACAATAATAATACCAACAATACCAACCAACAAAAAACAAATAATAAGAAAGATAAAACCAATTGACAAGTTGAGGGCAGAAGTCATAGTAGCAAACAAAGTCAAAGTCTGAAATACAAAGACCTGACGACTGACACATGAGCTAAATATTGAAAAACCTCAACTCAATGTTGATGATGATAATGATGTTGCTGCTGATGATGATAATAATGATGATGCTGATGTTGTGCGCGTTAATACTAACACCTTATCGTAATGAGTAAATTGAATAAATGAATGAATGTCTAACTGACTAACACATTGACTTGAATAAATGAATGAATGAATGACATGTCATGCAATGATACTGTTGATGTTGTGGAATTTGTGAATTTGCACTTTTTTAACTTTATATCTGAGTAAGTAAATAACTTAATGAGTCAATGAATGAATGACTGAATGAATTAATGAGTGAGTGAGTGAGAAAAATAAGATGGATATTTTCTTTATGTTTTTGATTACTTGTTGGCACGCGAGTCAGTTTTAATTTTTTGTTGTTGGACTTTGATGCGAATGTACATTGCCATGTCATGTAATGTGAATTTTGAACTTCGTCAAAACCCTCCTTCCGTGTTTGTCAGTTCAAAACTAAACTTGGTCTTTAGATGCAAGCAAGTACAATAGTAGAACGCATTGTTCATAGATTGTGAATTGTTGTTAGATTTTGGATTGTTGGAGTTACGATAAATAAAGTTGAGTTAAAATTACAAATATTTCTTAATGTTGCTGGTATTGTTGTTGCTGTTCAAGTTGAGGTTTGAGGTTTTTATTTAGGGTTTTAGTTCTCGACACATTTGTTAAAACAAAACAAGATAAATTGATATACATAATTTATATTTTTAAATTAAACTTACATGTCTTTTTTTTTGAGAATATTCAACCAAATTCAAGTATTCGAGTTGAGTTGCTGTAAAGAAATTAAAACAAACAAAAATTATTAGTCTTATAAGAAATACAAAGGAAATTACAATATACTCGTACTAAATCAACACAGAACCTCAACTTTGGATTTTTGACCATTTTATGTAAATGTTCTATTATAAAATTATATTTAAATATTTTCAGAAATGGAAAATGTTTCCATACACAAACTCTTAAGTACAAGAGTGTTGTATATAGCAGTTATATTAAATAATAGACCCATTTGTCGGTATGCCGTATAACATGTGCAAATTGTCAACGTTATCAAACATAAAAAGGCTGCTTGACATTTCGCTTCTAGTTCACACAGAGGCCTGAGGGACCATTAAGAGTATGAGTGAAGGGGTTGCCGGTAACTCTTTAAGTTGTCAATAATCCAATGACTTTCAAGTAGTCAGTTTTCCGAGAACTGCAGGGAAGTCACAAAAAATGTATTGGATATTTTCTATCTCTTCTCGATCTGAGCAGCTACAGCAGAGAACAGGGTTGGAAAAATATATTCAGTGAGCTATAGGTCACCAAAACATTGCTAATAATTTGATTTTGTAACACTTCCGCTTCCAGCAATCGAAGAATAATCTAAGTTGTTACTGCACAAATATTATGCACAATTTTACCCGTTACAAGTATCACATTAAACTGATACTATCCATCCATACTTAAGTGAATTGAAGGGTACAAGAAACAACGATGCAACACCTTGAGATGAAGGAACGAAAATGTTACCATTGAAAATATAAGAAAAAAAAAAAAAAAAATGGAAAAAAATTGAAAAAAAAATTTTAAATTTAATTGTTAAGTGACCAAGTGCAACACCTGGTGCATTGGTGTTGAGGTAAAAGAGAGTACAATAATGTACATACAAACATACATATATACAGTAAGTACTACAATAAACGTATGTAAGGGAAAGTGTGGAAAGAGCCGACATATGTGAGCGTGTTTGTTTGTTCAGCCAAGTCTAAGTTTTCTGCTCTAAATACGCTTTTCGCCAGTTTTCAGTTTTCATATTTCGTTTTTGTTGGTTTTTCATTCATTTCGTTTTTCTGTTTGTTTTTTTTTTTTTTTTGTATTTTTCTTTTCTTTTTTTCTACCACTTTGGCAAATACATTCACATAATAACACGCGGCGTATGAGCAACTTTAGAGGCATCACTAAAGTAAACGAAGAAAATATTAAAAAATGGAAAATAAGCAAGAAAAAAAGTGAAAATTGCATTGCGTTTGTTAATGCAAAATTAACAAAAACGAAACAAGTCTGCCTTCAGTTGCTTCCGTCCTTCCCTCTTTAGGAGGAAAATGTTGATAACGGCGCAGATGATGAAGAGTGATGCCAAGTGTAAAATAAAAAAAAAAGAAATGAAAATGAAATGAGAAACAAAGGCAGCACCGGCGCCACCAACATCTCCGCCTCTATTATTATTATTATCATCACCACCACCATCATCATCAACATCATAAAAAATGCTATCATAGATGAGGGCGCACCAAAGGGGGCCTTAAATGCATTCGAATTTGGGTGAACTACAATTTTGTGTGTGTTTTTGTTTGTGCTGTGAAATGTAAAAAGGCGTTGAAAAATGCTTTTGACTTAATTGCTCAAAAAGATGAGCATTAAACATCATTATTATGTAGTATCATAATCATTATGAGCTACAACTGCGTTATAAATGTAACGCATTGTTATCTTGTTGTTTTTGTTTTTAGTATAATCAGCATTGGGAAATATAGAAAGAGCCTAGAGATTATTTTATAATTCTAATTGAAAATATTGGAAAACACATTTTTTAAAATTAAAATATATTAATGCCAAATATTGAAGGAAAACCATTGAAGAAACGCATTCTGTCAGTCGATTGCTTATTCAATTACCAAGCAACTACAATAGTATTAAATTTATCTGAAGATCTAGAAAATAGATACTTTCTGATACGGTCATATCTAGCAATGGAAAAAACAATATTTTAATTAAAATATGATTATACATTTTTCCCACAAAATGCAGTTTTTTTATTAAAAGATATACAATAATTTATATATATTACAAATTCAAATAATAAACTCATTAGTTGAACAATGAAATAATAAAATAATACTACATATTTATGATCCTTTTTTTTTAACTTCACTTTACAAACATTAAAAATTCAATTAAAAAAGAAAAAGAAAAAAAAAAACAAAATCAAACCAAAATAAACGCAATTATTTTTTAATAAAATGTAAAAGGGATGGGAAAAGATGAGACCGGGAGATTGTGTGTGTGTGTGTGTGTGTGTGTTTAAATCTAAGTTCATCCATTTAAAAATAATAATTATACCATAAATAATTTAGCACGCATTTCACATTGAGTTTTCCATTTAAACATACATAATTATATACAACTTATATATATAAATGTATTTGCACTGACAAACTTTTCATGAAATCTAAAAACAATAGAAAGAGTGTGCAATTGAGTAAGTGAGCAATGAAGGTTTTATGCATTTTGTACAAAATGCAAAAGTTAAGAGAAAATGGCACAATCTAACATAACTGAACAAAAGCCTAAAATCTAAATAATCTGTTGAAATTTTGAAGGCAACCATTAGCTTTGGGAGAGGCAATAGTCAGTATTAAGACCAGCTCACTCAACTGACATTCAATACCCGTTATAAATCATCAGCTTAGCATTAAAGATATAGAGAAGAAGAGAATTGTTTCTCAATGATGCATTCTAGTGGAATTTGATAACCTTTAGCTTAGGATTCAAGGAACTTATCCATATAGATAATAGATAATATGAATGCAATTATAGTAATTTTATAGGGACTATCTCTTCCAGTAAACTATCCCAGTAATGTATAAATTAATATTGCATGCTTTACAAACATTACGACAAAGTCCTTATACTCAGTCACATTGTGTGGGAAAGGAACAAAAGAAAGAAAAAAGAATATAAAAACATCATTAATTAAACACTTAATTACGAACAAGCTGCCAGTTGCATACATACACACTTACTCACAATTATGTGCCTCTTTAACAACTCTACTCATGGCAATCCTACACTCTATATAGTACCATATCACTCCCACAGCTCTCAGCACCTTTCCTCCTCCAGCTTAAATCGTAAGTATGCAGTGAAGCATAATAATCGAGCATGAAATTGCCATAAACTTTCATTTTCAGCTCTTTTTCTTTTCAGAGGCGAATTAGCAAAAACCAAAAGAAAACAAAAATATAAAAATTAACAATAAATAAAACCCCAAACCATAAATTAACTAAATGGATCAAAAAAATTAAAAAAGAAAACATAAATGTATACACTAAACTAACCAGTTACTAGTTCAAATCTTAGCCCAATCAATCTCATTCCCTATATAGAGGAAAATCTTTAACATCTAAATTTCAAATTCGGTACAAGTACAAATCAGACCCTTTTTGTTACCAATATCCTAAGTGATCAATACTTTATTTATTTAATTTTATTTTTAACTAAATACCAGGGCAGACATTATCCTGCCACTCCTTTCCATAAAATTTGTGTATAGAATTAGATATAATTGTAAATAGTGTAAGGGTTGACCTGATGAAACGTTTGACAAAGATAACTTGATTGATTTTAAAATATATCTCCTTGAGTTCCTCACTTTTTTAGTTCTGATCCTACGGGTTTTTCCGAATTTACTTTTTTCCTAAACCTTCCTCATGAATAACTTCATCCTTTGGTGAAAACCCTATGAAAATACGGTCGGTAGTTTTTGAGTTAATCGCGAACAAACAGACAGATACGGCGGGGAGCTTTGTTTAATAATATGTACAATATGTATAGATATTAGAATCAATACACAACTACTAACAAATAACTATTAATTATTATATGGTAATACATCTCTTATTGTTAGTAATCAGGTTTCAATGATCTATTAAAATCACTATCTAGCAATAAAACTAAAATCAACATTTATTCTTGAACGATAATAGTATGAAACTTAAAATTTTTTTGATAAGCATATACATTTCCTTTGTTATATTGAAAATCAAAATTTAGATAAAATGTTGTGAATAAAAGTAAATAGTAAAGTTTTATTCTTTCGAAACCCACCGCTTGGAGTTGAACCTGGATAGAACAGACAGTTTGAAACTTTCTCTTCGCATGAAGCTTCTGTTTTACAATGCAAAAATAAAAACTGGTTGGATATATGGGATAAAGTTATGGGCTCAGATGCGCACTCTAACTTTTAGATATCAGAAATTTCAATTGAAACTTTCTTTTAGATGAGTTGACGCTCTGAGGAATAGTGACGAACTGTGCAGATTGTCACGACAACATGCAATACAAATTGATGCTCATCTCGATAATCTCGCCACAGGCCTGCTAGATTCTAGTGGCTTTATCTACCGATAAAAAAGGAGTCGCCCTTCAGATTTCCTTTAATGTATAAGTTAACATAAGTTATAAAAACAAGCGAATAATTTTCCCAATACTTTTGGAAGGCGTAACGGCATAATGATACGTTATAGAGACAGCTTAAGCAAACAAAAACTGTAACACTAATCGAACATTAAACATGTTTGATTGGTGTGCTTAGTTTCCTTAGGCTTCCTGTAGTATTGGTTATTTTAGTCTGAATCTGACAGTCAGGAAATCATATCCTGCTGAAAGAAAAATACTCATGGTGAAACAATATGTTTACCTGGAAACATCATGTGGAATCCAATGTCCACAAGTCTTAAAAAAAACAAAAAATTTAGCTAATATTGCATCCCATTCCTTACTTATAATTTTAATATCAAATGGATAAGGATATAGTATTGTAGTATGATGGAGTGATATCATTTATGTGATAACTAAGAAATCTGATGTTAAATTCCGATTCGAGTTTTATTGCTTAAGATGCGAGTTTACTTTAGTACTTCCATCATCATCTTCTAATCTAACAGCCAATGATGGTTGTTGGTTGTGTAAGTACGAGTGAGTACCTTGTTGATTTTCATGAATATTATTATCATCAACTTCATCTTAATTGTTGTTGTTATTGTTGTTTTTCATGAATGTGGTTTTTCCGTATTAATAAGATTAATTTAATGAGTTTAATGCATTATTACGTTCGCTTCCATTTACTGTTAGAGAACACACAACATAAATATCTAACAATAATACTTTAATGGTGTGAGGGTAGGTAGATCACAGGGTTTTAGATAATAAAGCTAAGATGTAGATATAGAATAGTATATAAAAGATAGTAGATAGACAAAGCAATTGCTTGTTTCTGTTGCATTACATTATTGTACGAATTTCACTTCTCATTGTTAAATCATTGAATAAATTCATTTTCTTTAATAAAAACAAATATCTGAGACTTAATTGTTCATTTCATTTCTTTCTTTCTTTTCTATTGTACTTACTATAGTTTATTTTCTTTATTATTTACACATTTGATTCATTGTTGTTATTTGTTATACCTACTTACAATATATACGTATTTGTATTGTGATTTGATTTGATTGTACTTTTGCGGTTTGTCTGAGTTTGATTTTACTTTTGGGAAATCTCAATATATGATTAACATATAACATACAATAATTATATGCAAATGAATGATGTTTGTATACGCAGCATTCGACAGATACATTATTTTGTACTACAACTTACGGGTATGGTAACTATGCATCATTCATTTATTCATTCATTCATTAAAGAGAAAACATGTTACATTATTCAGATTTAACGAATTTCTATCAATTAGAAAAAGAAACTCTACAATATGTACTTTGCATTCACCACGCGTAGAACTGCTAAGCAATATACTACAATAATTAATTAGGCACCAAAATTTTTATCATTTCAGTATACTTTCTGGAATTAATAAAATATACATGTTAAGTACTCCATTAGGTACTATGTTCCGTACTATCGGAACATTTTTTTACCATACTATGACGGATATTCGAAGAGATTGTGAATCTCACTTATTCATTAGAAAGATATGTATGACAACATTGAGGAAGAATGCCATTGAGATGTGCAACAGTTTCTTTTCTAATGGAGACCAGTATTCATATTCAGAATAATAATATAATTTTTTAAAATAATCAACGATGCATTAGACATATCAACAGGGGTGGGCCGTGAGTTTGTGAGTCCGTAAGCAATTTTATCAAAAAAGGAAAACGGTTTTCGAGGTATACGGAATAGGAAAAAAGAGGATAATAAATTATTTTATTTACACAAACAGCAACTGTAAGAAATCAACAGAAATCAATAAAATAGTAGACTAAAAGTGTTTGTGCGCGCATCGCGTAAAAGTCACTCATTGAATTCAAAGTCGAATTATTGAAAGATAACAAGCTTTACTGTGAGTAAGATATAGCGTTTATTTCTTTAAAATCGATGGGTAAAATTTTGCTTATATAGCTTAGAGACATATTTTAAAATCAGTCAAGAAATTTTTGTCAAACATCTACTTATATTATCCATCAACAAAATACAAAAAATAAATCGATTGATCGATTTATCATTCTCGTGGAAAACCGATTTTGATGCAATTTTGATGGGCAGTAGCAAGGAGCAACTTTTCTGCATTTTTGTGCTGTAATTTCCTTTATTTACACACATCACATTGTAAGTCCTTTGTTAAATCTCAACTTATGGAAAGAATGGATAAATGGTTAAATCGATAGTTGTTCTATATTATTTTCCTATATATTGGAAACGTTAAAAATAATCCTTAAGATAGTATACAAATTTTGGAAAATATCAACAAGTTTGTTCTAAATAAATAAGCATACAGATTTCACTGCAAGAGCTCTAAGAATCTGGCTTAGACTATAAGATTTTACGCACACATTCACTAAATGTTCGTCTTCAGCATCTGAATAATAATCAATAGTATTGCGTACACTTTCCAGATCTATGTTTTCCATATTTTTCTTTTGCAAATCACATGAAAATTTGAATTTCTTGCCATAAGTTTCATAGACTTGACTTCTTCCATTTAAGTCCATAATCAGCTTATCCAACGCAATGTTTACTGTGTCTCTTTTAAATTTGTCTGTGCCGCATACTGAGACTTTATCTGTACATTTAACAGAAATCTTTTAAATAATGCGTTTCTTGTTTGTATAACTGTATTTTGTTTTTACCTTTCTCTTCATTCATTATTTAGCTTCTGATCTGATTGGCTTACAATCTTTTACAATTTCTCTTGATATAATTAACTAATTGCCTTCGCAAATATCTGAACCAGGGCTTTGCAATTTTTTGTCAACTAAATTCAATACCCCTTAAAGTTCATAACATTGTCCATTGTCTGCAATGGGGACCCTGGGCTGCATCTCAAAAGCCCTTTATATATTTCCGCTTCTGCATATCAAATTGTCTGTCGCTGTATAAATATGAACTAGTATCACTTTTTTTGAAGTTTTAAAATGTAAATTTCTACAATTTATTCAAGGTGAGTTTCGTGATCTTTTGTCATGTTAATCTGAATATGTAGGCATCTAAGATATTGAGACATTAAACTGAAATTTTGCATAGAGTTGAAGATGATTTCCATCAAAAGTTCCAAGAGTAACTCCTCTTATTGAAATATCAAATTAAAATTTTCTTTTTCTTTGTCATGATAATCACAATTGGATTCTAATTCTATACTAAAATACAATTTTTTGGAAGAAAACACCAATTGTTGATTCATTATTCGAATATATACTTTAGCTAAGTATGTATAGGATCGATAAAGGAATTTTATAAATAAAAAAAAAAAATAGGAAAATAAATAATAAAAAATAATTTTAAATTATATAAAATTTTATATCAAAAACAAAATGTACCCTTGTGTATGTTTTGGGTTCGTATGACTTTGTACTATGAAAGATTAATGTTACCACTTAAGAATACATAACAACAAGTGAGAGTCATCCATTCACCCGACGACCCACCCACTCATCTCTCCAAGGAAAAGATATCACAATGGAAAATGGAAAAAACATATTAGCATAGAAAACAAATGGCAGGACTCACTTCAAGATTCTATAAGAATATTATAAACAAAAGAACAAAAAACATGAATGGAGAAAAAAGACTTATTGATGAAATCGATGCTTTTGCATATTTAATACATGATTTTAATAATAAATGTACATAGAAATATTCGTCGAATTCCTTTGTCAAAATAAAAGTAAATTCTCCATATATTGTACTACATTGCGAAAGCGAAATCCAAAAATAAGGGAAGGGTAAATATTGTATTGTATTTTTTGCTGGTCATGGACTATTAAAGGAGCCTAAAAGTATTTTTAACGAAGGAAAAATGTGCAAAGAAAGCAACGGTGAATAAACAATACACAAAGGAGCTGGTGATAATGGCGATGATGATGAAGAGTGGGAAAATGACAGAGGACAGAAGAACAGAAGAGACTCTGATGGAAGGACAAGAGACTATACTTACTACACTAGATATGGTACTAGTAAAGTTGCAGATATAAAGATAGAGATACATTATCTATTTTCGCTTTCTTCTTCTTTTTTTATTACATAAAAGAAAAAAAAGAACACCGAAGCAACAAGACAGGAAGACAAACACAGATACACAGATAGACAGATACTCAGAAACAATAGTATTGTAAGGATTAAACTCAACTCAGATTGGCCTTAAGTGAAAATGACCTACAACAACAGCAGCAGACGGCGACAATGATATGCATAGCTCAATGGACAACGGACATTGGACAGGGGATACTGGGCGCCGGATAGCAACGATATAGAAAGATTCTTTAGACTACGCAAATAAATGAATAGAGGCAGGCAGTAATAAATGTATTCTATTCTATTCTCGTATAAAAATGAACAGCAGTAGCACGCACACAAAGTTAACTCCTGAGAATTATTGAAAATGTAAATGAAAATGTTTGGAAATTTGTTGCCGTTTGACCCTTATTTCATTGTACGCGACAAACGACAGCAGGCAGACCAAAAAAAAAAAAGGCTCAAGGGTCTCACAGAATAAAAACTCATACGCACACCAATAACAATCACAAAAGCAACAACAATAAGAAAATTAGTATATATAGTACAACAACAACAACAACAACAACGAGACAAATATTGAAACAAAAACACAAAAATGTTGTCCAAAGCAAAGCAAAAAGAAAATAAAAACAAAAAATAAAAAAGATAAACGGCATTTGATTGCATTGTGTAATCTAGAGAGCAAAAGATAGGTCAGAGACAATGGGGTCCTGCTGGTGGTGGCTCGTTTGACTCAAAACATCTCTTCACTACTAGTCAACTCTAGTCGAGTCGAGTCCAGTGTAGTCAAGACAAGACGATTCGAGTCATGTTAAGTCAAATTGACTTGAATTGCAATGTCTCTAATGTAAACGAAAGCTCTAACACCAACCCGTTCGCAACCTCTACAACGTAAAATAAATAAAACCATTCTAACCCATTCCTGCCGATCGACCGACTCACCGTCTAACCAACCAACCGACAGTCTGACCAATGGCCAAACTTTATACTATTCAGCTTTAGAATTGGGTTTGTGAAATATTTAAAAACCAAATTCTAATTTAAAGTTTTATTTACAAACAAAAAAATATAATGAAAATAAAAATTTAACATTTTTGCTAAAAAGTTAAACGACCTAACGATTTAAGAAAATCGAACAGAACATGGACGCACTTTGGCTTCACTGAAGCTTAAATACACTTTATGGTAGAAATATTGAATAACATTTGTATTTTAAAGTTCTTGGATTTTCATCATATCACATATTTGTAATTGACAGTTTAGTTCGGTCTTACTTAGTCCGAACTAAGTAAGAACGCATGCATAAACACTTTTACAATATGATTTCAACACACTTTTAGTGCGCATTGAAATCAGCTGTTACCAAAGTGTAGTTTCGTGCTGAGTTGCCATGTGGTATAATTGCATATTTTGATTAATTTTCCTTTTTTAATGATTTGTGAATTATATACTGTATTTTATTTTATGCAATGCAAATTTTCACATTATATTTTAGGCATAGTATGGCAACTATGCCTTGATGTAAACAAACACAAAGTCGCATGGAATAAGAACGCGTTGCAGTCGCAAGCATAAACACACGCAAAAACACCGTTTTTAATTAGTTTCAACTAAGTAAGACCGAACTAAGCTATCGAATAAATGAAGAAATTAAGTCTACTAAGATTTAGTTTATTGGCACCAGCCAAAAAAAAGCCCTTTATTTTCTGCATTATATAAGATGCATACGTAAGTACTATATCAGAAGAATTTGTCTCGATCTTTAGCAGAGGATAAACTGATTTTATATCTTATCTCTTGCAGAAATTAGAGTTGTCACTTATTCACATGGCAACTGAGAGTCTACAAGTGAATGAACGTGTATAACTATTTAGTGAAATGGAGATTTAATAATAAAAAACTAGATTGAATGATTGGTTCATAATTTGTGGTTAAAACTCATGATCTTTTATTTGTCTCAATGTCTCAAAAAGTTCGATGCTTCTACAAATTAAAATATAGGATTATTATAACCAAAACAAGTGACATATGTAAGTAAGTAAACCAACCAAGTCACTATTTGAAAAAGTTTTAGTACAAAAATTTACATTTAAAATTGAGGATTCCCCTCGCATAATTACACAACAATGTGCGATACCTTGGAACATATTGGGTTGTTCAAAAAGTAATTTCGGTTTTTCGCAACATACGATTTATTTGTATTTTTTTCACAGCCAATTTAACACTTAAGACACAAATATTTGACAGCTAATCAGCAGTTCTGAAATAAAGTGTCATCAGCTGGAACAATTGAATGATTCAATTCAACAGAAAATGCCAGATTTTATCAATAGAAAAGGTACAGTATTCCAACATGATAATGCGAGACTTTACACAAGTTTGGTAATTCGCCATAAGTTTTTACAGCTTAAATGGGAAACACTGTCACACCCACCATATTCTCCAGATCTGGCACCATTTGATTTTTTTTTGTCTCTATAAAACTTTTTTAACGCTAAAATATTTAATTAAAATGAGGATGTCAAAAATCACGACATTACTTTTCCAAACAACCCAATAATTTAAAAAAAAAACTCCTGAACGTAATTCAAAATATTGTAAATTATTCCATCAAAAGAAAGCGAACTTTGATCAAACAATTCTTACAATATTACTGGATGGACAGTCGTGATCATTGCAATTTTCTTTTCGATGATTCTTATCTCATAATATGTCCAAGTATATTTAGTGGCATTACATGGTAATGCATGGATCCATGCATTACAACTTAAAACACCAGAAATCTCGACATTAATATTCAGAAGCAAATAAGTTTTACGCATTAAAAATTTTACGATTCAAAATGGTAATTCCATTTCTGGTTATAAAGGAAAAAGTATGTTATAATTTTTCTAAAAATTTAAACGCTTTATTTAATAGAATACATTGGAATTGTTTCTGGATTATGGAAACGGTAATACAACAGTAAAACTGAAGAAAATAAAATAAAATTGACAATTTATAATTTAAAAAGCTTTGCTTTAAATTTAAGGTGTAACAGTAGATACAAGCCGCGCAAACATTTCTGAATTGTCTTTAAGAAATGAAAGGTAAATACATATAAGAAACATGTGACTGATCATCCGATTGAGAGAAGACTAGACAAAGACTATGAAATTATATAAACAATACAACAAATTGTGTGTTACTCCGATATTTGAAAGAAGAAGAATAGCTCTCTTTTTGTAAGCGATTTATCTAGTCTATATAATTTCATATTCTTTGGATTAAAATATAAGGCATCGAAAGACAACACCACATCCGAAGAGGATATCCTCAGATATATTAGTGTTAGTGTTTGAAAAATTGAGATCTAAACAATAATTTCCACATATATTGTCGGAATTGTCCTCTCAATAAAAACTGATGAATGATGAATTCTCAACAAGTCGCATTTACTATAAACATAATTATATACAAATTAGAATTACGCAAATAAACAGACATATGTATATCTGTAAATGAAGATAAGAGATACCTACTACTTATTGTATCTAAGATGATAATAATATATTCACATAAATAAATTATAATAAAGGGAAACTTAAAAACAACAACGAGAAAAATGAAAGAAAATACGAGAACCATAAAAATGCCAATAGGCAAAGAGAACGAAAGACAAATCACCCAATTTTGGTTGCTATGTATTATGTTTGTTGTGTTCATGTGTGTCGAAACGATGAGAAAAAAAAAAAACTCTTTAGTTAAAGAAAAATAGACAAAGACTAAAAGACAGACAGAAACAGACAAGAGTAGCCCGAAACATGATAAAGTAATATGCGATGTGGAAGAAATGTATCTCATTGGAATAAACAAGTCTAAACAAGATTGAACAGCGATTGTTGAGATTGAAGTTTCCCAAACGAAAGAATATAGTACTACATACATACACAAATACCAATAATCAGATAAGATGACGATTTGATGCGATTCCAATAAGAACGCACGTCCACACACTCCATATGATTGAGGAAACTTAGAAACCAATATCATTTCTCTAAATACTAAGAAATTTAGGTGTGAAACAAAAAAATCCAATTCAACTTGACTTAACTTGGCGAATTGTGTCTAAATCAAAGAAAAATATGTATACGGTAAAGTGAGATTTTACGTGTAGATAAAGTCAAAACAGTTGAAAGTGGGTGCGTTTAGGCGTACCAAATGTTTAGTCATAAACAGAACAAGTCTCAAATACCAACTACAATTTTATTAAAAATTAAGTAAAGAAATAATAATTCTTGTTTCAAACTAGTGCACAAACTAGTGAGGAGAGTGGGGCAAACCAATTGCACAGTAAATATGCTGTCGAACAAGTCAAGTAGACAAAGAGACCATGAACTGGGCATACCAGTTGTAGTATTGTAAGTAATACAACATTGCATTTCTTTGCATTCATCCCAATTGGAATCGAGCGAGTATCATACTAGTTATGTACACCTATGTCTGTCTGTCTGTGAGTCCGTCGTCAGTCAGCCTAAGTGAACAAATGAAACGACAACCAAGACCAAACCAAATTAAACCAAAACCAAACCGAAGAGAACGAAATTGATCGGATCGATTGAAGAATGAATGTTGAACTGATTGGGTCTGGGAGAAGTAGGTTAGTTCTAAAATTAATTTTTTACTCTACAAAAATAAAGGTTTTATTAGTGGTGCTGATGGGTGGATAAGATTAAATATAACCGTTAAGTAAAGAAACATTTGCATAAGTAAAATAAATTTAAAACGATTTATCAAAGGGATAAAAGGGGGCTTCTTAACAAAAACAGAAAAAAAGAAAGAAAACACACCGCGAAAAATGGACTAAGATAAGCGCAAACGATGTGCTATTGAAGAACATTTTTGATTCAGAATGAGGACTATTGTAACACAAGCGACCAGTGAGAGACCAACATAGACCAAAAAACGACCGACCAAAAGCAGCTGTGCAAATAAAAATACTCAACAGGGAATTCCATAAAAATTATTCATCTCCTTCATCAATTGAACAAAGCTGAAAGATGAAATTTGAAAAAAAGGACGATGGTGACGACGACGATGAAGTGTTGACTAACAAGGACAATTCTTGAGCTTTTGGTTAGTGGTTGGTTGGTTAGTTAGATTGGATAAATGGTGATGTGACACAGAGGGCGAGCGAGAGTGCGAGCGGAAGGTTGTTGCAGAATGATGGATTTCAATCATCATTTAAATAATGACAATGCCAAGAGACAAGAGCAACGTTTTGTCTGGTTTAGACCAATTGACCCTTAAATCGTGGCTATGAATGTGTGAGGAATGGAAGTGGAGGTGGGCAAGAATAAAAGGATATGAATGTCAGTTGTCAGTTGTTTTACTTTTTGGTTGCTGAAGAGCTTGGATAAGCGGATTAGGGTAACATAAGCAAAAGGTTTAAGTGGGTTTGAGTTAGTTAGAGTTGTAAATCAAGCGAATTAGACGACAGGTTGTCAGGATAAGACCGACACAACAAAATATGTCTAGAAAGTAAAATGCCACCAGATGAATGAGAGATGTATATCTCATATATCAGCTTTTTACTTCTATGCCTACTAAAATAGACTTAAGTCTAAGGATCTTGGACCGACTAGCAAGTATGTGAATGCATATTCATTGGATTCATTTCTCTAAAGTTATAAATCAAATCGATTTGACAGTTGAGCACGTTTTGCACTCACAAGAGTAGTATTTGCTTTGAAATGGCGTTTGTCATAGTCTCATTTTAGTGTCAAATGTCTATAAAGATGTCAAAATACAATTGCCGAAAAAAGAAGTAATAAAAATGCATCAAAAAATACCAAAGGGAAAAGAGGAAAAACCTGAATTTGTATAATTCGATTTCCTGGTTCATGGTGAAAACTCTTTGTTCCCTTTGAAGTTTGTTTATTATGCAAACTCATCATCATGCATCCACCAAAATCGAACTTCATTGAATGCTACACGCAATAAACAAACAAAACTACAATATCTATTCCAAATATCCAATATTTATTGTACTACTCATACTATACCATAAAATCCATATTCACACGAATATGGCTCTCCAAGACAAGATACGAGTGCATAGTTTCATGAAAAAGTGATGAAGATGATCATGATGATGGCGATAGTGATGGCGAGGGCGATGGTTGCTTCTTCCAAGTCGGTTAGTTAATGTAGTCAAAGTTATTTTATATTCAGATTCAGTTTATCTAACTCTCTTGCGTAGTTCGATTTTTTTTTCCTGTGGTAGCTCACGAATCATCATCGTCATCAAGTCGATTTGACTTCACTGCAATTGTGTGGTAAACAAAGAGGAGAAGAATAAAGTGATGGTAATCCGAAGTACGTTGCTTTGACATTTCGCCACCAGCAACCAAATCAAGCACCACCACCATAGACGCCACAGGAGCCAATTCACAAAGAGTCAAGAGATGGGCTGGTAGTAGACCAGAGATTCTGAAGCTTATTCAGTCTGTGAATTCCCACTTATTATTATTATTTTATCCTAGCGAACCTCATCTTAAACCGAAAATTTATATAATGCAAACAAAATATGTATAAAGTTAATGGTTTAAGAACCACTGTGTAGTGGCAGTAAGAAAAAAAAAATTTGCAAACTAAACTTTAATTTTAAGAAATGAAAAGAAAGAATAACAGAGTGAATAGATGAATGAAAAATGAACAGTGAACAAACAAATAGCAATGAAAACGAAACGATTTAAAGGAGTGCTGCCTAGTCGAGCTCTACAAAACTAAACTGAATTGTTCACAACTCCTCGAACTCAACTCAACTCAGCTTAGCTCTACTGAAATCGAATTTAACAAAGTTTTGAGTTTGGGTCTATGACAATTCGACGAGACTTTCAACTCAACTCAATGCAACTCAACTCTACCAAAGTTGAGTCAAGTTGACTTGTGACTTGCCCCTATTGAAATTATATATTATTGTGCGAATGCCGCATGCCTTAGACAACATTTACATATATAATACTATACAATAGAGCAATCTGCATATGCACACTACAATAATAGTAAAGTAACAAGAAAATTAAAAAGAAAAATAATAAAAATAAAAATAGAAATAAAAATGAAAATAAAAATAAAAAGAGGCGCAGCAGCAGCACCTTTAAATTTATATTGGAAAAAAACATAAATAAACAAACAAAATACTACATACAATAATAAAAATCAGTCACTACAACTATATCTGTGTGTGTGTGTGTATGTTTGTATGTGTATAACCACCAAAGTCAAGAAACATTTTCCAATAGCGACGACACACATCAACTTTAGTTAATGTTAACAACGCCAAAGAAGAAGATATGCAACAGGCGGTTAAATTTCGGTCTCGGTTTCGGTTATGGTGTAAGTTTAGGTTTTGGGGTTTAGGTTTCGTTTAGGTTTTTAACTAAACTGAACTCAGCTCAACTGAACTGAACTGAACTGAACAACATCGCCGTCATCATTGTTTGACAATGGTTGCGTTTTTGCTTTGTATTTCTCGGGTCTTTTGGTTTAAATTTGGTTTTAAGGGGGAGCCAACAAAGCCAAAGGGGCCAAAGGAAAACTTGTTTCCAAAAAATATCTACAATATGTGCGACGAGTAAAGGCATTTTGTTTCTCCCAACACTTGCTCACTTTTCTATTGTAAATTGCTTTTGTTACTCCTTTAAAATATATACTATAAAAATATAAAATAAAATAATAAATAAACAAACTTCAAGAGTAGAAAATCTAATAATATTAAACGTTTAAGCGTTTCATGCAATTATCGAATATGAAAGTAAAATTATGTCTACAAAATATTTATACATATATATTTTGAGATATTTTTTTTTTTATTACAATACTTAAACAATAACTTGTGCAAGTCGATTAATTATTGGTATTGTTATGTTGTTATTTTTGTTGTTGTCAAAATTTAGTTTAAAAATGTTTCAGTCAAAATTTTGTAAGTAGTATGTTGAATATTTACGATGCGCCACCACCAGTTGGCTCTAATTGCATGCATAATCATCTAATTGCAATTAGTTGAGCAAATCGAACCAACTTTTGTAATATTTCTGTAAATACTACAAGTTTTTTTTTATTAAATTGTATTGGATCAATGAGAAACTAAAAGCATTGAATGATGCATTTCTGTTTCATATTTGGTCTCACCAAAGTTTACATATAAGATGTGGCTATAAAATAATGAGACTTTCTTGAGAATTTTATTTTAAGCAAGCGCACCCGGCCCACAGGAATGATAAAAAGAATGATATTTATTTTATTGTAGTGATGACTCATTATTCAAATTTGATGTTAGACAAAGACTACTTGATTGATTTTAAAAACATGTTTCTAAGCTTCATACGCAAAATTTAATTCACCAATTTTGACCGATTCTTTAGGTCGATTTTGATCAAATAAACGCAATATGTTAGGCACAATAAAGCTTCCTATCTGTAAGCAATTCGATTTTGATTCGAATAAGTGGATTTTAAGCGATTCGCGCACAAACAAACAAATAGTTAGATAGACAACGTCTACGAATTTATTATATGTATAGATTAATTCAGGGTTATACCACACTTTAATATTATGCTTAGCTAGAAACATCTTGACAAACAATGCAATATAAGGTGTGGCCATAAAGTAAATAAGGCTGTTATGTGGTATACCGATTGTTAAATCGGATTTGTTTGTATGTAATGGGGATGGTCAACCGGACGTACATTATCTGCAAAGTCTTCTTGTTTCCCAGTCGGAAATTTAAGAAAAGGTAAGTTGCAACAGCAACTTATTCAAGTTTCAAAGGAAATTCGACAACAAGTCTTTTAAAAAGTCTTTTAAAAATGTATTTTATTTATTTTATTTATTTTATTTTATTTTATTTTATTTTATTTTATTTTATTATTTTATTTTATTTTATTTTATTTTATTTTATTTTATTTTATTTTATTTTATTTTATTTTATTTTATTTTATTTTATTTTATGTTATGTTATTATTATTTTATTTTATTTTATTTTATTTTATTTTATTTTATTTTATTTTATTTTATTTTATTTTATTTTATTTTATTTTATTTTATTTTATTTTATTTTATTTTATTTTATTTTATTTTATTTTATTTTATTTTATTTTATTTTATTTTATTTTATTTTATTTTATTTTATTTTATTTTATTTTATTTTATTTTATTTTATTTTATTTTATTTTATTTATTTATTTATTTTATTTATTTATTTATTTGAATTTATTTGCTTATAAGTATATATAATTTATTTATTTCTTTTTTAAGCTAACCAGATCTTGTATAAACTATACTAATATGGGTCAGCACTTGGATGCATTTCTCGCATGCGTAGTTCTTATGTAAAAACATCAAGCTCATTATGTTACTCCTTACACTCCACATTTATGAGTTATTTATTCATTAAATTTCTTCGTACATTTTTATGACATAGATGTGTTTTGTAGACGGATTACGCCCATTTGCTTCCCCTTGCAATGTCGATTAATAGATCTTCTGTGTACTAAAATGATAACATATTTTTTCGTAGTGCCAAATAAATGAAATTTTGTATATAAAAATTTTTTAAATAAAAAGTCAATAACATAAATTTCAGTTCTCTAACTTAAGTGACAATCAATAAGAGGAAGTGTTGCAAGGAAGATGTGAAAAGAATTGAGTGGCAACCCCAAAACTGTTGTGACTTAGTGGAATAAACAATGAGAAATGCCATTCTTTTACATAAACCCAGCAGAAGTAGCAGCAGCAGTAGCAGCAGCTTTAGTAGAAGAACCCCCTAGGCCACTCCAACAAAGAACACTAAGAAACACTCAGAGAACCTTAGGTATAAGACCATACCAGAGTAACATTCTGATTGCAAGCAGGCGGCGTTGGCGGCACACCTTTTGGGATACAGAAAAAACTTAAGCCTCCACAATCAAAAAACGACCGAGCGAGCGAACGAGCGGAGGAACATCGCATTATACAAGCGACGTTGACAAATTTTATAGCCTCAACACCAGCTTGAATAAGAAAAATACGAAAAGGGAGTAAAGAGTATACAGGGAGGTAGGTAGTATCTATCCAAAGAGGCAATCCCACCACATACATACACATAAATGGCAAACCCAAACCTAAACCGAATTGAAGCATATTCGAAACAATGAATGAAAAAAGAATCCAACCAAACCAAACCAAACCAAAGATACTACCAACAGTATCAGTCAGTCAAATAGACCAAATAGACATAAAGGCAGTAGACTGTTTAGTAAGTCAGTAAATCTACTCAAACGAAGAAACGATGGATGGCGGCGGGGCCAAGCCATATACATATATGAAATAACGGCGAAAGTATGCAATAATCGATTTTTGTTTTTTGTCTCTTATCGTCATCGCCATCTTCGTTGACGTCGTCGGATCTATTTGAGTTCCTCTTGCTTTTTAAGTATAACGAAGATGGATGGAAAATGGTATAGAAGGATGGAAGGCAGAATGATATGCAGCAGCCAGCCAAGTTCTTAGTTTAGTTTAAGAATGAAATTGAAAGCATGCAACAAACTGAAAAAGAAAAGAAAAAGAAAAAAAATGAATGAGTAATGTAAAATGAAAAGATGATAAAAGATTTCGCATATTTCCATGTGCATTTACCTAAGCTAGAAAGAAGGGGGAAGGAAAGATGCAAATAATCCAAGAAATAACCAGCAACAAAAGAGTTGAATGCTGCTTAGCTTTACTTAGGAGATTATCAATATAAGTACATATTAATATTTGAATCCGAAAATAATTTCTAGAGTTGATCTTTAGGTTTAGTAACCACTACTTGTGCACCTAAAATTCGTAATCAAAAAGTCAAAACTGTCAATTGCATCATTACTCAACACATAATAAGAAGAAAACAAAAATCCAAAAACAAAAAACAACTTTGTTAACTTGGATCGACAGACGACGACTTAACTTGATTTGTTGTTGAATGAAATGGAAGACGACGCGGAAGAGTTAAAACAGCTCCATCACAAAAGACGAACAACAGCAAGAAGAGACGGAGAAAAGATGTAAAAGAAGAAGTAGTAAAGTTAAAAAGAAAGCATTAAGGGAGGAGAAGGACAACAAACAAACAAACAAACAAACATGAAGTATTACGAGTTACATAGTACTATAAGAAGCATAAACAAGATGAAGGGCCAAAAATGCAACCAGCCATGAGGCGCCTCACGGCAGATGGCGCCCCAAGTCAGTTCGCATGCATAATTAAATGAGAAGAAACAAGCGAAGAAGATGCACAATGTGGATAAACGAGGCGAAGAATAATAAAACAAAGTAAAGGAAAGTGGAGTGGAGTGGAGCACAGTAAAGCGAACTGAAGTGAAGTGAAGCAGACAAAATAATCAAACAACCAACCTGAGTGTCAAGAAGTCATTCAAAGCAATTTAGATACATTTTCTTATGTTATCTTTAACACTTATATAAAAATTGTATCTACAATATGTTTAATCTGAATTTGAGAGGACATAGCATTTACCTCAATCTGATTTTCCAACCTTTTCCATTTCCATATCAATCAAGACCAAACCAATGTAAAAACTTTATTATTATATGGATGCAATTCCGATGTCCATAACAAAACAGTTCTTCCAGTTTGCATATAATTTTAAGACATACATATTGGGTTGGAACTACTACACCTGGTCATTGCAGTCACTGTCAATGTGTCTATTGTGACAATCCCAATCAAGATTTCCAAGATTTTCTTCGGAGTCAAGTCTGCAACTTCATTTGGTTCCAAATAATGACTAACCAGATAGCGATGTCTTGTCTAAGTTAGGCTCTAATTGTGACAAAGTAAAAGCTTTGCTTTCTCCTCCTCTTCATTACATAGTCTGCATTGGTCATCGTGACTAATCCGCATATTATGTAGGTTCTTCATGATTCTGAAATGTCCCATTAAGAAACAATGCATCCCACTATGACCAGGTATCCATAGGTATAAGATTTATTTTAATTATTTATGCAAGTCTTTTAAGTAGAATTCAATAATCTCAGACTAACTTCGATTTGAACTCGAAAGCGTTTAGAGTGTGTAATGTGGCCTTGCTGTCAGAATGAATAAATATGTGGCAAACTATAATTCCTCTCTGAGGCATGGTTCAATTGCATGGATTTTAACCTGGAAAACTTGGTTCCCTTGGCCCATACTGCTGAATTAGCGTTTCCTTGGATTTTTCCCATAAACTCTTGCTATAACACTAGAGTCAATTTTAGAGCCATCCTATATACGAGTATATTGTATATTGTAATAATGTATAATAATGTGGTAAGCAGACATTAATATCAAATGCAATCGATGTGTTTGGATATGCGAAATGAAAACTGAAGGGCAGCTGTGTGTTGGAACCATAAAGGTTTGAAAAACTGCTTCAACTCGAAAACCTTTTTTTCAAATGCAAACTTTAACTGGCATCGGAACAAGTTCAATTCTTTCATTTAACTTCAATTGGAGTCATATATCCATACAAATAATATGCAAGCGTAACCGGTTGCAATGTTGCTACTGTTGCAGATGCATTTGGATCTAAAGACATAAAAAAATACTTGGCTATAATTACGATAATGATGAAAATGATTTGATTTAGACATTGTGTGATCTCCAATAAAGAAATACATCATCAATCTTTGATAAATCATTAATTTCTCAAACAAATTCTTTTAAATTTCGTTAATTTTTTAAAATGAAAGATCTCTATAGATCTCATTAGGAAGAAGAGATGAAATTTCTGAAAAATTAAAAAGAAAATTGAAGATTTGAAATTGCATAGTGGTTTTCTTTCTTTCAGTTTTTCTTTGTTTCTTTATTTCTAGTTTTTCTCAATGTCGAGGAAAATCTCAGAGTTTTGGGTTTGTTTATTGCAAATAACAACAATACTAAGAAAAATCTTAGCCAAAGAAATGCTAAGAGGCACACAACCAGCGCATAACTCGGCTTACACATCGGAAGACAAACAAACAAACATCGAACATATGGAAAGACAGACAGACAAACAGTCAGACAGGCAGGCAAGCAAGCAGCTAGTCAGACAGACCAACAAACAAAAGAGTGATAAAGAAACAGACGTACTAGTAACAAACGTATCTACATGTGCACATGAGTAGCGTATCTGATGCGATGTGGCAGCATAGTTTGGTTGAGTGTAGTGTAGTGTGATGTATTCAAGATTCAACAGACTTTGTTACCAATTGACTGAACTCTAACAACAAACAACAAACAACAATGACAACAACAACAACAAAAGGTTTGTTGCTTCTACCATTTCTGCTCAGTATACTTACTACACATACGAGTATGTGGCAGTGTCTTTCGGGTTATGCCTCTTAAAGGCAACACAGAAATTCTGAGTCTGTCTCTAGGCAGACTCAGCTCAGCTGAGACCTGAACGTACGTTGGCCTAACGACTTCTGTATGTAGTACAAGTTCTTCCGCTTCTCTCTCTCTTCCAATTCCAATTCCTCTTCCTTTACTTCTTTCTCTACCTGTGCTTTTCGTATCTATAGATCTTTGCCTGCCAGCCTGACTAACTGTCTAAGTTTTGCGTATGCGTTAAGTCATATGAGTTAGTGGCTTTTCAGAACAGGTACCATAGTATCTACTTCTTCTTTATATTCTTCATCAATTTCCTTTTCCTTCCTTTCTTTACCTTACCTTGCCATGCCTTTTTTCTTGTGGCTTATTTCTTGTTTTTTTGTTGTCTCAACGGACCAACAACGTTATAACTCACTGAGCACGCAAGCCAAATGAATGCGCATAATATTCTATATAGTACGTATGTACCATATATACAGAAACATCTCTCTGACTCCCTCCATCGTTATCTCTCCCTCTCTCTTTCACTCTCTGTTTATCTTTATCTCTTATGTATGCTATATATGTACAACAGATTCATTAGTCGTACTCGTGCCTCATTTGCACCAAGTCAACCTCAGTCGAATTGAGTCAAGTCGAGCGTTTTGACTTTCATCTTGTTAATATGTTTATACATATGTTGTACTTACCTACTACATAAGTACTATGTAGTATGTCTATTGAGAGAAGAGACCTACATACATTCTTACCTTTGGTTTTTAAATTCCAATTTAATGTTAAGTACCATTCAAGTTTGGATATGAATTCATTATTGAGGTTTTCTTTGTTTTATTGCTCCTTAGATCTCTAGAGAATTTGATCAATCGTCTTGTTGGATACTGGACCCAAAATTAATCAGAAGACAAAGACACTACCTTTGGAATTATTATTATCAGTGTTCATACCTTTATGAATGATATTTCGTAACATATTACAAAAAAAGTATCAAAGGATCCAAAATAGCAAACAAACAAACAATAAGCAGTATTAGGGGTCCCTAGTGTTCCAGATCTTAAACAGCAATGTTACATGGACCCATTAAGAACGGGAATCAAAAATTTCTCATAGTATATCAAATATTAATTTGTGTTTGTCGTATCATTAAGATGGGACTAGGTTCGCTAGTCTCTTAATTTTTCAGCTATCGAGCTAAAATTTGGTCTGGAAATGAATAGTATATCGGTACCTAAGTAGTCTGGTTACTAAAAGAAGTATGTAATTGTTTAAATAATTTTTATTTTATTTATTTATTTTTATTTATTTATATAGAATTAAATTATAATGTAGGTTTTTTTTTTAATATGAGCAATAGCGACAAAGGCCTTCAGCTCAGGGAGAGACTTAGGAAGGATTGGAGGAAATTAAAAAAGTGCAGGACCAGACTTGAGCGGGAATCACGACTCTCGGATGTCAGCTTGGCGCACTAACCAATGAGCCAACGAGCCAGTCCTTTAATAATTTTATTTTTCCATACCTTACAAAAATTGGAATTATGTGTTTTGTTTGACCACTTTAGAATATATCCAAACTAGATACCCGGGAATTCTTTCCAACTCAAAAAATGTGTGTATACTGATTGGTTGATCTGATGAGATGTTTGGCAAAGCTTTATATCCAACTCACTCTTTTCGATTTATTTTGATTTTTTGGCTGTTCCTTTGAGGTTTTCGAATTTTCTAAACCTTCCTCAAGAATCACTCTGTCCATTGGTGAAAACTGTATGAGAATATGTTTGGTAGTTTTTGAGTTTATCGCATTCATGCAGACAGAAAGACGCGGCGGGGGACTTTATTTTATAATATGTATACAATAGATATTGGAACTTTCGGATCTTATTGATATTTAATATATATGTAGTATTAGTTTAAATAAAACTTAACACATCCATTCGAAATATTGAAGGTGGAAGGCAGGTAAAACAGAATTAATGTTATGTGTAACTTTATTCATTTTCCTTTTCTAAATCCCATAAAGTTAGATTTAGATATCTTTTATAAGAATCTTAGATATTTGGTACATTGAATAAAATATTTGACAGGGGTTTTTAAAATATGAACCATGAAACAATTTTGTCAACCCCAATTTATCAAAATTTCACCAATATTTATTACATAAAATAAATAAAGAATTTAAAAAAATAAAAAAAAAGCGATGGGAAGTTACCCAGTCGCACTAAAATTCTTCAAGTTCTTTGAAAAAACAAATCCTAATAAACAAAAAAAAAAAAAAAATGAAACGAAACATTTTATTTAATCTTAATAATATATTTTTGTTGAGACTTTAAGAATTTAAGTTTAGAGAAAGGTTGCGATGGGGTCCTAGAAATAATGATTTTCAAGAGGGCGCCTTGTTTATGGACTACATAAGTTTAAGAATCGCTGTTCTACAATATTATTTTTTTTTTTTTTGGCACATATCGTCGCACTTTTGAGTTTTCATTCCTCTTTGATTTTTTGCAATATTTTTTATTGTTGTTTTGTCGTGGCTGTTTGTCTTTTGTTTAAACATGATGTTCATTAATTTTTTTGTTTTTTGAGCGGTGTTGTGCCCATGTATCTTTTCTAAGTTGTTGTTGTTCTTGCTATTGTTGTGTGTATGTTGTGTGTGTCTGCTGCAACCAATTTTTTCGCCTTTAGTCTATACTTTGATGATGTTGCTTGCCGGTGATGTTGTTGCTTCTTTTCCGTGTTTTCGTGTTTGATTTTGGCATAAAAACTGATTTCTGCTTGTGGCATCCACCAACCAACCAACAAAGCAACCAAATCAACAAAGAGATAGATACTTATGTTGCACATTGCACACGCGTTTCTCTTTCCCTCAGTTCTTTTACACTCTTACATTTTATTCCTCCTTTATTCTCTATTTCTTAGGTTTCCTTGCTTCATCAGATTGTTGCTATTGCTGTTGTTTTTTGTGTTATTTTCGTGCAACATGAAATATTTTCTCCTTACTTGAAAAACTATTTATACAACAAAAAAATCGCAACAGCAACTCAAACACAATGAAAGAAAAATGTTATTCAAAAATAAACTCTGTCTGTGTGCAATAGAAAAGAGGCGTATCGAATATTGTTGGCATTTTTTGTAGATTTCTGCAAATTTTCTTTGCTTTATTGGTTCCATTGGCACCAGTCAATATCATTATGTATTTGCCTCATTCCTAAACTGAATCGAGTTGATGCTGTTGCTGATGACAGCAAACGACGCTTGCTTTTTATTTATAGTACTGCTCATAAAAAAGAAAAGAAAGGGAAGCTTTGAAACGTTGTTGCGTCTACAAAGATCCCCCTTGAATATGCATGCCACAACTCCTTCCTTCCGTCTTTCCTTCCTGCCTTCCATTATAATTTTTTTCATTTAAAGAATAATGTGTTGAAAGTGAAGATGTGACATTTTTCCCTATGCCGAACATGTGCAGTACGTACGTATGAAGAGATGGGGTTTGCTGGTCTGATTTGTTGTAGATATAATAATGTAGTATGTATGTGTATTGGGCCTTCCATCTTCAATCTTTACACTCTGTTGGAAGTGCTGTTGCTACATGTTCTGTCCATCATTGAGAAGTTAAATGATATAAAATATTGTATTGTAAACAAAAACCGCGCAGGCGAAACGCATCAAAATCGCGAAACGCCTATAATGTGTGTATGTGTGTTCACATATTGCAAGCACTCAAACAGATACTCGAGTGCCTACCACAAGACATAGAAATATGTGTCTATGTACATGTGTGCAACACGTGTATTATTGTTGCTCACATATACTTCATCATCTTATTTTTTGTCTTGTCGAGACTTTATGAATATTATGGTACATAAATGTTGTCTGGGCGGATTGCATTTCCCTATTTCCAAAACCACTAAATTGTCAAAAGGGTCAAGGGTTGGGATGAGTTCTGTTGGTTTATAATTGAAATAATAATGTATTTACAACAACAATGATAATAATATACACGCATATGTACTCATCTTTCAACGTGTGTTTGTAATGATGATTTTTGAAATTTTGAAACAAAAAACAACAAACTTTAATGGGCAATTTTGACATGTTTTTTCTTAACGTTTTTTTTTTATACCCTTCATACTTAATTATGAATGGTATTACAATTTTGGCATAATATTTATACCACAATGTTTTATTGATTAGTATCACCTAACCAATAAGTCTAGCGAACTGGCAGCAACTTAAAGCAAATCTAATTTATGAGACGTTGCTCTAAAATTACACAATAAGTCAACATCATTTCGATTATACAACTGTTGGGTACCCAACCAAGTAATCAATGAAATAAACTTATTGATGTTGCTGCTGCTGCTGAAAAAATGCTTTATCAGTACCGTGTATTAAAATCATCCCGGAAGTGGAGACGAATCATTCGGACAGATGAAAGTGCAATAATAAATGCATCCTTATAAAAATAGAAATCCTGTCTGCATTTAGAACGTCATTGGTCATAAGTGCCTAAAACCAGTATATAAGAAACTTTTCAAGTCGAAACCCTTAGCAACTATGTACTTATAATATTACTTTAAGTTAGTTAGAACTTATAAAAACTTAACAGTTTTAGCTAATTTATTTATTTTCCTAATTTTCCTATTACTTTTCTAGGTTCTATACTTTGTAAAGGTGACTAATCAAATATTATTAAATGAATGAAGGATATTTAGTTAATGGCACAACCGAAGGTAATAAATGTTCTGTTGTTTTTTTTTTTTTTTGTGGTTGCTCATTTTATAAATGGGGAGTAGAATCAAATCAGAGGTAAGAAAAATTGCTGGGTTGACGAGGATGAGGTGTTAACAGAATAATGTAAACATTAAACATTATATTTAAAACTTACAGAATATTGACATTTGTGTATTTTTTCTTTATTGTATTTTTTGTTTATTTTATAATTTTTAAATTGAGTTTAAATTACTCAATGAAATTGCGTTCGGTGTCATATTATGAGTTTTAATATCTTTAGAAATTATATGGTAATTGCTTTTTTTATTGGCGTGTTTTGTGTATTTTTTTAAGTGTAAATAAATAATTCATTGTAACAAAAGTCATTCGAGAAATTAAGATAATTTATGTATTAAATAACATTTTGTTCAGATTAACATTTTACTTTTGCCGTAACCCATTCTCACCATCGCTAATTATTGTGAGTTAAGGGGTGGGGGTAACAATAGTCCCAATTGATCTATTCTTAGAAAGGGGGCTTTGGTAGGAAATTTAAACCCATTTTGTAATCAACAAAATAAAAATTTTGTTGACTTTACTACTATTTCATTACGAGTTGTCGACGAGGTCTTATTTCAATGAATAAAATAAATTGTTAAACTTGAAGAACATCAAAATAAAAATATATGCAAAATAAATTGGTAAAATATTCCATAAAAAGAGAAGAAGACGAAGAGAATGAAATTATAATAACAAAAAAACCGAAGGGCATACAGAAGAAGATTACGTGTGAAATCTGCTGAGTTTGCATACGAAGTTCCCGGCTGAAAAGAGGCAACGAGATATTAGAATGTCAGTATCTTTGTAACGGGTGTATCGATGTATCGAGGGGGTCGATGATGGTGTGGCCGTGGGCGTCAGCTGAGACCATGGAAAAGAGACACACACACTCTTTTTTTTGCACGTAAACGAATATTTAATATAGAAAAAAGAAAGAATAATCAAATCAAATTTTGATATAAAATTTTAACACGCTTTTAATATAAAAAAATAAATAAGAAAAGTAGGTAAAGAAAAGAAGAAAATATATGATAAAAGAAATTATAATAAGAAAATAAAAAAAATGAAAACATTTTAAGCATTTTCATTGGCATTGTGTGTGTGTTTGTCTGGAGTTTTATGGCAAACACACAACAATATTTCTTTCTTTTAGTGGCAATAAAAAAAGAAACAAAATCAAAAATATTTTTTAAATATATTTTGCAAAAAAGCAATCAAAAATCTTAAACGATTAAAAAAAAAAATAGAAATTTAAGTTAAAATTTAATTACAGCCGAAAATAAATGATAAAACATATAATTAAAATATTAATAATAATTAAAACGAAAGAAATATCTTTAGAAAGTAAAAAGATATTCAAGCAATGAAACTAATCCAAAATAGTTTTATGGTATCTTTAGTTAAATACCTTTTAAGCAGAACTGAATTATGATAGTGACAACTTTAATTTTATTAATGAATTTCCATGTATACGTACATACGAGTACATACTCGTAATATATTTTGGATGGTCCATCATCATAAATATTTAAGGGATATGCGCCACCTACATGATTATGTGTATGATTGCTACAATCGCAGCAATTTTGACGGTATTGGCTGATCATCACTTGGTAATAGTGAGATGGGGTGGGCTGGATCAGTAGTAACCAACATGTGCTTAGAAAACTGTTCACTTTCACAGACAGAGAGCTTTCATAGCGACAATTAGGTTTTTTTTTAGCAGGATGACGTAAGTCAATTTAACACTGACTAGTGCGAAGCTGTTCTATTCAAAATTATTTTGCAAATTTATGTTCTTATTAGAGAAACTTGTTTGGTTTTTTTACCTATCGACTTGAAATTTGGACATTATAACTGACAAATATCTACCAATCATGTATATTTTAAGACTGTCGAAACCCTATGAGGGGTACCTCCCATACAAAACAAGAACAATAATAAGAATTGCGTGAAGAGTATGACATAGCATAGCCAAAGTAAAATTTTATTTTACTGTTTTTTTTTTTTTTTTTTTGTTAATAAAATTATTTAGTTATTATTTATTCTAATGTTAAATATTAAAATTTTAATTTTACATAAAGTAATGTAATGACAGTAATTTGTCATGAATATATAAATAAATATATCCCGGTCCCGGCAAAATCGGCTTTGCACGGGAATGATAGAAAGAATGATATTTATTTTATTCCATTGTAACTCAGAATTCAAAAATGTTTGACAAAGACTATTTGATTTATTTAAAAATATGTTTCTAAGCTTTATATTTAAAATTTGATCCACCAATTTCGACCGATTCTCTAGGTCGATTTTGATGAAATAAACGATATATGTTACTTACAATAAACCTGGTTATCTTTCTGTAATTTGAATTTGAATTCAATGAGTATAGATTTTCTTTTAACCACAAAGAGTAAGTACATAATACCAGAAAGGAACATGAAATTTAAAATCTGCTTGTAGAATTACCAGAGGGGATACTAGAAATCAATTATTACAGTGGAAAAACAAATAAAGTTCAAATATTCAATTTATTATTACAAAATAATCATATGAAAGAAAGAAGTACAAATTGAATTGTTGAAGTATGAGAAATCGTTATTTATTTAATAATAATAAGGGTTACAAATTATAAGAAGGCATATTGAGCTAGAAAACTCGAAATTCTTAGCAAAAAAAAAAAAAAGAAAGAGAAACAAAAGTTTAAGTTGCTCTTACTGCATTGAACAGAGTAGTACATGTTTGTTTCAGTTGTCTGGTCTTAATTATTTTATAGGGAAATATGTATATTAGAAATAGAGCTAAAGATTCAAAATTAATTTTGTGTAAAAAGTATTGCAAGATTGTACGGTGATAATAGATTAATTTAGAACTTTTCTTGTGATTAATTTACTATACAATTCTGTTACAAACAATGCACTTAATTTTATATACCATACTTTTTTATTTACATATAATTATATGAATAAAAATACATGTCTGAAAAAATATATATTTTACAAAATTTACGAATCAGCAAACACAAAAAACAAAAATAATAAAAAAAAAAATGTTTTAAATCAAAATCATCAAAAATCGACTTCATTGTCATCACTACTATTATATTAAAATTTTACAATAAGAAGATCTCATCACAACGATGATGATGAGTTGAATTTAATCTTTTTTTCTTTCTATATCTTTTAGTTATTTTGTAGTCGTTGTTGTTGTTGGTGGTGTTGTTGTTATTCGCCATAAAACCATTAATGCGCAACGATTCTTCACTTTACTTTCATTTACCGCACTCTAATTTCATTTCTTCACGTTTTTTGAATTTTATTTTATCTCATCTTTTTCTTTTCTGAAATTTTTCATGATTTTGCAAAAAACAAAAAAAAAGTTCAATACGAAAAACAAAAAAAAGTAAAAAGATGATTAACTTTGGATAAGCCGAAGTTTCAATACTCTTTACACAGCTTTTATATCTTCTGATTATTGTTCTTAGTTCATGTTTTGTATAGTAATTACCCCTTTTTGTGGTCCGAGGGTCTTGAAATTTACATGGTTGGTAGATATGGGTCAGATACTTAAGTGTCCAAATTTCAGTTTCATAGTACAAAAAAAAAGTATTCCTAATAAGAAGATGAGTTTGAATCAAGGTTTGTATGGGTGGTAAACCTCCTACTTGTCCAAGGGTCTTGAAATTTACATGGTTGATAGATATGGGTCAGTTACTATAAGTCGATAGTACAAAAAACAAAAAAAGTTTTTCTAATAAGAACATGAATTTAGACCTAGTGGTCCGATTCGGCTTATTCCGACAAATGTATTGTGTATGGTGAAAACAAATTTCATGCTACTTTTCACTGCGTGATGAGTATAAAAAACCAAACTTTGGTATTTCTCATCAAAAAGCTTAAATACACTTCCTTCATTATATCTATATAATCTATTATAAAAGTTTCCATACAGTTCCATCTAAAATTATGTTTGACTTCGTGTTCTATCCAAATATGCTGCGTGTTCTTTTTACAATGAATGACTTATCCAGTGACGCTTGGGTCTCCTAATTTTTTCAATACAATCAACTAATCAACAATATTTTGAAAATTCTAACTTTAATATGTGTGGAAGGCTCATCTACAATATTATACTGATGAGATTATCATGAAGATAGGTGGACAGAAGGGAATGCCTGGATCAATATTTCTTACAAAGCTGATGGCGCTTTTTTTCAAATGATGGTTGACTTAATATCTTACAAATCTTACACTATAGTCTTTATACCTTTGAAACTAGTGTGAAGTGTATAATATCAAACGAACGAGTAGAACGAACTAAAAATCAATTAATGTTTTAATTAATGCCCAAAAAAAACCATCGAGTAAAAGTTAGCTCATCTCATTTTTCAAAAAATTCACAATCGTAATAAACTCCCACGAAAAATATTATTGCCTTAGGACATGACAAAAAAATATTATGCTTGGAAAGGATGTGGGGATGGGATTTTCATACTTGTTGTACTATATACATTATGAACATATGCATGAATATGACCTGAAGGTATTGTATTTTGCAAAATCAAATCGAAAAGTCATTTATACACTTCACATAAATCCAAATTGAAAATTTTTATATTTGAATCTCACTCGAATTTAAATATTAAATTTAACCAAAAATTTTATGTACATAGTTGAGCAAAACTTTAATTTAAGAATTTAATTTTATAATACTACATTAATTGCATTTTTTCATGTTGGATACATATTAATAGAATGGAATGAAGAGAAACAGTATTTATGGGTGGAACAAGAAATAATTTTTTTTCAAGGGTTTGGTTTCTTTTCAGACCACTCATGACTTCAATTCTAATGCAACAGTAAATTTCTGATAAGTGACAATACATATAAAATAATTAATTCATTTGTTTCATTTTTTCACACACCCTATACATTTATTGGAAATATTTTAGAAGAGACTTTAGATATCATCACCAGAGGAGTGAGTTTATTTCCATCTGACAATAACATTTTTAGTTTTAGAGATTTGAGATTATAATAAGCATTAATCAGAAGACTCAATTTTCATAAGTCGGTGGTTTTATTTCCATCTGACAATTACTTTTTCAGTTTTAAAGATTTTATTATACAATATTACATATCTAAACATTGGAGTCAATTTTATCATTATTCTATGACGATTAGCTCAGGTCAATTCTAATTGAATAGAATGTCTATAGTATAAACCAATCAAGATGATAAGAGTTTTACAATATCTAGGGTAGACGAGTACAGACCATATATCAATTGTTTGTTTTAAGTTAAGCAACTGCACAATGAATAAATAATTAAATCCTCTTAATAAACTGATAATTTAAATCTAAGTGTTTTTCTATGAAAAACATTTTCATTGCTATTTGAAATAATAAATAGTTATAGATGAAGAAGGGTATTTATGTTTTGATGGAATTGAATTTAATATAATTTTTGCCATGAACAAGAAAACAACAATAACAAAAAACATTCAATTCATTCATTTAATAAAAAATCAGTTCATTATTAATAATTGTCAACATTTTATCGAATTATAAATTGTTAAAATGCTAAAGAAAAAATTTAATTTTTATTTATTTTTTATTTATTGTTTTGTTTTGTTTTTAACTAATTTTTTTTTCTCGTTTTATTATTTATTAATATAATTTTTTTTTTCGATTGTTCTTTATAAATAATGTAATTAATTATTAATTAAGCAGTAATATTTAAACACATTCACAAATATATATATATATATATATATAATGTGTTTAAATATTACTATATATATATATATATGTGTATTGAAAATAAAATATATGTAATAATCTAAATAATAAAATTTAAATAAATAAATTCATTTAAATGAGTTTTATGAACTCAGACTCAGGGAATCAGAAGATATTGAAAATTAATACAATTTGATTGCATTATTATTTATTATATAATAATTTACAAGATTATTTGAACATTGTCGTCAGCCTTGTTAGGAAGCTTCCTCTCCTCTCCTCACTACTTCCATTCTCTTCATCATCACTGGTCACGATACTCTTAAACAGCTAAAGTAAAATATTTTCTTGTTTATAATTTTCGAAAATTCGAAGAAATTTAATTCATTAAAAACGAAATCAAAACCAAAAACAAAAACAAACAATTATTCGTATGCGACAGACAATAAAATTGAATCGATATGCTTATGTTACTCACTAGTAGTATACAGTAGTAATATACTTATGGTACTAGATAGGTGTACGTACGTCTGTATGTATAATAAGGGGGCACGCATGAATTTGTTTGTATTGGAAGCAGCAAGAACAAGATAGTTGATAAGATAATAGTATTGCATTGCATTGCATTGTATCTGATAAGAAATTAAAATAACTCAGTTTAACTCGCCATAACGCAATTATTATTCTTCGCAATGGCGCCCTTAATTATCTGAAAGGGTTATTAACCTATTACGATATACGTATGTACGATGATGTATGATTAACGTGCACTATAAGCAACATTTCATGTGCCACAAAAGCAATGTAAAGTAAAGTAATAAAAATTGTAGTTCCAATTAGAAAATTACACATTTAGTCACGCAATCTAATTCCAAAATTGGTATATTGTGCCACAAAACAAGCAACAACAAACAAATAATCAAGTGAAGCTTGCAGGCAATCTAGGCATAGGTCAAAGCCAGCCCAGTCCAGTTCAGTCCAATACTAGCTATAATCTGCTTAGCAGGAAAAACAAAAAAAAAACGAAACGAGGACGTAAACCCATAGTGGCATAGAAAAATCCATCAAAATGTAAGAACAGAAATCCAATAAGAAAATATTGTTTCATATGAAATCGAAAAAGTATATTGCACTATTCTCTCATATCTCTGTGTTTTACTTTTACTATTTTTTTTCAAAGTCTCATTCTCATATTATTCGATTTATCTTTTGTTGTCACTTTTTTTTTTCTTTTATCGCTTTGACCCTCCTCCATTAGAGCAAAGTTGGTCATTGGGTTGACATGATGTTCAATTAGTGCAAATGTGTTAATTTAAATATAAAAACGTCACTTTTCATAAACAAACAAATAAAATTATTGTAAAAAAATAAAATTTTTCATAGCAAGAAAAGTTTGAAATTCATTTAATGGGAACACAATAAATAATTTAAATCAGTTTCATTCACGCTTTAAAAAAAAATAAAAAAAATTTTTTTAGTAGTCCCAAGGTTTCTAATCAATTATTACAATTGAAATTTGTGTATGCAATTGATAGGATCTGATTTAATAAGAAGATTGTAAACTTACTAGCAAATATTGTATTCTATGTCAGAAGTACAAGCAGAAAGGAGGATGAGTCACCCTAAGATGATGGTTAAGTCTCTATACTATGAACATATATATATTCATGAGATGTTGACACAATGTTTCAAATACAAAAAAAGACTAACTTTGGCTATGCCGAAGTTGTAATACTCTTCACACCCATTCTAGTAGTCCGAGAGTCTTGAAATTAAGAAGGTTGGTGGACATCGGCCAGAAACTCATAGTGTTTATATTTCAAGTCGATAGTCTGAGAAACAAAAAAGTTTTTTAATAAGAACTTTAATTTGGATCCTGGTTTGTATAGGAGGTACACCCCCTAATGGCCCGATTCGGCTCATTCCGACAAATGTACTGCGTATGGTAAAAAGAAAGCTCTGTGCAATTTCAGCTCTCTAGCTCAAAAACTGAGAGACTAGTTTGCATACATACAGACAGACAGACGGACATGGCTAGATCAACTCGTCTCGTCGCGCTGATCAAGAATATATATACTTTATGGGGTCTCCGATGTCTCCTTCTGTATGTTACAAACTTCATGACAAACTTATAATACTATTTACTGCGTGAAGAGTATAATAAGAAAAGAAGCTCATCTTAGTTTAACAAATAAATACGTACATGTAAAACAAATTTCAATTACATAGAATGGTTTAGGTTAGAGTTTCTTTAAATTTATCAAACAGGAAGAACTTAATTTAATAATAATAACTAATTAATAATTATAATTCTTTATTTGGTGTAAATGTTTACAAACAATACTGTATTAAACTTATATAAAAAATAAAGAACATATACGACTTTGACCCTATGGCCGTCAGTCGGGGAATACATACTAACTTACATTAAAAAACTACACAACTACAAAAATAATACAACATGATAGAATTACATAAATATATATTAATAAAATTCATTTAAAATTAATGTCCTATATCCTAAAGCACCAGTGATAAACAAAGTCAGATTTTTCCATCCACCACAACCGTGTCCATTTAATATATATATAGGAAGAACTTCTGATGTTGAAAAATTAAATAAGGAGCAGTAAATTAAATAGACTGCGTAACTTGAGACAAGTCCTTCTACCTTTTCGAGGTGCACAGTTTAAGAACAATCTACTTTAGAAGTAACAAATAAAAAAATCAGTATAAAAATAGGACCATATTTTGAAAGATAGTTGTACATGTGTATGATATGAATCTTCAATCAATCAGTGAGTAGTATGTGACACTAAAATAGAAGGCTTTGAAATATGTTTTAACAACAATTTCCACATTTGTCATTTTCTAAGAAATCTTACGATATTCATATTTCGAATAAACTAAATATACTAAAAGTTTTTTTTTTCTAAATTAATTGTAAAGCGAATCTACAAAAAAAAATGCTACGGGGTAAAAGAAATGTAAGGATAATTTTTGCAATTCGGCGAAATCAGTATTTAACAGAAATAGCAAGAAATATACTATTGCGAGCATTGATTCCACCAATGCAAGGCAATTCACAGCAGCTTTCCATACTTAAATTGGTTGCAGCAAATGCTTTTGGAATAGCCACAGGATCAGCTGTTGGTCATAGTATCGGTCGTGTCATCAGTAATTGTCTACTTGACTCTAAACAAGTTGCTTATTCAACATCGCTAGCTCAATCGCACGAACTCCAAGAACTTTGCGATAGAAATCAGAATTATCTTCAAAAGTGTTGCGATCTTGTTCAACCAACGTACTCAATGTCAAAGTGCCTTATAACATCAGCTGAATCCAATGAATCATGAATCCCATGAAAATTGCAATACAAAAGTCAATAATCTATGAAATTTAGATCATCATCATTATATTCAACGACCAACTTTAACTAAATGCGATATATTTGGAAAAATATTGCGACGGTGCAAGGATTACTACTATTTGCATTAAATTGTTAATATTAATTAGCCGAGCAACGACGAAAGCAACAATTTTTTTTATTGGGGAAGATAATAATGAACTCTCCAATGGAACTGACCAACCAGCGACCACTCTACTATATACTTGGGTATAATAAACTTAGTTATTTTATGTAGTATTTCCATCAATGAAAATGTTTTTATTTTTCAGTTCAGTCAATATTATGCATTCTTCAATTGTCATGTGTAAATATAATCTTCTTTGAACAACCCGATGATGATTGGACCAGACAGATACTACATTTTTAATGTTAATTGAAACTTGATAGGATAATGTATAAAAGATGTTGGTAAAGCGATCAATATGTGGCAAAATAAAAGATTCCGTAAACATTATTAGTCATGTTTAAAAAAAATGGATTGTATCAGGACGAATTAGAAAAAATTTCAATGATATATATTATAGTTATATATAATAATATAAATGCATAGTCAATTTAATACCATAAGTACACCATTAGTTTATTACATCAATACCGTAATATCACATGGTTAAGAGTTGTAGGAAAAATAATCGGAAGAAGACACACTTGCTATATACGAGTATACTAAAATGGCTATCGCAGATATGACGAAACAGGTAAAAATGCCTAATAACTAGTCAGGCAACCAGTCTTCTTCGACGTAACACAAGTTTAAGTATATTGCTTCACTTTGAAACAAAAAAAAAAAATAAAACAAACATCGATTCATAATTTTAGTAATAACACGAAAGTTTTTATCATCTTTCGTTCGCTTAAACCCTTTTTCCTTTTTTCGGAAGTCTTTATAATACAATGTTTGATGTTTGTCCCCTTTTTCTTTTAATTTTTCTACTCCTAGACATTAGAATTTTAAAAGAATTAATGGAATTTTAAAAATTTTTTGTGACCTATCAATTTGTATTTTTTTTTGTACTTTTCTTGTTTTTGTCTCCCCTTTAATTTTTTATAAATTTTAATGATGAATTAACATGAAAACTCTTTTGATATCAAGGCATTGATGCAATGACATAAGGACTGACTTAGATTTTTTCATCATGAGTATACACTAATATTGCCAAATCAAATCGATTCATAAAACAAAAAGTTTAAATTTAAATAAACTATGTGGACTGTATTACTGCAAATGTTTCTTTTATCTTTGTACTTAAATTTTTATAATATTCATGTTTAATAGGAGGAATGAATTTTATATCTATTCTCTTGTCACAGTTGCTGCCTGATGGATACAATAAAGACTGGTCTACCTGCTACAGATTTTCTTACACTTATTGATGCCATTAAATTCTGAATTTTCGGTAAAGTCACACTTGAATTGTATGAGGTGGGGTTTCATCGTTTCTAATTTTATCCAGTGCATTTTGAGTCAATTTACTGGTATCCCTATAACTGTTCCCTTTCTGATAATGATAGAATTTTCTAAAGTACTTGTAGATAAAAAGTCCTGATGCGTCATATGAACCATATGAAATGGTTTTTTTTTTTTTCATTGTTTTTACATACTTATATATATAATAATATTATCGCCTGAGATTCGATAATAGCATATTGGGAATCGTTAGGAAAATGACTAAATTTTTATTACGATTTACATTAGAGTATGGAGTCAATCAGATTGGCTTCGGAAATACATTATTTATTATTCAATGGCATTTTGTAGTGTTAATACTTTTTATCAGAGAAATTTATTTTAAATATTATACAGTTAGGAGTCAAAAATAATGTATTATGACATTAAAATGTAATAAAATTCAGAAAGTGGAGTTAATCGATTTGGCAAGTGAACCAACCATTTTTACAATATATAAGTACTTTTTGAGGTCTTAAAAATCACCTTTACCCTTCTTCTACATACAAAAAGAAATTGCTAATGAATTTCATAGTAACTCATATGTATATCAGTTGTATAAAATTTTAATATCTGTTCAATATGCAATGAAGTATGTTTTATTATAATGACAAATTTCCTACCAATAATAATATGTATTTTTTTGGCAAAAAAGTCTTTACCATTGTAAAAATTAATTTTAGGAAATTAATATGTGGCCAAGTAGGAGAGCCGACGGAAAAATGTGCCCATAATAATTTTCAACATTTCGTCGTGTTGAGCAGCGTTTTCTATATGTGAGTTACTTATATTTGATTCATTCTAAGGAGCCTGATAGATATGTTTATTGAGAGAAACTTTAGATTTCAATAAGTTTTCTTAATCACAGTTACCAAAATCAGGTGATCTCAGTGGCAACTTAAAATGACATATCACATTTGTGAAATACATATGAGTCAATTTGGGAACAATTAATTTCTTAATCATTTTATTGCGATATCTCAATTTTAAAAATAATGATGATGATGATTCAGTGTATTATTTCTCGGGAAAGACCCATAAAAAAAAAAAACGTAAAATGAATACATTAACATAAACATAAATTTTTTACAATTTTAAAATGTTATATATTTGTGTACAATATATCCACATATGTATGTAAAATATGTACAAATTTGTATCTTCTTTGAAAGACTTACCCTTTGCTCTTTTTAACTTTTTTCGTAATTGTTGCACTATATTTTGTTTGTCTTTTTTTTTTATTTTAATTTTCGATTATAATTTTTTATTTTTTTGTTGTGTGTTTATTTCTGTTTCTTTGTATTTTGTTTTAAAAATACATAAAAACTTTTTCGATTATTAATCCAATTTAATGTCGATATAGCAGTAGTACATGCTTAAATTGTTATTGCTTCCTTCGTTCTATTGTGATGTTGTTGGTGTTATTGATGTTGTTTCTGTTGTTGTTATTGTTGTTATTATTATTTCGTCTCAAAATGCTAATTAAATTAGCAAGAATTATGCTTAAGCAAAATCTGATTCGATTTCTTTATTACAATAGTATTATACATTTCTTATTCTGGTATTTTTCCTTCTTTCCGCACACTTTCAAATTCTAGTTCTATTTCTACTTCTATTTCTCCTTTTTCTATTTTAAGCAATTCCCCTGTTTTCACTGTTTTTTTTTTTTTTTTTATATATAATTGGTTTTAGCAAAGACAATTTTGCTTTTGATATTCCTTAAAGTAAATTTGGTTAAAGTTCTACTTTTCATCTTGTTTGCCTGTTTTTTAGTTGAAAAATCTCTTCTCTTTCGTTGGTGATGATGATGAGAAGATCATAGTTCCTATTTCTTCTGTATCACTCTCAGTTCAGTTTATCCCTTTGCCAGTCAGTCAAAGAGTCTCTCAAACAACTCTCTCTCACATTCTCACTCATAGAAATGATCGCTGGTTATTTGTGGCTTTTAACACACACACACACACACACGGAATTTATTCCTCTTTGTCTTATGACTATTACAATTTTGATTGTTGTTGTTAATCAATTTGAGAATTGTGCGTTCGTTCGATATCAATGACGGCAGCGGCGGCGACCACAGAAAAAGCAACAAATATAAAATATGCGTGATCACCACTTGTTGTTGTCGCTGTGGTGTTGGTTGCTTCGCCTTTGCTTTTGCCTTTCCTTGCTTTTGTTTTATTGTTTGCTGGTGGTAGCGTTGGCGTCCGTCGTTGGTTGTTGCTCTTAAGATAGAAAAAGAAGAAGCAGCAACAACAAAAGCAACAGCAGCTGAAACTGAATCGAAGTTTCATTTGTTGCGTTGTCTTGTCTTGCTTTGCTTTGCGTTATGTTGTGTTGAAGAGAAGATTAGGAAGATGAAGATGAAATACCAAAAGTGATGAAAACACAAAAACAAAACTAAACTAAACGAAAAAACAACAACAACAACAAATACAATACGAACACTAACAACAAGCAAAAGGAATCCGGTTTTGAATTTCTTTTTATTTTCTTCTTCTACTTCTTCGACTCTCACAACTTGTTGGATTTCTTCTGTTATTTTTGTGTATTTCTCTCTTCCTTTAATATTTTGCAGGATCAGGTTATCACAATATTTTCTTCATTATTAAATAATTTTCTCTTCATATTCAAAACTTCTCTTTTTTAATTTTTGCCAATTATTTACCTTCTTCAAAAACATGCACTTCTTAAAAAAAAAATTAACCAAAACACAAAAACTTCACGACAAAAAAAATACAGCAAAATTAACAAATTGCTTTGTTTTTATTTATAATTAATTTTAATATTTTTTTTTTCTCTAATTGATGCCCGAAAGGATAAACCTTTTAAATGATTCAATTGAAAAACTTTTCAATTTTATTCACTTGAGAAATTTGCGCGCGCGAGTTTTCCTTTTTCATTCAGACGATTTACCGACACGCAACGCGAACCAACCAATTTCATACGCTCGCATTTTCTTTATTTATTTATTATTGTTACTTATTTTTCGGTCCTCATGCGCTCGTGCGACCACTCTGTTCGACGTTCGCACAAACAAAAACAAAATTCCGCATAACAACAAAGATACAAAGGCAGACGCGACGAAAAGTATCTATACAATCTTACAGTTTTGTTTTCTTTGTGAAAAATGCACAATATAGTTAACATCAAACTGTGTACAACACAAAAATAGTTCTTGAATATAGTTAACATTTTGTTCACATTCTTTAACTGACTGTTAGAATTGAGCGTAAGAAATCACTCTCGCAATATTGAGGTTCGCTCCCAACAACAATATGAAAAAAAACAGCTTGTGTGTTGTACAACAATATGAATAGAAAAAGAGGAAGAATACTCAAATTGATCACAACAACAACATGCAAAAACAGCTTGTGTGACTGACTGAGCTGAAGCAAGCTGAGTTGAGTTGAGTACGCTTCGATTCCATTCGCATAGCGTCGCGCGACGCACAGTGGTGCACCATGTAACAAAATATTGGAAGAAATACACCTGTTAGGGTCAAAACTTATTTCGAGGTACTTATGGAATGCTGCATTATTGTAGTTAATGGTTGTTTGCAATTAATATTTGAATAAAATGATAGAGAACAGTGGGCTGCATGAATGACCTCTTACGATGAGAAGATTCCGATTGAGAACTGATAGTTTTATGAGAAAACTGTCTTTATAAGTATAGTCCTTGATAGAGTGTACCATTCAAATAGAATGACATAATTCAAATGTAGGACTTACAGAAAAGAGGAGGAAGCAGGCACAGTCGAGCATATTCTTTGTAATTTCCAAGCTCTAGCAAAATTTAAATGTACATAATGACATAGCGATGATCCCCTAGTATGATAAAATATCTCTGGTGGAACCACAACAGCTTATACAGCTCGCACACCAAACCTAATGAATTGTGCATAAATCAGTTTTACAGTAAGTCATCAATGCATATATTTTAGTGGCTGCACATGGTGAATCATGATTCATGAATCAGTTTGATTGGGTTAGTGATAGTAACTACACACGGTGAAAATTGATTTATGAATTTATTTATTTATTTACAGGATTAGGTTATATACATATGTTACTTATAATATATAATCTAACTTAAATTAAAGAGCTGTGAGGTCTTCGACTCGCGATTTGTTTGTTAGTGAAATAAGCATGTGTGAGTGACAAAGTGAGTTTGATATTTGGCGTGAATTAAAAGATAGTTATCGGCTATCGAAACAAAACTATTCTGAATTTTACGAGTAGTTTAAAGAATAAACTTGTGCGCGGACAAAACAAAATTTGATGATGATAAGGTACTTTTGCTTGAATTTACGTTAAATCAATATTGATAATTTTTTTAGTTAAAATTAAAAAAAAAAATAATAATAACTTTAATTAATTATAACATTAGAGAATTAGTTGCTTCAATGAAATTACTATTATATTAAATAAGGAATTTTTTTCTATATTGACTTTTGAAACTGTAAGTGTTAATACAATCAGATCGTCATCTGTAAAATCCATGATACTACGAAAAATCGATATAAATGAATGATTCACTCGTATGTACGCTAGATGAATGCAAATTCATTAATCATAATTCACTGTGTGTATACCCTTTTGTACACTTTGGTTTATGCAAGTTAATCAAGTTACGTACACAATTTTATTTCATGCAGTTTATTAGATAAGCAAGGGAATCTTAATTTCCTATTCTGAACATTGCCTTTTTCAATGTAAGAAATTATCTAAAAAATTATTGAAAAAAAATGATAATATACAAATTGTTATAAGTCTCAAGTTCACACAACAAACAATATTCAATCCAAGTCCTTGGCTTACCATGTTTTTATTCATTCCACACCACTGTACAACATTTATTTCGTTTCATTCGCTCGTACTATTGTTTCATGCCATTTTGTTTCATACACGTGAAAGCAATGCTTGCTTAACCCGTGCATACCCAACGTAAACAAATTGATACACTTGGACTGCACATGCTATTATTGATGAAATTCCCTAAGATAGTACCAATTAAAGTATTTTAAGCAGTAAATATGGAGACGCAGAACATAATTTCAGTTCCCTATATGAATATGCAAGTGAGCGATAAAGGAGCATTTTATTATGAAGCCTTAAGGCTCAATGATAAAATATAATTTTTCAAGAGAAAATAGTACAAAATTAGATGATTATATTTGTTTCTATTTATTGTATTCTAAACTTGTAGTAGAATCGATCCGCGTTAATATCGTCATTCGACACTCCCCATAGCTACAGTTCCTCCAATATTCTGGTATTAATCAATTATTTAAACACTTTGTAAGGTGAGAAATCTCCAAGGCATCTCTTCAATACCATTTTCCGTTTTGGCACACATTGGATTCATGGTCTTATATGTTCCGAGTTTGCCCAATCCGGAAATGTAACTTCAAAAGTTTGTTTGAAGTTAAATTTAGTCGAACAGGGATCGTTTAGAATAAAGTTGGTTACGCTCAGATTAAGCTCATCCCACAGTAGGGATTGCAGGTATCCTACAAAATCTTTTTTTGGATAATATAATAACAATGCCTTCTTCTTTATAAATAAATGGATCAGCGGTAGGTTTAAGAGGAACTCAAGGGGAGTTGTCGTGTAGGTAGGTGCAACTTGGACCAAAATTGTTCTAATGATTAATAATTGTGGCTACAATGACATCCTTGGATTCAATCCCCAGTTTTAATAAAATGCTACTGTTTTGGAGAAGGGTAAAAAGATTGGCAGATGCCCGACTATTGGAGGTTGATCTGTATTTAAAATTACTGAATCCAGTACATTTGTGACTGAAACTTTACCACTTGTGAATTGAATCAAAACAACAATAAAACAACAATTTGGTTTCGGTTTCGGCTGCAGTAAACAACAAATAGTTTCATTTTTACTGTCAATTGAAGAAACAAACTTTTGTCTAATGAAAATAAAAGGAAAAAAGTGAGTTTCGCACCGTTCATTTAAAAAGCTTAACATCGAAAGAAATCAAAGCCGCGTTGGATGAAGTTCATGACACATCTGCTCCTGCGTTTTCAATTATTTACAATGGGGTAAATGAGTTTAAATGTGGCCGTAAATCCACAAAAGATGAACATCGTTCGAAACGGCCAGTGGAGGTGGCCACCCCAGAAATGATTGAGAAAATCCACGATATCGTTTTGAGTGATCGACGATTAAAAATGCGCGAATAAGTTGAGGCCACAAGGTACAGTGGCTTCAATTTAGCTCGAAAAATTGGGTGTGAAAAAGCAAGGCGATGGCCACGGTTTTTTGGGATGCACATGCAATCATTTACACTGATTACTTGTGAAAAAAGCAAACAATAACAGGAGGGTTTTATGAGTCGTTATTGAGCCGGTTGGGCAAAGAAATCAAGAGAAAACGTCCTCATTTGAAAAATAAAAAGTTCCTCTCTCCTCTAAAGTTTTGTTTTGTAATAGGAATATTTCTATTTATACTTTCATGTACTATAATGGTATATACATATGTACATACTTCAGTCAGTTATGTTACGACAAAATATTTTACAGAAAATATTTACAATTTTCTCAGCGTCAAAATTTTTGAACTGAAGAGTCAAATGTGACTAACTTAGAAACAAAACTGATCTTTACTCTACTTCAACAAAAAGTAATGAGAAAAATGATGTTAAACCTTTAAAGGGAATTCCATATAGAAGCTGTCACTCTTAATAGCATCTAGAAAAATTTAAGTAATGTTTTATAAATATAACAACTGCATAAAACAGATAGAAAACCCTGCACACAATTTTAGTTCCCGAGATCACAAATTAAGAAAGAAATATAAATAATTGGACTAGGCCCATCTGATTCACGACACAATGCTAATCATGCCATTATAAGTATGTTATATGTGGGCGGGCACCCCGTGCAAAATAAAAAATAGACTAAAGTATTAAAGTTTGTATATATCATAGTAGCCTTATAAAATATAAAAAATTTTTTCTTTCTTGACAATTTCATATTTTCTGTTCAGTTAAAAAAAAAACACCTTACAAGCAACACTCATAAAAATGGAGCAAGAAAGAAAATCTCCTGTTGCAAATAAGCTATTAAATAAACAGAAAAAAACAGCAACAACACAACACACTAAAGTAACCAAACGAGTAACCGAATTTAAATATAACGGTAACAACAAAAAGTTTCTTAAACTTAGTAAAACACCCAGACGAGAAAACGGATCTGAAAATGAAGGAGAAAATAAACGCATGGTTCTTCAATAAGTCTGCGGATTTGATCATTTATAGTGTGACAGTGGAGTGACAAAATTGTTAGTAGTCGATTTTTTCTTGAATGGATCTGGAAGGAAAGCAAAATTAAAGAAGAGTGTACTTTTGAATTGGGCAATGTATGCCACAGAATATTGCGTTGTATGTAATACAAATGAAATCCGAAAGAAGACACATAATATCAAAATTAAGAAGCTTATGCATAAATTTTATAGTAATGGTAAAATTTTTGTGTAAGGATATTCTCAAAAACATAAAAAGAAGTTGTTACTACGATTGATATGATAGTTAATAAAATTTGTCGCATACTCGTATTTACGAATAGACTTTCACTAGGTGGATTGATCTAGTTTGTTTTAGTTTAGTTGGGTGTACAAATAAGTTTTGAGGATTATTTTTGATAACTTTAACTTTCGATCAGGCTATGAATTATCGACCGGATCAAGTGGGGGACGGAAGGAGCAACGTCTAGTAAATATGAGGCTGATGTGCTGCAAAATCACTTTTTCATGTCTTTTGGCATATTGGTACGTGAGAGTTGCAATGCTTCAATTGCATCAATTGTTGTTGGTAACGCAGCCCAGTCATGGTTTCATTTTGCGGGATACTCATAGTAGATCACTCCGAGCTGATCCCACCAGATGCAGAGCATTGACTTCTAGCCATGAATATTCAGTTTGACCGTGGAAATTGATGCATGATCGGGCTTACCTTTGGATCAGTTATTCGCACGTGAAAAAACTGAGTTTGACGTCTTTTGGCTTCAGTTCATACGGAACACAGATTCCTTGTGTCTGCACCATTTGAAACACCTCGCATTCTTTGTTGCTGCTGATGAAATCGAAATCATCATTTTTAAAACGCCGGAACCAGTACTGGGATGTTGTTTTTTTTTTGTTCTCTTTATGCTTCACACAGAAATCGATGTCCTTCAGCTCCATTTTTCTTCACATTGAATTAAAAAAATAGCGCTTTCCGCAAATTGCGTTGACTTGATCTAATCAAAGAAAATGCGTTGTTTATTTTGCCAGATGGTCTTATGTGATTTAATGCTAGTTGTGCCAATTTAAGTTGGGATCCCTTGATTTGGTTTTGCGCCAAATCTTTAAAAAAATCGGACAATTAGGCTTAGTTGTTGTGCAAAGTTTCATACTTTCCTTAGCCCACATTCTCGTTGGATTATATTGTGTATAGTCTTTCGATCATATAAATTATTAAAATTTAATAAAGAATACAGAATGCAATAAATACTATGTTCCCACCAAGGCTTATACAAACGTCTAATAGCTTATGATCTAGGAATCTTTCGAACTTGGAATGTTGCACGCATCTTTATCTAAGATGATTTATAGAACGTAAATGGAACTTGGCACCCGCTCAGATATTAACCGGCTTAGAGCTTGTGCCGAATGTGGTTACTTTTTCACATTCATTTTTTTGATGGAATTATATTTATTTTTTTATATGAAAAGCTATAATCATCTATAGTATAGTCACGTGCTTTTGAACAAAAATAAAACCTTTAGTCTCATCTCTATCTAAACATTTCAAATTACGCTTATAATGATTTGCTTCATTTAATTTGGTAGTGCAATAAACTACTTAAATTTTACAGTTTCGTGGATTTATTGAAAACTAAATACCTGGCCAGACGTTGTCCTAACTCTCCGCAAAAGTAGATACTGATTGGTTGACTCGATGATATGTTTGACAAAAACGACTTGATTGATTTTAAAATATGTCTAAGCTTTATATGCAACTTACTTGCACATTTCAATTTTTTATATTTTTTTAGATTTTTCGGTTGTTCTTACGGGTTTTTTACAAATTTCGAACAACAAATAAAACAGGAAAAATATTATTCAAATCGGTCGAACCATTCACGAGTTTTTGCGAGACTAATGCAAAAAAAAAAAAAAAATAAATAAATTACGATATATACGACATATTTATACGACATATAAATTTTGTAAAATGTTTTTATAAAAGTAGATTTTACAACCTTTCCAACAAGTATAATTTTTTTTTTTAATTTATTTATTCCAATAATTGTTTAAAAGAGTTTGAAAATTGGATTTGTGAAGAAATCGTTAGTATACGGTCAGGGTAGTATATATATAAGTATGATTGTATACCATATTTTCAGAACATTTTTTAGTCGAAATACGTGTTTTGCCGATAAGAATAATAAAGATCTAACTCAATTTATTCAATTTTCGACATAAACTACTTTGACTTGTTGACAGTGGTATATACATAGATAGAAGATAGATAGTGGAGATAGATAAATTGTAATCTTTAAATTTCAAAAACCATGGGTGTAGTTTTCTAATAAATTAGGTACACGTAAATAGATTCATCGATTTTTTTTTAGATCATGCTATTCATAGGCATGCTTACAAAATTACACAGAACAAATTTACAAATAAAAATAAATAGAGAGTAACCTTTGTTGATCCCCATTCTGACTCGAGCCCCGTGTAAGGCATTAGAAAAAGGAATGATAATAAGTGTTTTGAAACTCATTTAGTTGGGACTAGAAGCCTTAAAATTATATTTTGCCTAAGACCCACATTAGTTATAGCACACCACTGATATTTATACTCAAAGAGGATTCTTATACTTAATCATATAAATAAAACCAGTAAAAAGAAGACTAATTTTGGTTATGCCGAAGATGTAATACTCTTCATGTCCTTCCTAATGTTGTGATGGTTTTGAAATTTACATGGTTGGTGGATATGAGGCAAACATAGTGTCCAAATTTCTATAGTACAAAAACCAAAAAAGGTTTTTTTTAATAAAATCTTTAATTTGTATGAGAAGTACCCCCCCTAGTGGCCCGATTCGGCTGATTCCGACAAAGCTATTGCGTATAGTGAAGAGAAAGCTTCAGCTATCTAGCTCAAAAGCTGAGGGATTAGTTTGCATATATACAGACAGACAGACGGATAGACGGACAGGCAGACATGACTAGATCAAATTGTCTCGTCGCGCTGATGAAGAATATAGATACTTTATCCGATGTCTCTTTCTGTGTGTTACAGACTTCATGACAATCGTATAATACTATTCACTGCGTGAAGAGTATAAATATCATACTAAATTGATTATAGATTTTACATAGGTAATTAAAAAAAATATAGTTTTTAAGATCGAAATTTTATTTGAGTTCTATAGCGATGCTATACTGTTCAATCAACATTTTATCCAATAAAACCAATCAATTACCTTTTATTTCAAAATTATTTACTTTAGATGCATATTCGTTTATTAATAAGTCTTACGATTCTGGATTTGTTCTTTATTCATAACAACTTGTATACTTGAATTGAAATGAGCGACGATTGTCAAGATAAAAATATGCACAATGTACATATAGTCATTACCAAAATACAATAAAAATGACAAAATCATCATGACTTTTCACTTCCGGAATATCCGATTATTCATGCAGACCATACAGAGTAAATATTCTTTAACAACTTATTCGACTTTAGTCCGTCAATCTGTCAGTCTAATTTAAGTAATGACACGCATGCATTCCACACGTCATTAATATGAGTGAATTAGAAGTATCTCGAAACTTTAAAGTTCAAAATATTTCAACCAGCCGAAGCCAATTGACAGAGAGTTTCTCTGTCTGTCAATCAGCATGTCTCTCTATCCGTCTGTTTGTCTTCCTGCTGTGTATTTCATCTCTAACAACGACGACAACAACAACAACAACAACGACGACAACAACAACAACAACAACAACGACAACAACAACAACAACAACAACGACAAGAACAACAACGACAATGACGACTTTTTGAACATGGAAAATATTTTCCATTTCTTTTGATATAAAAACTTCTGCTAATAGATTTTTCTCATTAGAGATAGTGCTGTATGTTGGCTGTCGGTCTGAATGTGCCGCCCAAAACCACAATTCCATTTCGAAGTCAACTCAACTTACATTAAAGAAGGAAAATAGAATAGAATAATGAAGAAAACTCATCTAAACTAAGCTTAGATACTCAACCAAACCAAACCGAACTGAAACGTATAGTTTGGGTGTCCAATAAAAAAGATATATGTAACAACAACAGCAAGAACAAAAGAAGAATATCTAATAGATACAGCAAAAGTTTCAATTAAAAATGCAAAAAGCAAAAAAACAATCTAAAAATGATGAACAAGTTTACAGTAAATGGAATATAAGTTGCTAATGAACATACAGATATTGAAATATATATTGTAGATCTGTTTGCAATGGACAACTTTCAAGGGTGGAGGAGATACGAAACCTTCGAAATGCTCAAAAAATTTAACGGCGACAACGCAATAATGATGATGATGATGATGAGAACGTCATGCTAGAGTTAGTACTAGAGTTATTAAGCTTAGATTAACCAAAAAAATAGAAAAATACAATTCCACAAACAACAACAGCAACAATAATAAGTAGAGAATAACGAGCACATTAAATCAAAGCATAAAAGTAGTAAGAATATTTCATAAAAATACTATTTTACTTTTATAAATTTACATTAAGAATCCAAATGGAAATGAAAAAGTATAAAATATAACTCATTATATGTATGAAGATATTATATTAAATAGGTACAGTTCAGATACATAAATACATAAATAGACAGGGAAAGTGGGGAAAGTGTTGAACATTTTTAATAATCCTTTCTAAGTGTTATATTGTAGGAATATCTAATATAATACAAACTAAGTATAGTATTGTACATTAAAATGACATCACTTATTGGATACATTCCTTATATGCTGTGTACAAGTATTTATCGATTCATTCTTTAAATTAAATTGATATCTTTACAATGTGTGTGTGTGTGTGTATTATTTAAAAGTCCTTCTATTTAATTTATTTTCTCCTCTTTTATCACCGTCTTCTTCTCGTTTTTACTACTAGTAGTACCTATGTTGACACCAAAATTTCCTTTACCTTTCGTTGTGATTTCAAACACGGAAATTTATGCATCGCATTTTTTATGCTAATTTTAACAAGCATAAATCATATTCTGAGCATAAATGCGGGTGTCACAACCAAGTAAACAAGTGAATATACCATAAAACGAACTAAGGAACAAACCAAAGAACGAACGAAGGAGGAATCAGCAAAGTAGCCATATTTATTGCTGTTTAGTTTTGCTAAGCAAATTTCACTACTATGTGTGATGTTTTTGGATTTGATTTTTTTGGGTTTGGTAAGGATAAAAATGACATTTATGCAAATTAAAAGAGGTAGTAGTAGACAAACCCATTCCACCCAATATGATGAGAATTTAGATGCAAACAATTTCAATACAAGCAACACGATGATACTCGTACATAGTATTCTTGATGAGAGAATAATAAAAACGAAGTGATATGGAAATATTTGCAATGCTATCAAAGTACAATGAAATAAGCAATAAACTTTATTTGAAGAAAATTAAAAATCGAAAAACATAATTAGACACAAGTAAAAAAAGGTGTTATAGTCGAGAGGGACCGACAAGCAAATTGAATGCTGCTCTGTACCCAATCAATCATTTCACTAAAATCATATTAAATAACTTATTTCTTCTTCATTTGGACATAGAATAGTGGATGATTTTGTTCGATTTTGGATCTAAGGGGATGTGATCCATCTAATATTTCCAGAATTAAAAGTGTCCATATAAAAGAATTGTGGGTTTTTAATTATTACCAAGTTTGTATAGTATTTTCAAAGAAAGAGGAACTAGTTATCTTTCTCCATTATTTGCACAAAATCAACTATGCCCTGTTATGGTATTAACTACAGAAAAAAAATATTCATTCTCTTGTCAATACTTCTATATTAATCTAAGAACTCGTATGTCAATGTCTAAGAAAAAAAAACTATTTCATTATATATTATCTTATTATATACTTGTCGTGTGTGGGCCTTTTAAGCTTTTCTTTTTATCTATACATATAAAAAAATCGTTGACTTTGTCTGTTTGTTTGTTTGTGCGCGCATAATGTAAAAACCACTCATTGCATTTAAAATCGAACTACTGAAAGATAAGAAGTTTATTGTGAGTAACATTTAGCGTTTATTTCATTAAAAACGACCCACAAAATAAAAGATATTAATTGTTAATTATAAATATCTTTTTGTTAATAAATAAATTTTCAACATATTTTATTTATCCAGGAGCCCAAAGATGTCCAATTTTGCAATTTTAGAGATTATATGTAGTTTATTTTAAAGGACTCGCATTATATAACATATTTATATATAAACTGTTGTACTCTTAGTTAAAAAGACATTTACATATCCTGGTAAAATACTTAATAAAAATTTTAAAAATTACCTGAAAGAGGCAATGACTTTTCAATAAACCCAATATTAGTTAAAGAGAATTTGTTTATTTATTATTAATCTTCTTTCTTTATTGGATAAATATATAAGTTTAGCTTAAAGCTGTCCGTATATGTGTAACTTATAAAGACAATAAATCTTATTGACTATCTTTACGACTAAAATACTTACGAGTACATAGACACATAGTACATATATGGTTACATAAAAAAAAGTAGTTAAGGAAAAGGCAGGAAGACCTTTCTAACTTAGGTCAGTACTTAACACAGCTAGTACAGAACAGCACAATCATTGTATAGGATAATGGAGGCAAAATTTGATTTGTATATCAATAGCTTATTTTTAGTCGATATGATATAATTTACCCATAGGATTTGTTCATTGTTTAGTTCTCACCAGCAACTGGGTAGGTGACAATCTTTACGATTGCATGTGAAGAAAATTGTTAATTCACAGTATTATTTCCATTTTAAAACAAAGCTAAGTCGAGTGAGAAAAAGAAGTGCAAAAAACAAAAAAAAATAATGGCATCCATTGAACAGAAAATGGAAAATTTAAGTAGTGGTTTTCATCAAAGTACTTATTAGAAGTTAATGAAGAAAAAAAATCCTTGTTAGCTTATAATTTTAGATTATAAATCAACAGCAAATAATAAAAATAGATATAAATATATAACAGCAAACAAACAAAATAATAATAATAAATGTCAATTTTTCATTTAGTGGCTAAAAATTATTTTTATAATATTTTAAGTATTTCCGTATTTTCTAATATAATCTTTCTTTTTTCTTTATTAAATTTTTAGTATTAATTTTTGTGCACTTGACTTTGAAATAGCATAGAATAATAACAATATAATAAAAATAAAAAAAAAAAACAATTAAAAAATTATATACAATAATTATAAATTTAGAAAGATGAATAAGATGGAGAATAAAAAGATGCTGATAGAAAAAATATTTTTTATAAAAAACAAATTGCAATTGTTTTTTTTTTCAGTTGAAGAACAATATGATTTCTTCTCCTCACTAAAACAATTTCAACTCGAGTCATGTCATGCGATTCCGCCCCTTGGACCCAGCAATAAAATTGAATTATACAGAATTAAAAAAGAAATATAAAATTAGTACCAGTAAAAAGAAGATTAACTTTGGTTATGCCGAAGTTGTAATACTCTTCACGCACCTTTTTTATCTTCTGATTATTGCTCTAAGTTCATGTTTTGTATGGGAGGTACCCCTCCTAGTGGTCCGAGGGACTTGTAATTTACATAGTTGGTGGATATGGGTCACATACTTATAGTGTCTAAATTTCAGTTCCATAAAAACACACACAAAGTTTTTCTAATAAGAACATGAATTTGAATCTGGGTTTATATGGAAGGTAACACCCCCCCCCCCCCTAGTGGTCCGGTTTGGCTGCTTCTGACAAATGTATTGCGTATGGTGAAAAAAAAAAATTCGGGCAAAATTTCAGCTCTCTAGCTCAAGAACTGATCGAGTAGTTTGCAGGCATACAAACGGATATGGCTCAATCAATCTCTTCGCGTTGATCAAGAACATATATACAATATTTTATAGGGTCTCCGATGTTACCTTCTGTGTGTTAACTTGGTGAAGAGTATGAATATTATAAATAACCTCAAATTCGGTTTATCGAAGCTTTCATATTGTTCATCACGACTTTTTGTCCATATTGTGTGACATTTATATCAAAAATAAATGGAACATAATATAAGCGTAATGTAATATAACTTAATATTAATTGAAGCAGGCCAAATTTTTCCTGGCTTTGACATTAATTTTGTATGGAAACTACCTCTTCCAATAATCAATGAACTCTAAGCCACAGTTGTATCGAAAAACTGAGGGGACTAGTAACTTAAGGAATCTAACAGAGAGACATCGACTCTGTTTATTACGCTGATCAGTTCTCCGATGCTATATACTAAGAAAGTGTTACGAACATCGCAGGAAAGTGAGAATATCTATTCACTCTAATACAATATGTAAAAAAAAATCTCTTATAGACGGAAATTTAAGTTATTATGAGTGTTTAATTGTTTTATTGTTAGAGAACATCGCGCTTGAACTTGCCACGTTCAATGTCAAAAGCAACTCATCAAAAAAAAAACTAAATAAATATAAAGCCCCTGCTTTTATGTCTAAGTGAACCATGTCATGTGTTAAGTTTGACCTTGTTACCTTCAAGCTTATGAAATTATAAGATCAAAAAAATAGCTAACTATTTGATAGAACATCTAGGAAGCACTCGACTCTATTGACCAAGTATCCCTAACCAATGATCACTTTTGACATATGTAAACTGCATTTAATATATTTTACATTTGTATGTAAGTACTATATAGTACTCACAAAGTAAGTGAATTGTAAAATTTTCAGGTATTACTTTAAATTTTTTAAAGATCAAACCCACTCACATATCTGAAGAAACTATGAACTACCAAGTATATAATTTCATATATCTAGGCATAATTAATATTAACTTCAATCTCTTCTTTATCAGGCTTGAAGTCTTTCATTTTCATTTTCATTTTCACTTTCACATTTATTCATTCATTTGTTCGCATCAGGGACACAATGAATGTTCTTTTGTCTTTTCGTCCGGTTTATGTGTCTGTCTGTCTGTCTGTCTGTCTATTTGTTGTACACTTATTGAAAAGCTTTTAAACTGTCATTTCATGCTGTAATTACCTTTATTACTGGCTTCGTTGCACTCTTATCAAGAGCCAACTCTTTTCATTTGTCTCATTCTTTTTCTTTTCCCACTCTATTTTCAGAGGACTCGAATTTCCGGCTAAACTAAAGCATAAGTTTCGATTGACTTTTTACTATTGAGTGAGCATAATGTTTCTTATCCCTATATCTTCATAGATAGTGGCATGATGCTTGAAACGCACAGGATCGTGTAAGCATCGGAGGCCCCATAATATATTCAAGATAAGAAAATGATCAACGTAAACTAAACTAGCAATTCTTGAACAATTAAGTTGAAACATATACTTCTTAGTCCTAATTGGGGTTAGTGAGTTTAAGTATTTAAATCTAAGAAATCCAATGGATTTAATAGTGCGAGTATTTTGAAAATAAATAAGATTATCGATTAAACTAAAATTTAATAAGAGTGGTAAACAAAAAAATTTTATTTATTGGAAACATCTTTATTTCCTTAACTAGTGTAGGCTATATAAATTTCGCTGAAACTGTAGCTAGCATGCATTTTTGTTTTCATATAACCAATACCCAATAATGTTTATAATGATGATGATGATAACGGTGGTGTTAATGACGATTATACAATAATAATGAACATGGTCACCATTATGATGACGATGATGATGACAGTTACAATTATTTTAATGACAATTCTGCTCTTACAAGTTGTGCTGCCTTCCTTACTCCTTCCATTATTAGGGAAAAATTATGCAATATGGGTGAGCTTGCATTTGGTTCTTTGGCTTCTTCTTTCGCTCAGTTGACTGTAGCTCAACAAGTGTAGTGAAGCGTGGTAATTATTAATTTATTTATAAGATGCATACTTTCAGCATTTCATAATTGAAAAAAAAAACACTTTGGTGGTTAACTGCCACTGGGCAACCAGCATAGACTTTGTGTCGAGTACAACAATGACAAGTACCGAGATGTAGAACGTTGAGTGCATGTGAACAAAACTCCAACAGCATCATCCGAAGGACACAGTTCTGCTGCGTTTTGTGCTTGCGAAATCAATTATTGCAATGCGTTTCTATAAACTGTAAAGTGTAAAGAGTTTATCATTTATCATCTATAAGAACCTAGTAATTTTTTTCTTTCTCCATGTTCTCCCTCTCTCTCTCTTTCTCACTCGATATAATTCTTCCAGAGTGGCTATCTATAAAGCAAATAATAACTTTATAGTCTTTAGAGAATCATTGAAAGTGTCGCTTATTGAAGTTCGTAGTGTCAAGAACGTTAGCAACTCATTAACGCTATTGAAACTTATACACGATAACATCTTTTGCTTAGAAGAACAGAACAGGAGCAGATGAAGGAACTGGAACAGGAGCAGGAGGAGAAGGTGGTGATGAATAAGGACTTTTTGCAAACCACAAACAATTTATTAAGACCAACTGCCAAAGTAAATCGCAAAAGTTGCAAAACTTCCTCTGTTGTAGCTTCTCGAAATGAAACTTGCACCTTTACGGTAAGTGAAAATCCAATAGGATCTGCAACACTTTCCTATTCCATACCTACTCTATCTGATGCCCACATAAAGATGAAGATGAAAATTATAAAGATGATGATTATGCTGTTGGGGATGGTGTCTGATGTGGATAATAATGTCCAATGCACTTTGTCATTATATCAAGACAGTAAGCAAGGAATGAAGGAAGGAAGGAAGGAAGGAAGAATATTTAGTACAGTTAAGTGAAATCGAATAGAGTGGAGGGGAGGGGAGGGGAGTGCAGTGCAGTGCTGTAAAGAGCGTTTTTCTTACACACTTGTGGGATTACTATACATATCGTATATGTAGGTGGTACGTACATGAGAGAGGAAAATGCTGGAAGGAAATAACTTAACTATACAAAAAAATCTACATCTTCAAACTTAATGATGATGACGATGACTACGCTGAAGAAGACACAGAGAATTTTGTGTGATGGTTATGCGTGCGTGCGTACGAGTGGGTATTTATTCTCATGAATCACAGATTCGTGGTTTTGTGGCAGGTTTATATGGATGACATTGCGCCAAATATGAAGGAAACTCGCTGAAAATTGCCTGCTTCTTGTTTAAGTCAACTCAATGCCAAGTTGTGTGTTGTGTCTTGTGAGTTGTTGCTATGGCGACAATGTTGAATGAATTGAGTTGTGTGCCACACCACACATGTTGCGCATCTGCACTTGCAACTAATAGTGGCTTGAGTTGATGCTTTGCATATACATAATTATTAACTTCTTGAATGCCATTAGCAAAGTCACTTTTTGGAATTTTGATAGACCTGCGTATGCGTGGAAGTTAGACAACTCAAGTATGAGTATGAGTGCCTATAAAGTTATAGAAATTGTACTATGTACTTATTGTATGAAGAAATGAGGTATGAAGTAAATTAAGTTTCATACTTCGAAGGAATCTATCGGTTTTATCAGAAAGATTTTGAATTATATACATACATATTTGTTGAAAGATGTTAGGTATGGATGTTGAGTATCATAAGTGGTCTAGAAGGAGGATTTTGTCAAAGTTTATACTTAGCACAATTTATGCATCTCTCCTCTTTCTTTGATCTGTCATTTTATCGTATTTTAGCATGAAACCATTTAAGCCTAGAGCGTTTTCTTCTCTTTCGCGTTAGTGGTGTACTTCGTTGTGTTTCAAGGATGCCGCATTGTCGAAACTTAATTAAGTTGTTTGTTATGCCTCTTAATATGGCTTGGATGGGGCGGGAATTACCAGGGACTGGGATATTGAGTTTAATGTTTTTGTAATGGAATTATAAGTGTTTCTGTGAGCGCGCCTTTGTGAAGTTGTTGTATGCATGAAATTGCATTAAACTTATATGCCTGTCATTGCTCATCCTCTTATGTATGTACATACATATGCCATTCATTCATCCATCCATCTATCTATCTACAAATTGTATATGCATGTCTCTGTCTGCATGTCCTACTGAAAAACCCTCAATTTACGAGTACGCCTTTGCTAGTATGCTTTATTTTTGTTCGTTGTGGTAGTACTTGAGTAGTGAGTCATGTTTAAAATATTTGCGCAACGAGCAGACATTTTATTCTATCTACTACTTGCTTTATTTTGTGGCATCCACGCGCCAACTACAATATCACCGACAACAACAAAGGTAATGGCATCACTAACAGTAACGGCAGGCACAGTTAAGTAGCCACAAGGCACAACGCACACAAATATTACACCGAAGGAAAGATACACAGAAATATGTAATGTTAACTGCTGGTATTGCTTCTTATCGGCAACAAGAACCGCAAGAACTCACAGCATCTCACAGCATTTTAATACAGATTTTCTTCTCCTTCTCATTCTCCCTTTCTCCTCTCTTTCTAGTCGTTTCGTTGTCATTCTGTTTGTGTTACTGTTCTTCTTCCCATCATTTATGCAATATTTTCTCATTATCTTCCAACATCTTTACTTTTAATTGTTACAGTAAAAGTTAAAGAACCGAAAACTCTCTAAAGCGAATCAAAACGAAAATGTTGTAGCCACTTGTTGGAGGCATATGGGCTATCCATTCATCTATTTAACCATCCATCCACCTCCAACCTTAAGTCAAACGACTTCCCTTAGCATGTTGGCTATAACTACAATAATTCCATTTCATTTAATCGCTCTTTACATGTAAATTATGATCTCGACTAGGTTGGACATTACGTTTGATATGCCATATATAGGAGGTGTGCCCCAAAAGTATCCGACCTGCGTTCATAACTCCGTGTTAAAATGTTGGAGTAACCTCTTTGGGATACGTGCTTAAACATGACTCCTGCTCGTGGTGTGCAGCGTGCATATCTTGACAGTTGGATTTTTGCTATCAAGTTTAAACAAATATGCATACTCGTATAATGGTTGCAAGTCTGTTGACAGTGATCATTGGTCTGGTCGGCCTTCGAGTACAAGAACACCAAAAAATATGGAGGTTTAATTAGAACGGCTTCGAAATTGAAAGCATCAATGGAGATCGCGGATTTATGAACACAAGTCAGATACTTTTCAGACACATCTCGTAAACATACATTGATGTATCCGTAGTAGGTAGTTATAATGCGCTATGACACACAAATTTTTGTTTCCATCATTACTATGTTTCTTTATACCTTCGTTCGCTCTTTTTTTCAAACTTCACTTACATACTAAATACCAATTTCTTGGGATAGTAGGACGAGGTAACATGTATGAATATGGAGGAAGAGACTTTCTTGATTACAAGGGGCCACACTCATTCAGTCATTCAGTCATTCAGTCATTTATTCATTTAAATGACACACATTTGCTTATCTTTATGAATATCGTGACACTTTATGAGCGAACGTAGCTTGAGTTATGACAACAAAATATTGTTGAAGACCACAAGTCCAAGAAATATTTATACTAAATATCAACGTATCAGTAAGCTGACTTCCATATGTAGAGAGAGAGAGAGAGAGGGAAGATGAAACTAAAAAAATCTTGTTATGTTGCTTCCCAAGTTATATAACAAGTGGCTTAAGAACTATGTAGATACTCGTATAAACAATAAAGAAACATAGTAAAATTAAAGTTTTGGCATTCCATTCTGCACTCTAAATAGTCAAATTTTTGGTTTAAATGTGTTTCTTAGTACGAGTACATACTATAATGCTTAATATATGTAATTAGTATTATTAAGTAAAACTTGGCGAAAAAATATATGCAAATCATTTTTAGGTTTGAGTAATAAACCAATTTCGACTCGAAACTGAGACCATCGTAATCATGAAGGTGTTAATTGAGGTAACTAACCTGATTTTGAGCTCAATTTGTTGTTACTGCTCTGCTATATCATCATTATCATCATCAACCCATAATTATCGCCATCATCGTCATTATTATCAAAAGTCGAATTATAATCATTATCAATTCAAGTCATCATCGTCACATCATCATCATAATCATCGTCGTCTCCATCTCATTCGTCACGTTCGTTCGTTAATTCAAGAAGAGAAAATTATTTGAAGATCACGTCGCAATCATTTATGAAGCAATTAAAAATCAGTTTGCTTCTCTAATTTATAAGATACTCGTACTCATATACAATAGTTTAGTATCAGTACAATTTTTAGACTCACTCAGTCTTGTACCTTTAATAGGAGTTAAGTTTGTCATGAACTGTAGTCAATATTTAATTTCAACTCTATTCTCTATTCAGTACCTAAGGAATGTTAAGAAAATGCGTTAAGTTATGTACTTATAGTGATGATATTAACTTCCATGAAAGCTACCCTCAATATAATTCAAAATATCTATGTTCCCATTGAATCTTTTACTTTTTTAACTTTAATTTTTCCTTTGAGGAAAATTGTGACCTTTCTGTGTCCATAATACGTAAATCTGCACTAAGAACTATGTATTTGAGTTTTGGAAAGGTGCTAGTTTCCTTGTGCTTTATACGAAATGCGACTTTAGGAAGAAAGTTTTCAATCCTCCTGATTCATCCGTTCTGTTGAGCATAGTCATATATCTAATTGCTCAGCATCTCCATATCCTTACCATAAAATTTATCCGACCTAACGAATACAATTAATTGGGACACTAGTATTTATAATTGTTTATATCTCTATCTTATATGACTAACTATATGATGAATGCCGTTTATCTATACAACTAACATAAGTATTTACATACAATATTAAAATGAGTCTCACACATCTACCAATATGCATTTAATACAATAATTATAAATATACGTTTAGTACTTGTAGCCAATCATTCTCTTTGAATATTTTTCATATATTGGAGATTATTATCATTAAATCAATAAACGTGCAGTTATTTCATCATCACTACCGTCATCGTCATCGTCATCTTCACCATCAACATCACAATCATTGCTATCCACATATTTAGTATAAAGTTACAAGCCCGTTAACGATGCGCACTACCCCTTTACTTGTTTTATCTATTCATTATTATCTTATGACTATTAGGAAAGACAAAAACTACTGCCAAGTCAGTAATGAGCCAGCGAATGAATAGGTGAATTCTAATACAAGGCTTTATTATGCGATACTATGAGATGCGATGTGATGCCTGTCTACATATGTATTTGTCTTCGCCGATAGGCGTCACAGCCTACACACATGTAGTACCTGGCCTTTGGGCACGGTGGTCTCATCCCTGTAATGAATCGGGAATGACTTTAAATACAATACAATATATAAAGACAAAAACTCAATGTGGATAGATAAGTTATGATGTTATATGTAACTACAAACTACTGTGTGCGTCACAACTCCATTCGACATTATCTCCTATTTCTAAGTAATAGTAATAGTAGTAGTACTAGAAGTAGTACAATCTACAACTCATACGCTGCCTGTGGTCAACATGAATTATTCAAGACATGCATTGATGACTGACGAATGTTGACTGCTGCCTGACTGAATAAATGAATAAATGAGGTGCCAGGGAATTATGGGAATGACGTACAATGTTTGAGTTACTCAAATTCAATGTCGAGTTTCCAACCAACTTGATTCATCAATCGCGCCTTCTTCAACTTTAATTTCTAGAAAGAACGTAACAATAACAATAAGGTAGCTTTATCAGCCAAGAGATAGAAAGATACAAGTACGCTCGTCGTACCCCCTTTACTTTCCTTGAACAATGGAAAAACAAAATGAAGAACTATTCATCTCCTCCTTTGCACGATTTCAAAAATAAGAAAAATCTCTATATTCAAATGTGAAAGTTTCGCTAGTAAATCTTTGCAAGTGCCACAAAAAACTTCGAATACCAAAAACTTGGGTTTACAGTTTTCTTCTATTTTTTTTTTGTTCCCTTGCCTCTTTTTTCATTTCTATCACAACCTTACCTTGTGTATGAAATATATACTACTATATGAATGTAGACTGGACTCGAATCTGGCATTAAATCGAAAAAATTAAGTACGCCAAGTCTCAGTCAGTTCGATAGCGAGGAAGAGGCCAAAAGTAGCTTAAGAAAAACAGGCACAGAACTCTTCCTTCAGCAAAACAAATAGGAAAAAGTAAAAGAAAATTCAAATCATTTTTTACGTTTTCTTGTTCTTTTAACTGGAAAACTTCAAAGGGCAAATGTCATTGACGATGGCAAAAGGAAGTAAGCAAAATACATAAGAAAAGTCTTAAAGAAAAACGCACGGAACTACAAAAGTTAAATTTGTTTGGGTGTTGCCGAAACGGAAATCGAGTTAGATTTCGCATGATCTTTAATACATACTATGTACATATGTGTATATGAACACTGCAATCTTGATAATTCGGATAACCAATTGCTTTGTATTCTAAATTTGCTAATCCACACAACATTCTTTTTTATTTACCTTAAAACTTCTGACACTTCATTGTTTAAATCATTTGAGTGGGCTATATTTTACAGAAGAAAGAAAATGGGATTCAAATAATCCGTCGTACGTCCGTGCAACGGAAATAGATGAAGTACCCCCGGATGCATATGATGATAAGAGATTGGAGAAGACAATATCGCAATTAGTCACGATGAAAATCAACCCTAAAATCTTAAGATCCAAAAATTCTCCACTACATTGCATTTATCTTAATAATTCAGTCATTTTAAAAACTACCTTGTATTAAATTGACCGGACTATAGAGGTCATACTGTACTATCCATAACTTTTCCTTCACAACTTACTACTTCATTCAAAGTTTCAATTTTTTATATTGACTTTTCTATCCAGTAGACTTTTGCGGATTGATTTAAGGGAAGGGTATTCGCATTGTTAGTTTTGAGTTATTGTTAGTTGTATATTGCAGAAGATGTTATTTCAGAGACTCAACTAGAATTACTTAGAAAAGAATAGTTTGTAGTTTGCAGCAATGGATTTTTATTCGATCTACATGGTAATGGAAATTGTTGTTCATTTTTGTTTCGCCCCTTAATTCCATTCTTGTTATTTTAATTCAAAGATTTCTGAATTTTTCTTTGGTTTGAATACATAGTGCAATATTATTTTGTATTATTTTAATTAACTACAATATAATTAATCATATTTTTTTTATTTTACTACTTCAATTTTGTATAGCCGTTAAGTCGGTGGTTTATTTTTATCCATTATGCAAACAAAAAAAAAAAAAAAGAAAAAATTATATTCCACTCTGCAAGGATTTGCTAGAAGCAACCCAAACAAGGTTCGTTAAATAAGATAAAAAAGGGAAGTTAGAAAAAAAGCTAAAAGTAGAAGAAGAATTTGTAAGTAAGAAAGTCGAAATGACTATCCGATCTAGAAAGAGTTTATTTCGCAAGTAAAGTCTCTCAGTGACTTTAATATCATCATAAGCTTTGTAGAAAGTTGCTCAGCTCTATCACAACTAGTTGATTCCTATGAGTGGTCGCATTTACGTCCCTGAATCACCCAAGGACCACCTATACTTGCCGCAAAGATGCAGTTATACAGTCTGTAGCTCTCTTGCAGATAAAACAACATTAACACAACATTTGTTGTGAAGCGTCAATGCTTCAGAAAAATAATGAAATTTCCAACTTGAGCCATCCCCAAACAAATTTAAACAGAGTTGGTTCTGTTGGCCGACAGATTATTCAGTTGCTTTTCAGATCTTAAATTTTCAGGGAAACAGGAGCTCAGGCTGGTCACATCATATATACAATGTTTGAAGATCAACACATTATTTTCTTTTAAAAGAAAATCAGCTTTGTTTATGATACTTTTGCATCATTTGAATTTTTATATACCGACTACCGCAATTATAGTCAATCATTATCAATTACAAGTATAATTGAAAACGTGTTATCATTTAACCTTAATATTTTGAAACAATTTGTTCAAATTTACAAATTTTATTTTATATTATTCTTTTGAGAAATATATATATGTATATATATACATATAATTGAAGGTCTTTCTTTCAGTCTACAGGCAAAATTACACATCGTAGTTCTGTGTTTGTGTGTGTAGTAGCACCAAGTCTCCCATCGTGCACCATGATGATGGTACGTCGCTATAAGGGTGTGGATGATATGGGGTTTGAAAGTGGTCGACTTTGATCCAAATTTTCAAAATAGTTCTAGAATTTTTTTAAATTTCTACAATGTCCTGGAACATCCTTAAATTCTCAAATATATTCTACGTTCTCTTCCTCATTTTTCACCATTACAGTCAACCCTTTCTTTCTTTCTTCTTTTTTAATTAATATTTCATTATAGAGCATTTAATTTTTTTATTTAAATAATTTTCTATCTATTTATATAAATACAAATGTAAATGCTTGTTTGTTCATGATCTGTGAACTTGAAAAGTAATTTACAGATTGCTCTGAAATTTTGCCACAACATTACATTCGCACTATGGCCATGCTTTTTTTTTCCTTTTTTGAAATCCACCGGAAAGATCAGAATTGATGGATAAAATTTCGCATTTTTTGATTGGTAGTTTTTAAGAGTCAATTATTCTTTGAGTATAGATCATTTTATCAATATTAATTTCAATTTTGTTGTGCAAAAAATTTAAGCTGGGAGAGGACATAATTTCGTGAGCGAGTTGTCTGTCGAGTCTATATGTTTTAAAGATTTTGTCCCGGACAGCAACAGGAAAGCAGAACACCTCGTAAGAAGTCCGGCCTAAAAAAATAAAGTCCAAAGTCAAAGTAAAAAAAGAATAAGTTTTAAAATGTTTTTAAATCATATTCGGAGTAGGCATATACTTTGCTGTCAAAAGCCGAGTTTCGGAAGATACAAATTACAAATATTGTTGTTTTAATTTCCTCATAGTTTACTTCAATTGAATTCGTAGGTCAGATATATGCAATAATATTATCCTACATATGTGTAAAAGTACCCATCGACACGTCAAATGTTTGATCAAATGGTTCGAAAAAAGATAGAGCGGAAGCTATTTGACGTGTTGATGGGGGTCATTTGACGCTTGATCAAAACGTTTTGATTTTCTTCAAATGTTTCTCTCTTCATTTTTCCATTCGAGGAGCCATTTGATGTATTGGTGGCGAAATTATCTCCTGTGATGAAATTGTCGTTGTGAATAGACGTGTTGCTGATAGTAGGCAAGAAAAGAAACTGAAATCTCCGTAGGAAAGCAAACAAAAACGAAATGATTTTGTTGATTAAAAATAAATTTAGGGATTTAGTAATTAATTAAATTATTTATATAAAAGAAAAAAAATTATATTTAATAATAAATGGAAATTATTAATAATTATTGTAGTATTTTGTTATCATGTGCAATATTAAAAATTAACTATTAATTACAAAAAAATGAAGCATTTTTTTTTATTAATTATTTAAAAATCTCAATTTTTTATTTTTTTTTTGTTCAATTGTTTATAAAATTTTTATTCAGTGAAATTTAAAATATTTTTATATAAAATTAATTAATTAATAGTTTTTACGAAAATTATATCAGATTAAGGTATATTGCCACCGGCAAAGACTCTGCAACCGCACATTCGCTGTGTGTGTGCAGTCATTGCCGCTTCAAAGAGAACTAAAAATTGAAATTAATCCATTTGACGAACGAAATTTGATTTAGTTGATGGGCAACGTAACGATTTCATCAAGCATTTGACGTGTCGATGGGTACTTTTATACTTATGAACGTTTGCATTTTTTAAGATATTAAAACCGAAACACATACTATCACATACTAAATTAAGGTTTTCTAGCTCCCACATTTTCCTTTATAATTAAAAATTTTTCCTCATAAATATCTCATTGGAATCAGCACTTCTGCTTTATATTTGCCGTTAATTATGTATTGTTGCTTCAATTACATTCGGCATCAGTGTTTTCACAGAAAGTCTGGTTCCGTTTTACAATTTTGGCGTATTCAGATTCCTCAGAAGCATTATTGGTGAACCAATTTTCAATGTCAGTTTGTGCGGTGGCATTCCAGGTGGGTCCAATGAATTGAGAAATTCGACGGGATTATTAACAGCTTGATCTTCTTCTTCAACTGTATCAATGGATTTCTACTCTGTAACTGAAAAGTTACCAATTGAATATTATAGTTGATTCGATTGACACCATCATCCGTTGAAGCTAAGATAGCACGGTCGCTAAGCCAATCGTGATTCTTGATGTTTTTGGGGATGTTTGGGGAAACCTTTTTTCAAGATCTTCAATTGAAGACTGAATAAATTCAATTAAGCTGGTTCAATTTCAATGTTAATCAGTGGTTCCCACTGGTAGTCCGCGTACCACTATTCCGCAAAAGCTAAAATATGATCCGCAGGAGAACATTCGAGAAATGGAGCTCCTTTTTCTTGCTCATCACTTGACAGGAAAGTAATAAACAAAAAAAAGTTACAAAACATAAATAGCATGTACATATCTTAATAGTGGCAAATTGTCTTTCAAATATAAAAATAAAGTTATCTGAAAAATATTGAAACTTGAAAGGGCTTCCACTTTCTTCATTGGTCCGTCCCAGTTTTTAACTTTGCGGTCCTTGCTAATAATAATACAATCAAATCTTGGGATTAAATGAAATAAAATGTAATATAAAAATTACATACACGCCACGCCATTTGTATTCTACGTATGTCAAATACATAACACATCCGACAAAAGCGCCACAAGCGCCAAAAGGTAAAAGTCCGTCTAAATAGAAGGTAGGACAATATCTGCCCGGGTATCTTGTATTGGTATATGAAAATAAATAAGTCCTTAACATTTCTGTTTCAGAAAATATGAGGTTAAACAAAATTATCTAGGGGTGTGCTATTCAAGGAGGCGGAGTTTATGTCATAAGTTTTGGTTTTAACATCGTAAGAAATGCAAACGTTTTCCTTGGAAAAACTCATAAATGTGGGTTTTATATCGCACAAACGGCACAACTTTGTGAGCTCATAAAGTAACTGACAGTTGCTCTTTAAAAAAAAATGTATGCGATTGTAAATAAAAATGAGTGTTGGCAACACTGTGTATTTATTGTGATTGGCAACTCTGCCCTAAAGTGAAATGTTCTACCAATTTATTTGCAATAAAAACTGATTTACAATAAAAAGAGAGTCGACTAATAAATTATTTATTGCAATTTCCTGTACATATTTCAATAAATTCACTTTTTTCACTTTTTTGGAAATTCCTATTTAAATTCAACTGGCAGTTTTTTATACGAAAACAGCTGATTTGCGTGATTTGCGTGATTTGTGCGATTTATGAGATGCAAACAAAAATAAAGAAATTCAATGAAGTGAAAAATAATAGTATTTAAAAGTCTTCATCTACAGGTTGCATTTCTTATTAAATGGCAGTTTGTTGCGTTTTGTCCAGCGTTTTTATTAGATCTTGAATATTGTTACACGTAATAAATTGTCTTCTTCTAGAAGTTTGTTATCCAGAAAATGTTACCTATTTAGTAATTATTTTTATTTATTTATTTATTTTTTTTCTTATATTTCATTTAATTCTGATAAAAAATTAATTTGTTTTATTTTTAAGAATAGCCGCATTTTATTTAAATTATGAACTGGTATTCAACTTCAGTCGTTTTCTCGTTTTTAAATTTTAAAACTTATTCTTTGATGATCTATACTCAAAGAATAATTGACTCTTAAAAACTACCAATCAAAAAAATGCGAAATTTTATCCATCAATTCTGATCTTTCCGGTGGATTTCAAAAAAGGAAAAAAAAAGCATGGCCATAGTGCGAATGTAATGTTGTGGCAAAATTTCAGAGCAATCTGTAAATTACTTTTCAAGTTCACAGATCATGAACAAACAAGCATTTACATTTGTATTTATATAAATAGATAGAAAATTATTTAAATAAAAAAATTAAATGCTCTATAATGAAATATTAATTTGAAAAAGAAGAAAGAAAGAAAGGGTTGACTGTTATGGTGAAAAATGAGGAAGAGAACGTAGAATATATTTGAGAATTTAAGGATGTTCAGGACATTGTAGAAATTTAAAAAAATTTAGACTGAAAGAAAGACATACACACCTTCAATTATATATATAAATACATACAAAAGAATAATATAAAATGAAATTCGTAAATTTGAACAAATTGTTTCATAATATTAAGGTTAAATGATAACACGTTTTCAATTATACTTGTTATTGATAATGATTGACTACAATTGCGGTAGTCGGTATATAAAAATTCAAATGATGCAAAAGTATCATAAACAAAGCTGATTTTCTTTTAAAAGAAAATAATATTTTATATATGATGAGACCAGCCTGAGTTCCTGTTTCCTTGAAAATTTAAGATCTGCAAAGCAGCTGAATAATCTTTCGGCCAACAGAACCAATTCTGTTTAAATTTGTTTGGGGATGACTCATTTGTGAAGTTCAAAATTTGATTCTTTTTCTGAAGCAGTGATGTTTAGAAAATGAAAGCTTTTTTTAGAGATTTTTCGCAAGCCACTTTCCCCAATGTCACAAAGAAGCATTTCTCATATTCTGTATGTTTTAAGAGGCACAAATTTGGGCTTTTTATTTTTTATCTTCGGTGAGAGATTGTTTTTGGAACGTTGATCATTTCCATATATGCTCTAAGAAGTCTTCGACGCGCGGCTATATGTGTTACGGGCACAATGCTTAAGTGGTAATGCCTGTACACACTATACAGACGAATATAAAAATAATCATATTAACACTATTATATTAATTTTCAAAAATCAAACACTTAACATTGGAATGCAATAGTGATTTGATTAATCGACTTAATGGTCGAATTATTGGATTGTTTCAGACCATTTCTTGCTGGTATTGATGCACCGGATTTTTTGTTAGAAAAATTCAAGTTGATTTTACAAATATATCGTTTTGTGTCCTTTTTAGGATATGTTGCGAAAACGCATCATCAGTTAGATTCATGGCATTCAAATTATTTTTAAGTCAAAACTAAAACCGACCAAAAACAACGTTACATAAAGTTTATACGAAATTGCTCAACCGCGTTATCAAGGTAACGACGTGTTATACGACGTTGGAATATACATCAATTAGTGATCAGACCGGGAGTTTCACTAAGTGTTGGACGTCCGGGACTCCGGTAAATTTAGTCAGCCTTTGTAAATATGAAGATGGTTGAAAATTATCAAATATTTTCCAATATTATATTGTTTACTTGAAACGAGGGTTTACGTAGTCGAACTTTGCCAAAGGAAGACGTTGAGCAAAACTAGCTACTCATAACATTTAACAGTTCTGCGAGTTAATTTTTGCTTTTGACATGGATCTTCATCGATTAAATGCCTGCAATTCTTGATATTCAAACTACAATAAAAAAATGATGTTATTGAATGAATTGGGATATTATTTCGACTGATTTTTATATTGAATTGTTATGTTGAATCTTAAATCTTAAAAACAAGTTCAAGTAAATAGATTATCTATCTTACTTGGAGATAAGTTTTCTATGAAGCTGGGCATCCACATGCGAATTTGTTAGTTGAACTTGTTCGTCGAATAAAAATTCATTTCCCCACTAACTAGACGAACATTACTCACGAACATCGTTTGCTATAAAATTTCAGCGAGTAAACATAAAAAAATGGAAGAGGAAATTAATGCGCGCAGTGACTTTAATTTTTTTTCACCATATCTATATTAGATTCCCTATCAAATTGTTGGTACTATTTACGAGAAAAAATCTTTGCCCATTTAGGCACAAATGATGCTCGTGCAATCTTTGCCATCCATTGACGAACATGTTTGAACGACCACACGCAAGATAGAAACATTTCTATTCTTTGCGAACAAAACGACGAACACTAAATTCTGTCGCAAACACCTTCACTAACGACGAACATTTCTTCGAACCGAACAAGTTCGACGAACAAATTCGCATGTGGATGCCCTGCTTGAGGCTACTGATGCACGGAAAAACATCATACTAAAGTGATAATATGTACTTTCATGCCATTCTTAGTATGCGAAAAGTAATGTATAAAACGATAAAAATGTGTTGCTTAAAATTACGAATGCAACACTTAATGGATAAAAAATTGTTAACGGAACTAAAGAGCAACAGTAGCAACAACAACAAAAATAATGAAAAAAATAAATATTCAATGCATAGAAAAATAAAAGAAAAACAAATGAAAAATATCACGAAATCATAGAGAAAAAAAAAACAACGATATAAAAATCATGGATCACGACGAATGTGAGAGACAAAATGACTATGAGATTACGAGTCAAAAATGAAAATATATAAATCCTAAAAAATAATGAGATGACAACTGAAAGATTGCAATTGCAAAAACCCCAACAACAACAAACAGATAATGAACATCAAGCGACAACTCAAAAGCGCAAAAGATGCGCGCATAGAATTTTGTAAACGAGGAAGCTCTACGACAATAATGCAAAGCCAAAATAATAAAATAGAAAATACAAAATAAAACAAATGGAAAGAAAAACACTTAAGACAAAAGCAAGCACAAATACCATCTCTCCTCCTCCTCCTTCTCAACCACCTAGTCAACTAATATGTTCCTTCATTCCATTGTCATATGGCAGAGATTCCTAAACTTTTTTGTCATGAAGTACTACTTAACTAATCCGTGGAGTATTAAATTTTATATCACAGAGCTGCTGAGAAAATTTATTTAAAAAAAAAAATGCAGACCGATTAAGTATAATTAGTATATTCTCGAATCAATAATGACAGAAAGCTGAAAATTAAACCACTTACTAGAATTCATTATAATCATTATAATGGTAAATGAAAATATAATACATATATATTTCCTTACATAGTGGAAGTTGTAGAATTCATTTTTATTCATTGTTCATATGGATAATGCTACAGTATGTCTGTTAGACGTTATAATAGTTGAATTCTGCAATCAAAAGTTGTCTATAATTTACTTCACTTTCTTCAATTCAAGTTTTGTTAAATTGTGACACCCAAAATTCATTTAAAACTGGGCATCTTGTAATGAAGTATTTCATAGTAGTATTCAAAAGTAATAACTTAAGAACCACTGGTCTATGATGTCACTGACACGTCTCCAGCGTATCACTGAGCAATTGAGCACCATTTGTTGGTGGTGTTGCTGCCATTGTTGTTTCTTGTGCTTTTTGTGCTTCTGCTGCTGTTGCTGAGGTGACGAAAGCGTGTCACGTTTAAATTGTTGGTGCTTCTACTTGGTTTATGTTTTTGCTTTTTATTTTTGTATTTTGTTTTATGGTGGCGGCAAAGCCAAAAGGCAAATTTGGGCAACCAAAAACAAACGCAAAAGATAAAGTCGACAAAGCGTTGGCGGCCTTACATCACTTTGGTCATGTTGGATAGCATTGTTGGAAGGGACAGCGGCATCGACATCGACAAATACACAACTCCAATATGGTTGGTATAGGTTGCTGCATTGGGAACAACACCAGCGGCAATGGCAACATCACCGACACCGACATCTTTTGGCAACTGTATTTAGCTTTTTATTGTTGAAAATGTCAACCGAATGTAGACACGCGCAGGAAGCAGACAAACCAATAGAGGGAAACAGTAGACAAGCAGATATTAGTCATTGTTATACATGGTAAGTATATGATATATGTTCATACATGGGGGCAGAACAATGAGCAAATAGTCTATCCATCAGTTAGTTAGTTAGTCAGTCAGTTAGACATTTAGTTATGTAATCTATAAATGATGCTTTGAATTAGAAATTCATTGTTGTTAAACATAAATAAAAAACTACCGAAAATCCCAATATAAATGGTTTATATGAATGTCTGATAAATCATAGAAGTAAATAACAATCACCTTACATTTCAAAGTAAAATTCAAATTATTATGTTCATTTATTTAATAGTAGATCAATTTTATTGTACAAGAAAATTCTTCTGTTTAATATGAACTTACGAAAGTAGATCAATAAGTCCGGAATCCATATTTTGTGCAACAGAATAATTATGTAGTTATTTTTTTTTTTTGACAAATATTCTAGGATTTTGGAGATGGCTGCTGATAAAATTGTGACAGAATTAGTCTAATTTCTGTTGACAATCTCCGTGTTTTTTTCGTACACCAATTAAATAACTTTTCATATCCGCTCAACTCTGGTCCTCCTGAGCTGAAGGCCTTTGTCGCTATTGCTCATATTAATAACTAAATTATAATTTGTAGTTATAATCTTAGTTCTATTTAAATAAAAAAAATAAAAAAAAAATTTCAGATGATATGAATAATGCTGAAAGAAATAAAATGCGAGTGTGATAATGTTTGATTTAATTTTTTGAATGAATGAATTTAAACAAGCCTTTCAGATGCTTGTGGTACATGCCCCACAAGATATCCAATTGAGGATCCTTTATCTTCTATAGGCATATCAAATGACATAGTGACAAAGCATGGTATAGAACCACCGAGAACATATGAAAAGCCTATTGGCAAAGTTTCCGCATTCATTCTTTATCTGCCATTAAAATCTTGCACACGTGACCAAAATCAAGGAACTCCGCTACGATTTGTATTCTCCTACATTCAAGACTAAAGAAATGGAGAGAGAAATACAAAATACATTTTTGTGGATACAGACATATAAAAAAAAATAATTTAATTAAGTTGTTAACCACCCTCGCATTATGTTGAAAGTTAAAAAAAAAAAATTTGTAACAAAGAGAAAATGAAAATAAAAAGGTAGCCACATAGTAAGTGGTTTTGCTACTAATATTGTTGTTCATCTAAATAATCTCTACATAAAGTTCGTCGACCCATTTGCTTGACATCAGTAGATTAGTGTAGTTGTCTTCTTCGGATCATGTTATTATTATGTCGCTTTGATCAAGCTGATGATTACAGATTCATTTCATTTCATTGTTTTTGCAATCAGTTCATTTCATCAATTTATCTTTTTAGTGTATTTCTCATTTTGATGTTCCTCCTTGCCCAATTAAAATCGGATATGGCAATAGACCATAAGAGTGGAAGAAAACGTCCCTCTATATATAACATGCAATATCAATAAAAAATTTGTAATGAGTAAAGTACAATACAATACTAAAATCATATCAAAAAAGTTTCTTTTTCATGGAGAAATCATAAATGAAATCAGAAATACATACAGTCGAAATTCCATAACATGAATCACCATAATTATAGAATTATTCATTTAAAACTATTTGCTTAACATCAATTTTTCTAGTTTCCAGTTTCTTAAAATATTCACCAATTTGGTTTCGAACATTTACATCAAGGAAGAAGGTAAAAAAAAGAATCGTTTTTTTCCCTTTATTTTATATATTTCAGCATAATCTCATTTCGCTTGATATATTTAGTTCAGGGTTTTTCCAATATTTTTCATTCCTTCCAAATAATAAAGTCCTAAAAATAGACGTTTATTTTAGGGATGACCTCTTCATTCGATCCAAATCTATTACAGCTATTACTATAGATTCGGAAAATAACAGGAAATAATTGCAGAGAACTAAATTTGGAGAATACGTTGAATGAGGTAGTAGTTCGGCATGTCAACTACACGAGTATATTGTCATGGTGGAACTTACTTTTTTTCACCAAATGCGGTCATTTTTGTTTCAAATCAATGTTTAATCTGTCCAACAGCTCTGAATAATATTCGTCAGTGATCGTTTAAGCCTTTTCATGGTAATCGATGTGAATAACACAGTGTGCATCTTAAAGAACTGTCAGCCACCTTGGCCTTTTTTGGGGCACGTTCACCCTGAGAAGTCTGACCGTTCATTAGTATCTGGTGTATTGTAATGGATCCATGTTCACGGCGCATAAACTCTTTTGATTTGGGGTTCAACATTGCCAAACACTTTTTTAAAGTAGGTACAAGCTTGTAGCTTTTTCATGTCGAAACATTCATACAAAATTTGATGTACCCGCTGAGTTGAGATGCCTACAGCCTTAATCTCATTCTCCGATCGTACAATATCATTCCATGAAGTTTATCGACGATATCTGGTGTGACGACATCATTTGGACAACCTCATCATTCGGTGTCACTTGTGCTTGTACGACCACAATGGAATTCAGTACAGAGCTATCATAGTATTTATCAAGCCTTTCCTTTGACTTTTTAAGGACTTATTGAACCTTCTACCTTGTAAAATAAATGTGCACTAAAGAAAAATTTTAAAATATAAATAAATAGTCATTTACAAGAGCACCAGCACCTGAACGATTATACATCAGTAGGTAAGGGTGTGTGAAATAAATATATGGACGTGATTCTGGTTCGGTATTATATAGGTTGCCGCAATAATGACATTTCAATTTAGCGTTTGACAATGCAAAATATCGCTAACTGGTGTCACTGTAGATGTTTATGATTAAAACTACCAAGCAGTCATGCTCAGTGTAAAGGTAATTACAGTATCATTTTGATTATGATATATTTCCACAACGAGTGTTACCTCAGTTGTTCATATATAGGTGTACATCTACAACGCGTGCATGTGCGCGTGTAGGTGTACTATCTTATTCTATCGCTTTATATTGAGCGTATACGCCGGTCTCTTTGGGCCGTAGTGTCGGATCATCCGACTCGGATGGGTACGTACAAATCGCCTTGTTTTGAGCACAATCGTGAACTCTAAATACCGACATCGACCAATAAAACCGAAGGTGTGCTAGCAATCCAGGAGATTTCATTTTTCAAACATTAATGTGCGAATGAACAGCTGATTAAAGACTGCTTGTTTAAGGGCCGTCTTACACGTATCGATTCTGTGGCGACACTTATTGTTGATTGCAAGATGCTAAGCAAATATCTTGACACTGCTCACTCACTTTCACATCCCTCACTCAACGAAAACCAAACAAACTGAAAAACCTTCCCTTTTTAATAAAAAAAATTCGTGTAAAATATCCCCTTTTAATACATTGCAGACATTCCATTTTTTCACCAATGAGATTATTAAAACTTCGCAATGAACTAATGACTTTGCACGCAATTTTACAAGAAAATCACAGCGTTATTATAAATAATTACAGTTTATTGTAACACATCAATTAATTGAATTAAAGACAAATTTGAATCTTCGAAAATGCAAAATTTAAATGCGAGCAGGTTAGCATACACAGCATTGGTTGTTTATGCTTGATTCGTTTATTTTGCTATAATGGAAAAAAGATTTGGGTAAACTGCAAATTTATGCTTAAAAGCAACTGAAATCTTGAAATATTTAAATGCATTTTAGCGAGGAAAACAATAAGTTACAGTTCTTGGTTCAAAAACAAAGGGACTAATTTGCATTTATACAGGCGGACAGGCAGAAATGGCTAAATCAACTCGTCTCGTTACGCTGATCAAGAATATGTTCTTTAAGAGGTGTCCGATGTCTCCTTTTGTGTTATACAAACTTTATGACAAATCTATAAAACGATTCACTGCGTGATGAAAAGCCACATAATTCCTGACTAAAGATAAAGCAATGGAACTGAAACTGATCACGATTGATCGGTATCGAGCCGAAAAATAAAGGATAAATGCTTATGTTCTTTGGAAATCCAAGTCCCCAATTAAAAATAAATGATTCCTTAAATTTAAAAATTTTTTGTCTCCAATATTTAAGGTGTATAAAAAGATATACACTGCGGTAAACTTTTCTGAATCGTCTTCAAGAAATTATAGGTAAAAACAAGAAACATGTCAAAAATTATGAGATCATGTCTATTTTCAAAACCTTTAACATTTAGGCGGTAATCATAATCAGGAGAAAGAAAATAAGAGATATGGAAGGGATTATATTATTTTTTGTTTTTGTTTGTATGCAGTTTGTATGAGTATAATCACTTTGCATCCATCGAGTATGACCTGTAGGCACTACAGATCTTGGTAAAACGTTAGCAAGTGATGCATCATAAGTGTCTGAAAACTAGAGAATATGAAATTCGAATTGTCATTAACAGCAATTACTTACAGGTGGCTAAGTGGCTAATCTATTGAATACTCAATAGCAACGCAGTAAAATTACGGTATTTTATGACAAAATGAAATCAGTGGCACCTTTAGTGCGTTTATTTCGGATGAGTACTTCTCTTAACGGATCCGCAATTTCTAGAATGCCTGCAAGTACTGTTCAATCAAATTTAATCATCGCCCAATTTTGTCAAAGGGTCTAAGGTCACCCATTACGCGAACCATAAACATAAAAATGACAAGACGAAGCTAGTCTCCAATGTTACAATATATATAGAAATATGTTGTAATGCAAATGAAACACACTTTTAAATAAACATTATTAATGTATTTATTTATTATTGCCTATTCATTCACTGCTTCAATAAGAATCGCAATAGAATCGTCCAATTTTCTATACTTTATATTTAATGCTGCAAATGCTTTAGAGTTATTTTGTTTTTTCTTCTTGCTGCCATCACTTCCCGGACTTTCCTTTGGAATCTCTCCAGATCAGACTTTAGTTCACGCTTGTAGAATGTATACCTTACCACATGCTGAATATCTTCGACACTTAAAATAGACTTAGAATATTTTGTGAATTCAATAAGATCATCGATAAGTTCACACTTGGTCTCTGAAAGATGTTCAAAATTCTTTTTTCTGCGACAGACTTCCTGACAATACATAAATATTTTAAATGTTGTTAAAGGTTGTACTTCTTTTACATTTTTTGGAGCAATATTATAAGGTGCTTGTTTGTTCCTTGTTGTCGATGTCATGGAAGCTTGATTTTGTTCAGAATCCTTCGAATTCAACAATTCTTTGTTCGAAATTGTAGTTTCCATTTTCCCTTAATGATTTTGTTTGTTTGTTTGCTCTAACGATGCTATTACTTCAAGAGTTGTCGTTGTTATGATGGTTTTATACTGATATCCTTCCCATTTATAGTATAGAGCACAGCTTTAAAGTACTAGCTGCTTTACTTGTACAAAGGGTATTTCCAATTCACTGCCTGAATATTGCACAAAACTATTAACCCTTTTTAAATAATCACTTATCATAAAAACTCTAAGCTCCTAATTTCATTTGTAAATGCATGACGTTCTTCGCCAAATACATATTAATATATCTTAGAATGTTGTAGCCACTGAGACTATACCATCAACAATGTCAGAGCCACAATATGGACCATCAACAGAACAATGTAAGAAATTTGGGTTATGGTCTATGGTCAGAGTGTCAAGATTTTATTCAACTAAATTTAACTTGCGGCATAATTTTCAAGTTACATTCCCAAGACGCAATTACTTTGATGACTCACATGTATGGTATATGGATGGATCTAAAACGAACACTGGCCTTGGGACAGGAGTTTATGGGGAGACACTTATTCAGAAGCATGGGCCAAGAGCATTCAGTTTTTCAAGCCGATATCCAAGAAATAACCTATGACTATGAGAAGAATTTGAGTGTGCCACTGTTAACATACACATCCGTATCTGTATTGTCTCAGCCTTCTTAACAGGACACATCGTATGAGGATTAGTGCCAAACTCCAATGTAGATTAAATAATGAAGAAGAGGAAACAGTAGAATATTTACTATGCCATTGCGATTATCTAATTTGAACCAGACTCCGATATATAGGCACGAGAATTTTGGTGGAGCTGTAATAATGGGGTTCATACAATAGGCTCTATTGAGGCTACAGTAACAAAATAATATACGCCTTGACCCTTTGGTAAGCGTTCATGATTGCAAGTTTTCCATTCTTCTACCTAAATGTTGCACAAAGTTAATTATCATTTATAGCCTGCCTGGACCCATAATCTGTTGGAATTATATTTCTTCGATCATTTACAATTATGAAAGGATGAAGTTAAGGACTTTAAGATTAGATATAGATTAAGGGATGCATACTTATTTTTATTTGTAACTATTACTTAAACTAATACTCATAAAAATTATCGTTAGTTAGTTGTAATTTCCAAGAATGTTATAATGACCTCAACAAATTTTGAGCTCATAAAGTAACTGAAAGATACTGAAAAAAAAATGTGTGCGATCTCATAAATTGTTGAGGCTACAGAACTGATAGTTGGATTTAAACAAACAATTGAATATCCAAAAAAAAAAAAAAGTAAAAATGTGATTTTATTGAAATAAATACACAAATTACAATAATTCGACCTTCTATCTGCTGTAAATCAATTGTTATTTGACGTAAATTGGTAAATCATTTCACTTTTGGAAAGAGTTGGCAATCACAATAAATACAGTGTTGGCAGCCCTCACTGATTTGTGTGATTTATGAGGTGCAAACCTAATTCGGATCGTTCACGAAAGCGACTTTACAATTTGTTGAGTTTATGACGTTTTTGATTTACTAGAGACCCGTCCCAACATGGCACAGGTGCATTTGAAAAACTAATGTACATTTCTTAATGAATTCGCAGAATAACTGATTTAAAATTTTGTAGTTTAATAATGCCCGTAGTTAATTCAAAACAAACTTGTATATTGCGCAGTACTTGAAAATAAAATTGATTTAATATTGTTAAAATTATTTACGCACAAAGAATGAATGATTTTAAAAGATCTCTAAGCCACCATATACCTAATGTACAGAGGTTTAAGTATACTTATTTAGAATGTATTGTATACTCGTATATCTTCCTTCCGCAGAAATTTCTCTTAATGACAGTGAAAACCTTATCAAAATCCGTTCAGTGGTGTAGAGTTGTGCGTATATATCGAAAGAGACAGGAATTTCGACTTTCATTCGTACTATGTATAGATATAATTAGATATAGATTGCATATACAAAGATTTTAACATTCAAAATAAATGTATTGTATATAAATACCATTTTTGATATTGGGTTTTCCCAAATTATATCCTTGTGATCATTGTGAAAAGTATTAAAAAAAAATTTAATTACTTCCCCAAAAAAATATTAATTAACGTCTAGCATCACAATTATATTGCTATTAGTAGCTTATACAAAATTGGCTATAAATTCACAGTTGAAGGTACAAGGAGAACATTAAAGAGTTTATCGTTGCGAAATAAAGATCGCAAGCAATCAAAAAAAGTTAAGTAAAATCGAAATCTTTTAAATCTGTTCCACACCCGAGGCTTGGAGGGAAATACCACAACATTTTTATGATTCTCTAGAATCAACATACCAAAATCAACATTACACATTCGACATGCAGGATAGCTCAATGAACAACTACCATGAGCCTCCGAGCAAAAGAACTAAAATTGATCATGCAGCACAAAATTGGCAGTTTGGAATGAATAACATACCAAAAGATGCAGAAATGAAAAATACCAACAATTACAACTCTACCCAAATAGAGCAACCATTAACCTCCGGAAATACCACCCCTAATGATGTATCAAAAGTGAAGTCAAGACAAGGAGTTTCTACAGTTTCTTATAAAATAAATGAGTACCGTCATGCAATATGTCGGAAAAAAAAGAATGAAGTTTTTCAATTACAATTGAAAATGGCTATCACAAATAATCTTATTGAATTAAGCCAAAAAACCCAAAATATGTTAAGCAACGAAGATTCGCAAAATATGAATAGAGAAATCAAGTACATGGAAAGGATTAAATCTTATCTCAATAGTATTGGATATTATTAATATGAAAAGAAATAAACTAAAATTCAGATAAATGTTATAATCTAAGTGTATTAAAGAAAGAAAATTTGAAATTGTTCATCTATGTAACTCCAATTCTATTGGATGATCCATTTCTATAATTGTAAAATTTGTAAGTTTATTATTATAAAATTAGATAGTTCAAAATAAAAGTGTTATTTTATGTGTATAAAAAACAAATTTCTTTTTGTCATTTTCACTTTAAGGGCACTAAATGTGTGCAGTAGGATTGTGGAGATTTTGGGAATTGATTGAAAATTGCATTGGATTTGTGTTTTGATGTGCCAATAGATGGGCTGTAACATACTCATACAAAGGATATACGAGTACAATGAAAATTTCAAACTAATATCTACAAAACTGTGTAATTATGTAATGTGAGCCACTTGTCCAACGTTAATTGCTTTACAAACTAATTATCAATTGTGAAATTAATAAAATTTCAGCAAAAGCAAAATTTTATTATATTGTTGAAGACAAAGACTTCATAAAAACAAATATATAAATAATGAACGCAAAGTCCGTGATAAAATAATTTATATTAAAAAATATAACTTATGCGTGATGTTTATCAGGAAAAATACGTACGTTAAGTTCATAAAATACTTTAAAAGATTTAATATAAATTGCATATTTAAAATTAGCAAGTAAAAAGGAGTTTAACTTTGGCTATGCCGAAGTTGTAATACTCTTCACGTACCTTTAATATTTTCTGATTATTGTTCTAAGCTTATGTGTTGTATTCCTCCTTTGAGACCGAGGGTCTTGAAAATTACATAGTTGGTCGATATACTTATGGTGTCCAATTTTCATTTCCATAATATAGAAAACAAAAAAGTATTCCAAATAAGAAGATGAATTTTAATCTGGGTTGGTACGGGGGGTACCCCTAGTGGTCCGATTCGTCTGATTCCGACAAACGCGTATGGTGACCAATATTAATTCGTACACATACGATCCAATTTTCAAACTGTTTTGAACAATAATTATTGGAATAAATAAGCGAAATCTACTTTTATAAAAACATTTTACAAAATTTATTTATCATGTGCATTATTTTTTATAATTTTTTTTATTTTTTGTTTAAGAACAAAATGCACAATATCTCTGTTGACACAGAATATGAAGAAAATATGCTGAAAAGCGGGGTATATCGGTTGACAAATTCATCGCAATTCAACATTTATTTATAATATTTTTTGTCCAATATTTAATTTAACAATTAAATTGTTATTTAAATTTAGACGTCTTTTCGTTTTTAAAATTTGACAACTTTTTAATTTTATATTTTTTGTAAATATTATCAAACAATTCTCTTGTTAACAATTGTTTCAATAGAATATTTTTCTATTCTGGTTGATATAACAAAATGAAATAATATAAAACCACTTCACTTAAAAATGTACTTATGTAAAATGGGAATCCCTTATGTTATTGCTTTCAACAACACATACATCACAGCACAGCTGACTTGGTGACAAAAGGAAAACACCGTGACCGTGTCCGCCCATCGAAACATATTTTGTTCTGAAAATAAATATAGCGATATGCTGCAGTGATGCACATCATTCAACGACAACAACAGGGAAACTAAGGATATTATGGGGTCGTTGTTGCAACATCCAAAGCAATGTTAGAATGATCACTCTGCAGCAGTGTTGGAAAATTATTGCCATAGTTACCAACGTTTTGACGTTTTTCTTTTTGGTGCGTGCCAATATAAAACAGTTGATCATTACACAAAACAATTTTAAGTAAATTCCAAATTGTAAAATTTTTGTTAAAATTTTAATGAAATACGTGGCAGGAACTGAAGAGGGAGTTTCGAGAACTGTTTTTATATTTTACGAATTGTTCTTAGTGATGTATTTTCCAGAAAATTTCCATTTTAATTTCTCACAATTAGCCACAACGTTCGATTTGTATGCACATACACGTATAACCACAACAAAAAACACCTGTTCAAGATACAGAAAGTCCTGTGGAAGCAATTTTCTGCATCAAGTTCAAAATTTGTAATGCAGGTTCTATATACGCTATAAGAAATTTGTCCGGGTTCGAGAGATGTCCGCCTTGGGAGATCTCCGCGACTAGACATTATTTTGTAGTTGGTGTTTAAACTGTTAATTTTAGTAATGAAAATACATATTTGTTAATTGGTTGACACTTTTTAAGCTTTTCGTATCATTGACTGGTTTTGGGACTATAGTTAACTTATTTTTTTATACAATTAAATTCAAACAGTTTTCCGAAAACTTTGCAAATCAATTTTATAAGACAATTTAGTATTTAATACATGGGCTGTATATTTTCTTTGTTTTTTTGTGTGAAAGGTTCTTGTATTAATAAATTGCAATCTTTTTTATTCAATCATCATCCATCAATTCATCCAGTCAGTCAATCATTCAGTCATCTATTTCATTATCAATATATTGATTTCTTTCTTTAATTGTACGAGTATGTATTTCTTTTGTTTTTCATTTGTTTATTTATCCATTTATTCATTGATTTCCACATTCAACCATGTGTACATACGTTTACTTTATATATTCAGATTTCCATAACATTATTTGCCATCCCCAGAGCGTTTATTCTCCATTTTCTGGGATACCAATAAAAAACGCATAAATTCAGTATTCGAATTTCCGACAAGAAGCAACGGCGCATTAACACCTTTCAAACCAAAGGATGATAACAGCGATGGCAATATAGCTATAGCTATAGATATAGCGATGTGTTCGAATCATAGATTTATGCGCTGAGTTGCACAACGCCAATATGCTAAAATGCAACTCAGGCTATAACTCAGGCCAGACGAGTATTTTTTCTACATATTTTTCCAATTTATTATTTTCGACGAATATAGAATCTAAAAAAAAAAAAAAAATAAAAAAACTGCTACCTTTCTACATGTTACGATTTTTGCTGCTTCTTTTTGACTCCTTTTTCTGACTTATTTGGAAAAACCAATCTAAACTTTTTCATTTGCACGATGTTGTTGCAACACACACAAACTGACTATCTGACTGTCTGACAGAAAGACTGACAGACTGATACAGGCAATGCCAAAATCAGGCAGAATATGTTGAAAAATTATGCGAAGCTTAACGCATTTTCTCTGAGAAGGATGAGGGCACAAAAAGGAAGGAATAATAACAACAAATGAAAATGAAAAAGATATGGAAAAGACAAAAACAACAAATAAAATCGCAGTAGCAGAATCAAAGTTGATGCTTCTTGTGATACTGCTGCTGATGCTGCATCCATAATGTATGAAGTAGTAGTCACAAGTTCTTCTATTACTGAATAAATGTGCTTCAGCTTCCTCAAAAGGGTTCTTCTCACAGAGTCAGTCTATCAGACACTCGACAACTCCGTTCTCTCTCCCCCTTTTCCCTTCTAGTACTACTTGGGCAATAAATCAGCACAGCTCTACTTAGTTCAGGAGAAGCAAGCATCATACTTCGATAGCAATGTTTTTTAAGCAACTAATCCACACTCACTCACTCACCACTTACCATCCCATAAAGGCAATGCGCTTCAATGCGTATATGATAGTATATACATATTTGTGGTGGAGTGGTGAAGGGGGTGGTGGTTTGGAAGTGATGCACAACCCCCATATTTAGAAAAAAGTTTCCACAACAACCAAAAATAATAAAAACAGAAAAAAAAAATGAAATGTTTGCGCAAAAATAACAGCGAAGGTGCAACTTTTTCGCTGCAATATTTGTGTTTGCCTCACTTTACTAACCTTGTACTATACCCTACCATATCCTATCCCGTTTCACACTTTACTAACTCAACTCAACCACTGTTTGGGGAGCAGGTCGGAAATACAAAAAACTTTTCAAACGAATATCGCCATCGTAGCACAGCATCAACATCAACATCGACAACGACATCGACAGTACACCCTTGCTGCTCGAGCTTATATGGGGTCCCAGACTAGTGGCCTAGTGGTGTACTCGTATATCAGTGTTGCACCTATGGATTTATGTGTTTATGTTGCAAGTTCGAAGTTAGTTGGCAGTACTTTTGTAGCGCTGATAACATTGGAAACCGGCGTTAGAGTATTTGGAGGCGGCATTGGGACATACAACTTGAAAACAGCTTTGCGCATAAATTGCACAACCATGTTTACCTTCGATAAAGACTCCTGCTACCCCTCTATTGAGAATAAAGTTGGTTTTTTTTTCAGAAAAGAATTACACAAACACGCACACATATTCATATTTATTGTTTATTTGTTGTATGTGTGAAAGTACAGCCACGGCGTTAAAAAAAAGTGTTGTCCATTGACAGGGAGAAACTTTTGTCCAAAAAGTGTATTGGGTTGTTTTGCTATTGTCTGCTACCAATAGCTCAGTATTGCGACTTGACTCTACGCGAAGGATTTATGACCATTCGTCTTACTGTACTTTAGATACACTTCAAAACTGAAGTATTTCTGGGTAAAACTCGTAATAGTTCGATCGATTAAATTGAATTAATTCTGCAATATATATTGGTTCCAACAAATGATGCTTGTATTTTTGAATAAAACCAAGATGATTTGGTTAGATAGGCCAACCATCTGCGGAACCCATAAGATTATATAAGTTGTGACAGATCAGAAACCTACTGGCAACATAAGATGGAATCCGATTTACAAAGTTTGGACAGTTTCAAGCAACTTACAAATAGTCATGGCGATTGAAATTCTTTTGTTTAGGTATATTTGTGAATACTAATTCTTTTAATTGAATCAATGTTTTGATAAATGATCTGTGATTTGGGGGAGCAGGTCCATTAGGGAATCCAAATGTCAAGAAGTCCCTTGTAATGAAAACCCAAAAAAAATTAAACTACAATATTATATATAGAGAGGTCGTGTGCTTGTGGTTCAAGGGCCCTGCTGCAAATCTTATGAAGAGTGCCTCATTTAACAAATTTAGTTTTGTCACTCTGAGCTAAGGAAGACCTTAGTTCGGCACTAGTAGATATGTGTTTAGAATATTGGAAACTGTTAGACTAATATACTGACATATGCCAATCTCGATTCTAGTGGTTTGTTTAAGATCAGTTAGGCATAGTTCATCAATAAAGAGATAGTGGTATCAATTACACTATTATTTCTGAATGGTATATATAGGAAACTTTCAATCAAACAAATTAAATTCATATCAGTTAGCAGGTTTTTTTGTTTTATTAAAAATTCAAGACAAAAATATGCAATTTTTCGTCAACAGCAAAAATGGAATGTGAGATATGCGAACGATAAATAAGAGACAGCAAGCTTAAAACTAAGCCTTAAATCACTTATGGTGCAGGCCTCTTTCGGTCCAATGCTCGACTATGCGACAGATATACATAGAAATGTATGTTTGCTTTTGCTTTTGGAAATTTTAGTGCGTTAATGACATTTGAAAACATCTAAGCACTTAAGTATAAATATACAATAGTGTATCTAAGTCTGTCCATTCACCGCAAACGCCCTCAACTCAATAACATTCAAAGATGATTGAATGATAATATGCAGAATGCATGATGTGCAAGGCACGGAAAGACATGTGGCTCAATTTAAGGGCCGCAAGGACATCAGAAGCAACAATTGCTACACATGGTCGTTGATGTCACATTGTTGCCTTGGTAACGCCATCATCAATGAGACAATGATAACTTTGCAAACAGCTCCAGTGGCTTTGGTTGCAACGCGACGCCATTCAAGTGGCAACATTGTTGATTTAGTTTTCCCACAAATAGGGACATACACGACACTTAACTATAGATAGAGAAATGATGGTGACAACGACGATGATGATGATGACGTTGGTAAACAAAGGAGTTGTAACGCTCTATTCGATTGAGTCTTTGTGTAACTGCCTGGCTTTTGAGATACAAAGACTTTTTGGTAGAGTTACTCACAAATGATGTTAATAAATTGAACATGAGTTAGGTCCCACAATCACCTAAACCCTTAGGTAAACTCTGTACTAATACATCTTTCTCTCTATTTCCCTTTCTCTCAATCAATCTAACATGCAATCATCATTAACCATTTTATGAAATTCGGATATATGTACCTACTATTATAGTACAAGTATGTCTGAAGTACTATAATACTATATGCAATGTGAAATTCTCCCGAATGACTTATCTGCAATGCTTTCAATTAGCACATTTTCGAAATTGATTTTCAAAAGCTTCATGCATTCCCATTGAAAGATATCTAGATTGTGGTTGGCAAAGGATGAATGAGTGAATGAGTGTATGTGTATGACGTTTAACCTATTGTATTGTGGTGGAGAGTCCCATCCTAACCCATCAAATTAACGATTCAGTTGCAACAAATTCACGTTGTTCCTATCATTTTTGTATTCAATTTTGGAATTGTGCAACACTTCGTTGTTGCAACTTTGCCATTTTGCATTGCATTATTCGAATTACAGAATGCATTGTGATTGTTATTGAATTTTAAACCATTTTTAGTCGATGATCAATGTAGTTGTTACCAAAATTTGGAATTTAAGTTTTTTTTTTTTTTAATTATAGAAAATTTCCTATAGTTTTCAAACAAAATTGCATAGGACATTTATGAGGACTTTAGTACAATTGTACCTTCTTATGCATCCATCTAAAAATCTTTTTCATCATTCTGATGGTGAGAGAGATCATTTTTTGTTTAAGTCTTATACACTTCCAATCAATTAAATAGACTCAATCGGGGTCTTCACGAGATCGAGTACACTGCATAAACAACCGCTGCATAAACTAAGTGACAGTTAAGCAGGAGATACACAAATGACGTTATCTTGCAAATCATCTTTTGCTGCGTTCGTGCGGCAAAACACAAAAAATGAAATGTATGAAATCGTATGGAACGAGTTACATAGCTTGGTCGCGAACGCAACAACGTCAAAAGTTGATCAACTTCAACAGAAAACAGTATTGGTAAATGGAAAAAGAACTGGTTTGTGAACCAAAAGAACTGCTTGTTCGCATGGTGAATAACAAAAAACTGATTTGGCAAATGGCAATTTCTTTGCAGTATTTATGTTAAATTTGATGTCAGACCTTCCTATCTAATTTAAAAGTTATTCCAATTCAATTTATTACATGATAATAAAAACACATACTTCCTTTTTTAGGGTTCCGTACCCATAGGGAGCTAACGGAACCCTATTACTAAGCTTACGATGTCCGTCCGTCTCCTGCTCTATCTCAAGAACCGTAATAGGTAGAGAGTTGAAATTTTCACAGAGTATGTAATTCACTTGGGTGTAGAACGACAAATACTAAAAATACACATTTTTAGAAGCATTGTTCTTTAATTTAACCTTTTGTTTAAAAATTTTTTTTTTTTAGTATAATTTCAAGCTGTTATTTGTAATATACTTTTAGGCTATTTAATATCCACATAATTTAATATTTTAAGCAAAAAATCTTGTACGATGGTACGGAACCCTCCGTGTGCGTGTCCGACTCACACTTGGCTGATTTTAATACGTTTTTCTTCAATAATTACTTACTTTTATTTTGAAAATTACAGCTGTTTTTTGTTTACTGAAGTCAATAACGCTGAAGTAGTTTGTGTACCTCGACGTCGTTTGTCTAGATTGAAGCTGCATTGCTGCGTTTGATGACAATGCAGCTTAACGCTGGAGTCGTTTGTGTATCTCCAGCTAAAGTCCATATAAATTTTTTTTCAACTATTGCGTAAAATTGTGCGACGATTGAGTTGAGCAAATTTAATAAAAGATTAGCGTTGCTACAATGGTAATTAGTTGTCTGGCAACTCTGCTACGATTATAACCCAAAAGTGAGAAAAGTGTAAAAATAAATGGCACAGATAAAGAAAAAGCTAAGTAAAGTAAAGTAAGCTATCACCACAACCTTTGTTGTTGTTTTTAGAACAGAACATTTGACTGAATTTGTCTAATTGTTGGCAGAAATTTTACATTTATGATTTATTTGTGTTTTGCATTCATTACCTATGAAAAAATGTGCTTTTAAGACGATAACCAAAATATACTCAGACACTTTAAATTTTGTTTTCCGATTAGCTATGCAATTTGAAAAATGCATTTTGTTGTCTCTCGAGTGGGTTTTTTTTCAATTTCAATCTTTTTCAATGTCAAACTTTCCTTATCACTCTTTGTATAGTACCGGTGCTCACTTTAACTCCTAATTTTGCCATGATTTTGTCGGCAGAGTCATGGGAGTTGGAAGTTTTTCTTAAGATAGTTCTTCTATCAGTATTTGAAATGACTCGATGATTAACTCCTTTATTGTTTTTCCCATATCCCGACTTATTACGCAAGAACGAAGATATAACATTTCTGCTTCTACCTATTTTTTGGGCTATTTTACTTAAAGATAGGCCCACATGCTTGTAAGCTTCAATTTTAGACTTTTCCTCCACTGATTGAGATTTTCCTCTACACATATTGACACTATTTTATTGCAAATAAATTAAATCAGCTACAAATCAAAAAATCTGGATCTTTCCAGTGCATACTCTCTTTACCAGTGATAGAACATACGAAAATGAGTGAAATAGAATACAAAAAATATAAAAATGACTAACTTTGGTTATACCGAAGTTGTTATACTCTTCACGCCCCAGCTAGTGGTCCGAGGGTCTTGAATTTATATTTATTTATATGGTTGGTGGAAACTTATAGTGACCAAATTTTAAGTCGATAGTACAATTTTGTTTACGCTCGATGCATTTAGTGCAACATTTTTCCAATTTGTTTATTCCTTCCAGATAATAGGTTTTCTCTATGTTTTCAAAATAGGCGTTTGTTTCAGTGATGACCTCTTCATTCGACCTAAATCTCTTTCAGCCGAGCCATTTCTTCAGGTTTGTCAACAGGCATTCACCTTGAAAAGTCTGACTATTCCTTAGTCTTTGGTGTATTGTGATGGATCCATATTTTGTTCACACCGCAAAAACTCGTTCAGATTGAACATCGCCAATCATTCCTTTTAAGAGGCCATACGATTGTGCTTTATAGAAGAAAGAAAGACGTCGAATTGTATTCTACTTTATAGCGAGGGGGTTTTTTTCTTCAAAAAAGATCGTTAAATGGAATTGAATTAACTAAGGACTAGGTGGGATTGACTGAGTCATCCAATTAGTGCCTGCATCTAACAGCAATTTCGACGACAATGTGTCATAACTCCAAACTACTCTACTATTCAGAAAAAAGGTTTTTAAAGTGGATCCCCACTTGTTTTAGTTGTAAGAAGTTATCTATAAAACAACACACGTCTTTATTGTGTGATTCGTTCAAAGATTAGATTATGTTGGCCATATTTATACATGATTATGGGTTTTGTTTCCACACTTTCGTTTGAAAAATTTCATAAGACAATTCTTTTTAAATTTCATTACAACTGCTCTTGCCAGGCTCACATATCTTGTAAGATTAGTTCCCATTAATAATACTATCACGATGTAAAAGTATAGTAAATTTCTGATAAAATTATAGTTTAACCAATAAAGTGAAATCTGAAGAATAACATATTGTATCTTCTTAAATAATAAACAATTGAGTGTATTTAAGATAAAAACAACATACTAAATTTAATTTTTCTATCGATTCAATTAGGTCGTTTTGTATAATAAAAATTTTGTAGACTAATGAGATATTCAAAGGGTATAAAATATAAATTTAAAATATCAACAAAATGGGGGCCACCATTATTAACTATTTGAAAATATATTTTAATAAGCTAATATTCTTCTTCATTGCTCTCATCGACTTCATTCCGGCGATAGTTTAATATGCCATAACATATCTCTCTTATTTTCAGAGTATGCTCTTCTACTTTTTCTCCAAAGCGATCGACATTATCGCTGAATGTTTCAACATTTACACGCAATCGATTTAATTCCATTTTCAAATCATCAACTTTGTATTGATCTTGAAAAAAAATTGAAAGAAGTTAAGACAAAAATAAGTTTTAGTGTTTTAAATTTGGGACTACAGTCAAACTCACATTCTTCCATGGGGCCGAATACAGTAGCATTATATTTGTTTCCCATTTTAATATTTTATGTTGTAATAATAAAGTATTTTTTTTGCACTGTCAACTATTTTAAGAAGTTTTATTAAGTTGATTAATTTGTAATTTGACAAAATATTCAAATCAAACCAAATTTTTATTAATTCATTGTTCCAAAAATCAATAGTATGAACGTATAGTTTCTCAACTGCGACTTGACAATAAATAGCTTTTGAGATATTTTTCCACAGGTTAAGTTTTTTTATAGTCTTCACTGGAGTGAATAGTATTATAAGTTTGTCATGAAGTTTGTAACACACAGAAGGAGACATCGCAGACCACAGAAAGTATATATATTTGTGATCAGCTCGTCTGTCCGTCCGTCCGTCGATCCGTCTGTTTGCACTCCTAGTCCTTCAGTTTTTGAATTAGAGAGCTGAAATTTTGTACATAGGTTTCCAATCAAGTTCGGGAATCAGAGGAATCGGACCACTAGGGGGGTACCTCCCATACAAACCAATTTTTTAAATTAATGTTCTTATTAGATTTTTTTTTTTGTTTTTTGACGAACTGAAATTTGGACACTAAAAGTTTCTGATCCATATCCACCAACCATATAAATTTCAAGACCCTAGGGTTATCAGGAGGGGTACCTCCCATACAAATCCCATTTTTTAACTCAATGTTCTTATTAGAAAAAGTTTTTTGTTTTTTTACTTATTGAACTGAAATTCGGACAATATAAGTGTCTGACCCATAACCACCAACCTTATAAATTTCAAGACTCTTGGACGACTAGCTGGGGCGTGAAGAGTATTACAACTTCGGCATAGCCAAAGTTATTTTTTTTTATATTTTTTTATTATAAAGAAGCTTACCCGGAAAACTTTATTTAAACTATTTTATTTATTTATTTATTTTATTAAACTTTACACCCTTATTCTAGGCTGTGAATTGCAAATTTGATGAGTATTAAAAAGAGCCTTATTGGAAATCTGCTACAAATTTCATAAACAAACTTATTTGGCCTTACAAATTCCTTCTTGATGTAGTGTTGAGGCTTACATTACTTAAATATCTGCTGCTATATGCGTCACAGTTTTCGAATGTAAAACATACAACTTCTTATTACTAGTCTTTCAAAACGAATGTATTTACCTCTAGTAATTGGACGCCTCAACAAGTGGTAAGAGATTCATTTTTGTTGTATAATCTGTTATAGTACGATATATTTACTATTTGCTTGATGAGAAAATAGTCACTTTATTTTCGAATTAGAAAATTTTTATTTTCAAATAGTTTCCTATTTGTTTCATAATCGTTAATCCGGAAACTAGAAGGCATTACCACAGTTAAAATCGAGTATTCAATCTTAAGTTTCATTCTATACCTTGTAAGGTTAGGATATTTAATTTGCTGCATATTATGGAAAACTAAATTGGTCTATGCTCACAGAATTTCTCTCCAAAATTAATTATATTTGCATGAAAGCTTTTCACATAGAAAGTGTTTAATCATACATATAATTAAAAGTGTAGGTCCCTTATCTGAAGTTTATGTAAATCAATGAAATCGACAACTTTCAATCATAGCACGACTAGTTGTTGCTCCACGTCAAAATTTATCAGAAATTGATGGATAGATGAGCGTTCCTTGTTGATACTTTGTCTGTTTTCGAGAAAATGGTAGTGATACTAAAGATATTTCCCTGCAAATAAATACCTACTGTATAAAAGGAAAACTTGGGAAAAGATTCAATAAATAAATATATATCAAATGTCATTGATTTGGATTTGGATTTTAAAGCAAGAAGAAAATTTTCATTTCACAAGAAAAACTTAATAATCTCAATATTTAAATCACTATTCGATTGAAATGGTGAATCAACATTGGTTGTGTATATCACGAATAGTACTATAATAAGATGGAATGAGTTTAAGAAAAGTGCTAAAAAATTTTTGTAATACCCTTCATCCAAAGAACTGTACTACATTAAGATTGTACGAATGTATGTAACAACCATTAGAAACAGAGTTTATACTTACTTTACTAACTTATATAGAGTATAAACTTATATTCTGCATTAGCTTAGGAAAAACCTATTTGTAGGTTGGATTCGGAATTTCAAATTCGGTTAGTATAACACGACTATATTAAACAACATGCAACTACTACAGAATTATACTACTTATACTATGTTTTTATTCTGAAAATATCAAAGTAATATGATCTTCAGAGTACCCAAAAGATATATCCATCAATTTCAAGTGTGAATCAGCTGTTTTCGTATTCACAAATATAAAAAAAAATAATTCAAAATGCCAATTCGTTATAAACTCACAAATTTGTCAGCTCCCAGTACAAGCGGTTTAACATACTCAATTGTCGATTATGTTTAAGCAATCGCTTAAACTCTTTTTGTATGGAGTCAGTCAGTAGTATATAAAAGCAGTTGGTATATAACCAAATACACATTTGAGTGAAGACCCTATGTATGTTGTGATCAAGTTTATTATTAAGATCATTATTATAAATCAGAAATATTTGATGCTCAGTAAGAATAAAGCCAAAAAGGTCTCCATTTTAGAAAACCCATGACATGTTGCTTAATAATATTTTTCCTGTTTAAATGTTTATTGGGGCATACAAGGTATCCCATATTCGTAACCACCTGACTTTAGCGCTCTGACTGGATTTTTCTGTAGCATTCATCTTATTCTTAATTTTCATCCATTGTATTGTATTTCTTTCTTAATGATGGTTGGTCGATCCGTCGGGCAGTTGGTGGAAAACCGTATTTTGGTTACGCTCCGTTTGTACCGTCTGCTCTATTGCAATTATTTACATTACCAAGCGCAATGCATTTGGATTGTTGTTGAAGCAGCTTCAGTACTTACTCCTTCTTCTCCTTCTCCATTTCCTCCTTTTCATTTTTTATTGTCCTTAAACATAACAAATAAAATAACCAACAACAAAAGAAGAAAAGAAAGAAAGAAAGGACAAAAACGAAAAGAAAGAAACTTTGAGTTTGAGTGCTTCAAGTGCGATTGCTGGATGTCTGGAGCGAGTTGACGATGTTGCGCCAGTCTGAGTACTTTTCTGTTACGTTACAATATTTTTACTCTAACTACCATCTATTTTCTATGAAACGTTCTTGTATACCTTTCAGGCATACTAATTTAAATGGTATTATCACTTTATCGTGATGTTTGTAATGCAATTGTAGTTTTTATAAAATATATTGTACATGTATGGAAATTATAAGCAATTGGTTGTACAGTTATAGTAGATCTGAATCATTACCATACAAGATTCAGTGAGACTTCCCAGACTTTGGAGAAAAGTATCCTTTTACAAATCCATGTTATTAGTATTGTATATGTAAAAGATGTATATTTTTTTTTTTTTTAATATGTTCTATTTAAATGGAATGATATTTAATACTTTATATCTAATATATGTATGATGCCTTCCATAAGAGTGTATCCACCCCATTAACTTAGCAGTGAAATGAGCTTTTTTTATACGACTCTTTAATTTATCAAGTAAGGTAATCGCAATTTTTCTACAACTAGTGAAGGTATAAAATATTCGGTGGAACTGAAATTAATAATATAATTTCTCTTTTGTTTTTTTTTTTGTAATTTGTTTGTTTTCCACAATGCGAATACAAATTATAATATAATATAATATTATTGTTTTTTTTTTTGCCTTTTGCATTAAACATTAGATTGCGTAAAAACATTTGAGCAAAGAAAAAAAAAATTAAATTGAAAAAAAAAAAAATGATTTTTTCTATTATCTCGTGCATTAAAAGACTTTAAGCATGTTAAACATAGCATAGTTTTATTATATTTTATTTAAATATGCTATACTAATTATTATAATATTTCTTAGCAGATCATCCAAGATGGCGTTGGACAAACCCCTCCTCAGACCACTCCTACGTTACGGATCTGACACATGGGAAATGAGTGAAAAAGACAAAGAAAAATTGCAAGTCTTTGGCTAAAAAATATTTAGAAAATTTTTTGGAGCAGTTAAAGATTTCCACGGTGAATGGATGGAACGACGCACCAACTCATGAAAGGCAAAAATGTAACTTCTAAAATCAGAATTAATCAAAGTCCTTTAAGGTTTTGGTTCTCGAATTGTGAACAATGAATTGTGGAACCACAGGAGGAGGCGGTTGGTTGTCCGCAAACAGTTTTGCATCTCCAACTTTTTAAAATGTTTACCAACATATGTTACTAGTACAATATTTGATGCAAATAAATACATAAAATTATAAAAATTTATTTTACAATGTTACGTTCCTTCAACTAGTTGACGAGAAATCATCTCACCTGTTCTTTATTTTTAAAAAAATTAAAAAATAAAACACAAACTCCTGCACAAAAATAAAAGAAACGATTCGATCAGAAATGTATGGGGTTCACTAAACATTTTTATTTTATTATATATAAATAATTGGCGGTCATTACTCCTCTATGAGATTAGTCCTATGAAATTGTTGATCCCTAAATTAAGCTTCAAGAAAAGTGCAAGGTGACATGGGTTTGGTAAAAAAAAAGACAAGTTTTTTCAGTAGAGTGCCAGCAGACTACTAAAATTTATGCATTTAATAGAAACCTTTTAAGAGGTCGCTATCGGTTACAACGGCAGAAAGTCGATCCTTTTACACCAATAAGATATACGGGAAATGCTTATGGTTCAGTGCCGCCAAAACTACGTTCCTGGAACAAACATTACCTTTGATGAGCAGGTATAGGCATTCCAAGGGAGGTGCAAATTTCAGATGTACTTATATCTCAAAAAACCCCGCCAAGTATGGGGTCAAGTTAGTAATTATATGTGACAGTGGCACAAGGTATATGGTCGGCTGTATGCCATATATCGAAAAAGGAACCAGTACGGGAGCCATGCCTTTGTGAGATGAAGGAACTTACTCGCGATATACATGGTACGAATAGAAACGTGACCATGGACAATTCATTCATGTCACTACGACTAGCAAAACGGTTACTTCAGCAGCCATTGACAATTGTAGGGACAATGCGATCTAATATAAGGGAGATCCTGGAAGAAATGAAGAACATGAAAAAGGAGAAGAAAAGAAGAATCGAACCAGCAACGTCAATACATCCAGAAAGGTCAATACACGATGTTCTTATATGATGGATCCATTACTCTTTTCTCGTACAAACCTAAACCATCGAAAATGGCTTACATGGTTTCATCTTGTGATGAAAAGGCCTCTGTCAATCACGAATCAAAGAAACCACGCACGTGCTCAGTAGTGTCATGGGGCAGAAAAACCAAACGATGACCAATTTAATTTTTCTTTGCGAAGATAAATAATAAACAGCTATATAATTTACTGCCACAACATCTCTGTACAGGGTCAAAAAGTAATGAATCGGTGTGATTTTATGAAGAAGGTGCATTCACAACTTGTAGAGCCTTGGTTGAAATCTCGACTAGAAATTCGTCCCATGCCGATATCAAGAACAAAATCGCAGATGAATTACCTTAAAAGAATGATGAAGAGCATGGTCAAGATTACCTACCAACCAACAGAGGCGTCAAATAGTAAAAAAAAGAAATAGAAAAGTTTTTGGTATACGTTCCTATAAAAAAGGCGTATTACAAAGTTATTATATGCAAAATGTTACACTGCAATTTGTGGTGAACATACAGTTAATTATTGCATAAAATGTGCATCAAAAAAAAATTTTTTTTTTAAATTTTTTCTATATGATTATAGTATTATAATTTAAGTACGCCAAAGAAGAAAAGGCTGTTTTTTGTTGCTGTTGTTATAATTTCAATTTTTTATAAATATGTTGTTTCCTCTGGTCTCATACGAACTAATGCATTACTAAAAATGTTATAAAGTAATAAAATAGAAATTAATTGGTTTATTCTATAGAATAATAGCTGTTCCATATATATGTGTAATAAACATAACGAAAATAATAGTAATACATACAGGAAAATAAACTCTAAAAAATGTTCATCGAATCGATGAATGTTTAGGGTTAATAGTTATTTTTATCCTAAGCACTCTTCCAAAAAACGAACATCTGAAGTCTTTCAAACTCGGACATTTGATATAGTCAAATTATAATGTATATAAAATAACAAATTTTCTTACTCTTTCAGATTGCAATGTGAGCATAATTTTATTGTATGCAAGATTGTGCAACCTTCCCAAACTCACCTATTTTGTGTGTATTAGCAGAAGCTGGCTTTACAACCATAAATGATATAGTTTTTGAAGCCACTCTTCAACTGTTACTGAAACTCAATAATACAATGCATCTACCGCTTTATATAAATTTCATGAAGGCAATTAAGGCAAAGAAGAGATACAAAGTGGTATCAGATATTCGTCAGTGCGCTCTGCTCTGTAAGCAGCTCAACATCTTACTTTCATCTTAAGCTAAGAAGAGTAAACACCTCTCTCCACCATGGTTGCTAATAAACTCGTCGTTTAATTTAAAACTGCAGCAACACAAAAAAGACTAAATAAACAGTGAGTTTTACAGACAAAACTTCCTGAACAGAAAATAGGTGTATAAGGCTCCAACACTGCATTCGCTTTTGTTGACGACAATGATTTAATTATATCGGGAGGCTTACTTCCGAATACTGCTCTATCTTCACTGCTGAAGCGCTTGCTGTTTTAAAAGCCTGCACCTTCGCCCATACTAATAGGAGACGGTACATTGTCTGCACCAGGTTATTAACCAATACAGCGATACAAAACATAAATTGTGTAAACAAAATGATATTTCATATCCGTAATAAATATATGTATACATCGCAAACACAAAATTTTGTTAATTTGGATGCCTAGTCACCAAGGTATTATTGTCAATGTTATACGTGTTATCGGCACCTTTTATAGCAATTGACCCCTTGATTGACAAGGAATTGAAAATGCATATATCTAAAGTTATATACAGAAAGACTTTGGCAAACTGGGCAGGATTTCAACACCGATAAACGAATTTCAATCCGAATCGCACTATCATCCATTTTCTATCAAGAACATCGAAGCACCGTTCACCTACGTATTGGAAATACTCAACTCCAATACTATCTCACCGGCACATGGCCGCAACTCTGTTCCTGAGGAGTCACGGCCTCTGTCGATAACATACTAGATGTCTGTTCAAGGTTGGGGAGAGAAAGAGCTAATTTTAGGTGTAATATTTAATATTATATCTATTTTATTATTCTAGATTTTCCGGCGTGATATGCTACGCCCCGGCAAAATTTTATCAAATTTGGCTTTATTTTATTGTGAATCACAATTCGAAAAGATTTTTTTGACAAAGACTACTTGATTGATTTAAAAATATGTCTCTAAGCTTTATAAGCAAAATTTGATCTAATAATTTCGTTCGAATTTGTATGTCGATTTTGATGAAATAAACACCTTTTTTTTCTACAAGATACTAGTGAACCTTACCAAATCGGTTAAGCTGTTTCTGAGATTAGCATGCACAGACTAAAAGATGTTTACGATTACTAGCGTACCCGACCCTGCTTCGCACGGGTTATTTCCTTTCTAAGCATCACTATATAAAGTGTTACAAAGAGAACACTTTGTGTATCAACAAAGAATACAGTTTGAGTATAAGAAAATTCAAGTGCTATTTTAGTTTTTAATTTTCTTGTAATATACTTTTAGGGTTGGACTTGTTTGAATATCCCAAGTCTCGAGAACGGGGACACATAATGGAACCCAAACTATCCTATGTTCAAGCCGGGAACCAACCAAACACATTTACATAATTTCAATGCAATCAGATGAATGGTATGGCAGCGCATAACATACGAACAATTAAAAACACTGATTTTTATATGTAAGATAAATATAAATTTTATAAATAGTATTTAATTCAATTAAACCTCATCTGTCTTTAGAAATCCATGACAATTCATTAGTAGTAAGTTGTTGGCTCAATTTGATTAATGGGAAAATCAATCAATCTTAGTTTTTTAATGTTCTGCGAAATGAGTCTCTTCATAATTAAAGAAAAAATTAAGTTTACTATAAATTCTGCTTAAGCATCTAGATATATCAACATAAAATTTACGTATTTCCTAATATAAATTCTACAATAATTTAATGTTTTAATATGCGTACAAAGTTGGCGCTAAAGAGTATGGATGGCACCTTGCTGTATCTAAATTATAGCCTATCGAACCAACGAATAACGATGACTAAGAATTAACATTAAGTGATGAGTTATTCATCCAATGGAAATTCCTAATTTGCTTCCTAGGTCTAAAGCCCATGTATTATCTTACTTTACCAAATATCCAATTTGTCTTACTATCTTAAGGTTCCTACTTTTATAGCAAAGTTGGCACTCAAGCAAATTTATATAATTTTTTTTATTTGACTCATTAAATAAAAAACGGAAAAATTTACATATTGTATTACAAGAAAGTCTTGGTATTCTTGTTTTTCAATTTAATATTACATTATAACATACCGAATACAATGATACCGACAAGCTGTGAATTACCTTTATGTGTAAAAAAGATTATGTTATTTACATTGAAAAGAGTTGTATAGTTGCATTTCAATTAGGGAAACATTGAAGCGACAAAGAGAAATTATGACCCTTTAGGTTAATTGAACTTTAATGGTATTAAAGGAAGTACTGCCTTTTTTTTATTTTTTGTTGTCAGAAACAAATGATATTTTTTATTATGATCTTTAAATAAGTAACTAAATGCACCCTAGGGGCAACTGGTTCTTGTCACTAGTTATTAGTGAAGTCAACATGCGTTGCATATTTAATGCTTCAGCGCCTCGTTGGACCTTTCTTGACCAATTTTTTTGGTGCTAAGAAAAAACGTTGAAAATTTAATTAAAATTTATTAGGATCATAAATAAACACAACTAACAAAGAAAGCGTCAAACATACTATACTTTAGTATATATGTATAAATATATTTAGGTATGCGATTGTGTAGATAAAAGAGAGATGAATGGTTGCATGAATGTAATGGAATGGTAATGACACCCGCGCGACTTTAGAATCCCTTGTGAGCGCAACCCTCTAAGTGCATGCGAACGACCCTTGAGAGACAGTGTTACTACTCGACTCGACTTGAGTTGAGTAGCAAAGTTTGTTTAAACAGCTGTATTCCATTCATCTAAACAAGTTGGCGAGTTGCCTTTCATACCTTATACTCGTATCTTTTTCTTAAACCCATTCTAATGCCGTTTGTTAATTCGGGTTTGCAGCACTTCGCGGTCGTTGTTTTCGTTGTTGATTTTTTTGAGTGTGGAATACCGTGTGAAGGGTGCTCGGAGCACGGTGCCTCTACAAATTAACTCATTGTCCGGCATCTAAAAGGGAAACCATAAAAAATCGCGCACTCACCCGTTTGCATGACTGCCTGCCTAGGAACCCTTCACCTTTGCCATCATATTTAGTTCGTCTGGCTTTCATTCTTTGTATGTCAATTAAAATTTTGCGCTACGTGCCACTGACATGCTGAGGTAAGCAAGCTACCAAACGACCAGAGCAGACAAGCATGGAATCATGGAATTTTTTCATCGCCGGACAGGGGACTAAGTGGCAGACGGGCAGCAAAAATGTTAAGAAAGTTGTGGACAATGGGGCGGCAGAGTCCATTCGTGCAATTTGCCACGTCGCTAGTTCATTTTGTAGTCGTTGCGTTGAGGTTGAGAAGGTGGCAAGTGTGATGCAATAACAATAGCAACAGAAGCAGCACCATCAACATCAACTGCAACATTGTTAAGAGTTCCTGCAACAATTTATACTGTTGCTTTTTGGTTTTCTTTATCGTTGTTCTTATTGTTGGTTTTTCGAATGCACCAAGTCAACAACAGCTTGCTCCTCAACCCCTTATCCTCCCCTCATCCACCCCTCATCCACCCATCATCCCCACAATCCAACAAACAAATAAATACTTTTGTAGCAACATCAGAGCAAAGTGGTGCGAACACTACACCACCTTACGTAATCAGGTAAGGGGCGCGAATTGAAAAGCGGGTGTTACAAAAAAAGAACAAATAGAACAAAATGCATTTTGGCGCAATTAGTAGCAAATTGCAACGCAATCGCAAAAGGGCCTTCACACATATGGTAGAGGACTTAGCACAGTCAAACAGACAGGCGGAGAGACAGTTTGATAAACAAACAAAAAGCTTTAGAGACAAACAAACTGACGGGGGCGCTAGCCATGTTTGTTGATGTTTTGCTCTGGTAAGCAAGACATACCCTTCATAATTCATGAGTATTAAAGACTATAATAGGTGCATGTCAGTAATACAAATGGAATTGATTGGATTCCAACCAACAATTTCATACTAAACATGACAGGTGAATGCATTGCATAAGAGCAGAAATTGAAGGTCCAATACCAAGAATTATATATATTCATAAATACCTTGAATATCTGGGCCTATATCTAACGACTAAACTGCTGAGTAATAAATTGTAAACCTCTACTTACCGTGATTTTTCCTTTACCTCTTTTATACGTGAAGCACTTCTATGGATGCATGATATACGTAATATGTATAGTATAATTCTAGGACTTAAATTTTGTATTTAATATAGTTTTCGTATTAAAATACATCTTCTATTTATTGGTTTGTAAGGGTTTTTAGAAATCTAATTTTCAATATTAAAAAAAAACAAGTTTATGGCTTACAAACATATATTTCTTCAAGAAATAATCCAAAGCTAAACAGTAAAGCAATCTTATTATAGGGATTCTGAATATTCCGTTATGAGCACGGATTCGAGCAACTTGAATAATCAAGGTTCAAAATTGTATATTATCTTTACATTGTTACAACAATAGTGAACTCATCATTTAAACTTTGAATATTTTCAATTAAAACTTTTTAATTTTATCAAAAGAATCATATATGTAGTACATCTAACGGTCAAGATGGTCATAAGATAGACATATTTCTATGAACAATAAGTTGAGAAAACTTTTGCGAAGTGTATTTAAACCACAATGAGATAGAAGTTTTTCAAATTTCATACAAAGTAAATAATAGTAATAATAATAATAATAAATAAATATAATAAACGTATAACTAACTACTGATTACAATGCTGATTTAGTTCAATTTAATTCTAATTAAGATTGGTAAGCTATGCAAATGAACCGGATGTTCTTATTAAGCTTAGCCATCCATGGCTTGAATTTGGTTGAACTTTGCATTCGCATATATTAGGTCAGTGATTCTTACATTTTTACCAATATTTATTATAGCATATATTCTATATGACGAAACAGATTGTATCACATTAACTTACAATATTTAAAAAAATGTCGAAAGTAAGGTAAAATTCTCTGATGACAGAGTAAAAAGCCGATTTCAACATATTAAGTAGATCTTTGATAAGTAATAGATCCCAAAATTAAATAGAAATAAAATATAAATCTAAATTCACAGAAAAAGTAAAATAAACTATTATAAATCTGGGTTACCCTTTTTTGATTTACATAAAAGTCTCTTGAAACTAGTTGAGGACATCAAGGTCAAGTCATGGTAATTACATGTTCCACTCACACACAAATCAAATCAAAAGTAAGACAATCGAAACGACAATCAAATGAAGATATAAAGTTAAAGAAAAAAGTGAAAAGTAGGAAACTAAGGCGATTATATGGAGTGAAAAAAAAAATGAAAATCACGGAAGCGCATATTACAGATATTATAATGTTCACGAATGAATGAATGAGCATTGTGTCAGACATAAAGGTCCAAAGAGCTAAAATTGGGTTTTTGCTTGCTTGACTTGAGGTTTAATAAGTACTTATACGCCTTTGCTTGTTGTATGTAAGTTGAATGTGGCTCAAAAAGTAGGCAGCAGAAAGGGAGACAATACTGGGGAAAAAAACAAACAAATGCCCTATAGTCGGGTATGCCCGAATATTAGATACACTGTGCCCAAGTAGATCCGAATGGATCCATTAAGTTGTGTATATGAAAATTAAAGAATTACAAAGAAATTATATTTTTTATACAAATACTTAGATAATTTGTTAAGTCAAAATTCATTTATTGTGTAATATTATATTGGGACATTGGTTAGTAGATGTTTTTGGGATCGAAGTTTCCATCTATGTAAAATGTGGTTGCTGACATGTGTATTTCTTCTTTGGTATTCTAAGGTCCTTTAACGAATATTCCTATGAAATTTTAACATTCTTGTTTTCACATTTAATAGTATTTAGTATTAGAATATTCTAGATATCTGCTATCTTAAGAGATAAATTTTGAAGTTCTTTTCTTTTAGTCACCACTACTAGGTAATGAAAAAGGATTAAGAATGTTAGGACAAAAACTATATAATCGTTTTATAAATTGGAATCAAACTTGATTTGTATCAAACTAAATATCACATTTGTAGTGCTAATATATTCCAAGAAATAGACATCTCGGACAGATATGTCTATATCGATTTTCCTTATGGATCTAATTACGTACATGTTACATGTTTTATGGGTATTTATTGGCAGAAACTTAATATGCCTTCATTGAATGTAAGGTATGTAAATTGTAGCATGTTTAACCCAATGACATAGACAAATTTTCCCTTTCAAATTAAGTTGGTTATTAAGTTTTTTTTTCTTTCATATATACATAACAAAAAAGTAGACATATGTCTGTGTGTACTTATGTGATTAAGTAGAAAAGATCAGTGTGGAAAGTGAAATTATTGTACTCGTATGTACTTATTTAGAAAATACAAGTTAAATGTTTTTAAAGTGAAAATTATTGTATACCAAGTAACATAAGTAAGTATTTCAAGATAGAAATTTAAGTGTAAAAAATTGCATAAGTTTATTATTCAAACTGATATTGCTGAAATACTATCATAGTAAAATATTATATTATTTCTCATCATTGATTTCATTAAAACTTTATCATCCAAAATTTCACACTAAAACCTTTTTCTTTTTTTGCTTTCGAACATTTTCTCTTGGATTGTCATTGTTTCTGTCTTCATGATGGCGATGATAAAGCAAAATCACAAATCACGGTTGCCAACTGGGTGGAGATGTCTTAATTTAAACGCGTGCGCGTTATATCTATAGATTTACTAAAATACCATAAAATATTTACACAATTTTTGATTTAATTTTTTCTTTCACGAATCGTGTCAAGTGCGCATGCGCAGCAACCTGAAAAACTTGTTTGCACGCTCGCACTATTGCACGCAAAGTCCACAATGGAAAAAATGCTATCATACTTAGTAAGCATACACGTAGTATTAAAGTAGACTGAATATCGCTCCTATATGTCAATAGATTAAGTGTTTGTTAGTTACTAGCAAATAAGCAAGCGAGTGAATGCAATGCGTGCAATAAGATTTCCTCAGAGATAGTTGGTTGAAAGGTTTTCAGGTTCATGTCTCTAATAATACAACTTATCATGATAGCAGGTGTGTCATTTATTGAAGGAAACATTACATATTTACAATAGTAGTGAGTAGCGTCTCTATAAATTATTGTAATTACCTTATAAGATACGTGTAATTTACCCATTGATGACATAGAACAGCAAGATTCGGAGTTGAGGTTGAGGAACTGAACTTTGGCATAATGGGTGAATACGAATAAGTATGCTATTTAGTGTCATTCGCACGTGACATTTATAAAAAGATATGTTAAAAATGTCGAGATAAATATCAAAATTATATTTTTCCTTTGTTTGTTTTTTTATTGTTTTAAAACAAAATTAAAACCGCAAATGTAGAATTGTTCAGAAAGCATCTAAAACTTAAATGATTCATGCTGGTTAGTGTTGATTATGATAATGATAATGCATACGACGATGATGATGACAGCAATGGTGATGCTGATAGTGATGCTGAGAATGGCCATGGTGATAATAATAATAATGATGATGATGACGATGATAATACATCATGCTACCGTTTGCTTATCTCAAGCGAAGCTCATAAACTTTATTTTTATGTCAACACAAGTTTTTCTGTCAAGGACACAGATACCCCAGGACGTTAGTCCACACGCACGAACATAGGTATTTTTGCCTCAGAGGAAAACTTCTCAAACATTGCTTTGCCAATTATTCTATTATCTCTTTTAAATTTTTTTCCTTTTACACATAGAATGAATGGTATTTTCTATGAAATATGATGTTTATAACTCATATCAAGAGATAATGGATATTCTATAAAAATATGCATACTCGTATATATCATACAAGTATATTGAGAGAAGAATCGATCCTTATTTATTATACAGTTTTTAAAATAGAGAGCTGATATTTTTTTTTAAAAATAATAGCAGTCACACAAAAATCTATAATGGAAGGGAAACAACAATTAATTAATGGGAAATTGAAGAGATCTGATATGGGCAATAATGTATCTTACAATTGCTGGTTTCCTATAGACAACTTTTCTATTGTACCTCATAAGTCAGAGGACACTTTTGTTAGAATGACGAGGAAAAACTAAATCTCTCAGCTTTTTAGCAATTGTAAAGGAAACTAGAACAGTCAATAAAGTATGTTACAAATGCCATATAGAGCTCTCCGATTCTTGAAAGATGAAGTATCCAAACAAAATTGAATTTAAAATCATTATATGTTGGTGTTATGCCAGTTGTATTTAAGGTTTATTAAGCTCAAACGCGGAAGTTCTCTGCGGAATGCATGCAAAAATTAGATCGATCGGACCAATACCAATAATGTAATATAGCTGTATAGCCTCTGTAAACCTATAAATATTTATGTATTTTTTAAAGTTAACTTTTGAATTTTTTAACTTATCGAATTAGTGGAACTTTATGATTCAATACTACGGCTATATGCAAACATTATGGCGGTGAAAGGTATGTAAGCTGCGGCCAACTTGAAATTTATGTTCTCTTTTCATTTTTATTCATTTTATATTTGTGCCCTGCACTACTAAAAGTAAGTAGTTTCATAGTCTTCATTGAGTTTTTATTTTTATTGTTTTTGCCACCTGTCTGTTTCTTCTTGTCGCTTCGGCTTCCTTTTGTCTTTTGTCATTTGTCTTTAGTTCACTTAACTGCCTGTCTCTTCTTTCGTTTAGTTTTTGTGGCAACAAAAAATTATTTAACAATTGCGGTTGACATTTTTTCTCATGATGTGTTTGTGGTATTTTATTTTTATTCTTATTTTGACTTTCTTTATTTTCCTTTCATAAATATTTTCTACTTCAAGAAATAGGAAGACTGTCATAAAAATATGAAACTTTCATTCATTTAATTATTCATTAATTCTATTTCATTTTATATAAATTCTTTCTACCCAGGGAAATCATTAAAATCTTCTCAGTATAACGATTGCTAATTGTATAATCCTTTCATAAAGATTCGATGGGACATTGTAATTTAAATTGTAATTTGACAATCTATGTTATAGTATTATTGGTGTAAAACTAAAGATAGTATGCAAAATTTCAGATCCATTTTTAAGGAAGAAGACAATATAGACTATTGAGAAATCAGAACTCTTTATAAAAACTGTCCATCATCAAAAACTCGATAGTTTGATTGTCGTTTAATAATTGACACTATATACTATTGCATATGGTATACCATATAGTAGGTTTAATATTAGATTTAAATTTTGTTTCGCAATTTTTGTTGAAATGATCAGCCAATTACTAGAAGAATTATATTTAGATATATAAAATATTGTATGGTTTTTCAGTTACACAAAAGTAAGAGTTGCTGAAAATGAATGGAAGTGATTTAGATTGTCGCAAATTCCAAATCAGTTTTCTATGATAAGTTAAAATGAGCTAATTTTAAAAAAAAAAATGGTATCAACCACAGACATTTGTTTCGTTTATAAGATAGCCAAATCGGAATTGACTGAGTTCAGATTGGCTTAGACATTTTGTTTTTTTGGTGTTTATACTTGCAAAGACATTGCGTGCTTATTGAGACCGAATTATATATAATGTGAGTTACTCATGAAACTAGATGATTTTCCAGTATATAATTCACAAAATTATTAGTAAAATCAAAATAAAACAAAGTAGTTAAACAAACCGCCAACTCTGCACGAAACGATTTTTTTTTTAATTTCGTCACTTTAAGCGTTGACACTGATTTGCAATACGTACTACAAAAAAACGTCGATTTTCAAAGCGAGCTTGGTGAACTCGCTTTGTATTGAAAAAACGTTTACACATGAGGATTGAGTCAGTACAAAATCAGTCAATTCCATTTTAGCTATCGTATAAACGAAGCAATTGACGCGTTGTAGGTGAGCATGGAAGCAAATTAGTGTTAGAAAATTGAAAACTTATGTTTATTTGATTTTAATATATACAAATTTTTATGTTATAGGGTAAAAGCCATGTACGCTACAATATTCTGAGGATTGCTTTATAAAATAGAATTGTCGTTACGGTTACAAAATATATATATATATCTATAATACACTCTGCACCACTTGAATAGCACACACCGACATAACTTTTTTTATAACATATTTTCCGATCTAAAGTCGTTAGGGTCTTTATTTTTACACTCTTCACGGGAGTGAATAGTATTATATGTTTGTCCTGAAGTTTGTAACACACAGAAGGAGACACCGCAGACCACATAAAGTGTATATATTTGTGATCAGCTCGATAAGACGAGTTGATTTAAACATGTCCGACCGTCCGTTGGTCCGTCTGTTCACACTTCTATTCCTTCAGTTTTTGAGCTAGAGAGCTGAAATTTTGTACATAGGTTTCTTTTTATCAAGTTAGGGAATCAGCCGAATTGGACCACTAGGGGGGTACCCCTTTTTTAAATTAATGTTCTTATTAGAAAAAGTTTTTTTGTTTTTGACGTATCGAAAATTTGGACACTATAAGTGTCTGACCCATAGCCACCAGCCTTATAAATTTCAAGACCCTCGGACCACTAGCTGGGGCGTGAAATGTATTAAATCTTCGGCATAGCCAAAGTGAATCTTTTTTAGGGTTCCGTACCCATAGGGAACTAACGGGACCCTATTACTAAGCTTACAATGTCCGTCCGTCCGTCTCCTGCTCTATCTCATGAACCGTAATAGGTAGAGAGTTGAAATTTTCACAGAGTGTGTAATTCACTTGTGTGTAGAACGACAAATACGAAAACTATACATTTTTAGAAGCATTGTTCTTTAATTTAACCGTTTGTTTAACAATTTTTTGTTTTTTGTAGTATACTTTGAGCTGTTAATTGTAGTATACTTTTATATTTTATATTTTAAACAAAAAATCTTGTACGATGGTACGGAAGCCTCAGTGTGCGAGTCCGACTCACACTTGGCTGAATTTTTTATATTTTTTAACTTCAAGAATAGTAAATTTGTCTAGGCCTGACAAAACTGCTTTATATGGTTTTGTGTTTTTTGTTTCATAGGAGTAGAACTTACAAACTTTAGATTTCATCACAATAAGAGCAAGATTGTAATGATTTAAAGTTTTTAAGAAAACTTTTATTCCTATGGAATTGTTTTGATGCTATAATCGGTAATAAGTAATCTTTTTAAGAGGTCGTATGGTTGGCTTTGGTTGTTGAGAGGAATGTTGCGGTATCTCACGAGAGTGGGGCAGTCGGAAGTAGTACTAAAAAAACAAGGGCCTAGCCACTCATACCATTATAAAACTGACCATTCAATAATGATCTAAGTTGACATATAAGTAAAGAAATGTACATAACCAATCGGGAAATACAATTAAAAAAAGATAACATACCTAGACAAAAAATAGATGATTTTAGACAAGTCTAATAAGTTAGATGAAGTAAGGTAAGTAAGCTACTAAATACTTACGTTAAATCCTCAATAACAAGACCACGAGAGACAATATACCAGTCTTTATGTATTTAATAGTTTCTTCTCCATCATGCTGATAACAGCTGACATGGATATATGTCTCTTTCTCCTACAGAAAACGATGGCCTTAGCATTAGGCGTCTTTTTTTCATTACATTTCTTAATCTATAAAGAATTATAGTTTTATCAAAAACTTTCTTTAAAAACTGTTTTTTCCACCTACACTCTAGTATTTTTCCTCATCATCTGATAAAGACTTGTATAACTCTGTGTGTGGCGACCAAATCAACCGATTTAATACACGTATGTACTTGAATTGGATTCTTTACAAAGCTTTCTGCTAAAAGTCATACACCAGGTGGCCAAGCGTCCACGTGAAGACATAACCGTCTGATGATTGGGACGAATATCAAGCATCACTGTGCGTATTTGTGGCTCGAAGCACATATTCAACTACCTGTAGTGCAGGTATGATCGCCGCCACAATAGTTGCATACGCTGCAAATAAAATATGTTATTAATTACTTCATTCAATTGAGTAGGGAAAAATATAATTACGCCTTCATGTCACGGAATGAATACTTCCTTACCTTCATCTCGATCTGAATTGTTAGCTCCCTTGTTGATGCTTATACAAGGTCGTTGGATCCACCACGTTGTCCGCGTGGTTGAGACTGATATTCTGCATATATCATTGCAGGCAGAAGGTAAGGTAATGTATTACCAGTACCGGTCTACGATATTAACATAATATCCTTGCCTTTCAATAAAATAGGCCAAGTCTGAAACGTCTTCAAAGTTTCTTAAACCCCCGATTTTTTATATAATAGCCATTCAATCAGGGTATGCATCAAAGCATTGTTCAAAAGTTCATATAGGATTGGGGATTTTCTCATTATTGCTTCCATTCTTTTGTTCGAAAGCAAGCGAAACCTTTGCACTGTTGTTTTCCAAGAGCATGCGTTCCACATCATCACCTCTGTTTTCTGGTTGTAATCTTTTGTTAGCTATGGGGAGTTTGAAAATTTTGAAACTCATGCTTCGACCTTAAAAAAAGATTTGAGGTGCGTTCTCAATAACTAAATTGAATTTAATCGAACACTTACAGATTTCTTGTTAAAAGAATCCCAATCAATGAGAGGCGATTCTCCGATTTAAGAATTTTAAGAATGATCTTTGTAATCGTGCTCTCCGAAATCAAAGCGTCTTTACCAAAGCCGCCACTAACAGCACTATTGATTTTGACGTTCACGATCGTCATAAACGTGTTGTTTACCACTGCACGTATTATTTTTGTAATCACCACTATATTGATCGGCTGACATCGTATCAAGTATTTTCTCATCTCTCTTACAATTTTTCTTTTTGAAAACTGCCGAATATGTAGAGTTTTTGGCTTTTTCATTTTTAGTGTAAAAACTTACAACCTGTGGCTCATTCTAATGAAAAACTATAATTAATTCTATTAATTAAATAAAAAATTATCAAAACTGTACCGATTGCATGTTAAACGTACCCGACGCGATGAAACATATACGGATGGGTGATGGAAACCGCTTTCATCTCAATTTCCATTCCACGGTGTGATGGAAAACGCTTTTGGCGTTTTTGAAATCGTCTAATTTTTTACAGACAATTTGGTTAAATTCTCTCTTATATTAAATTATTAAAGGAAAAAAACTACCAATAACTATAGTTTATTGTTTTTCTCGCTAAATATCATTTAAAGAATGTAAAATTTTAGTGGTTTTAACGCATAATTTTGCTTTTTACCCCAAATCACTTTTCAATTGAAGTAAAATAGACGAAATAAGCAATACCAAGCAATGCTGAGTATGCCAACCTGCTTGCATATAAATGTTAACTTTTTCGAAGATTCAAATTTGTCTTTAATTCGTTTAATTGATATGTTAAAATTAACAACATTTGATGGTAATAAAGCTGAGAAGTGTTAATTTTGTTTTAAAACTGTGTAGAAAGTGAGATGTTCAATAAGAATTTTTAATAATCTCATTGGTCAAAGTTGGCATGTTTGCACTTTGTGACCGCGATCGTGAATGCTTAAATGAGAAGAAGCAGAATGAAATTTTAAAAAGGCGCAAACAAACAAATTAGAAAAACACAATTAATAAAAAATCAGCAGTGTGTGTCGGACTCGCACACGGAGGGTTCCGTACCATCGTACAAGATTTTTTGCTTAAAATATTAAATTATCTGCATATTTAACAAAGTATACTACAGTTAACAGCTTAAGAGTATACTACAAAAAAAAAAAAAAAATGTTAAACAAAATGTTAATTTAAAGAACAATGCTTATTTTAATGTGTATTTTTAGTATTTGTCGTTCTACACAAAAGTGATTTACACACTGAAAATTTCAACTCTCTACTTATTACGGGTAATGAGATAGAGCACGAAATGGATGGACGGACGGACGGACATCGTAAGCTTAGTAATAGGATCCCGTTAGCTCCCTATGGGTACGGAACCCTAAAAAGTAAAACATTCTTCGGAACAATCTAAGAATATTTCGATACATATTAAAAACCATAATAATATATTATTAATTAATTAGGGCAAAGCATCGAACACCGGAGCAGGATAATGTATTCCTGAATTTTATGGAGAAAAACAAAGACTGTTCCATGGAGTACAAAGCCACAAAGGTGATCGGATTGCTGTAGCGGATGAGTGGAAGAAGTTGTCGGTGGACTTAAACGCCGCTGGGCCGCCAATTAAGTCAGTCGAAGAATGGCGCAAAGTAAGTACACATGACCAACTATTTATGTCTATATACGTACATATACACATCAACATTCACAGGTATGGAAAGACTGGAAAACAACCATCCGGAAGAAAATATGAGCGAATAAAGTTGAAACAAGGGCTACTGGTGGAGGGCCTCTCCGAATGGAGACCATCACTGCGATGGAGGACAGCATTGCTGTTCTAACAAATTTATATGCAGCGGTTGATGGTGTCCAAAGAGCTGCATGCGGGTTGTCGTTTTCTGATGAAAACAAGGAAAACGACAATGAAGTGTGCAATGTTAAATGCGCAGATGCAAAGAAAAACATTGAATCATCACAATTACAATTTAATATTTCCTTGCAGAATCTGAAATAATTGAATCAGCAAACCCCCTAAGAAACGTAATGTAATTGTTAAATTACGGGAAAATTTGCAAATTATTTGTTTACAATTTCATTTGCCAATCACACAAAATAGCATAAATTCTCCAATCAGCTGTTCGTTCGAACACCATAGTCCGAAAAATGATCTCGTCGCGGTTTCTATCAAACCTAGGTTTTTTTGGCAAAATTGAAATCGGCCAACATCAAAAACGTCGGTGTTTTTTCACTCCCTGGATAGTAGCAGCACTGGCATCGTCCTTAGCACCAACACCTGAATAAGCTTCCGCTCCACTATTACGACGTTCCACGATCAATAGAAGCAAGTGTATTATTACCATTGCAAGTGTTATTCCGATCGAATCGGGTGATATTTCATCTTTGTTACCATTTCTCTCTTCAAATACAACAGAAAAGGATGATATATAAATTTTAAGAATCAAAAAATAGGTGGTGGTGCAAAAACTAGTATATGAAAGAAGGCAGAAAAATGAAATACAAAAAAAAATATTTTCTATAACCATGGATTTTTGTCAGCTGATTCAACTGACAATAGAATGAAGGGGTGCGCTCAATAAAAGCAAGCTAATTACCACTGTGTTATTTTTCAAGTCACTATACCACCATATTGGTTACGATCTCCCAATTTCGGATCAATTACCCATAACGAAGGAATGCGTATCAAAAACGCCATCATCAGCATTGCAGGTAATCTTCCATTACGCGTTTTACTTTTGCAAAGCACCATTATATCGCTTCAAAATACGATCTCCCGATTTTGGAAAATCATAACTGAAACAAAGAAATTGGCGGTCTTGCAAAAAATATAGGCAGAAAAATGAAATAAAAAAAAGGGATTTTGTCCAAAATTGGAAAAATATAAAGAGTATTAGAATCAAAAACAGTCCTACGAATTTAAAGCAATCAAATTTGGTTTTACCCACTACTACTATAATTGGAGGCATCACCTAATTCTTTCATCATGAGAATACATTTTCTGTTCCGTGCAAGAGTACAATAATATTACTACTCCACGGCTGAATCTCCATCGCAGGTAATTTTCCATTACGCGTTTCTTTGTTTTTTATAGCAGATCCATCAATTAACATCTATTGCAATTTACATATTAAGAAATTCAGATAATAAACTTATATTGGTAAAACTTATAAGAAGTTATTGGTAAACAAAAAAGATTAATAAAAACTAGAAATAATATCAAAATAAAAATAATTTAAAAAAAAAAAAGTTGATGTATTTGCTTCGCCAATCAGTCAAATGAAACTAAAACAATTTAAAACGAAGAACATGTAAATAGTTGCCACACCCACCCAAACTATGGGCTACTCATTTATAAAGAAATCAATTATATCTGATTTGTTTATTATAGAGAACAGTCTACGATTAACATTCTTCGACACATTCGGATTTTTTAAGTAACATAGCGTTTGAGAATTAGAATTGCATCGAATGAAAATGAATTACAATAACAATTCGAGCAAGGGTTGAATGCAATTACAACAATTCGGCAAAGCAATTCAAATAATAATGGTAACAAAGTGATTTAAGTTAGAATTTCAATAATAAAGCAGATTCTAAGTAATAAAACAGTTTCTAACAGTATGACAAGCAACAACAACAAGATCGCGTCACCGGTTCGATCCCCAGTTTTTACAAGTCAATTTTGTTTTTTTTTTTATTTCTCGCTATTTTGATTATTATTATTCTCTTTTTTTAACTTGTTATATGAAATAGAAATACAAAAAAAACCAAAAAATAAATTATGTATGTCCCTTCAAAAACTAAATTTCACAACTACGATCGTCTCATCGCATTAAGCATCGAGTCTCATACAAAATAAATTTATGTAAAATAAATTTATAATTCAAATAATTTAAAATGCATTTTTTCTAACATATGTCATAATAATATCGATACAAAATTAAATGCAATACCTCAACACATCTTCTAAGACCAATTCAGACAATAGTACTCGTAACCGTTGGCCGAGGTTGCTAAGGCGTCGGTTCAGTATATGGATATTAATGCGTACGTGAGATCACGTCATAAGTTCTCGATACCCAATGCCTTTTTACAAGTAAGTTTTTTTTACTTCTCGCTATTTATTATTATTTATTTTTTAAAACATTGATATATAAAATAGAAATCTATCTATACATATAATAAAATCGGAGACTTTATCTGTTTGTTTTTCGTTTGAACAAGTATCAATTAAAATGCACTCATTCTATTCAAAATCATCAAAATTACTGAAACACAAGAAGCTTTGTTTGGTGCACAAGATAGGCTTTATTTCATCAAAATTGACCAACAAAATATTATTTAATTTATAATCTATAAAATTTAAAATGCGTTTTTTCTAACAAATTTGGTAATAAACCATTCTAAAATTACATGCGCTACTTAACTACATTTTATCCCTTCCTAAAACCACTTCACATGTAATCTTCTATAATTCTCTAAATCTTATATTGTTTTACATTCGGGTGAGACAACGGTACTAGGACATGCACAAAAGCTTTTTGAATGCAAAACGAACTTTGCTGGGCCAACTAGTAGTGAACAGTTTTTCTAATGAGTTAATGAATTTGGATCTTCGTTGGTGGTCTCCGATGTCTCCTTCTGTGTGTTTTAAACTCCATGACAAACTTATAATACTAATCACTGCGGGTATAATAATCTAAATACATTGATATAGGTCAATACGTGTACATATTTCAATAAGAATAATCGAAATGATATGAAAAAATACAAAAAAAGAATAACTTTGGCTATGCCGAAGTTGTAATACTCTTCACGCCACAGCTAGTGGTCCGATCGTGATATTTAGTTGTGCATAATTTTGTATGTAGTACATTTTATAGGTACTTCGGTTGAATTAACTTAAATTTTCGCGAGATTCAACAAAAAAAAGTACCTTCAAATTTTCGCCACATTGCACACCCAAAAAAATGACTTTTATCTAAATTTTCGTTTGTGATATCATTGTTATCAATAAATATGGACTACTTTATATTAACTTTGGCTATGCCGCTATTGTAATACTCTTCACGCACCTTATATATCTTCAAATTAATATTCTAAGTTCATGTTTTGAATGGGAAGTACCCCTCCTAGTGGTCCGAGGGTCTTGAAATTTTTAGTTGGTGGATATCAGATACTCATAGTATCCAAATTTCAAGTCGATAGTACAAAAGACCAAAAGTTCTTTTAATAACAACAAGAATTCGATCTGTGTTTGTATGGGGGGTACCCCCTAGTGATCCGATTCAGCTGATTCCGACAAATGTATTTCGTATGGTAAAAAGAAAACCCCGTTCAAAATTTCAGCACTCTAGTTCAAAAACTGAGGGACTTCTTGGCATACATATAAACGGACAGACAAATGGACATGGCTAGATCAATTCGTCTCGTCGTGTCTGATCAAGAATATATATACTTTATGGGGTGTGTGTTACAAACTTCATGACAAACTTATAATACTATTCACTGCGTGAAGAATATAATAATTTCTTAGAGTCGAGGACCTAGTAGCTAATCTAATGTTAATGTATATATTTTAGATATATTATAATTATTTTAAATAAATAAATAAATTGTTTCGACAAATCAAATCGTAGATATCGACAAGTGCTGCCAAGGTGCATCATGCATGTCTCAGGGACGTTCTGATAGAAGAAATAGAAGAATACAATGATAAAGAAGGGAAATAATGAGGGTGATGAAGGGATACGAAGGAGAAGATGAAAAAATTGGAGGAATGTGAACTAGTGATTTTGTGCATTTTGTGTTTTTTGTCGTCGTCTATGTGGCGATAAGAAAAAGAATACAAAAAAATCAACACCACAATAAAAATTCACAATAATATTTATATTTTAGTTATAAGTATATAAATATAGTTCCATATGAACATATACGAGGGGGGACCCAAAAAAAAATGGAATTTCATCATAACTTCTTTATTTCTTAATATTTTAACACCAAATTTTGATCACCTTCAAAGTATTCTCCATTGACCACAACGCACTTCTCCAAACGATTCTTCCATTGTTCAAAACAGTTTTTAAATTCACTCATCGGGATGTCCTTTAAGCCTTCCAGCGATTTTTGTTTCACCTCCTCCACAGTGGCAAAACGCTTTCCTTTCATATTCTTTTTGAGTCTGGGGAACAAAAAGAAGTCACATGGGGCTAGATCCGGTGAGTATGGGGGTGGGCAATCGGTGTCATGGCGTTTTTGGTCAAAAATTGCTTCACGGAAAGGGCGTTGTGGGCCGGCGCGTTGACGAATTTGGTTGTAACACTTCTCATGTGCAAATCTTCGGATAAAATTCTCTGAATTGAACTCCATGACATTCCCGACATCTCACAGAGTTGATCAATGGTTCTGCGACGGTCTTCACGAACGAGGGCATTGATTTTGTCGACGTTTTCATCAGTTCTCGACGTTGAGGGGCGTCCTGAACGAAGTTGGTCTTCAATAGACATTTTTCCATTTTTAAAACTTGAAAACCAATCCCTATAAGCAGTCTTAAGCATTACAATAGTTTCTGCGGCCAATTTCCCCACAAAATTTCACAGCCGCGCGTTGTTCTCTACAATCTGCCATTACGTTTTCGCCTAAATGTAGAAAGTTGTTTTACTACAAAAAATTTCACAGGCGAACCGATGCACTCACAGCGACACAACTTTGCACACTGACGCAGATGGTGTGACATTAACGGACATGTGGTCAAACAATAGGTTCCCCCACTCTCCCTCCCCACCACAGCGTAATTCCCGTAAATTCTCAATGTATGTACTTAGTTGTGCATTCTATTAAAACATAATGTATACAATTTTTTAAATGTTTATGCTATCAAATACAATAGGGAAATAATAATTTTTAATGCTTTTAATAAAATCCTATACCCAATTGATTGGTAAGTTGCATTCACAATTTTTTAAGGTTAAAACCCTGAACAATTTGCGCAATTTGAAGTTTCTATCGAATATTTATTGTAACTCTAGAGTTTCTCACTCACTTCAAAATTGCTTAATATTACATGTCTGTCTGTTTGCATGACTGCAATCTTCTTGTCATGGATCATTTGTTTCAATTCTGATATTCGATATTTCGAATTCTAGTATCTCCCTCATTTAATTTAATCTTCAGATTGAAAATTCATTAAGAAATTTAAAGAATTGTATCTATGTTACTTTAGGCTTATTGTATTAAACAATTTGATTGATTAAAGCACTATTAACATGTCTAGAGATGATCGATTATATTTGAATAAAAAAAGTAGAGTTTCAAACTGAACTCATATTTGTGAAGAGTATTAGAGTTGTGGCAAGACCAAAGATAATGGTTTTTATGCTATTGCCTCATTGCAGACAAAGTGACATACTACTTTTGTACATATGACTATCAATTAAATGATTTCAAAATTGTCATTGTTCAGTTCTTGTTGTAAGCAATGAAAAAATGTAAAAAAAAAACAAAAATAATAATAAAATAAAACAAAATAATAATAGGCATTAACTTCGGTTCAATCGAAGGTTATATAAATTTTAAACAAGTAAGTAGTTCGAGACATAATTCAAAACACTTCACAAGATAAAAAATTTTCATAAGCAAAAATAATAAGCGTCTTCACGCAAATGTATAAACTCACAAAGTTATAAGGTCGCTTTCGTGAATGACCCGATTTTGTTTGTACCTCACAAATCGCACAGATCAGTGAGAGTTGGCAATACTGTATATTTATTGTGATTGGCAACTCTTTCCATAATTGAAATGATGTATAAATTATATATTGTATATATTTAACTTTTCTGAAGTTTGTGCATATCAATAGGCTCACAAAGTGATAACATCAGCAACTATTACTTTATGAGCGCACAAAGTTGTGAGTTTTGTGCGATTGCGTGAAGACCTACAATATTTTATAGATCTGTTAAGTACTTAGTAATTCTATCATTTTCAGTTTCAACAAATGTTGTGTTTCCTTTATGTTCCAGTAAGATTTTCAAAATCACTTGTTGAATAAATGTCACACAGAAATAGTAATATTTATTTAAATTTTTCAATATTCCATACCATATATGCCAATGTGATTAATACAATATTGATTAATTTTATTTTCACTTTATTTTTTTTTTGATTCCTTGACTCAAGAAATGTGAAATTATCCATACAAAAGCAGGCAATATGCCACAGAAGCTAAAAACATTGACTAGGCTCGATGTTTATTTTTTCTATTTATTACTAATTGTCTTCACCTCTCCTACAAAGTATTACATATACATATGTATCTTAACAAAATGGTTATACCATTCTCATTACTTTATACATATATAGTAATTTTTTTAACAGCATTTAATATAAAGTAAGATAAACATTGTATATAAATTGTATTGAGTAAGTGAACAAATAACCATTGTACGAGTATCTATTTTTTTTACTGGTATTTCCAGTATTATACTTACAAGTAGCTTATGACAATATACACGTAGTATAAAGATTTTTGTATATAACATAATAAATCAGCATAACTTATGAATGTGTGAGTAAGTGAGTTCATATGGTACATCTATCAATAAAGCTTTCATTTAATTATTTGCATTGCCGTAACTCAAGTCTTCAAGAATATCGTAATTAATGTCTTAACTTTTTTTACATGACAAAAATATCTTAAGATGTAGCACACATTTGGATTATGCCCATCTAATGTCAGATTGTTTTGTATAATAACAAAATTAATGATAAAAATAAAGTATTGTATGTAATAATTCTAATAAAGAGTAGACTAAAATTTGTATTCAACTAGAGTAGATAAATTTGTTTCCACAGATATTATTAACTGATTGATTGATTAGTAAACAAATTCATTGGAATTTTGAAAAAAAAAACACGTTTGTACCCAATACAATACGAGTATATGAAAAAAGTATAAGGAAGATCTAGAAGAAAAATAACTAGATGAAGAATTGGTGGTATAGTAATTTATTTCAATATTTTGTGGGGTCATAGCAAGGCCATTTTTGGAAAAAGCAGGGGGTGTAGGTTGTAAACGTTGATTCTATAATAATAGGTTTATACATAAGAACATTACATGGATAACATCAAAACTATGTAAATTATAATATAAGTATTTACAATATTATGGTATTCTATTGTGCAACAAACATAATTTGTTGGCAAAATATTCATTAACACGGCGTCAGTAGGAGCATGACAAAAATAAAGTCGGTTCCAAAACAAAGTGTTCCTTTTTAAATAACATTAAGTCGGTAGGAAATGTGATATGATATGCCATATTTGACCATAATATAAAATTGTTCCGTTGTAGAATCGACTCAGAGTAGTCCTCTATTAAATGCCGACTATTTTCTCAGTTGTTGAGATAGAGGTCAGAAACTACCAATACAACCTGACTATCATAAAAGGAATAATTCAAATTTCTCCTTAATTTTTGTTATTATTACATTAAATATAGCGTCTATTGTACGTGTAGTTATATGCTTTGTTGTTTTTTTATATTTCCATTAGAAGTTTAATCACGAATGTCTTGCCACATCCTGCTGGTCCGGTGAAGAAAATTTGAAGCGGTGGATAGTTAGAAGACAATAGATGAGAAATTGTATGTAGCAACAGTCTTCTTTGTTTATTATTAGTCATTCTCATTTAATGTAAGAATGGCACACTATCCATTAAATTTTCTTTCCTTTTAGCGATAGGACCAAGTTTGTCTAGCAGAGAAAGGTGAAGATCATTGTTGTGCTCAGAATTAGGATTGTTGTATAGTTGTTGAAACGGATTAGGTTCCTGAGCAACGTGAGTTTCATTACGATCAATATTATTTTCACCGTCGTCACGATCACGACATAATTGACGGCAAATCTCAATAGTTTTGTCAATATCTAAATTTGATTTGAATTATTTTCTTGCCTACAAAATGAACTGTTCATTATCGTCATAGATTTTTAGAAAAAACATTTCAGCCAACATATCCTATTTTTCATTTCTAAATGATATATGTATGTAGACATACCATTTCCCATTTATAGTTGCTCAAATCTCTAAACATATCATAATTTCTGTACCGAATGATATTCGATGAACTTCTTTTCGTTACTGATCCGTCTTGTTTGACAAGCAACAAATTGTGCAAGAGAAACATTTTCTAACTCATTTGATCGTTTTTAGGGTTCCGTACTCATAGAAAGCTAACGGGACCCTATTACTAAGCTTACGCTGTCCGTCCGTCCACTCTATCTCATGAACCGTAATAGGTAGAGAGTTGAAATTTTCACAGAGTGTGTAATTCACTTGTGTGTAGACAAATACTAAAACTATACATTTTTAGAAGCATTGTTCTTTAATTTAACCTATTGTTTAACAATTTTTTGTTTTTTGTAGTATACTTTTAGGCTATTAAATATAAACATAATTTTATATTTGAATCAAAAAATCTTGTACGATGGTACGGAAACCTCCGTGTGCGAGTCCGACTCACACTTGGCTGATTTTTTTTATTTATATTTATATTTTTAATTTTTTTTTTTTTTTAAATTGATACATAAAATAGAAACTTACAATAACATAATAAGAAGATATAAAAGTTCCGTGAAGAGTATTACAACTTCGGCATAGCCAAAGTTAGTCATTTTTTATATTTTTTAATATTATTATGCACATGTAAAATTATTGAAAAACTATTAACAAAAAAAAAATAAACTTAGTAGTAAGTAAGTAACTAATTTTTGGGTGATATTCAATCAACGGAGCAATACAATATAAATTTCTGTAGCTTAAGTTTAAGACTTTAAGCCTACAGTATATTAAAAAAAAATAAATAAATATGAGTTTCAAAAGCAAATTGTAACGGCAGACACAATGCGCATATTGGGTATACTCCTGACCAAATTCTTTCCGGCGTCGAAGTTGATTGATTGTTATCGAGCTCAGCTTGAAGAGAGGCTTCAACATCGTGTTTTTATTTCATAAGATTATATAAATTCTGGTTACATTGATCCAATTGACATATTAAAACTGACAACAATTTTGCCTAGTTCTTTTTTGTTATTTTCTAATTCAAATTTATAAGTAGCACCAATGTTTAGTATAAGCATTCTTTTTTCATATTCTGTATTTTTTAAATCTGCGCTGAGCTTCTTTCATCTTTGAAAGTGATTTCTTCAATTTTTCATTCTGGTGACATTAATTTTCCAAATGAAAAATATAATAGTTTATATGTAATATGTATTTTTTTTTAGTGTTGAGTTTCTTCTATTTGGATCTCTTGCAATGTGGTTTTGAGTCAATGAATTTCGAGATTGATAGTTTATTTCTCTTATCACATCCCGTATTTATATATTGTCTGGATTAAATCTAGAAATAAAAAACAAATTTCATTATTATTAAGGTCACATAAATATTAAAAATTAATTATTTCAACAACAAACTACATATTCAAAATTGTATTTTTAAGGGCATTTAAATTATATTAGTATATCGCTTTGATTTTATGTTTCTAACTTATAAAATCGTTAGTCAAAAACCCCATAATTTACCAGTGTGGAGAAAAGATTTGTTTAAGTCATTTCCTTCCTTTTGTTCATCTATCTTTCACTAAATACTCGTTTTATTGTACATATTTGCTATAATTAAAACCATTTGCTTTTTTTTTTTATTATTTTTGTCCAAATTACTTGGTTACCTGATTATTATTTCTAGGAAAATATGATTATTTCAATCGGAAAACTTGAAATATCCCATTTCCTTCTGTAGGTGTAATGACACTGGAAGCAATAACGAGGGGAACCCCCAATATTAATCTACTTGCTCGATATGTGTACTGAGGCCCCGATATGCAATGGTGCTTTTCTTGGAATTTGATTTTTTTACTCGTAATAGTTCGCCATCACTGGCCTAAGCTGTAGATAGAGTCAAAGGCGCAACTCCATACCACGATGGCACAAATTCCACATGATGCAGTAGGTGGGTCAGCTTCTTGCATTTTTAACCAGAAAACTTCGCGCACTAGCAACTTTGCCGTCACTGAAACATTCAACAGATGTTTGCCGGCAAAACACCAGAGAAAAGCTGAAAGTAGCACAACTTTTAATGGCAGTCTATGGAGATTGCATCATAAGATTGAGTTGTTAAGCGAATTCGACTGTTTAAACCACTTTCATTTCATTCTTCGGAAAATCTTAGGAAGGAGATAAATGCTCCTGTCACTAATTGGCTGGTAAAGATAGATTTAAAGGCACATTACTATTCTTCAGTGAAAAGAACATCAAAAACCAAAACATTTTCGCGAAAAGACATTTAATACGGACAAATTGAAAAAATGTTTTGTAGTCAGACAAAGGTGTATTTGCTTTGATCAGATGGAAAACCAAAATTTAGACTCCCTAAATATATGGTATATGTTCCAAAACATACAATAAAAACTGTGAAGCATAGTAGTGGCAATATACTCCAATGGAGATGTTTTTTGGCTTTAGGTGTTGTTGGATTAAAGGTAAAATATGCACCAGGGACTACTACTACGAGGATGCAGTCTTTTGATTGAATGGCCTTCACAATCTACACGCCTCCATCTAATAGAATCCCTATGGGGAATATTAAAATCAAAAAGAATTTGTGGGTAAAAGACGATTTACGAAAAAAATAAATTGCAGGCAGAATGGTACGCCATTGATTTCTCAATTTATTTATTTATTCAAATATATGACAACTTACTGTCAACAAAAAATCCAAGTTATCAATAAGGAATATCTCAATAAAACTTAAAACTACTAAATTAAATTATAAAATATATCCGTCTCTAACCCGGAGGGAGAATTTTATTTTCTTAATAGCTAGCTATGCCCATACTCATACCCATATGTGGTCAGAGACAGACATCCAAAATTGTAACGGCCAGGTTCAATAACGGTGGATGGAGAAGCGTAGGTGATCCAGAACCAGAGCATTGATAGCGTTTTGCGAAATCTCAGAAGAAAGAATGTGATATAGTGTATTATAATTTAAACATTATACTCGAGTTGACTCAAAAGCAACGGCGAATCAACAATATCAGTAATAAGTTTATGAAGAAAGCTTATACCTTGAGAAATTCGGCGATTACTTAACGACGAAAGATCAATAAGAAGAAGCCTGCTGGAGTATGAAGGCAAACGAAGGTTCCAATTTAAACCACGCAAAACTGGTAAATTCCATGGGGCGTACGTGCGCCGAAGTTTTTTAAAATATCGTGAGGGCATAACAAAATATTCAAACAAAAAATATTTGATTCTTTTAATTTCAGAAAAAAATTGTGTTCCTTGGTGCCAAGAATTATGCGAAAAATACATGATTTTGTTTTCTTTTTTGCATTTTATGCAAATAATTCTTGCAGCTTCCTTTTTTATTCCTGCTACTTATTATATTAATTAAAAAAAAAATACAATTTGAAATTTTCTTCAAATTGTTTTGTACATAATCACCTGTTTAATGTCGAGAATGACCAAAAAATGGTTGATATGACCAAAAACGTGGCAGCAATGCCACAGAATTTCAAATTTACTACAACAACAACAAATTTCATTCATATTCCCAGTAATTTTTATAAAAGTAGATTTCACAACATTTCTAGCAAGTATAAATTTTATTTCGTTTATTTATTCCAATAATTGTTTAAAAGAGTTTGAAAATTGGGTTTGTGAAAAATTCATAGGTGTACGAATTTCTAGTGGTCAGGGTAAACTATATGTAACTATGATTCTATACCATATTTTTAGAAATTTTACGAATACGTGTATTGAAGCGGTTAATAATAATAGGGTTCAAACTCAATTCACTCAATTTTTGACATAAGCTACTATGACTTATTGCCACAGATATATACATACATAAATTATCTAATGGATAAAAATTAGTGTTTTGTTTGTTCGTATGTTATGCGCTGTCATACCATCTGACTGCATTAAACAATTGTGAATGTGTATGGTTGGTTCTCGGGTTGAACATAGGATAGTTTTGGTCGCAATATCGTGTGTCCCCGAATTGGATATTCAAACAATCCCTAAAAGTATACAACAAAAAATACCTAAAATATCACTTTAATTTTTTGATACTCATACTTTCACAGAAGAAAATTTGAATACTTATTTTACAAACAAAACTTCTATTATTTGTTCCATCAGTATAGATTTCGTCATAGAATATTGAATTACTTGCGAAATAAATAATGATAGAAAGAAACTCTGATTAATCTACGTTTTTTTCTGGATAACATAAATATTTAAACACAATAAAAAATGTTTATGTCGACTAAAGTTGAAATATTTTTTTTTTAACAACAAATTATAATAACAAAATAATGTTGTACAAAAGTTGAACATTAACATGAATATAGTAGTCTGATGAATGCAGAAGAAAAACTTTATAATGATGGTTGAAGAATGTTTAACGAAATTCAAAAAAAAAAAAAAAAAACAAAATAAATAAATCGCATTCCATTATAATGGTTTACTTTGTAAACGAATGGAGTATCTTTGTTATCTGGTTTCTTTGCTTTACTTTACTTTCATAGTAAACCGCAATTTTAATCGCAAGAGTGCGTTTCTGATAATGGCGAGTGCTCATATGGCCCGTGACCGGAAGTCGAATCGATGACTCATGAAAGAAGTGAAGTGGGTGCAAAAAAAAAAAAAAAAAAATAACTAAGTGGCAGTGCAGTGCTTAAATTATTATGATTTTCCAGCTCGTTTGAGCCACTTCAATGCATCAACATGGTTTGGTTTCGCTTCATGTTGATTACTTTTTTACATCTTTCACAAATTAGAAGGCACATTAAGTTTGTCGAAATGTTTGTAACAGGGTGGCAAGAGCATCCGTAAGTTATAAATGAGACTAAGATACTAAGATCTCTATCTGTCTGTCTGTATGTTTGCAATTTATTGTACTGACGTTGAATATTAAGAAGAATTTCCCAATAACTATGATTGAAATATTTGCTGTTTCAGTTCCTGCTTAGATTATAATTTTGGTTTAAAAGTTTTCTAAGATTATACTATTAATGTAATTATATAAACTGTTTGTAGCCATTGTGTATAAATGTTGGAACTGTTGCAGCATCAGTACAAATAAATGGTATTGCATTCTAATTTAATGGGTCTTGATGGGTGAAAAGTATTAAATTGTGTAAGAAACTGAATGTAGTAGCTTTTTTATTGTTGTTCTTTATTTTTCCTTGATGCTGCGCATTTTTTGTGTTGTCCTTTGCAGGACACGCGTAACAATAAAACAACTTTTTTTTTTTTAATTTTCCCCAACATTAAATTTCTTTTTGTTATTTTATAGTTTTTTTCAATGCACCCTCAAGTTTGGCTTACAAAAATCAATTTTTTGTCTGATTTCTCTCCATATGCGTGTACTACATAATTGTTCAATATTCAAGTTATACTTATACATATTGTACATATACCTACATAAACATATGTATTCTCATGCATATTTCACATTTCATCAATTGTTTTTATTAAGATGATTTCAAAACTGAGCTGTAAAGTATAGAAAAAGCAACGTTGAAATCCCATTAATATTGGATAGTTTAGTTTTTTCTGCTTCCATTTGTATTTGAACGTCATATAAATTTCAAATAAATATCAACTTAAGGACTAAAAAGCTTTTCAATACAGTTTTATGCTTGCAATTGTGATTCGAACAAATAAAAATTTTGAAAATCAATTTGCCATATTTTTCTGTATTACTTAAAAAAAAAAAAAAGAACTAGTCGACAGAATATTAAATTTGGTTCACAGAAGCTTACAATCCTTTCATCCCGCTTGAAAATGTCCACTCTCTTGTGGCAAAAAAAGTATCCGTACCGAAATTCAGCTTGATAGTTGAGAGACTGATACACGAACTGTCCGTTTATCTCAAAGTTAGTTGAGTCCCACAAATTGTGTTAATCTTTTAAAAATGTTCTTTATGGGGTCTCCTTAAGCATGAATGATAATACCTGATCACATTATTTTGAATGATATAAAGAAGTAGCAAAGGCATATGAAAGTGATGGCAAACTTTGTATTGTTGTTGAATTTGATCATTAGAGATCGATGATGAAAAAATAAAGCAAGCACATAAGCATTTAATAGTTCGAAGCTTAAAAGTTTCTGTTGGAAACGTTCATAGACACTTGAACTTGTTTGGTTTCGTAAAGAAACTTGAAGTGGTGCAGGATGAGTTAAATGAAATCCATATGACATCAGTGAACAACTCATTAAACGCAAAAAGATTAATACAACCTTCAAGGCGATGAAAATTAACTTTCTAAAACAATGTCAGCCAATAAAAAGAACACTAACTTTGACTATGCCGAAGTTGTAATACTCTTCACGCACCTTTTACATCTTCTGACTATTGTTCTAAGTTCATGTTTTGCATGGGACGGACAAACAGAGTAAGCTTCGTAATAGGTTCCCGTTTGCGTCCTTTGGGTACGGAAACCTAAAATTGACAAAACGAAGGTACTTCCCAAAAATATAACAGAAATATGTTGTAATGCAAATAAAACACACTTTTAAATGAATTTATGTTATAAACTTTATTAATCTATTTATTTTGTTTTGCTTATTCATCCACTGCTTCAATAAGAATCGCAATAGAATCGTTCAATTTTCTATACTTAATATTTAATGATACAAACGCTTTAGAGTTATTTTGTTTTTTCTTCTTGCCGCCATCGCTTCCCGGACTTTTCTTTGGAATCTCTCCAGATCAGACTGTAGCTTACTTTTGAAGAATGTATACCTTAACACATGCTGAATATCTTCGACACTTATAGTGGCTGTACAGTGGCTCGAATCACGAAGATTCGGTTTTGTGGTTTACAGTGGTATTTTAGTATCACGAACAGCTGTTGTTTGTTTTGATTATACATACAAATGGAACGTTGTGGCTAATTGTGATAATTAAAATGGAAATTGTGTGAAAAATACAAGATTAAGGACAATTCGCAGTGTATGCAAATAATTCTTGCAGCTTCCTTTTTCATTCCTGCTACTTGTTTTATTAATATTTGAAAAAAAAATTACAATTTGAAATTTTCTTCAAATTGTTTGTGCCATGATCAGCTGTTTTATGTGGGGCGCGCAAAAAAAACGAAGAAGAAGACACATGACAATCACAAAAAACGGCGAAATTTCGAAAATGCTGCCAACCTACATGGAAGAATTGCCCAGCCCTGTTAAGACTGACCATTCAAAAAAACCGAATCATTGGGAATCTATTTGAGATTAGAATCTCACAATCGAATCTCTCTACAACAACAACCCCTAATTTTTGTCATTTTCCCTGTTGTTGTTGTCAAATGAGACTCGAATCATTGTCGCATCTTCATAGATTCGAATCTTCGCTCACTGTAAAGCCACTATTAAAATAGGCTTATAATGTTTTGTGAATTCAATAAGATCATCGGTAAGTTTCCACTTGGTCTCTGAAAGATCTTCAAAATTCCTTTTTTTGTGACAGACTTCCTGACGATACATACGTATTTTATATGTCGTTGTAGGTTGTACTTCTTTTATATTTTTTTGGAGCAATATTAGAAGGAACTTGTTCGTTCCTTGTTGTTGGTGTCATGGCAACTTGATTTTCTTGCTCAGTCCTCACTTCATTTGATTCAGAATCCTTCGAATTCAACCATACTTTGCTCGAAATTGTAGACGCCATTTTTCCTTTAATGATTTTGTTTAATTGTTTGCTCTAACGATGCTAATATTTCAAGCGTTGTCGTTGTTATGATAGTTTTGTACTGATATCCTTGCTATTTATAGTATAGAGCACAATTTTAAAGTACTAATTGCTTTACTTGTACTAAGGATATTTCCAATTCACTGCCTGAATATTGCACAAAACTATTAACCCTTTTCAATTAATCACTAATCATAAAAATTCTAAGCTCCTAATTTCATTTGTAAATGCATGACGTTCTACGCCAAATACATATTAATATTTCTTAGAATGCTGTAGCCACTTAGACTATACCATCAACAAAGTCAGAGCAACAATATGGACCGGCAACAGAGCAATGTGAGAAATTAGGGTTATGGTCTATGGTCAGAGTGTAAAGATTTTATTCAACTAAATTTAACTTGCGGCATAATTTTCAAGTTACATTCCCAAGACGCAATTACTTTGATGACTCACATGTATGGTATATGGATGGATCTAAAACGAACACTGGCCTTGGGACAGGAGTTTATGGGGAGACACTTATTCAGAAGAATGGGCCAAGAGCACTCAGTTTTTCAAGCCAATATCCAAGAAATAACCTATGCCTTAGAGAAGAATTTGAGTGTACCACGGTTAACATACACATCCGTACCTGCATTGTCTCAGTCTTCTTAACAGGACACATCATATGAGGATTAGTGCCAAACTCCAATGTAGATTAAATAATGAAGAAGAGGAAACAGTAGAATATTTACTATGCCATTGCGATTATCCAATTTGAACCAGACATCATTCATCATTCATTCATCTCCAAAGAAAATCTTCGAATTCTTAATGAATACCAGAATCTTGGTGGAGCTGTAATAATGGGGTTCAATTCAATAGGTTCTATTGAGGCTACAAGAACGAAATAATATACTCCTTGGCTCTTTGGTAAGCGTTAATAATATTTCGCACCAATTTCAATATTTGAGCTGCTCGTAGTTCCTCAAAGTTGCATCGATTTTAACATTAGTTTTTAGAGTAGAATTTTGTTTTCTATACTCAACTCAACTCTGATTTGATTTAGTCAACTGCTATCGTTAAAACTTTGTTTTTGCGTGAATAAATCATTTATTTATTGATTTACTAGAGACCCGACCCGGTTTTGCACGGGTGCATTAGAAAAACTGATGTACATTTGTTCAGGTATATTTCAATGACTACGCAGCATAACTGATTTAAAATGTTGTTGTTTAATGTTGCCCGTAGTTATTTCAAAACAAACCTGTATATTGCGCACCACTTGAAAATAAAATTGATTTAATATTGATAAAATTGTCTACGCACAAAGAATTATTGATTCCAAAAAGTAACAAAAGGAGATGTTTAAAAAAGGCGCAAAGAATGATGTTCAAACATCTCTCTAAACCACCATATATATATATTTAAGAACACTTATTTGGAATGTGTTGTATATATGTATACTCCTTCTACAGACATTTTTCTTAATGACAGTGAAAACCATATCAAAATCCGTTGCGTGGTGTAGATGCTGTGCTTTTCGGAAGAGGCAGGAATTTCGAATTTTATTGAATCTATGTATAGATATAGATAGGACTTTTATATTCGTAATATTTTTAAGTTTAAAATGTCTGAATAACAAAAAGGAAATTAATAAGAACAGAACTATGAACAAAGACCAACGATTCATTGATTCTCTCAAATTATGGGTTTGCACATTCAATGAACAATAAAGTATTGTGATCTGACTTATATATTTTTTAAAATAGCGAACTAAATAAAGCTAGAAAAAATAAGAAATTTAAAATGAAAGACTTTGCTACTACAATAATTATAATAAAATAAATAAAAGAACAAATTATATGAACTTTGAATATATTGTTACTCTCTTCACGCAGTGAATAGTATTATAAGTTTATCATGTTTCCAACAAGCAGAAGGAGACATCGGAGATCCCATAAAATATATTTATTCTGGACAGCGTGACGAGATGAGTTCATTTAGCTATGTCCATCTATCTCCCTGCTTGTCTGTTCGTCTGTATATAAGCAAATTAGTCCCTCAGTTTTTAAGCTAGAGAGCGGAAACTTTGAAAGGAATTTTCTTTTCCCCATACGCAGTACATTTGTCGAAATCAACCGACGGGAACTCTAGGGGGAAAACCTCCTTTATAAACCTGGATTCAAATTAAAGTTCTTATTAGAAAAAACTTTTTTGGTTTTTTTATTATGGAACTTAAATTTGAACAATATAAGTATCTGATCCATATCCATTAACCGTGTAAATTAGTATATAAAAGGTGCGCGAATAGTATTACGACTTCGGCATAGCCAAGTCTTAGTCTTTTCGAAATAGATTTTGTGTAATTGATATTTTTATTTATGCTTTCTTACAAAACTTTGTCCTTAATTTAAATAATATCGCTGGAATCCATATTTACAATAAGGGATGACCGGGCTCTCATTTGGTAGCGGCAGTGATCTGTTAAAAAATATATCTGCAAATACTTATACAGATATGTATCACCAGCAACCTGACATCATGGTCGAAATAATTTTCGTATACTTTCACTATGATGGAAAAAGACTGCGTTGTAAACTCAATTTCCCTAGTGAGTGATCCATTTTGTAGTACACACATCATATAAACCAAACCAACCAAACCATGTATCATTATTGTTGACAGGATATTTACGATTTGTTTTCCTTTGACCATCTTTCAGACCAAATTCGGTTTCAACGAAAGAATAATTCTTCCTCCTTAGAAGCGCTCTATACAAGGTATAATTTGCAAGGTGCTTCTTTAAAGGATAAAGCTAAAAGGATTTTTATCAACCCCAAAGTTTATTGTATACCTATATAAATAATTTATATGGAAACATTACAGATCTATTAGTAGGACGCTGAGTTGCAAGCTGTTCTCTGGATCCCATATAATTCAATAGCGAATTTGACTAATACGGTACTTTTTCGATATGCATATGTGCACCCTCAGATTTTTTTTATTGAAATATTGACCTTCAGTTTTATTGCAAGAACTTGATATCGATCGTTTAAAAGATTTCATCACATTATTTATACCATTAACCTTCGCTTAGCTATGTTGTAAGTTATTCCTTGTCAACGATAATGATGTGTTAGGTGTGCGAGATTTGGTGCAGAGGCTATTCAGCATACACACTCTTCAGAGAACAGGGAGATAATGTACAATTTTCTTCTCGCTAAAGAATGACGACGACGGGAATTTTGAAGAAAAAATCCTCCTTTTGATATTTGATTGCGAGTGTGTGGCTAGTAGATGTGTGAGTGGCCATTGAAATTATTTGTTGAAATACACGAATCACCGCTTCGCTTTGCGTGTTTTTTAACTTCAACAAAGATATGGGAAGTTAATTCAAAATATCTGAAGAGCTTAACTAAAAATATAAAGAAAAACTATCTTTGGCTATGTAATACTCTTCACGCCCCTGCTAGTAGTCTGAAGGTCTTGAAATTTATAACGTCGGTGGATACAGATCAGGTACTTATATTGTCCAAATTTCAGTTCCATAGTACAAAAAATAAAAAAGTTTTTCTAATAAGAACTTTCATTTGGATGCCGGTTTGTGGTTCGATTCGGTTCTGATTCCGACAAATGTACTGCGTATGGTAAAAAGAAAGCTCCGTGCAACTCGCCTCGTCAAGCTGATCAAGAATATATATACTTTACGGGGTCTCCGATATCTCCTTCTGTGTGTTACAAACTTCATGATAAACTTATAATACTATTCACTGCGTGAAGAGTATAATAAAACAAGTATGTAGTAGTAGTTCAGTTAATCAGAATTAAAGTAGGCTTGTATCAAGTTTTACACGTAAAAAATATATGTAGATGCTGTTAAAAATTTTATTCAGTCTACAATTTGTGCTTGTTGAAATTTAAGCGAGTATATATATTTTTAACAGAAAAATAAATAATTTTAGACGCCATAAAGCCAACCATATTTGCCAAGGTAAGAAATAAGTTATATAGTTGCATAAGTTATTCAGTGTCGAAAAGCTACAGCACACGTTACATTAAAACGGTATATACTATAATATTATCGACACTTTATTTCAATATACTTTTTCCTTGTTTTAATTATGGATACATGCATGTGTACGATGGTGGATCAACAAGTACCAGTGTTAGGAGTGAAGGAGCATGTTTTTTACAGTTTTTCTTTCCGTTTTTCAACGTAATCTCCTTTTAGTAAAATACTCTTTTTCACAACGTTTCTACCATTTTTTTAAACATTCCAAACATTGTCAAACTCTTCAAAATATGTTTCCGCCTCGACGATAACATACACGTTTGAGCTGATTTTTTTTCCCGAGCCACGTGTTCATGTTGGGGAACAGAAGCAATTCGCAGAGAGCCAAGCCGGGTGAGAACGGTGGGTGCGGCAGCAATTTTTAGTACACTTCATGTAATTTGGCCGTGACAATTTTGGATGAATGTGCTGGTGCGTTACCATGGTGAAATAGCTCTTTTTTCTTAACCAAATGGGGCCGTGTCTCCATGAAATTTGTATCGAATCGCTACAATAATTCATTGTAATTTTGCCTCGTGATGGTTCTGCCTTACTGCAAAAAGTCCATGAAAGATTATCCCTGGGAATAAATAAAATCATCGCCATGACTTTTCCGACCGATAGGAGGTAATTCACCCCGAAAAATCTATTGATTTGACTATCTTGGTCTCTGGCTTATAATAATAGAACCAGGTTTCATTAACGGGAACGACTCCGCTCAGAAACACCTTCAAATTTCACCTAATGAGGTCCAAACAATACTAACGCTTGTATCCGCTTGTTTTCCTCCGTAACCAATCGCGGCACCCATCGGACCGACACCTTTTTCATGCTTAATTTATTATGGAAAATATTGAGAACCATTCTGTACAATACGTCTATGGACTCTACTACTTCGCGCACTTTTCGGCGGTCAGTGAGAATCCTGTCGTGACCCCTTTCAATAATTTCCTCGGTAACGACGTCTGCCGGGTGGCCTGGATACTCCTCACCAAAAACAAATGTACGACCACGTTTAAATTTGTTGAACCAATCCAATTAAATCTTACGGCTCTCAGCTCCCAACTTCTCTTTTATCTCTTCACATGAACAATCGAATTACAGACTTATATTGTTCTTTTTCCATTTTGTTGTGAAGCACGAAATATAATGCCACCTTCCCCGAGCAACCCAGTTGTCTTCAAACATAGTTACTTATTGATCGACCCACGTATATAACCGAAACACTAAATATTATTCAAAATTTGTCTCCCCAGTTTCCAAATTTAAAAACTGTTACGTTTCTGTTGGATCAATGTCAGTACTTTGACTTGATCTTTTAAGTTCAAAAATGTCATTGACCGCAGCCTCTATTGAAAAGGCACCAAGATCATTCAACAATGTTTGGAAACCTATTATGTTTAATGACGAAATTTTCTTTTTCAAAATAAAAATTGAAAATTCCATTTATGAGCATATTTTGCACTCACCCACGACTGGACTATATTTCTGGGAGGTTATTGATCAAGCTCAATTTATCAAACGTCACTCGGTTTGTATGATAGCATGATAATGATAATAAATAGTAATTGAAAATCAATCTCATTTTTATAGAATCTCAATTATAATATAATAAAAAGATTTCCAAATCTGACTCAATTACAACACGTTCTATGTGAAAAACAACCAAAATTTCATAATCTATATAAGGATGAAGCATGTCGGAACAGTGAAGGACCATTAAACGTACTATTGAATGTCATATATGAGATTGATGAAAGAGAATCTTTTATCTTTGAATGGCATTTGCATCGCATGACTTGGGCTGAGGTTCGTACATATACCAGAAAAATACTCAAAGCTCAGCTAACAGTTTCAAAAACATAGTTTCAGAAACATATATTCGGTTCAATACTTCTAATGATAGTGAATCAAGTCGATCAAATGATTTGTTTACGTGAAGAACTCATTATGAGAGAATCTGAACTTGCACAATACAAAAAACAGAAAACCAAAATTGAAGACAATCGTAAGTCAAACAACCATATTCATTCATCTAAGTATGTTGTTCACCTTTAAATCCCGCATTTTTAATATTTATTCAGGAAATCACAAGAGGTCAAGACAGTTTAGCTTTGCCTCTTTGGACTCGTTTTTCTTTAAACGAAATCAGTGTGCAAGTGGCCTTATTTATATGAGCCATAATTGCATTTCACCACAAATAACAATAAAGCAAATTAGAAGGAATCCTGATTTCACAAACGATGTTCCAGCTGGGGCACCTAGTACGCAGGCTGTGATGCAGCTGGCAAAGGCCCTTAAAGTTCTTGCTAGATATGAAAAATCCCTAATGCGAAGGTATGTTGTTGTTCTTAAAGTTCAAATCAAAATAAAAATGTTGTGTAATTTGTCAATTTGATAGTAAAAACAAACAGTCTGACGTTATCAGAGGCACTTCTGAACATCAAGAATATTTATTTAACTTATTCGCTATGGACTGCAACTGCAGATGTTTAGTGTGTCCATCTTTGCGATGTGGACTACTTAAAGATGGTTCCAAATTTTTGAACAAATATCAGAGGCATACATGCAATTGCCATTGCGCAAAATGTATAATTTGGCGAAAGGAACTGGAGAAGAAAGAAGGAGATGGTTTTGTGTCTGAAATCGATGACAATTCTAGTAACAGTAATCCTCGATCTGTCAGTAATATAAGCCAACAAGAATGGTCCTATGAACTGGCAGTAATGTATTCAAGGAAAAATGCACTTGATCCGCCAAAAGTGACGATGGCGCGTCAAAAAATCGCAGCTGACAAGGAAATGAGCCTGGAAATGGCCAACATTGAAAAGTTCTATCAAAATATGGAAAGCAAAAAGTACAAACAGAAATTAAGGAATCATTTTAACATTCCCTTGAAAACTAATGACGATGTAAAGGTTGAAAAATATTACGATAAACTAATTAAATATCTGCCAGTCGATGACCAGATTGTATCAACAAAAAAAGACGATAATTTATTAAAGATACAAAAATGCATTCATGGCAGCTCAAATAGGCCAATCATTTCTCTTGACCCGCTTACTACATCGAAGAGCTCTAAAATTATAAAAGAACGAACCCAAAAAGCCACAGAAATTCAACAACGAACCCAACCATCAGCTTTACAAAACCTTTGTCAGAAATCTGTAAAGCAAAATTTCCAACAATCAAACTTAACACCGATGATGGCAAGTGCAACATTTTTGGAGAATATTCCAATTCAAACAGAATATTTGAAAAAATTTGATCAAATATTTGAATACGAAATACAAAAACCGGAAGCAAAACTGATACAGAATATGGAATATGAAAATGATAACATTGGAAGTGAATGTTCTGCAAAATCTAAGGCCATGAATAATAAGTGTTATTATAATGACCGCAAATAACTGCAATTAACCGAAAATAACCGCAAATTACGTCAATGACAAACGCAACTAAATATTATGTTTAATTATTTATCCGTTTCGTTGATATGAAAAAAATTATAAATGAGAGAAACTTTTTAATAAATTCATCATTTCATGCAACTCAAAAATATTTCTTATTTTACAATATATATTTACAGTATAATATTATTGTTGGGTACGTACGTATTCACTAGAGCAATGTTTTTTTTGCGCCCCATACCCTGCGCTGCTCCAGACCATTGCAGTGTATTTTATTATATTATTTTATTATATTACAAAATCTGTTTTTTTTTGCCTTGAATAAAAGCGTTTAAGGACGGGATGAGGTTGTCATTACCGCTAAGGACAAAATTCATGACGTCACAAAAGAAAAAAACAAAAACTTTTGATTATCATCTATAAACTGGAACTATGGAACTGGCCTTGAAGAATTTGAAAGAAGAGGTATTTGTCGGTGTAAGAACTATCAGAGAGCACTGGGCAAAGTTGGATAATATGTAAATGAGTTTTTGAATGCAGCTTTAGATGAGGCAAGGTTGGCAACCAACCTAAAAGAACAACTGCTGGAATTATCTGCCGATGGAACGTTGCACTTGGAATTCAAATCTGTCAATTTGGATACATTTTGGTTAAAAAGGAAATCAGAATACCCAGAATTAACCACAGAAGCTTTGAAGTGTTTGATTTCATTTGCCACATCCTATTTATACGAGTTGACGTTTTCGTCAATGACCCAAATAAAAAGCAAAGAGAGAAATCGCCTAAATTTAGAAAACGATTTAATTGTTAATGTAGCAAAAACGGTTCCGCGATGGGAGAAATTGGTTAGCGCAAAACAGGCGCACACTTCACATTAATGTGACTCTTGGGTATGTTTTCTTTAAATTTTATTAATAATAATAAATGACCTTTAACATTTTCTTAATAAAAATGTCTTTTTGAACTTTATTTTTTTTTTTTACTGAGGCCGCTTCTTCGCCACCCCCTGTTAAATGCTTTGAAAACACTGCACTACAATATGGTATATTGTGCTTAACAATAGCTGAAGTTATATTTAAGATGCAAAATAAAGAGGTGAAAAAAAAAAAAAAAATTATTTGAAAATTATTTCTGCTTCGTTGTAAATCATGAACCATCCCATCGCATACAAATACTTACTTACAAATATTCTAGCATTTAAATTCTTTTTTAAAAAGTGTAGCAGTTCTGTGTCTACGGTGCTTCTTTATCTTGATTTCACGAAACATTTTTCGGATTAATTTGTCACCCGCTAATTTTTTTTCAAATTTTATTAGTATTGTACAAATTAACACAATTTTTTTTCCTATTTCCATAAATTTTGGAATATTACAATTACACAAGTCAACAACAAAAAAAAAAAAAAATCTGTTTCTCTGATGCATAAATTCTGATTTTTTATGTGTAATAAAAAATACCCTAAATATCAATTTTCGAGTTAAAAAGTTTGCTTTTGCAGAAACTACATCGATTTTAAAAGTGAAAATTGGTCAAAAAGGACGTTTTCACAGTCAAATATAATGGTAAAAGGATATGTATTTGAACATAATAAAAATAAAATAAAGTTTGAAAATTAATTTTATTAATTGAATTCAAGATCCTGGGATTCCTAGCAATGGTACCTCCCGTAGAAATCCAAATTGAAATTAATGTTTTAATATTTGGTTTCATATTTTGTTTAATTTTTTTGTAGTATACTTTTATCAAGCACCAGGACGGTTCAATTATTACATTACTTGGCAACCTAGAACAGACTTTAAGTTTCCACTGGTGGATGAAGGCAAAAAGAAAAGGTTTTTTCAAATGAGTTGGTTACAGATGCATTAATGGCTAGCATATCGCAAAATTGCTGGTGGTGGCTTGTGCAAAATATGAATTCTATTTGGTCGACGAGAAGCGGGTACAAATGATGTGAAGTTGGGAAAGTTTATGTCAGAACCGCTGAAAACATATACAAAATCCATTGAAGCATTTAAACAATATGAAAGCTTGAAATATTACCAAGTTATCATGGTATCATCTCAACATTTTTTGATGGTAATGGAGGGAAAATCAGTGAACGTTCTTGTTCAAATGAGATCTCATAAGATGAAAACTATTGAAGCGAATCGTAAGAAACTAACTTATACCCATTGTCAAAACAGTTATATACAAAATATACCATTAAAAGGTTACGGGGATGACTGTGATTTGGAATCCGAAAGTTCTTACGGAGAAGAAAAGTTTAGAGCGTTATTGAAGTTCCGAATAGATGCCGGGAATGAGATATTACTTAACAATGTAAAAATGTGTGCTTATAATGCTGCCTACATTAGCAAGTGTAGACAAAATGATTTGATTGAGTGCTGTAGGGAATTAATCACAAAACAAATAGTCAGAAAAATTAAAAAAGCCAAATATTTAACTATTATAGCCGATGAGACTACTGATGTTTCTGTTTGTGAACAACTGACTGTTTGTATCCGCTATTTTGATGTAGATAAGAATGAAATATAAGAAGAAGATTATTATCGATTATCAATATATATTCCTTTTTTGGATTATTTGATACATTAAATGTCATCCAGGTTTCCTAACACTCAGCTGGAAAGAATTGGACGGTTGCAAAAGTTGTTGTCCCATAACTACTGACACAGATATAGAAGGGTCTGAAGCATATAAAGAAGTCCTTCCATTTTTTTTAAATTTTTTATGGAGAATTGAAAATTTTGTAACAAATAATACGTAACATTCCAAAATCTCCAGCAGATGCATACACAACAGCAACGGTCCTACCAAATATTAGGGTCCTGTGCCAATTATTATGTACATTTCCAGTTACTACTACCACTGCCGAGCAGGGGTCGCAAATAACAGACAATACTTTCAAGTTGTCCGGAAAAACAGTTTTTTTTTTTTTAACATAATGAATAAGGGATAAAAATAACACTTTCAACCGAAGACATTGTTGAAAGTTTTGTTGCTCAACACATTTTCATTTTCTTTTCCATCATGGTTTTGTCGGACACTTTCAAACAAAAAAGTGTTATCTGAGTATTAATGCATTTTTTGTTCAACTGGAACCATATGAGCGAGAACATTGACACATCAAAATTAAGTAGTCTACGCAGAACGAAATCGATTCTGCTTCAAATTTGTCTGCTTTTCATAGAGCGTACCGCATTGAAAATGAGTGTTGACTGTTATTTGCGATCACTGCTGCCGAGCGATCTTTCTCTACAATTTCGTCGACAAAAAAAATATCTTTGTAGCAAGATGTCAGAAGATCGATTAAATGGTTTAGCTATAATGCATATCCATCAAGATATTGCGTCAAAAATTAATCCTTCTGATGTGTTGGATATTTTCTGTAGAAAGCATAACACATAACTGTCTCTGTCTAACATGTAATTTTTAATATAACAAATAAATTTCTTACTATTATTGTTGTGCATTAATTTTGTTCATCTCCAATATGTGGACACTTGCTCCTTGTGCCAAGGAAACAAGGGATACGAACCGTGTCAATCGAAATTGAAAGTTATGTATGGAAAACCGTGTAAATCGAAAACATATTAAAATATTCAGAATTATTCCATTTATTTCAACGTAAAATATTACTTATTCAATTTAATTTTATATTGATAAGGTAAATAGAACTATCGTTGTTACATATCACTTCGTTAACCGCAGTTCAACGCTTTTTACTAACCAGTAAAAAGAATATGTACTAACTTTGGCTAAGTCGAAGTTGTGATACTCTTCACGCACTTCTTATATCTTTTGATTTTTGTTCAAAGTTCATGTTTTTTCATGTATGGGTGATACCTAATCAGGTATCATTTATCGTAGTATGAGAAGATCATAAAAAAAATTTGCAAATGCAAAGTGCGTAAGCTGTCATGGGCGTAGCCAGAATTTCATCGCTTATTGAATGGAAGTGAAGACATGATGTATAGCGGGCGAAGAAAACAAGGAGAAGATAAGAAAGAAGAAGAAAAATATTCAAGATAGATTCAGGAAAGAAGTTGGTTTTTCAATTGATGTGCCAAAACGAAAATCTGGCACTACGTGTACAAATGTTGGTCACATGGCTAGAAGATTTTTTAGAGATCCTGAAATAACGTCAGATTTAACAGGCATAAATATAAATCTCTTAAAAATCTAATTCTAATTGTTTGCATCTAATTTAATAGCAAATTATATTAAACTTTTAAAGTACATGTTATATGGGAGGTTGGTGGAAAATTGGGCGGATCATGTCCAATACAATGTTGATCTCTTCAATACTCTTGCAAAATTTCATTGTTATACCTATCTTTGTTTGGCTGTTATGACTTTTGGCATCCTAGATTTGATGAAAGTCATACTATGCGTCGTGGACACGATCAAACTACATAATAAAATTTTATCATAGTGTTAGTGAAATGTTTATGTGTGCGTCTCATATACAATGTTCACTGGAATATCCAAAGAATTTGGATATTTCTAACAGCATCACTTAAAGAAATAATGAATTAAACTTATTAGAAAAATACAAAAGAATGATGATGATTAATACAAATCAAAGTAAATTTTGTGATAAATAAATTCACCTTTATTTCTACATGTTTTGTTTGTTATTCTACATTAACTATTTGTATAGCTTACAGATACTGTGAGACATGCAGTGCCAACGAGAATGGCAGTTTTCAATCCACAAATTAGACGATTCATTTTTCAGAATTTTATTTTATTTTTGAATAAAGGTGAGGTGGTTCCAATTAAAAAATTTTAGTGTAAAGAATTGTTGTTTATTATTTGTCCAAATGAAGTACTAATTTATCTTTCTATTGCTAGTTACAAATTAAAATACAAACATTTCCTCTTTATACTATTAGTATAGACAAAAAGTTTTAATATCAATCGGATACCAGGAAGTGGTTCTAAATCAGATTGCAAAATTTGACCTAACCAAATTAACAATCATACAAAGCAATTTAAATAAAATCTTTATTAAATATAATAAAATGCTTTTTTAATATTCTATAATCTCAAAACACTAACAATGCAAACAAAACTATATCAAAATTCATAGAAATCCTCAAAGTCACTATCAAAAAAAGGGCTATCAGTCATTGATAGTTCGTCATCCAGGAAGCAGGATATCTCCTCAGGTATTTCATTCGTGGCCATATAAAAGAACGAATTGTCCTATGAGTAAAATAATTGTAATTGATAGCAGATATATAGCAATTTATTATTATGTTACTTACAACATCAGCTATTATATTTGAAAAGATAGCTCTCTTCTCCATTTGTATTCGATTCCATAGGGGAACTTACTTCGGCAATGGAACGTTCAACAGGCTGCATGACATTGTTACTATTGCTCTCTGTAAAATAAAAATTTCTATAAACTCTCTGTCAGAGTGAGATGATTGGATCGGTTGAAGTTACCAGAATGTATAAATAAACTTACCGGTGTTTACAAATTCAAGAGAATCTTCAGTATTCTTTTCAGACATCTTGATTAGATCAGAGAATGTTAAAACATGCTCTTTAAACCAGGATATCTAAAAATAGAAATAATAGTAGTATTCACTTGCTATTTTACACTTACATTATTTGGTGTTTCGGCTTCCGTAAATTTTGGTAGGAGTATATCGTCATTAGGGATTATATTTGTAAGGGGGCTTATGATGGGAGTCGGAAGATCCTGCGGAGCAATGAGCTCTACCAAAAAAAAAAAAAAAAAAAAAAAATGGTTAAGTCCTGTATGTTCCTCCTATATTAATAAGTATTACCTTTATTGGCTAATTCAGGATTTCTTTCAATATTTTTATCACTCATCTTGATAAGATCAGAAAGTCGTAAGTTATCCTCGAAATCCCAGGAGATCTGGTTAGCAAAAAATTATTATACTTATTATTATTTTATTACATACAGATAATTTTTCCTTATTTTTTCTCAAAAGAGATTTTTTCTTGGTAACCAAACGAATAGCAGATACCTCAGATGTGCCGGGCCTCAATAAATTTTTCATGTGCTCCTCCCCTTCAGTCCTAAATTATCTGATAACAGAACTATTGCAAAAATAATTAGAGATATATGAAACTAGTCTTATTAATATGTATGATCTTATTTTATACGAGTGTATATAAAAATCAATTGATGTGCGTTAGTCTGGTAAAAACTCAAGAATAGCTAAACCGATTTGAAATTTTTTTCCATGTTTTGGAAGAAAGAAAATTGGGAAAAACCCGAATGTAATAGCCGAAAAATCTACAAAATCGAAATTAGGGAGATGTGGGGGTGAGATGTATAAAAAGCTATTTAAACCGTCTTTGGCAAACACCTCTTTAAAAACAAACAGTATGCACTAATTTTTTGGGAAAGAGGGGCAGGATAATGTCTTCCCGGGTATCTAGTTTTTTATTAAAACTTTTGCTTTTATAGGATAAATTCCATTTCATATTGCAAAAGTACTGTTTTATTATGCAACGAGTAATTGAGATAAAAATATGTTACAGAAACAAAACATTGACGAAGGATAACTGAAAGCAACTATGTATCTTTAAAAGCACCAGACTACTCTCTTAACCGAAAATCCAATAGTCCAAAGGTTTACTTTTATATCATTGGCTATTCTGCAATCAGAATTAATAGTATTTAGTCCCAATTGCATGATTTACTATGCTTTCAATGGAAGCGTTGAACTGTAACGGGGATAGAAAGAATTAGAACTGTACAAACATCGCAACTGGTTTGTCTATGCTTTGACTACAATAATTTACAAGAGCAACAGCAAAAAATGTGTCCTAGGAAGAAATTTCCCAAAGAACGTTTTTCTCAATCCAAAGAAAATATCACGATATATCTATCAAAATAAATTTTGGTCTTGAGGGAAGAGACTTAGTAAACTTGTTAATAATATAATAGAATAGTAGAAAGTGCCAACCATTAACATACGAGTACACGAATAGAATCCATCACTTCACAAAAATAATGGAGTTAAACATTTGCAATAATTTACATTTCTCGAATTTTATATTTCTCAATTCAATGCTAAAAGTCTTTTCTTCATGACACAATTTTGTCACAATATTAAATACACATTTTAACAAATTTTATTAAATTTAATGTGAGTTCGAAATTTAAGAAATGAAGACTGTGTTGCGCTTCCGAAAGATTGTAATCTTAATGAATGGTAATTTATGCAATGGTCTAATATATGTTCTATAACAGAGGTCCCATTGCATCTTCTACAACTACTAAGTGGCGGGGAGATGTTGGTGCGTTGTTTGAGTATGTGTTAGTTCAATCCCATCGGTTGCAGCAATTAGATGTCCTAGAAGCATTTGTTCTTTCATCTCCCCGAATTATTAAAATTGATCTTCTAGGATGACTTCATTACTGGGTCAGCAAGTTCATTTGAATTTAAAAAGAAAGAACTTTAAAACTAAGGCCAAACAACACAACAAATTTTATCTTCAACTGAACTTTAATATACAATAAATGAAAATTCTATTCTAATTTTGAAGCACAATAAAAAATAAAAGACATTGGGCTACTCACATCGTCCATCTTAATTTGAAAAGAATCTTTATTTTCTATATTTTTGAAAAGTGTATTGAATAAAAAGAAAATTATAAGACGACGCTGTTGTCATTTTAATCAAACACCCTTTTTGTACAATGAACAATGACATTTTGTAAGGGGAAATACGAAATCATAGACTATATAGTCGTACATATACATATTTCAGTTATAACTAAATCAGCGTTTCAGTTAACTGCAAATATCAACAAATGTCAACAAATTGTAGAATAAACAATCTTGTATTACTTATATTACGAAGAACTTCCCATAACTATAATACATTTGATACAGATATGTATATGTATTCCTATCGAATTGAACACTAATAATATAAACATTGAAAAGTGATGAAATTTCTCAGAAAATGGCACCATTCGAATCTTTTCACAGAATAGCATAGACATTTTGTCTATGCAGCTTAGAAGTAATATAGTAAGTATAGCAATAAAAATACGTAAAAAACACTTTTAGACTTGCACAAACAAAATGAGAAAATCAAAGAATTGGAACATACAATTTCATTAGAGATTAAATGATTTTTCTTTCCATTCTGGAACTTTTTATAAAATTCCACAAGATTTTTAAGAAGTACCAACTCTCCAATCTGTGATGAAACTTGGGTTCACCAATTTGAATAACAAAAAACGAAGCAATAAGTGGATCAAATGGTGAGTACTACTCAGTTTAAATGTATAACATATCGTAAGTAAGTGATTTTGAGGTGGATGTAAATTTGAACACGATCGCCACTAATTCGGCGCAATTGAGCAGCGTTGTTGAGGGAGATTACTGTTTGTAATTGGATTGATAGTTGTGTGATCATCATAATACACGAGCAACAACATCGAGATGTGACACATTGCTAAGTGTAGTTGAAATAGTAATGTCAAAACTATGATAATAGAAGTAATTAAATTTCTAAGTACCCATTTCAATTTACCACATTGAGTCTCACAAGAACTCATCGACCTGATTTCTACAATGCTCCCCTAATCAAAGTGCAAAAGCAAGAACCAGTAAGTAATAATTCGATACTCTCTTATCCGAAAATCCAATAATCAAAGACCATCCTAATACAGCGCGCAAACTTTTCTCCAAGAAAAAAGACATTTTCAAAATTTCCAAATAAATAATATCCTTCGCTATATATATTTGAAAACTTATTGTTAGTTTCTATCAAGAAGAGATTCAATAAGAGAAGTGATCGACAAGAAATAAATTAAAAATTATAAACAATTCACCATGTCATCATACAGAACTAGCTTATGGTAATTATAAGTGTTTAAAAGTTGAAAAGTTGTACAATTGATAGATTCGCGAAATGTAACATTAGAGTTATACACAAATATCAAAAATAAAAACAAACAATATGACACATTTGTTTCAAAAGTACAAAATTTCATTGAAATTTGTGGTTTTCTTTATTAAACTTGGTTTATATTAAACCAATCCAATAATCCGAATGTTTCGATTAGATCGGATTATTGAATTACTACTGTATACGAGTATACGTATATTTTCTCTTATAGTTCGATTGGAGCGTAGGGTGAAAATAAAAACAATATAAAAACAAATATTATTCTAGTGCTGATTTAGCAGTTATGCATAAATAAATTTGATGCAGAACAAGAATCCCAATGTCCAATGAGACACGCACATATGTACGAGGAGTATTCCAAAAGTATCCGAATTGCAATCATAGCTTCACGTGGCATCCGTCGAAGTAATGATTGACTGAATTGACTCTAATAGACTGAACAATATGCTACAATAGGTGTTTCAATTCTCAAAATACATTTATCGCGTGCATAGCAGAAAGTTGAGATTAGGAGTTACTAGTTAGCCTCGAACCTAAACTCCTTTGTTTTTGTAACTCACGTCGAATGTCTTTTATTTATTTAGAATATCATCACTTCTTATTTGTCAGTTTGGACAGAAAATGCCGTGGATACTCACTTGGAGAGGAGTTTTTGATGTCTGTTTGTAATGTAATTTGTTGACCTATCGAAATCTTTTCTTTTAAATTTTGGAAGAGAAGAAGCACTTTTCGGAACCTTTAATTGTTTCTATTCTTTTCGTATTTATATTTTTTTTATTTTATGCTTTTATTTTCCTCATGCAACGGAATAATAAGAAAAGTAAAAAAATTATTTGTATTTTGCAGTCACAATCACAAATCACTTGTTTTCTTTATGACACTTTCGATCACTCAATTCAAACACAAATAATGAAATTGAAATTATTTTACGGCTACTCAAATTGTTGAGTATCAATGGTTTGTGAAGATTTATAGATTGTAAGAATGATCCGCCGCGCTGTCTAAACGTTGCCAGTTTTTTATCGTGAATGAAACTGAATAAATGAAAGAGAGGAACTTCCATATAGAAGTTGACTGATACTAAGTTGCCAGAGGAACGAAAAATGCGAAAAACTGTTATATTGTAAAGCTGGTAAACGGACTAGAAAATGTAAATATGCTTATTAAGTCCAGAAGATCGCTTACTAAGTAAATACTCAACATATTAAGAAAAACAATCCAATAAAATGCTCATCAATCTTGTTCAATGGGGCAGCCAATTAAAGTTGTTTGCAACAATGGGGACAATCTCTTTCAATAATTTCGTCTACACCGCGCTTTAAGTTTAGCAACATTTCTCATGTGCGACACTAAGAACATCATCAGAGGTTCTTTATTCAGCACTTTAGTCTAGGAACATGCCTATTGGAAATATTAAACATATCGATAATACATCAGCATTAGGCAATTAGAAAGAGGATCTTTCCAGACAGATTTATCATACATGATTGCATGTAATTTTTTTATGTTTCAAAATAAAGTTAGCAGATGTATGAATTTAAGTTTCATTTGAGGTTAGTAGAATAAAGGAGAACTTATGGTGATTGGAGGTTTAATTCAACATTGTGTTTCTGTACATATCTCTGTGCTAAATAAATGTATATGGACACTGATAGCATCGCAAAGACAGGCAAGTTATCAGTTTGTGTAAGTATCTGACCCAAAAAGATATATGTATATTCTTAATCACCGTGACGAGACGAGTTGGTTTAGCCATGTTCGCCTGTCTATCTGTCTGTTCGTCTGCCTGTCAGTTTGTATGTATGAAAATTAGTCCTTCAATTTTTGAGATAGAGAGCTGACATTTTTAACGAAGTTTTCTTTTCCATACGCAATCAGTAGAATCGGACCACATACAAAACATGAGCTTAGAATAACAATAACAATAACAAGATATAAAGGGTACGTGAAAAGTACTACAACTTCGACATAGCCAAAGTTAATTTTCTTTTTACTTATTAATTTTACTATTGCAATTTACATTGTCTTTTCAAAAATTTTATGAACTTTACTTCTGCTGAATGAATTTCCTCTTAAACCATGAAGAACGTACGTTTCTTACCTGATAAACATGACGCATAAGATATAATTAATCTTAATTGATAATTAGTTTGTACATCATTTATATATAAAAATGGAAATATCCTTTGCTCAGGTAAAACAATTATTGGATATATAAGTAGTTCACATCACAGAATTACTCAGTTTTGTAGATATTAGTTTGAAATTTTCAGTGTATATCCTTTGTATGATCATGTTACAACCCATTTATTGGCACATCAAAATACAAATCCAATGCAATTTTCAAACAATTCCCTGCTGAAAATATTATATAGATCAAATCTCCATAATCCTACTGTACACATCTTTTGACAAAAAGAAATTTGTTTTTTATATAAAATAATACTTTTATTTTAAACTAACTAATTTTATAAGGAGGATATATTATATACAATACATTCTAAATAAGTCATAAATCACACAAATCAGTGAGGGGTGCCAACACTTTATTTATTGTGATTGTTGAGGTCATTATAACATTCTGAGAAAGTACAACTAACTATTGATAATTTTTATTATTATTAGTTTAAGTAATCGTCACAATTAAAAACAAGTATGCATCCCATAATCAATATCTAATCTTAAAGTCCTTAACTTGATCCTTTCATAATTGTAAGTGATCGAAGAAATATAATTCCAACAGGTTATGGGTCCAGGCGGGCTATAAATGATAATTAACTTTGTGTAACATTCAGGTAGAAGAATGGAACACTTGCCATCATGAACATCCGAATCGGAATTTACACGTGCAATAAAACAATAACTGATTTTAAATACTTACTAACGAAGTCCGGACTTAGAGGCATCGAATCACAATTTATTCATTGGGAAGTGAATTTTACTTATCACTACATAGAATTCATATTTTCTCATTTATATTCATGTATAAGTTTTAACGATAGCAATTGACTAAATCAAATCAGAATTGAGTTGAGTATATAAAAAAACTCTACTCTATAAAGGAATGTTAAAATTGATTTGGACATATGCCTTGCAACTTTGGGAGATTACGAGCAACATGTTAGTTTTGATTAGGGGAAGTTCGGGAGCTAGTCATGTCGTTACTGCAGCACCAATAGAGTCTATTGTAATGAACCCCATTACTACAGCCATTCCGAGATTCTGATATTTATTTAGAATTCGAAGATTTATGTATCAGATTCTGGTTCAAATTGGATACTCGCAATGGCATAGTAAATATTCTGCTGTTTCCTCTTCTTCTTTATATAATCTACATTGGTAGTTTTCACTAATAATCATATTATGTGTCTTGTTAAGAAGCCTGAGACAGTACAGATACGGATGTGTATGTTATCAGTGGCACACTCAAATTCTTTTCTAAGGCAGGTGATTTTTTGGATATCGACTAAAAAACGGAGTCCTTTTGGCCCACGCTTCTGAATAAGTATCTCCCCATAAGCTCCTGTCTCAAGGCCAGTGTCCGTTTGAGATCCATCCGTATACCATACATGTGAGTCATTAACGTTATTGTGTCTTAGGAATGTAACTTCAAAAATATGTTGGAAGTTAAATTTAGTTGAATGAAAAGTTTACACTCTGACCATCTGAACTTTTGTCTAATTTATTTTGCACCAGACACGTGCAGCATAGACCATAACCCCAATTTTTGCCCATTTATCTGTTGCCGGTGCGTGTTGTGTCTCTGACTTTGTTAATGGTACAGTCTAAGTGGCTGCTGTTTCAAAATAGAACATTCCAAGAAATATTAATATGTATTTCGCGAAGAACGTCATGCATTGACAAATGAAATTACGAGCTTAGAATTTTTATGAATTAGTGATTAATTGAAAAGGGTTAATAGTTTTGTGCAATATTCAGGCAGTGGATTGTAAATACCCTTTGTACAAGTAAAGCAATTAGTACTTTAAAGCTGTGCTCTATACTATAAATAGCAAGGATATCAGTACAAACCCATCATAACAACGACAACACTTGAAGTATTAACATCGGTAGAGCAAACAATTAAACAAAATCATTAAGAAAAATATGGCGTCGCGTCTACAGTTTCGAACAAAGAATTGTTGAATTCGTAGAATTCTATATCAAATGAAGTGAGGTCTGAGCAACAAAATCAAGTTGCCATGACACCAACAACAAGGGACGAACAAGTTCCTTCTAATATTGCTGCAAAATATATAAAAGAAGTACAACCTACAACGACGTATAAAATACTTATGTATCGTCAGGAAGTCTGTCGCAAAAACAGGAATTTTGAAAATTTTTCAGAGGCCAAGTGTGAACTTACTGATGGTCTTATTGAATTCACAAAATATTTTAAGTGTCGAAGATATTCAGCATGTGGTAAGGTATACATTCTACAAGCGTAAACTACAGTCTGATCTAGAGATATTCCAAAGGAAAGTCCAGGAAGTGATGGCAGCAAGTAGAAAAAACAAAATAACTCTAAAGCGTTTGCAGCATTAAATATTAAGTATAGAAAATTGGATGATTCTATTGCGATTCTTATTGGAACAATGGATCGTCGTTTAAGATTAGTGTGCCTTCTGAATCATTCGACGAAGTTTTTGATGCGCAATTCTGGCCTCCAAATATGGTTGTTCATGAATTTAAACATAAGAGTAGGAATAGACCTAGTACTGTTAGGTTTCCAGTACTTACAAGTTCACCTTCGGCTCCAAGCTCGGCTCCAAAAAACTAGCTTCCTGCCGTCATCATATCTCTATAATATATCAAAATGTCAGAGGCTTATTGTCCAAGCTTAACAATTTGTATAGGGATAGTTTCTCCTTTGAATCTGATGTTATAACACTTTCCGAGACATGGCTTCACTCTGGTATTCTTAGTAATGAAGTCTTCTGTTCAAATTTAATCAAATATAGGATAGATCGCCCTATTCGATGCAGAGGTGGTGTCCTCATTGCTGTTGTTTCTCACCTAAGATCAGAATTCGTTGATCTAAACTGTTCAGCCAATATTGAGTTTATTTGTGTGAGGTTATTTTTGCCTCATGACTCTGTTTATATATCGTGTTCTTATATTCCACCTAATTCCAATTTGGAAACTTATATGTGTCATGCTAGAGCCATTAACTCTGTAAATAACATTCTTTGGGACCGTGACTCTTTCATCGTGCTAGGTGATTTTAATCTCCCATTCATTTCATAGTCTTTTTTTGGAATCTTGAAGTATCTAGTTCCTTCAGCACAACATGATTTCTTGGACACATTGGTTGAATTTTCCTTGTTTCAAATGAACTCTGTAGTAAACCATTACAATAGATCACTTGATCTTGTGTTTAGTAATGATTCTGTTGGTACTTCTGTGTCAAGATGCCAACCTTTAAGTATTCCTGAGGATACTTACCATCCAACTTTGAAAATATCCCATTCTGTAACCCGTCCTGTTTCAGACTCCACATCTTCTACTATGCGTCGATTCTGTTTTCGCAAAGTGAACTTTGCCCAACTAAATGAAGTCTTTCTCGGAATAGATTGGTCTTTTTTGTACAATTGCAGTGATATGACTACTGCTATTCATTTTTTCTATGAAGTGATACACAATATATTTGATGCCTATGTTCCCTATAATGCTGTTTCGAAAGTGTCATATAAGCCACCTAGGTTTCAAGAAGACTTTCTAACCTGAAGAACATTAAGTCGAGGCTATATAAAAAATTGAAGAGTTCTGGCTCTTCTATTGCTTTTGCCAATTTTTGTGTGGCCCGGGCTAGTTTTCTTTCGTTAAATAACCTTTGTTATAATAACTATCTCACACGTTGTAGACTGCAATTTTCACGCGACCCTAAGCAGTTCTATAACTTTGTGAACTCAAAGCGCAAATCTTCTTTATTTCCCTCATCATTGTATCTAGTTAATGATCATGGCCACACTGATTTGGGTATTGCAGATCTGTTTGCAAAATTTCTGCAATCCACTTATTCCTCTGAATCCTATATTCAAAACCGGTATCCATATCCCATTTCCCATTGTAACATCATTATTTCTCCTGTAATTAGGGAGGAATGTCTTCTTACAAATTTAAAATCGTTGAAATCCACTTTCTCACCCGGCCCAGACAAAATACCTTGTTGTCTTTCTTAAGCACTATGCGGAGTCTCTGTGTAAACCACTTTTGAAACTTTTCAATTTATCACTTCAGAGCGCATCTTTCCCTAATATCTGGAAGGAATCCTTTATTATTCCCCTACCCAAAAAAGGTAACAAAGCTGACATATCCAATTACAGGGATATTGCTTAACTTTCTGCAATCCCAAATTTTTTTGAAAAAATGCTCACTTCAACCTTTTATCACTTCTGTAAAAAGTTGTATGTTTTAACCAACATATCTCTTATATCTTAAATAAAGGGAAGAGTGTTTTTGGTTTCATTAAACGTTGGTCTATTGAATTTAATGACCCTAATACCACAAAGACTCTTTTCATATCTCTTGTGCGTCCACTCCTCGAGTATTTCTCTTGCATTTGGTCACCGCAATATATAAATAATCAAGTTCGAATTGAGTCTGTACAGAAACAATTCCTCCTGTTTGCCCTTCGTGGCCTAAACTGGAATCCTAATTCGCGATTGCTATCTTACTCTGATAGGTTCTTTTTTATCAGTCTTCCATCTTTGGTGCATCGTAGGATAGCTCTTGGGATTAGTTTTCTTCATAAGCTCATAGTTGGGGAAATTGATTCTGCTGAGCTATTGAATCAGTTAAACTTTTGTGACCCTAGTCGTCTTACCAGAAATTTTATCCCTTTAGCATTGAATAGATGCAATACTAACTATGTCCTACATGATCCATTCCGAGTTTTATGCAATATATTCTAATAAATTCTATCACGTTCTCTCACCCGAGATATCGCCATCATCGATTAATACCATCTCTGACCATACATAGCTGTGAGTAGGGGCATAGCTCGCTATTATTTGCAAATAAATTTCCCCCATCGGGTCAGAGGCTGGTATTTCATATTATCCTTATTTATTTATTTTCATGTTTTTTTCCTATTTATTGTTTGTTTACCTTTTTTTTTTTTGTAATTAATTTATTTTAGTTTAAGTTCACTTCAATTTGTATTGTCTTTGTCTTACTTTTAAGTGTTAATTGTTTCATTTATTTTTGTTTTTAAGCTGACAGTTACTTTGTCAATGCCATTTAAAAAAAAAAAAAAAATAACTCTAAAACGTTTGCAGCATTAAATATTAAGTATAGAAAATTGAACGATTCTATTGCGATTCTTATTGAAGCAATGGATGAATAAGCAACAATAAATAAATAGATTAATAATGTTTACATAGCATAAATTTATTTAAAAGTGTTTTTCATTTGCATTGCAACATATTGCTATTATAATGTAATATTGGAGACTAGCTTCGTCTTGTCATTTTTATGTTTATGGTTCGTGTAATGGGTGACTTAAGACCCATTGACAAAATTGGGCGATGATTAAAAATGAGTGAAGAGTATTTGCAGGCATTCTAGGAATTGCGGAGTCATTAAGAGAAGTACTCATCAAAAAATAAATGCACTAAAGGTGCCACTGATTCCATTTTATCATAAAATACCGTACTTTGTACTGCGTTGTTATTGAGTATTTAATAGATTAGCCACTTTGCCAACTGTAAGTAATTGCTGTTAATGACAATTCGAATTTCCTTTTCTCTAGTTTTCAGACATCTATGATTCATCTCACTTGTTATCGTTTTAACAAGATCTGTAGTGCCTACAGGTCATACTCGACGGATACGGTGTTACCTTTCGATTCATGAGTTCAGACCTAACTCTTTTGGTCTTCTCGTCATTCGATTGATCAGGAACAATCAATTGTTGCCACTCCCTGTGCAGTATGCCAAATTTACTCGTAGTGCAACGTAATTTAGTTCAATTAACTTTAATATTGTTTCGCGTACAAACTGCATATAAGCAAAAACAAAATAAGAAAAAAAAACCAACCCGTCCATATCTCTTATTTTGTTTCTCCTGATTATGATTACCGCCTAAAATGTCAAAGGTTTTGAAAAAAGACATGATCTCATATAATTTTTGACATGTTTCTTATTTTTACCTATAATTTCTTGAAGACGATTCAGAAAGGTTTGCTGCTGCGTGTATCTTTTGATACACCTTAAATATTGGAGAAAAAAAAATCGTAAATTAAAGTAATCATTTATTTTTAATTGATATATTAATAGGAAATAATGAAGAATGTTTCTGTTCCATTTATATTACAATATGTTTAATGAGTTTCTATTGTATTTATGGGGACTTGGAATTCACCAAAATATATGCAGTTTTTCTCTATTTTTCGGCTCCGTACCGATCAATCATGATCAGTTTCAATTCCATTTCTGTCTCTTTAGTTATAAATTATGTGGATTTTTATACATTTCACGCAGTGACTTATAACAGTTTGTCATGAAGTTTGTAACATACCGAAGGGGACATCGGAGACCCCATAAAGTATATACTCGTACATTGTACATCAGCGCGACGAGACGAGTTTTTCCGTCAGTATGTATGCAAACTATTGCCTCAGTTTTTAATGTAAGTAGCTGAAGCTTTCTTTAACACACGCAATAATGTCGGAATCAGCCAAATCAGACCATTGGGATGGGTACCTCCCACACAAACCCAGATTCGAATTGATTTTATTATTAGAAATTTTTTTTTTTGTTTTAACTACTATGAAACAGAAATTTGGAAACTATAAGTATCTGACATATATCCACCAACAATGTAAATGTTTTACATTTGCGACATAGCCGAAGTTAATCTTCTTCTTACTTGTTAACTGTAGGTTTATACTTGAAAAGCTATTTTTTCATAAAAAGTTCTTATCCGAATAGTCAGTCTTCCAATAATCAAATATAAAGAAAATATAGATTAAACAAATAAATAATATGATTGTTTTTCTGTCTGCGTAAAGATACGTTATTCAGTTAGTTAGTTTATTGAAATGGTGCGCTGACGGTCTTTTGTGCTTTGGATTAACTGATCGGCAAATAAAAAATGTACATATCTGATTATAGCAAACTTAATTTTTGAAGTAAAAATTTCACAAATTAAGTAAAGTTTTATTTTAAAGAGAAGAAAAAAGGAAAGTTATATTTTATAGAAACACAGAAGAATCGAGGAGGAAAATGTTTATGTAACAAGATCTTAAAGACATAGACAATGTATTTTTAGCTTGCGTGTGTAAAAGATTGGAGCGAAACTCCAAATGTTTTGCAAAAATTCCATTTCGTTGTGTCAATTTGAATACTTTAAGTGCCGTTAACCCAAATGATGAAATACATTTTCTGACTCTTATTGGTTCCAATGTTAAAATATGGGAGGACGCTTTCGGTATAGAAAGGATGGAACATACTTCCAAATATTGGACAAAATTGAAAGCAATAAGATTGGATTATTGCAACTATTGGCTATTGAAATATTTTAAGTATTTGATGAGGTTGAAATCTTTGACAACTATTTACACATCTCTTACTACTGTTTTACAATAAGTATTTACCGCATTTAAGTTTGGAATATGTCGGTAAGATATTGAAAAATTAATCGTATATGCATTGATATATTGTATACATACGTATACTCGTATGTACATTTGTGGGAGAGATTATATTACAAGAACTTTGAATTTCACTTTTGTTCCGATCCTCATTTAAAAAGAACAAAAGAATACTCAAAATTTAGATTCAGACAAGTTATACATATATTAGTCCAATCAATCTATATATTCATTTATATATTTTTTATGACAAATTACTGTCCATTTAAAATTTTTTACCAATAAACTTAAAATAGGAATTGAAAACTAAAATTATTATATTTAAAATTAAACTTAAAACTAAATTGATTTAATTTGATAATAATAATGTTATTTATTCAATTATCTGCTTTAAACTAAAAGTTTGTAACAGATCTTAACTATAATTATACTAAAAAATACATCTAGTGAGTTTTAAAATTATGAGAAGGATTTCTATTTTAATATTTCCATTAGCTAGGTTAAAGAGGTCATCTAAGTAGTAATTTCTAATTTTCTGCAGCTGAGAATGTCTTGAAATTTTAAGTAGCGATTAAAACGTTCAAAAGCTAAAGCTTTCATATCAAGCCAGGTTTCAGGATTACTTGAGTCCCACATACTTGATAAACCAATTTTGTCCAGAAAACCGTTGAATTACCGTTACCCAATTATATTCATTTATTGCCGGTGGAGATGGATTAGCTTTAGGAGGGTAATTTTAGGCAACCGCCAATGCTCCATTTGAAGAATTTTAACTATCTAGTTCCAGGCAGCCTTAAAAATCCTAGAGACAACTTTACAAATTCCCAACTCTAACCTTGGACGCGCATTTGTTGTGGATTTCTGTAAAGCCAACAGGTTTTTATAATAGGAGGTTTGGACAATCTCTAGCTGGTCGAAGTACCTCAAACCCCAAACTTAAGAAGCATATAAAAGAGTTGAGGAAACTAAACTTTTGAAAAGTTTAAGTTTCTCCTTCCAAGAATCGGCTTTGCATCTACTTACTATCGTTGAAGCCGCACCTAACGCAACATTGCCAGTTTTGATTGCCGTTTCCTACGCACATTTCCCTAGTGCAGAACTAGCAAAGGTTACACATAAATAGGTGTAGTTTTTAACAATCTCTAGCTTTTGATTCTTAAAGAAAATATTTGAGGAGGCCTTCCCACCTTTCCTAAAGTGAATTATTTGTTTTTTTTTTTTTTTTTTGTGCGTTAATCTGAAATTGATACTTTTCTAAAGCAATTAGTAGTTTGCGTAATATAGCTAGGGTGCGTGCTAACATCTATTCGAGGATAAAGGGACGAAATTTTGGTAGGACGTTTAGGGATAAAAAAGTTCAACTGATTTAATAGATAGGGAGAGTCAATTTTTCCGATTATGAGATTATGAAGAAAGTTTATGCCTAGAGATATCATACAACCGATGATGGAAGACTGATAAGATGGAGCCTATCAGAGTAAGATGGATTCCAGTTTAGGCCACGAAGGGCAAACAGTAGGAAATGTTTTTGCACAGACTCAATTCGATCTTGATTCTTTATATATTGCGTTGACCAAATGCAAGAGCAATACTCGAGGAGTGGACGCAAAAGTGATATACATTTTTTTTTGTTTTCTCATACTTAAAATAAATTTTGTTTTGGAAAAAATAGCACAATGATTTTAAAAGGATAGAATAAAACATAAATTATCAGAAAAAGTAGCATTTATGAAAGTATTATATGAGCTGAACGCCTTGGCAGCTAGGGCTCTTAATAGTAGGTTAAGAATTTATTATTACCCTATTTCATTAAATAAATAATAAAGCTTTATACTTAGAATTCGAAAATTAGTGTTTTGGGAAATCTAAGGTAAAATTTTATGAATTTTAAAAGTATCCTTATCATAATCTACATAAAAAAAGAAAAATTCAACTTAAAAAAAGAATTAAACGTTTTTATCATCTTCGAGGTGCATTCCAGCGAAACATTCCTGACATATTTATTGTAAATGCAATGTTCGGTGCACTGCAACTTTGCACCCTTTTTTGTCCTTCTATTTTTCTTTGATGGACACATTACGCATATACCTTCTTTACCCGAGGGTACATTTTGATGTTCTGATGGCACAAATTGGTCGATTTTGTTTCTCAGCTCTTTCTGCAAAGTGTTTACGTCGGATCTTTTAATTATATGTGGTCTAGTCATTATCCATAGCAATGTCTTTCAAATACATTCGTCGCAATAATAAGTGGTCAGTATTTTCTTTGAAAATTATTTGATTATTTATGCCGGCAATATTTAGAATTGAGAAAAATAATCTCATCGACCATCTACGAGTCATTCTATCCACGGAATATTCTTCTTTCATTTGATCGATAACGTCAACTACGCCTTTAGTCCCATTGTAATATGTTATGATTTTTTGTTTCTCAGCAACACCGGTAGTTTCATCAAATAATACAAATACCATTAATTCTGCTAAAGCTCCTTCTTGCTCTTTTTCTTGCATTTGCATGCTGCCACTCACTCTGCTACTAATCTTTTTAATACAAACTAAATATCAAAATATTATTAATTATTTATATTAAGTCAACATTATATGCAATGAAAACTAATACAATATATTTGAACAATAGTAAAAAACCAGACACACGAAGTTTACTTACTTCAGTGCTGGCACATTTAACATTTTGCGGCCACCGTCCGTAGATGTTGTCTCTTGCGGCCAGCCGTGCAAAAGTGTGGTGGGGGGTTGGTGGTCTTGTGAGCTATTGGGACGCTTAACATTGACGAGCACTCTAGACCATCATTTCATAAATCCAAAAAATATCTTAGGCTCTTATTAATCAATGAAACTCAGTTTAGTGTCAAAAATGACTCCAAGGTCGCTATAAGTAGAGATGCACACCAATGGGTTGTCATCGATCATGTAAGAAAATAAATGAGATTTTGTACGATAAAACGTCACGCACATGCATTAAGCACAATAAAGCTTGAAAAGAATAAATAAACACCGATAATGCAGTGAGGTTAGATCATCTTGTATTCTAAAATGG